>CM053773.1:18114098-18285144 GCA_028658325.1 Potorous gilbertii | reverse complement strand
TATATATATATATATATATATATATATATATATATATATATATAGCAGAACAGAAAAAGAGCATGGTACATGAAACTGCAATCTTCCATCATGTATGTTTGCTCTTCTTTTTAAACATGTAACAAATTCAACATGTAACCCAAGCTCTCTTACTTTCTGAGATTCTTTCTAGACTTTTGCTCTCATTCCTTACATTTAAAAAAAAAAGCTTCAGTGACCCTCTCTTTTTTAGTGGGGAGGGTCAATTCTATATCTACCTTCTCTCTTGTAAAAACTATGTACAGCTAAACAGAACAAATATTCACTTTGGATGTATCTGAAAATGTATGTCTTACTCTGCATCTTGAGTCCAATCTCACTTTTAGGAGGAAGTTTATCATTTGTCTTTTGGTGTTGTGGTTGATCATTTTGCTGATCAGAAACTGTAAGTCTTTCAAAATTGCTTATCTTTACAATTTGTTATTATTATATAAATTTTTATCTTGATCCTTCTCACTTTATACTATGCCAGGTAATATATGTCTTCTCAATAGTCTCCGAAGCCACCACTTTTGTTATTTCTTATGTTGCATTAACATTCCATTAAATTCATATGACATAATTTATCTAGCCATTTCCCAATAGATGGATACCCCCTTTAGTTTCTAATTATTTGCTATAATAAGAGAATGGCTGTGAATATTTTTGTACATGTAGGTCCTTCTTCTCTTTGATCCCTTTAGGGCATAAGCTTAGTAGCAGTACTATGAGCATCTACCTGCTCAAAGTTGGCTCAAAGAACAAGATTGATGAATGGAAGGAGAAATTTGCCTCATCTAAGGAGCCCACAGTCAGTTACAGGGTATCTGAATCACAGAGTATGCACAAGGTAGTGGTTTGGGGAACAAATGCCGAAGTGCAATGAGCTACAGGTCCAATTCATAGTTCCACCAACAATGCTGTAATTTGACTGATGTCTGATAGCAGGTCAATTCTTCACAAGATTTGCTCTCCTCAATAATATCTTTGCTATCCGAGCTAGAAGCTGGGCCAGTAATCTAGGAGGCACTACTATTTCCTTATAAGCCTATGCTTGACTGGGTTTTAAATTTAACAAAATAAATTATTCTGTTAGCCATTTCCATGGGCACGTGGGAATTGCTTTTTTTCACACTTAGCTCATTAACAGGACTAACCTCTAATCATTCATGATCAATTCTGGGTTTCACCTTGAGATGCTGACCTTTCATCATTAGCTAGAAAGATGTTTGTGTTCCTGTTAATTCCTTACCTTGGATGCTTTCCAATGGTTACTTCTGTAAGCTACTTAACATATTCCTTCACATTTTTACAAATGAGTAAGATTTTATTTATTCATTTATTTTTCAGTTTATTAATATATTGCCTTGCCCCTGGCTGCAAAAATACAAAAAAGATACCAGTGGCGGAAAATCAGCTCAATAATTAATGATTTCCTTTTATTGCCATCATAGAACACTCAGAAAACAGCTGACTCAAAAACAGGACTTGACACTAGCACCCTGAGGGCCAGGGAATGTGAGTTCTTTTGGACAAATGGGAAGAATGCTATAAAAATGGAGTCCTTAAAGTTTAAGGATTGTTAACTGGATTACCCTGTTATGATTTAATGCTCAAGAAGGAACCATTATCACGTGACTCTTCAAAGGTTTTTTTGTAAACTGAGTAACCTCTATTAGGGATAAGCAGTTGGTAGATCGATAGAAAAAGCAGTTATTAAGTGCTTACTATGTGCCAGGCATGGTGCTAGGTGCTGGGTATGCAAACACAAGAAAACAAAATATTCCTTCCTCTGAAAGAGCTTTTATTTCAACGAGAAAGACAAAACATAAAAGAGAGTAAGTATTGGTGGGGTGGACAATACCTGCACAGAGACAAGGCTGATGTTAAGAAGAAGGAATAGTCCAGAGAGCTGAGAGTGAAGTATGTCTAGGATCCCTCAAGAAATGGTCC
The DNA here is from genome assembly GCA_028658325.1 of Potorous gilbertii. Classification (NCBI taxonomy): domain Eukaryota; kingdom Metazoa; phylum Chordata; class Mammalia; order Diprotodontia; family Potoroidae; genus Potorous; species Potorous gilbertii. The sequence goes on along the minus strand of CM053773.1, from coordinate 18,283,173 downwards.
TTCCAACTAGAGATTCACCAATCGGGAAAACTGGTGATAGAGTGTTGGAATCTCTAGGTGGGCAAGGAGTCAATTTAGTAGTCTGGAAATTTTTGCAGTGGGCCCTGTTTCTTCCTTTTTAATGGTGGGAGAAATAAGATGCCTATTCCATAACTGTACTTGAGAAGATAGAGTAGTATGCAATTTCATTCATCTGTACATCTATTGGAAATCTTATTCTGTTAAAAAGCAGCATATCCCTTTCTTGGTGATCATTTTCTCACACAGCAGGTTGAGGGCAAAATGAGGTGGGGGGATTATCATTGTAAACTTCATTCTGAGCACAAAGGAGGAATTGGTTGGTGAAAGGAATGTCTTGGGAATCTTGGAAAAAAGTCACCTTAGAGTTCCTGATAGTCAAGAAGGAGAATATTGGACATAGATATGATGGAAACTTAGGGGCAGAATAATTATGTTTTTTGAAATATATTTTTGATGTAGTAGTTGTAAGTGATAGAACTACAATATGGCCAAGTGATCCTAATGATCATATACATACAAGCTGTGGCAGGTAGCCTATACTTTTCTCCTGTCCTGACTCATTCTGTCCCTCTGTCAAATGTATGGATGATAATGGCTACTGACTGGATGAGGATCTTGATCTACTGCAGTGGCCATGAGCCAACATCCATTTCTGGGGTGCCCATTACCAACTTGGACCCTCACCCAATTTCCAGTCCTGATTAGGAAACTCCCTTACCTGAATTTGGTATTGATAAGTAACCCCAGAAAATTTCCCTACCACATCTGATTAAGAATATCCTCTCCTATATCTGGTTGCAATTACCTCTTTTTGCTTCTCAGACCTTACTTGGAGGATGTGTTCTTCTACCAAGTTTTCTTAACAAAATTTATTTAGTACTTTATTTTCCCCCAGTTATAGTAAAAACAATTTTTAACATTCATTTTTAAAACTTTGAGTTCCAAATTCTCTCTCTTCTTCCCTCCCCACCTCCCCTCATTAAGAAGGCAAGCAATTTAATATAAATTATACATGTGTAGTCATGCAAAACATTTCCATATTAGTCCTATTGTGAAAGAAAATATAGACCCCCCCTCAAAAAAAACTCCCAAGAAAAATAAAGTAAAAAAGTGTGCTTCAATCTGTATTCAGATACCATCAGTTCTTTCTTTGGGAATGGATAGCATTTTTCATCTTAAGTCCTTCAGAGTTGTCTTCGATCATTGTATTGCTGAGAGTAGCTAAGTTATTCATAGCTGATCATCTTAAAATATTGCTGTTACTTTATATACAGTATGTTTCATTTTGCATCAGCATGTAAATATTTTCAGGTTTTTCTGACAGCATCCTGTTCATCATTTCTTGTAGTACAATAGGATTCTACCCTAACACATACCACAATTTGTTCAGTCATTCCCCAATTGATGGACATCCCCTCAATTTCCAATTCTTTGCCACCAGAAAAGAGCTGCTATAAATATTTTTGTATATAAAGGTCCTTTTCCTTTTGTTTTGTTTTGTTTTGTTTTATCTCTTTTGGGATACAGATCTAGTAGTGATATTGCTAGGTCAAAGGGTGTGCATGGTTTATAGCCCTTTGGGCATAGTTCCAAATTGCTCTACAGAATGGTTGAATCAGTTCACAATTCCACCAACAGTACATTAATGTCTCATTTTTCTCTCATCCCCTCCAACATTTGTCATCTTCCTTTTCTGCTGTATTAGCCAATCTAATAGGTATGAAGTAGTACTGCAGAATTATTTTAATTTACATTTCTCCAATCAATAGTGAGTTAAAGCATTTTTTCATATGGCTATAGATAACTTTGATTACTTCATCTGAAAGCTGTTCATATCTTTTGATCATTTATCAATTGTGGAATGGTTCTTTCTATTATAAATTTTACCCAGTACTCAATATGTTTGAAAAATGAGGCCTTTATTGGAGGAACTTGTTTCAAAGTGTTTTTCAGTCATGATTGCTAAATGTATTTCCCTCTATCCTATTTTCTCTTGCCCCATTTATTCTATTCTCTTTCCTTTTACCCTGTCCCTCTTCAAAAGTATTTTGCTTATGATTAACCCTTCCTCCAGTCTGCCTCCTCCTCTATTGCCCCCTTCTTTGCTTATTACCTTCCTCTCTTACTTTCCTGTAGGGTAAGATAGATTTCCATCTCACTTGAGTGTGTATGTTTTGAGTGTATATGTATGACTCCTTGAGCCAACTCTGATGAGAGTAAGGTTCACTCACTCCCTGTTACCTCTTCCCTCTTCCCCTACACTATAAAAGGTTTTTCTTACCTCTTTCATGGGAAATAGTTTACCCCATTCTACATCTCCCTTCCCTTTCTCCCAGTATATTCCCCTCTCACCCCTCAATTTTATTTTTTAGATATCATCCCTTCATAATCAGCTCACACCTGTGACCTCTGCCTATATATGCTCCTATCTGCCTAATAATGAGAAAGTTCTTATGAGTTAGAAATATCATCTTCCTATGTAGGAACATAAACAGTTTAACCCTATTAGTTCCCTTATGATTTCTTTTCTCTAATTACGTTTTCATGCTTCTCTTCAGTTTTGTATTCGAAAGTCAAATTTTCTATTCAACTTTAGTGTTTTCATCAAGAATGCTCAAAAATCCTCTTATTTCATTGAATAGTCATTATTTAACCCTGAAAGATTGTATTCAGGTTTGCTGGGTATGTGATTCTTGGTTGTAATCCTAGTTGTCTTGCTCTCTGGAATATCATATTCCTAGCACTCCAATTCTTTAATGTCGAAGCTTCTAAATCTAGTGTTATCCTCAGTGTGGCTTCATGATATTTGAATTGTTTCTTTTTGGTTATGTGCAGTATTTTCTCCTTGTTCTGGGAGGTCTGGAAATTTGGCTATAATATTCCTGGGAATTTTCATGTTGTTATATCTTTCAGGAGGTGATTGCTGGATATTTTCAAATTCTGTTTTACTCTCTGGTTCTAGAATATGAGGGCAATTTTCTTTGATAATTTCTTGAAATATGATGCCTAGAATCTTTTTCTGATTATGGATTTCAGATAGTCCATTGACTTTTGAATTTACTCTCCTGGATCTACTTTCCATGTCAGTTGTTTTTCCAATGGGATATTTCATATGGCCTTCTATTTATTCATTCTTTTGGTTTTGTTTTATTGTTTCTTGATTTCTCATAAAGTCATTAGCTTCTATTTGCTCAGTTCTAATTCTTAAGGAGCTCTTTTCCTTCAGTGAATTTTTGTACCTCCTTTTCCATTTGGCCAATTCTGTTTTTTAAGGCATTCCTCTCATTGGCTTTTTGTACTTCTTTTTGTCATTTGAGCCATACTAGTTTTTAAAAATGTTATTTTCTTTGGTTTTTTTGTGTGTGTCTCTTTTATCAAGATGTTGACTTTTTCCCCATGATTTTCTTGCATCACTCTCATTTCTCTTCCCAATTCTTTCCTCTGCCTCTCTTACTTGATTTTCAAAATCCTTTTTGAACTCGTCCATGACCTGGGACCAATTTATATTTTTCTTGGATGTTTTGGATGTAGGGGCTTTGATTCTGTTATCTTCTTCTGAGATATGCTTTGATCTTTCTCATCACCATAGTAACTTTCTGTGGTCAGACTTGTTCTGTTGTTTGTTCTTTTTCCTATTCTATTTCATGACTGTTAAGTAGGGCTCTGCTTCCAGGGTGGAGTGTGCAATGTTCCAAGCTTCAGGGGTTTTGTGAAGCTATTTTCAAAGATACTTCTAGGAACTTGTAAGTTTTCAGTTCTTTTGAGGTGATATGATCTAAGGAGAGGTGTGTTTACAACTCTTCTGACCTGTGTTCTGATCTGTGAGTGACTATAAGTGGTCTTTTCTGCCCTGAAACTGTGAGGAGGGTCCCTGCTCCACAGTGACCACAAGTTCTGCTGTGCTAGTACTCTTCATCACCCTGGGACTGTTACTCAGGACTGCAGCCTGAATCTGAGTATGGGCAAAGCAACAGAGTCCTGCCACAGTGCTAGCAAAGAGGCCCCTGTAATCTCCTTATGAACAGTTGTTTGATCTGCTTACTGTCTGTTGACTGAGAACTCTGAAAGCAGCAGCTGCTATTATTGATTCAGTGGTTCCTGAGGCCTGCTCCTGGTTTGCTGGGGTTGAGTCTGTGCTGGTGCAGCCTGTGTTGGACTGTATGTGACAGACCTTGTCTTCGGTTGGAAAACTATTTCATCCCATCCTTTTGGGTTCTGCTGCTCAAGGAATTGTTTTATGCATTACTTAAAAGTTTGGAGGGATTTTAGGGAGAGCTCAGCTGAGTTGCTGCCTTTTCTCCTCCATATTGGCTCTGACCCCACTCCTACCAAGATCCTGCCACTGTAGTCTCTCTCAAGTGAGTGACCCTGGCTCTACGTGGCAGAATCTCTGTCTGTGTTGCCATAATGTTTGTATATGTGCTGTTTTCTCTTGCTTATTGTTTCACATAGTAATAGAACTCATACTTGCACTAACTTCCCAAATACTAATTTTCTGAAAATCTTTCAAATCTGGTCTTTGCTCTAACTTAAGCCTTGAAACTAAATAAAGCAAAAAGGAATCATACCTTATTTGGAGTCAGGGGACTTGGGTTCCAATCCTGGATTCATCACTGATTAAATAGCTAAAATAAACAGCTAACATTTTGTCTAAACTTAAGCTACTTCCTAGAAATGTGGATCTGTTAGACTTATATACCTCACCCAGGTTAACACTGATGCCCTAAATGGTCCTGGGAAGAAACTCATTGCTTCTCACTGACCAAATGACAAAATATTTACAAAGTACTTTGAACAGGGACTGGGACAGAGTAGGCAATTAATAAGTGCATGTTCCATTCTCTCCATCCTTCTTATTGACTTGGCCATGCCAGTTACTTGTGGGCTGAAAGAAAAGATTATTGAGTAACTCTTCAATGTGTTTGCATTTTTGGAAGTTTTCTTTTAAACACCATATCATTGCAGCCATGTTATCTGAAGTAGACAGATGGAAACTCGTATAACCTCAGCTAAACCACAGTTTATTATTGATTACTGGAAACAAATGGAAACAGCAGATTGCTGGAGAGAGCATCTAGATGAGGGCAAGTAGACTGGTAAAAGACTTAGACTTCATGCATTTGAGGTTAGGTTGAAGGAACTGGGAATATTTATCTTGGAGGAGAGAAAACAAGAGTTTGTGAAAACTTTCTTCAAGCATTTCAATGGAGGTCCTGGGGAAGATTAGACTGGTTCTGTTTGACTGTGAAGGACAGAACTGGGAACAATAGGTGGAAGTTGTGAGGCTCACTGTAACAACCAAACCAACCAAACCAAAACTTCCTAACAGTTAGAGGTGTCTATAAATGGAATATGTTAATATCCCTTAAGAGGGATAAAGTTCCTCCTTCCTAGAGGTCTTTAAGCAAAAGATCCATGACCATTTGTCACATTTGTTTTAGAGGGGACAAGTTGGCCTAGTCCTCTGAGATCCTTCCCAATTTTGTGATTCTATGTTTGTTTACAAAGTACTTTTCTCCCAAGAGCTCTGTAAGGTAGGTAATAATAGTATGTGATATTTGTATAGTGCTTAATGATTTACTAGGGGAACCCTAGCCAGAGGCCTGCTGAAAGTCTGCATAAAGGTTACAGCGGAGAATCTACTACACAAATTAACTCCTATTAGACTCCACTTAATATTGAAGGTTGTTGTGCAAACACAGAAAGGCGTAGTGTATTATGGGAAATGCTAAATCTGAGACACTTGTGGGTGTTTGGGAGATGAGAAGAGTGGTTGGTTAGGAAAGAGTTTCATAGGAAGGATAATCTTTTCTGCCTCCTCTTAGTAGAGGGATGGGGGAATAAGGTCTGCACAATATCTAATTCACAGTGAGACAGGGATGCTGTGTCTGTTGGTTTTGTTTTAACTGTTTTCCTTTGTCATATGGTAAGGCTTATTGGGGATGTGGATGTAGGCTGGGTAGAGTATATTCGTGAATGACTCTGATGTAAAATCAAAAGTATCAATAAAGTATTTTTTAAAAGGAAGAAAAAGAGTCAAGTTGAGGAGTTTTCCCTTTATCCAAAGGGCACTAGGAAATCTTGAATGGAACAATGACACATAAAACTATGCTTTATGGAGATTATTTTGACAGCTATTAGAGTGTGTACCTGTGTCTAGCCCTCTTAATGTAGCATAAAATTGCATTTTTTTGACTGCCATGTCGTTTTGTTGACTTATACTGAATATGCAGTCTATCAAAATCCCCAGATCTTTTCATATGGATTGCTATCTATTCACACCCTCCTATTTGTACTTGTGAAATTAATTTTTGGACCCCAATATAAGATCTTACATTTATTTCCAATAAAGTTCATCTTACTTGGTTTGGCCCGCTGTTATGCATCTAGATAGCACAGTGATCAGAGTACTGGATCTGGATTCGGGAAGACCTGAGTTCAAATTTGACCTTAGACATTCACTAGCTGTATAACCTTGGGCAAAATACTTAACTCTTTGTTTGCCTTGGTTTTCTCAATTGAAAAATGGGGATAACAACAGCACATACTTCTTAAGGTTGTTGTGAAGCTCAAGAGATGATATTTGTAAAGTACTTAGCACAGTGCCTGGCATATGGCAGGTACTATGTAAATGCTTTTCTAGTCTGTTAAGATCTTTTTGGATCCTGACAATCACCAGTGTTAATTACCTGAGTCTTTTGCAGATTTAATAAGAGGGACATCTATACATTTATCCAAGTGATTGGTAGATGCTAAGCAGCCCTGGTACAATTACAGATCTCTGGAGCAATCCCCTGGAGACCTCCTTCCCTGTTGATTCTAAACTGCTTATGGTTTCTTTCAACCAGAAAGATCATTGAATCAGGGAAATGAGGAGCTTGTTATGTTTCTGAACTCAAGGAATAAAAACAGAATCCTTACCTGTGCTCAGCTTACGTATAGCTCCTTTCATGACTATCTCTAATTGGTGATCACTCCCTTCTATGATTACTTACAATATATACATTCTAACAAGGGAGGTAGCCTATATATCTATATGTATGTACTTACACACACTCAGGATGCATACAAAGCAGGTGCAAGCTAAACTAGAAAGCCACTACAGCCAAGGGGACCAGGAAAGACTTGTAGAAGATGGCATAAAATGGTTCTTGAAGGAAACCAGGGATTACAGGAAACAGCAATACTAAGAGCATTCTTGTTATAGAGGACAAGTGCAATAACACAGAGATGGAAGATGAAGTGTTGTGTGTAAGGAATAGCAAATATGCTTCGGAGCAAATGGAAGAGAGTAATATGTAAGAAGACCAGAGAGGTAGGAGGGAGCCATGTTGTAAAGAACTCAAAATACCAAAAAGAGGGTTTATATTTGATCTTAGATGTAATAGGAAGTTGCTGGATTTAGTGAGTATGGTGACATGGTCAGTCTTGAGATATAGGAAAATTACTTTAGCAGCTGCATAAAGGGTAGACGAGAGTGGGAAGATATTTAAGACAAGGACATTGAATAGGAGGTTATTACAGTAGTCCAAGTGAAAGGAGATGAAGGCATGAACTGGGAACAGCTACATGAGTGGAAGGATGGGAAGTTATGTGAGAGATAGTGTAGAGGCAGAAATGAAAAGATCTGGCAACTGATGGGATATGTGAGGTGAGTGAAAGTGACGAGCTTAGGATAGCACCAGAATTGTAAACCTAAGTGACTAGAAAGATATTGCTGTCGTTGATAGTATTAGGGAAGTTTGGAAGAGGAATGGGTTTTGGGAGAAAAATATGAATTCTCTTTTGGACATGTTGAATTTGAAAAGCTTGAAGGTCATCTTTCTAGACAAGACTAATAAGTAGTTGGTAATGCGTGAGCATAGCTCAGGATAATTAGTAGGACTGGATATGTAGATCTGAGAGTCATTACCAGCATAACTGAAGTCATAAAAGCTGGTGAGGGATTGTAGAGAAAAAAGAGAAGGGTCAGGACAGAACCTTGGGGTTGCCCAAGATTAGGGAGTATGATATGGATAAAGATCCAGCAAAGAAGAGAAGGGTCAGACAGGGAGGAGTGTCAAGAGAGGGTAGTTGTGACATGGACGATGATTCAGAAATGAAACTAAGGATTGGTCATGTAGGTAGGAGAAGTAGGAGAGAAAGAGACAGGAAGAGAGGGAAAGAGAGAGAGAGAGAGAGAGAGAGAGAGAGAGAGAGAGAGAGAGAGAGACAGAGAGAGACAGAGAGAGACAGAGACAAATACACAGAGAGAGAGCACAAAACCCAATAGAGGGTAGAATGAGTGTCCAGGAGGAAAGGGTAATTAGCAACAGTTGCAGAGAGGTAATAGTGTCTCCTTTGGGAGAATATGTGAAAGAACTTGCAGAAAGAAATAAACTAAAGATTCATGAAAGAAAGAGGATGACTGTTAGAGTGAGGTATTAGAAAGAGGCAGGAGGCAATGGTGTCAAGGGTATGAAAGGAGAAATCAGTCATAGTGAGGAGTGAGAATACCTTTATTTCTTCAGTTCAAGGGTAAGGGCAGAATGGATAATGCCCAGATTTTAAGGAATTGAAAGATGGTGGATTGTTGAACGACCTCATTTTTTTTGCTGAAACAAAGTAGCAGGATTAGTTTTAAATATAAAAGAGTTACATGAAAGCATATTCACTGAAAACAGGAGTAATTCTCGCATTTATTTTCAGCACAAGGCTTTTGTTTTTTGCTTGGGTCTGTGATTTTACTAGCATGGGGAACTTCTGGTGGGAAAACTCCCACTATCAGTACAGGTTGTCACCTGCTTTGCAATTAGTTGTCTTAGAGAAGCTACCTGGGACCACGGAGCACTTATCTAGGGTGCCCCAGCCCAAGATATGTCAGAGGCATGATTTAAACTCAGTTTCTCTTTACTCAGAAGCCAGTCCTATGATGCCATGAACTATTGGCATTTAAATGTTTGGAAGATTTTTTTTACAGGGGGAAAACTGTAGCAGAGGAAACAAGTAATTTTACACCAACCCGGTTGTCATTCCAATTGTATTTCTTTCATGTAATTACTTTGTAAGTGAAAAACAAAACTGTCTAAACTGTTTCTCTTCTAGAACTTGACTTGTCGACTAATTCTAAATGGGTGAGAACCAAAGTGATGCTGGCACCAGCATAAGCCAAGCACTTTCTTTTTTCTCCCCAGTTTTCAACACTTTTAAAGTTTTGAGTTCCAAACCCTATTCCTCGCCCCACCTTCCCTCTGCCACTCTGAGATGGTAAACAATCAGATACAAGTTATAGATATGCAATTATATAAATTTGGTACAAGAAGACCCAAATGAAAGAAAAAAGAAATAAAGTAAAAAATAACACATTTCAGTCTGTATTCAAACAATATCAGTTCTTTCTCTGGAGGTGGATAATATGCTTCATCATTAGTTCTTTGGGATTGTGTTGGATCATTGTATTGCTGAGAATAGCTAAGTCATTCACAGTTCTTCATCAAATAATATTGCTATTACTGTGTACAACATCCTCCTGGTTCTGTTCACTTCACTATGCATCAGTTCATGTAAATCTTTCCAGGTTTTTCTGAAATCATCCTGTCTTGCCATTTCTTATATAGCACAATAATATTCCATTACAATAATATACCACAGCTTGTTTAGTCATTCCCCAGTTGATGGGCATCCCTTCAATGTCCAGTTCTTAGCCACCAGAGAAAGAGCTACTATAAATATTTTTTGTACAAATAGATCCTTTCCACTTTTGGGGATATTGTTGAGATATAGACTGAGCAGTAGTATTGCACAGTTTTATAGCTCTTTGGGTAAAATTCTAAGTTGCTCTCCAGAATGGTTGGATCAGTTCACATCTCCACCAGCCTGTAACCCAGTTTCCCCATATCCTCTCCAATGTCAACATTTTCCTTTTGTTTTGGTCATATTAGCCACTCTGATAAGTTTTAGGTGGTACTACAGAGCTGTTTTAATTGTTTCTATTTTGAGGGACGGGACTGAGAGTTTTTTTCCTTTTAACTAACATATACTGAATGTTTACTATACTTGAACTTTTCACTGCGGATGCTACCAAGAAGAAAAAGAGGTTTTTAACATTGAGATATTTATAATGTGGGAGGGTGTTGTGTATAGGATAAAAACATTTCTTATTAATTGAGTTGGTGATTCCCATTTGTTATTAATTGAGCTAGTGATTCCCTATTGATTCTATTGGGTCTAATAGTACAATTTCTATGACTCCTCATTCTCTGTTATCTTAAATGCACTTATTTACTTGTTTGCAAATGCTACAAATATGTTAATTTAATTCATTGATTGAATTTTTATTTATACTCAATGTTTATAAAAATAACAAATAATAAAAGATTTATATATCACTACGGGGGGGCCTGGCTTTACAACTATCATGTAATTTAATCCTTACAAGAAACTTTGGAGATAGGTGTTATTATTAAACTTACTTTACAGATAAGAAAACAGAGGTAAACAATGTTTAGGTGACTTGCCAAGTCATTGCATAGTTAGTGAGTGTCTAAGGCTAGATTTGAACTCAGGACTTCCTAACTCCAGGTCTGGCACTCCATCCACTGTACCACTTAACTTTGGATCTTTACACAGTTGTACACATGTCCCCTTCTTTTATCATCACCGTCATTATTATGATATTATCTTCTCTAATTTAATTGATTAGTTTTTTTCTCAAGTGTAACCAGATGAACTTATTCTTCTATCAAAACATATAATGAACACCACAAGATAGATTCAGAAGAGGGAGAGATCACTTCTATTCAAGGAAGCTTGTTAAGGACAGGATCTGTTTCATTTTAATATTTGTGTCGCAAGCATTTAGTCCTTAAATAGCAGGATGGGTATGAGGCTCACATTCACATAATCATATAAGATTTTTCTACACTTAGAGTTGTCTTGATACTTGAGAGGGTCTGTTTCAATCCATATCATGCCACAAAAAAAGCAAAAACATAAATCTAACAGTCTAGAAATAAGCATCTATTAAGCATCTACTTAGGTGCTTAGTCAGGCATTATGCTAAACAATTCAAAGAAGGCAAAAGAAAACAAGAAAAGCTAACTCCCCAAATGGTGGTGGGTAGGAATGTGAGGAGAGTATTGACAAGGCATTAATCAAAGACCTTCTTATTGACTTATAGTCCATAAGGATCTGAGATAAACTCCCAAGATGAACTCCTGTGATGTAATCTTTAGGGCTCTCTCTTGGCTCATGCCTTATTAGAGCAAATAGATAAGTTCCAAAGCTGTACGAGCATCCAAGATATAATCCATGGTTTGGAACCGTAGTTCTTGAGATCACATCAGGTGATGATCACATCTGGTCCAGATGGGGAGATAGAGGAAGTAGACCCAAATAAATTTTTCTTTGGCTCATTTTGCTCCGTCTTAGACTTGGCTCTTATAAAACTGAGCATACAGCTCAGATGTTTCTCATGTCTAGATCTCCACAGATGTGGGTATCAGTTCTCAGCTTCTGAACAGGCATTCAAGGTAACAATGTATATTGAATGTAGGAAAACTTATAAGGGAAATCAAAGGGCAGGGAAAGCATTTATTAAGGGTCCAAGGGTTTATTAAGGATCCTCCTACTATGTGCCAGGCACCGTGCCAAGTATTCACAACAACCCTTAGAAAGAGGTACTATTATAATTCCTATTTTGCAGATGAGGATACTGTGATAAATACCATTTAAACTTGTCCAGGGTCACATAGTAAGATTCTGAGACCAGATTTGAACTAAGATTTTTCTTATTTTAAGTCCAGTGCTCTATCCACTACCTCATACCCCTTAGATTAGTGGTATCAAAGTCAAATAGAAACAGAGGCCATGAAGTCATACATGAGTATCCCTGCTAATTAAATATTGGCATAGAAAACCACATATTAACATCTATGCTCTATTGTATTTTTATTTATTTTGTTAAATATTTCCCAATTACATTTTAGTCTGTTTTGGGCCCATTCTGGACAGGCTATGTATTTGACACCTTTGCCATAGACAATTCAGAGAGCAAAGTTCTTCAAGTTGATCAGGGAACTCCTCCCAGTCAAATACCTATGAACTGATGTAGCATCCCTTTGTGATACTCTCATTGGGACCTCAGGTTCTAGGGATAATCCTATTGCCTTCACTTCTAACTCTAGGAAGCACATGAGCCTCCATCAGTGTGCTTTCCATTAACAATCACCCGATGGTCACAGCTAGCTCCTAGCAAAGGCATTCATTAAGATGGCATAATAAAAAGAGTAGCTTCAAAATCTCTGCCTCTCCACCCTAACTTAGCCTAATGTGACCTTTGGGACACATTTTCCCATAAATACACATAGTGTTAAGGGAATAATGGTAGGTATAGAATTTAGGGGGAATGAGGCCCATGTGTGCTCCAACTCAGGAACTATAGGGCCTGGAAGTCCTTTCTTTTCTCATTCAGTTTTCTCTATAGCCAAACTCTTGATTGCCAAATCTAGTTTTCTTTTGAGTATATAATGAACTCTTTTATTGACTCTCCTAGTGGTTGAGTAGCTTCATTTAAAAGTGACCTGATTTGGACAGTTGGGGTTAGCAGAAAAGCTTCTTTCTTTCCTGCCAAAAGAGAATCCTTCTAAAGGGACTTCTACTTCTGTATCTCAGCTTGGATGTACTCAGGCAACCAAATTTGCCCAGGACTTAATTATTTAAAGCCATGCAAAGGCATGTGTAATTTTTGCTTATCTAATGAGGTTGCTCCCTTAATTCCCTTAATTTAAGGCAAGGTGAATCCTCTTGTGAAGGATTACAAGGTGTGGCTACATTTTTCAGTTAATTTAACACCATGTTAACACCTTATTATTGCATAATGAGCTTTCTGAGTTAGAGTCCTCATCAAAGACCATCTTTTCTACCTAAAAATATGACATCTAAAGTTGGGGAAGCAATAATTCCAATGTATCCCACACTGGTCAAAATATATTTGGAGTATTATTTTCATTTTTGGGTGTCACATTTAAGAAGGGACATTAAACCAGTTAGGTTTTGACCAGAGGAGAGAGTCATTAGGTCTCTGCTCCCAGTCAGATTAGTATTTGACTTGTGTCAGTGTCTAAGGACAATTAATATGCCCCAAAGAAACAAACAAACCTGGTTAGGGAAGAAGGGAAGGAGAGTGGCAAGGGGGTGGTACAAACCACAATCCAAAAGAATAATCAGAATGTCTTTTTTGGATCAAATAAAAACTTCACTAACATAAACAAATCCAAAGGTCTAGGCAGAAGTACTGCAATGAAGGTCAGAGAAGTATTTCAAATTTGGGAGGAATTTTAGCACAAGGTAAGTAAGCTAATACTTTCGAGGGAGCAGTGAAGGGAGGTTTTGACCCAAGTCTGAAGCCATAGCATCATTCTATTTTATTAATTAAGGCTCTTTCTCATTTATCTGCACCTTTGCTGCTGGAACTAAAGAAGGTAATGGGTAGGTGAAGGGTCTGAAAGCTCAAAATCAAACTTATTAAACATTTAGTAAATGCTTACTAAGTATAAAGTGGTTTACTTGGGACTGGGAAGCAAAAATTTAAAAATGACACAATTTCTCACCTTAAGCAATTTATATTCCCCCACAGGATGAAGAGGAACCGGGAGATGAATGGAATACAATATGGATGTAAATAAGTTAGATGAGAATTGGTTGAAAGAAATGAAGATGTCAAGCCTGAAGAAGATAACATTTAGAAGCAATATTATAATTCTCTTCAAATATCTGGTCTTGTCATGTGGAAATGGGATTTTTATTTTGTATTTCCTCCCTAAGAAGAGAGTGATGGATGGAAGCTATAGAAAAATAAACCAGAGGTGTCAAACTCAAATAGAAATGGAGACCCCCTAAACCTTGCCAGTGGTATACCAACTCAGAAAACTATAAATTAACATTATCTGTGTTTTACTATATATTTTCTTATTTTGTTGAACATTTACTAATTACATTTCAATCTGATTCCTACTGCACTGGGGAGTTTTGTGGTTTATACTGCCAATGATGGTGAGTGTGATATCTCTGATCATAGACCACTGCTTAATGTAAGGAAGAATTTTCTAAATAAGCAGAGTCATTTAACAATGAATTGTGATGCTGTGGAGGATCCCAACCCTGGAGACCTTCTAGCTGAGCACAAATACAGTATGGTACCATGGAAAAAGTGCTGAGTCTGGTGTCAACAGACCTGTTCAAATTCCAGCTTACTACCCATATGACTTTGGATAAGTCATTTAACCTCAATGGGCCTGAGATCCTCCTGTGTACAGGAAAAAGACCATAGCAAACACTAAACACTAGCCAAGCATTACAGCTTGTTGACTTGAGTTTATTAGATGGTTTCTGAAGTCCCTTCCATCTTTACACCTATGATTCTAGTTGTGAGATCTTATATAGATCTGTGATCTTAGCTGTGATGTCTTCTCTAAACTGTTTTTTTTTAATCTGTAAAATCAAGAAGTTAGATTAGATAACCTTTAAATTCTCTTCCAACTCTAACCCTAACATCCTATGATTTTTGGAGTAGAAGATTGGATTAGATCCAAGATGTTTACCTATGCTCATGGACCAGGGACATGGACAGATTTTTTTGGGGGGAGTCTTTGGGGGTGGGTAGCATCTATGAATTTGAGTGGGAAAACTACATTTTTACATCCACTTAATTTGTGGCCTGCAGTGAGGCATGATGTTATAGTGTAAAGAATGCTGGATTTGGAGTAAGAAGACTTGGGCAAGTCAGTTAATTTCTCTGAGCCTCAGTTTCCTCATCTGTAAATTGAGGTGTTGAAAATAGCCAATCTCTACATTCCTTTCGTGCTCTAAATCTATGAAGTATCAAAGTAAAAAAATGACTTTTAAATCAATACTCATCACTGATCCCTTTAGCGTCATGATCTGTACTTCAAAGGGCTTCTCAAACATCATGGAAATTTGTAGTTAGAAAAGACTGTGACGGTACCAGGCTCAAATCAGGAGCTTGCCCTAAATCTAGTTCATAACATCATAGATTTAGGACTGCAAGTACCTAACAGATCTTGTGATACAATCCCTTCATCTTACAGATGAGAAAACTGATTACCTGAGTGTAACTTACATAGTCATGTAAATGACTTCTATAAAAAATGCATGGTTTGAGTCTAGGTCATTTGAGTCCAAACCCAATGCTCTTTCTTAAATATGATGCTGGCTCTCACTTACCTTTCCATGTTTCTTCTTCTATGTGATTTCCCTTCCTGAGCACCACAGTCCAGTGAAATTGGTCTCTTTTTCCTGTTCTTCATACATGGCATTCCATCTCCTGTCTCCATGGCTTTGCTGACCTCCATACTTGGAATACAGCTCCTCCTCACCTCTCTGCCTCTTAGAATCCAGAGATTTTTTCAAATTTCAGCTTAAAGATGACCTCTTTTCCTGATTCCTCTAAGTGCTAGTGTCTCCCCCACCAAATGACCATTTATTTATTTTTCATATGTTTATATTTATACATGTCTCACTCAATAGAATGTAAACTCCTTGAAGACAAGAACTATTTTGTTTTTGTCTTTATATCCCTACCATCACACCTCCTGTGTATCTCATAGATAGTAATTAATGAATACTTGGTAGCTGACTAAGTGATCTTACAAAGATGAGAAAGTAGTCATATGAGTCAGTAGTTTTAAATATCCTTTCTCCATTTATTTTTTCTTGGGGTGGGGTGTGTGCAGATAATGATATCATCCATGATTTTCTCTCCATCATTCACATGCTTTTCAACATCCTTTTATATGTAGTCTTTCCGCATTAGAATGTAACCTTCTTGAGGCCAGGGACTATCTGACTTTTTGCTTGTATTTGTACCTTCCTCACTTAACTCGGTGCCTAAGTACAGTAAGTGCTTAATAATACTTGTTGGTTTGACTTTCAATATCTTTCAAGTATCCTGAAAATTGGTACTTCAATGCTTTCAAAAATTTGCTGCCAGCAGCATAAAATTTTGTGTTCAGATACTCTTTCCGTCTTCCTGTTATCTGGAGCCATTTTTACTTCCTAATATTAATGTAGTGCTGTGTGCAAGTGCTAGACTTGGAATCAGAAGACTTAGATTTGCATTTTACCTCAGGTATTTATAAGTTGTATTACTACTGATAAGTCACAATCTATCAGGGTTTCAATTTCACTATCAGTAAAAGGAGTTAATGTTATCTACTTTGTAGGGTTGCTATGAGAAACCACTTTGTAAACCTTAGATTGATATAAATGAGTTATTATTTCATCAAGAACTGAAGTGTTCATCTAAAACCTAAGACAGCTTCTTAAACTGTGGGTTGTGACCCCATATGAGGTCGCAACAGTAAAAGGTTTCTGAACACACGACCAAAAATTAATTAAAATCAAATGCATAATGAATCCAAGGTGTTTCTTGTTGAACTTGCTAGTGTTGGGTGTTTCATGGAGTAACTTCACTGCAGCCTTGGTTCTGAAAACAAAACATGGGCACCTGGCACTGCATATGCCCTCTGGCTATACAATGCCAACATTGCCAAAACACCAAAAGAGTTAGAGGGAAGAGAATGTTTAAGAAGCCCTGATCTAAACATGTGGTTTTATCCTTAATAATAAAAAATTTGTTTCATTTTTTCATCTACTTTCCTCTAGGCTGCAGATACTGTTAAGGAATGCTCAGCTATCATGGCAGTTGGACTTGGAATGGTTTGGTCCCAGTCTCATACTCTTAGGGGCCCAAAGAAGCTAGGTGGATGCTATTTTGGAAACCTATGTTAGGACTGGAAGCCCATGAAGCACATGATAGAGAAGGAGACATTGATATTCCTGGTGGGCAATACGTGAGTTTTATTCTTTCCATCTGACCTAATGGGTCTAAATCTTTTTGGATGCTTGTGCTTTGTTGTCTGTACCGCTGATATGCCCTCAGGACTCTTACACCCTGCCATTCCCTTACTCTTGAATCCTCTTCTGTGTATAGGATATGAACTCTTTGAGAGGAGGCCTATCTAGCTTTTCCATTTGTATTCTTACTGCTCAACTCAATGCTTGGCATAGAAAACACTTAGTGATTATTTCACTCACTCATCATAGATTGGCTCAATTTTTACAGTAAAGTAGTAGATGTTGTCATTTGATAAGAAAGAGGGCATGGTAATGGTACATGGAGGAATGGAAGATCAGATGGTTTTGATCAGCCAATGAGGGGAGCTTGATAGAAAGCCAATTACAGAAGAATGAAAGAATTGCTATGCTGCAATGAAGGCCTGCCTGAGTTTAGATGATGTGAATTTGTAGTCCATCATGGTGGCTTGACTTTCTACCTAGCATGTAGTATGGGTGGAGAAGGCAGATGGAGAGAGTTATCAAAGGTTGAGGATTGTGAGGGTATGAAAGGCCATAGGATAAGAGCTTGGGAAATTCAAGGGTAGAGAAAGTGTATAAAGGACTCAGCTATAAAGTTCTGATTCTGACAGGGACAAGTGAGCCCAAATGGACTGGGAAACAGGGAAGACTGGAGAGAAACCTGGAGAAAGAGGTTTTATCTCAACTCAACAGACATTTATTGAGTTTTTTACTTATTACAATAATTACTTATTGTGAGATATATATACACACACACACACACAAAAAGTTGAATTTTAGACATGTTGACTTTGATATACCCATGGGACGTCCAGGTGTATATGTCCAGTAGGCCTTTTGGAGCCTGGGAGTAGAGCTTAGGTGACAAAGTCTGGATATGTAATTTTGGGCATCATTAGGAAAGTCATGGTACATGGGAAATGATGGGATTGCTGAGAGAGAAAGTATAGAGAGAGAGAACAGAGAAAGAAGAAAAGGGGGACTTGCACAGAACCCTGGGGTATACTTCCACATAGAAAGCAGGACATATGTGAAGACCCAGCAATGATTGGCTGTCAGACAGGTAGGAAGGGAGCCAGGAAAGAGTAATGTTATAGAAATCGAGGGAAATTTAGGGATGAATCAAAGTTTGGATGGAAGGAAGGGGGATTAGGATTAGAGAAGAGAAGTTCAGAGTTCATGGAGGGGGAATGATTATGGATGATAATGAGACATAACATTTCTCCATTTTCCTTCTTGAATGACTGAAGTAGAGTGATATTTCAACTCACGTAAGATGATAGGACCATAGATTTAGAGTTGAAAGGGACCTTGGAGGTCACCTACTCCAACTCTTTTATTTTACATTTAAAGAAACTGAGACTCAGAGAGAAAATGACTTGTCCAAGGCCACCTGTGTATAATTCACGAGAATTGATGAAATGAAAGCCCAGAATATTCAAGGGAGGGAAAATAAATATTTTTATTATACCCTTCACTATAAAAACTGGGGTTGAGATGGAGATGAAGGCTGTGAAGCAATTATTGGATAAGAATTCTGAATTCTCTGAGACCTCAAACCCTTTTCACCTTGGAAAATTCCCTCCACTTTGACCCCTTTCTCTCACTGATGATATCCTTCCTGGGTCTACATTTTGGGGAGGGGGCCAGTCCAGTCATTCCTCATTCCCCTTCCACTGTGCTTTTGATTCTCTAGATTTCATTTGCCTTGCTCCTTTCTTCCCTCTTTAGCTCATTTTTATGTGTTGTCTTTCCCCATTAGAATACAAGGTTATTGAGGGCACAGGCTAGCTTTTTTTTTTTGTATTTGTTTCTCCAGTAATTAGCACACTGCCTGGCATATATTAAGTACTTAAGAAATGCTTGTCACCTACCCACATGATGTCTAGGGAAAGTTTTATATTCTGAGGATTTAAAGAAATTTGGACAAATAGTGAATGAATCTCATATCATCCTTATTCACCGAAAGGCTCTGACTAATGGTTAAATATTTTTACCATCTATATTTTGTGTCTTTAATCACTTGAGATGATTAAATGTTCTGAGAGAAATATATAGAAATCTGTAAGATCAATGTCTGGAAAATGTTGATTATGATTCAATGTGTCTTCTATATGAAGACATCTTAGTAAAGGTAATAAATAAAAAAAGAAAAAGCTCCAAATAATTGCTAAGGTAAGATAAATGTTTAGAAAGTTTGTATTTGTGAGTATAAAAAGAACATTAATCTGACTTCACCTCCTTAACAGAGAATTAATTTTTTAACATAAATTTTCGTATATTCTACTCAAAGCTTCAATTATCAAAGATAATTAGGAAACTTTTTAAAATATCTAGGATCAATGCTACTTTAGTTTGCCATTTTCTCTTCAACATGTTTCTCTCTCTCATTCTCTCTCTCCTTCTTCCTCCTCTCCCTCTGAATATGAATGTGTGTGCTTGTGAGACAAGTATAGCAATGTTTGCTCCAAATATCCACTCTTTTATGAGATTCTTCTTGACCCTGATAAAACCCATTAAACTGCCCTTTTATGCTTGATGCTCTATCAAATGAAGACACTATGTAATATTTCAGAGAACTATCACTTGATCCATACATCAGAAACTGCCTGAAGCATAATTTCTGTAGTTCTCAACTTTGAGCCTACTATAAATATCAGATATTTCTTTTAGAAAATCTTGAGCACATCTTTAGACCTATGAATAAAAATCTTTCTAGGTTAGAGGAGTCCAACATTTTTGTGTCAAAATATCAGCCTAATTTGAAATTCAGTGGGTACTTCAAAACATACACGTCTATCATATAGGGTAAATAGATAAATGGGGATAGGAAACTCATCCAGCTTTAGAGTGGTTTAGTATCCCTTCTGATTTCTAGTTCTGCCTCACAGAGGGAGAGTTTACATAAATTGTTGAGGACTAGAAATGCTCTTTTACTAGAGAGACTATTTTGATTTCATGTTAGGCAGCAAGGATTTCTAAGTTGGCCCACAAAAGCCCAGAAAGTATCAAGACTGAGAGGTGAAGCTATGACTTAGGCAGGAGAGAGATGATCATGTGGCAAAGGAGACTGGGAAATAAGCATCACCTACTCTTGGGTGGAGAACTGAGAGGGAGCTATGTCATAAAAACCAAGTGAGTAGAGAGTATTTGGAGAGGTGACCAAGAACATGGCTTTCATAGGTGCTCCCGTGATGGGGAACAGGCAAGTGCTAGTAGAAACAGGAAGGGAAACTACAGTGACCATAGAAGCAAGCCTTGGTTACAATGCTGGAGGCACAGACAGCTGGAGAAACAGTGGGGGATCTACATGAATTGACATTCTGGCATTGGGGCTCAGCTACTCCTGTTGCTGAAGCAGATGTTTCAACAGTGGTGAAAGGCAGCAGGTGGTTTAGTTAGGTGCCTACAAGTATGGAGCCACAGATAGAAAATTTAGGAGACAATATGATTTTATTCTTTACTTTTAGTCTTACACAGCTGTATCCATGGCTCTTACTGTAATGGGTTTTGTGCAGTGCATCTGGTAAGGTTTATCATATAGGGCTCTGATTGTCCTTAGAAAAATATTCTGTCAGATGCAATTGCTAGTGTGATTATTGGGCCTAATCTATGGTATGCTCTAATTATCATAACGCAGAATTCTGATTTAATCAATTAGGCTTGATTTATTATAGTTCAACCATAAATCTCAAGATGTAACATACAAAAATAAAATATGCCCAAGACAAATGTAGCTGTAGCAAAAACGTTACCTTTTTAGTATGATTTGAATTATAATGTCTTATTTTAGAAGATAAACTATGAAGACAAGAAAAGACAATTCTATTTCCAACCAAAAGATTACTCATATACACTAGAGACTGTTAATTCTCATAAAAGGATATTAGCACATCAAAATAATGTTGAAAAAAATTAACACTCCAATAGTGATTCTCACTAACATCAACACAGGAGTAACTCATCACTTTTTGTATGTGCTAGCTCATTTCAGAGAAGCTGACCTTGATATGTATTTGTTCAATAAAGCATTAGGTGGGGAACAGAAAATCCATGCAGCCAAAATCTACTACTATGCTGTTTATTCTCAGACAAAAATTACTTCACTAGAGTGTATGTAGTGTATAGAGGCCAATTTATGATTTTGTTTTAATGGAAATTTCCTTCCGTGACTAACTCAAATCACAATTTTGACTTAGAGATTTTCCTCAGGCTCAGAGAAGTTGACTTGCCCGTGGTCACATAGTAATGTTAAAGATGGTGTATAAACTCAAGTCTTTCTTCAATTCAGCTCTTCACGGGACCATATTGGCTCTTTTATTGTACACATGATACATAAAAGTGAAGCCAACATTAGTCAGAATCAGAATTCTTAACAATGTATTATGCATAGTATGTAACATACATTTTTCCACTATAAGAAATGGAAAACTTTTCTTTATCTTTTACAGTGACCAGGGAAGGTTTTTGAGAGTGTAGCACAAGTCCTGACAGGTTCTATCACCCTGAAAAGGCGAATTGAATGTATTTCTCTATGTATTTTATAAGACACTAGGCACCTGGTGATGAATTTTTTTTGACTCTGGCAATACATGAAAAAAAACAAAAAGAAAAATGAACCTGAGGTTTGGGTACTCCTTTTTTCCTGAGGGGATAGTGGTATAGCAGTAGGAAAGGGGACAGAGGGTGCTAAAAATTCCATGTTTTTAGATGGTTAATAAAGGTTAATTTGATTATTAGTAATCTATACATGAAATCATTGACCAATGACCAGCAAAAGGTCACATTGCTAAGGGAGCTAAATAATTTTAATCTTGATGCTTTTGCTATAAAGGAAATCAGAAGAAAGAAGCAAGTCCCAGTATAAGGAAGGAGGGCTCATGGTTACTTTTTGAAGAGGCAAAGAAAGGAATTGATGGAGTTTTATCATACATATAAAAACAATCGGAAACATTATTTCAAAGGATATTTGGTTGCCATTTATTGTCAAACTAATGATAAATAATTACAAAATGACAACCATGAAAATAATTGTAATCTATGCACCAGTATCACTTAGGAAGGACAAAATGTCATAGAAGACATTCTAAATATTCTAAATCAGCATATACTTTGATACTTAGTGACTTCAATGTAAAGGTGGGAAAAGGTTAGAGTAAAGAGAAAGAGATGTGAAAGCATGGTTCAGATAGAAGGAATGAGAGATTACAGACTACACAGAAGTCTCATGCACCTATACGATGAACACTTTAATTTAGACAAGAACTGGCAGGCATTGGGTGTGATGAACACTAAATAACACCAACAATAACGAGATTGTATTTTAACAGACAGAAAAAGACTTGTTATTGATGTGGGAGTCATCTCCGAACCAACTGCCTGTTTCTTTTCTGGCTCCACTTCTCATGTGCTGGACTTTGCAAACATTCTTGAAACTGCCATCTCACTCTGGATGTTGAGCCTCCCTCAACACCTGAGGCTTCCTTATCCTGGAACATTCATTAGTCTGTGCAACCTTATCCCAAGGAACACCTACTTATTGGTTAATTCCTCTGTAGGGCCTCATTTTGTAGTGACGTGCAGGCCAGCCAACTTTTATTCCTCTCCTGGCTCTGTTGGCACCATGACCTCTTGTGGATATTCCCTTCCTCTTTTCCCCCTTTTGTTTTCTCTCATTTGAGTGAAAACTTTTTTTTGGATAGTGTCCTTATTAGTGTTTAAGATAGATTACAGAGACAATTGCGGCAGCTAGGTGGTGCAGTGGATAGAGCACCAGTGCAGGAGTCAGGAGGACCTGAGTTCAAATGTTACCGCAGACACTTGACACTCACTAGCTGTGTGACCTTGGGCAAGCCACTTAACCCCAATTGCCTCATCCGGGGTCATCTCCAGTGAGTATCTGATGAATATCTGGTCACCAGATTCAGATAACTCTGGAGGAGAAGTGAGGCAGATGACCTGCACAGCCATTCCTTACTCAAAACCAAGTTATGTCATCATTTTTCCAATGGCATGGCCTTCTTTGGCAATGAAGGACAAACACACACGTGCACACAGAGACAATATAGTTCACATGATTTGTATTTTAGCTCTGAAGGAGTCAAGAACATTTTTTTCAGCAAGATCTATAAAATACCCAATATCTTTGCTTGGGGGTCTTCAGCCTCACAGTTTTTCATTTCTCTGAAGCCTGGAGTTCATATGATCCATATGGTAAAGTTCCTGGGGAATAATAATTATAACTTACCTTTCCAGAGTATGTTAATTTTAATAATAACATAAATTTCTACAGCATGTTAATGTTTTCAAAGTGCTTTACCTATGTTATCTCATTTAATACACAATGTATATGTACATGTGTATGTATGTGGAAGTAAGAGTAGTAGTAGAATTTTGAAAAGATCAGGGCAAGTCAATTAATTTCTCTTCCTTATATGCAAAATAAAAGTAATAGACAAGATGATTACTAAGATCTTCTAGATATTTAATGTTTTAGAATTTTAAGTACCTCAACAGAATAGGGAAAGATACATTATTTACAGTTTAGAAGTTTCTTTCTTTTCCTTTCTTCCCATCAGAAATCTGGCAAGCTTTGGAAAAGGGCATAGCCATCCTTCCAGTCATTCAATTTTGTGATCTTGGCATCAGTTTTAGCTTCTCTGAGTGTAAACTTCTTGAGGACAAGAACTTTCTTTATTTGTATTTATATCACTAGCACCTGGCATTAGCAAGTACTCAAATGTTTATTTTCTGCTGGCCTGTGTATAGTCAGACCATCAGAGCTAAGATGATAAAAAAAAGAAGAAAAAGAAGAACTAGATAACGATAAAAAAATATGGCACACAATTGAAACAACTTCATCTTGAACTATTTAAGCAAGTAATTAAAAATTAAAAGTGAGAAATGGACAACAGAAACCACACTGACACTGTGACAAATATTTTCATCCAGAAGATTAACCAATGCCATTAACTGCCACAAGAAGGACAAAAAATAACCCCAGAAAATGCTTTAATCAGGAAACATCTGTCTTAGTTGCCAAACGCAGTGATAGTTGCCAAACTTTCTAGTATGATTTCTTGAAGAATGATGGATGATTGTGAGAAGTGTTTTCTCATAGGCACAGAGGAGCTTAGAGAAAGGCAAAAACAATTTTTAACAAATATTGGTAAAATATCTAACTAAGCAAAGTCATCTCAAGGGCCTTTAAGG
This sequence comes from Potorous gilbertii, assembly GCA_028658325.1. Classification (NCBI taxonomy): domain Eukaryota; kingdom Metazoa; phylum Chordata; class Mammalia; order Diprotodontia; family Potoroidae; genus Potorous; species Potorous gilbertii. The sequence goes on along the minus strand of CM053773.1, from coordinate 18,259,065 downwards.
ATGAAAATGGAGTAGTGATTATAAACAGAATAAAAATGAAAAATATTGTAAGACATCATTGTAACAGACTGTTTTCTCCATTAAGAACAGCGGAACCATCACATTTCTAGCCTAACATCATAGCCTTGGATGTGGTTATAGAAAGGAGGGAGAAATCACATCAGCGAGAACAAAGATAGGACAAGACTCTCTATGGGAGTACATATGTATATTGTATAGATGTGTATGTGTGTGTTTGTGTGTGTGTGTGTGTGTATACATACGTATATATGAGTCAAGTCAAGTACAGTTTCTGATGGAAATTGTGGGAAGTAGAATTACCTGGAAGGCTGTAAATGGTTTATAAAGGAAAGCTTTACAAATGAAGGAGTTTAATGCTTTGCCCTCCAGACTTCCATTCAGAGCGGGGAGGTAGGCAACTAAGGGTGAGCTGAGAAGGTGCTGAGCATCAAAACCTGAGTCAATTAGCATGGTGATAAGATTTCTGAGGATCAGCTCATCCTGGGGTGGGGCATGGTGTTTCTTGGGGTGAAGCCAAGCACAGCTGCTGATGGGAAATTGAGTAGTGGATAGAGTGCTGGATTTGGAGTGAGGAAGACCTTCAGGTTTGGTACAAGTTGTATGACAATGGACAAATCTCTAAAACCTCTTTTAACCTTGGGCAGCTCGCTAATGTTGTAAGTTATGGACAAATTATGATCTGTGTCCATGGAAGAAGTTTCTGAACTGATGAAATCACAGACCTTTTTTTTCTAATACAGTTCTTTAGAAAGTTGTCACAAAATTCCTGCAGTGTTAAAAGCCAAAGGCTAGTTGTATTCACTGAAAGGTAGGTTCTATTTTGCTCAGAAGGAAAGAGTTCCAGTAATGAAGCACTGAATAGATTTGACATAATGGGCAATATCCAGTGCATAGAAATTCTGTGCAACATATATTTGTTGTTTTTGTTTAGTCAGTTTTCAATTATGTCCAACTCTTTATGACCCCATCTGGGATTTTCTTGGCAAAGATGCTGGAGTAGCTTGCCATTTCCTTCCCCAGCTCTTTTTACAGATGAGGTAAACTGGATTAAGTGACTTACCCAGGGTCACATAGCTAATAAGTGTCTGAGGCTAGATTTGAACCCAGGAAATGAAACTTCTTGACTCTAGGTTCTGTCCTCCATCCACTGTGCCAATGTCTTCTTTAGATTATGACTAAGTCAATTATTTAGTCATAGTCATGGTCCTCACCAGCCCTATTCACTATTTATGTCTTCTTATATTTTGGATTATTTTCTGTGTCTCCACAGACACACAACATGATAGATACACAAAGCCTGATGTCACATTCAAAAAGCTGGAGCAACATAAAATCTTGTAGTGAATGAAGGAATAAACAACATTTTATTAAGCCCTCGCTATATTTTCCTCCCTCAAGGAACCTACATTCTAACAAAGGGAGGCAATGCTGCGTTGTGGTTGTGACCAGGAATGGATGTTTTGAAAGTTACAGTGGTGATGAGTTAAACTATAGGGCAGTCAGTTGACAATAGTGCAGTGACTAAATAAATTATGGTACATTAATGTAAGAAATACTCTAATGCAAACCAACAAGGATAAGAGATACAAAGAAACTTGAAAAGAGCTTTATGAAGTAACAATGTGAAAAGAATTGCGCCCAAAGAATGTTCCTGGGCTATATGACGCAAAAAATGAATGAGGATGAATAGGAATTTTCATGAAATGAATTAATATAAGTATAAGTAATTACCAAGCAAGTTTAGTTGCATGAACAGTCAATGTTAACTGCTTAGTAAAAATTTTAATTTAAAAATAAAAAAAGAAATATAGTTGGTCCTTTCCAGGTAAGGTGTTTGCATTCTTCTGCAACCTGACTTTTGCCCAAGTCTGAATTACAACTTAAAAAGACCCAGTAGTAAATGATTAAAACACAGGCACACAGGTAATATTGGTTTCAAATGGAAGTACAAGATTTATTAAAGATTAATCATTGCTAAATATGTTACAAGCTGCCTGGAAAGTAAAAGTAGAAGAAATGAGCTTTCTTTCTTTTTTTTTTCTCCCTTGCAAACTCTGGCCTCTGAGATGATGTTTTCTTTCAAAGGAAGCTGGGTGACAATTTGACTTCTAATAACCTGAGCCTGTGATGTTAGGGCCTCATCTTTACCTTACTTCCCATTTCAGTGGAGAGATGTATAAGAAACTCCTTTTAAAGTCAATCGACTAGCTTACTTTCACAGAAATTCACCATAAGCAGGGTTTGTGTTTCTTTAAAAACAAGCAAGCAAACAAACCAAAAAACAAACCATCAGCCAATCCCAAATGATTCTGAAAAACCAAGGCAAGGCCCTGACTCAGAATCCTTTCTGACAAGGGTGATGTGTCTGCTCTTGCTGAGATTTGGCCTTCAGCGATATCTCTCAGTGACACTTCTTTAGCAGATGCATTGTGATATTCTTTACTGCCAGCATTGTCTCTGTACATGTTGGCTTGATTAGAGACTCTGGAAGCAGAAATCCAAAATGCCCTGTGTCACGCAGTTCAAATGCAAATGCATAGGGTATTCCATTTTTGTAAGCCCAATCCATTGAGCTGCCAGAGCTCACATCTGAAAGAAAAAATGATTAGCATGGTTTATGCTTTTCTTATGGGAGAGTGGAAAGATTTTCAAAATGATGTATGTCCCTGTTTACTAAGCTAGTAATGAATCTTGACAATCTAATTTTCATGAGAAAAAAACAAGCAATAGTTCCTTGTTCTCAAGAGGAGTAGTCATCTAGTTTTTGACTGAAATCTAAGTGCTCTTACTTGAAGCTACACTTCTATTCATATTTTTAAAAATAAACATTTTATGTGAAAATGTGTTTAATTAGAATGCATGTGTAGAACCCATATAAGATTGCATGCCATCTCAGGGAGGGAGGGGGAAGGGTGGAGGAGAAAATTTAGGACTTATGGAAGTGACTGTTGAAAGATAAAAACAAATAAATTAATTTAAAAAAATAAACATTTTATTGAAGCTTTTAAAAAATCACTCTTACTTCCCAGCAAGGCATAGTCAATGGAATGCTCATTTAGACCTAAGGAGGCTGGGGTTGAAAGCCCACTTCAGATGCATACTGGCTGTATGACCCTGGGCAAGTCACTACAATTTTCTTGGCTTAGGTCCGTTCCTCACCTGTAAAATGAAGAAGTTGGGCAAGATAGCCTCTAACATCCTTTCCAACTCTAATTCTATAATCTATGATCCCAGTCCCAACCAAGCCTTGACACGCAATCTTTCCCTAGAACAACACTGAAACAAAAACGAAACCAAAACAAAACTCCAAACATTGTCTAGGTCTGACATTGTATGCTTCATTTTGGACAGGTAGATTATCATCTGTCTGCCAAATAGCACTATCCATGTTTTTCTACACCATAGTTACTCACAGAATCATATTCTTAGGGGTTGGCCAGTTTTGAGATAGGGGTGCTACCATTTTGGGAGGGTGATAATTAAAGACTTCTGATATTCAGCCCCTGCTTTAGCTAAGAACGAGACTAGGTTGCTATGCTTAGGGGTCTCTGTAAGTCAGAGGTTCACTGTGACTACAGGGAGTAGCCAGAGGCCTGAAGATTTATATCTGTGGCAATAGCTTTTTCTTTTTCAACCCGAGACAGTGAGATACAGTGGGAAGCTCAGGGGGTTAGAGGACCAAGGGCTGTATCCTTTTACTTCCTGTGATTGCATGCAAGGCACTTCACCTCTCTGGTCCTGGGTTCCTTGCATATAAAATGAGAGGTTTGGATTTGATAACCTTAGAGTTTCTTGTCAGCTCTAAATCTGTGATGCTATGAACCCCATAAGTGCTATATGTTATTAAATATTGAATGGGAAGATACTTTCTTTCTTTTTTTTTTTTTTGAGGCAATAGGAGTTAAGTGATTTGTCCAGGGTCACAAAGCTAGTAAGGATCTGAAGTCGGATTTGAACTCAGGTCCTCCTGACTCCAGAGTCAGTTCTTTATCCACGGCACCAACTACCTGCTTTGGGAAGGTAATCTTAATATAAAATTTTCCTTCTTAAGAGGTAAAAAAAAGATTTTAAAAGGTTGCTGTGATGGAAGGCTAGGATTGTAGTGGGGGAATATAGCTTTAGGATGACCACCATTCAAATATTTATCCCAGCCTGAGAAAAACTGTTCTCTAAATAATTGGCTGGTAATATAAACTCACAAATCTTTAGGGTCATGTGCTCCTTAGGGTGAAGAAAATGAGTGGTGAGACTCAGAGCAGGAAGGGTATGATGAGGAGATCTTATCACGAGTCGTTAATACTCATTCCCTTTCCCTCGGATGACCACACATAGATTTATCTTCATAAATGTTTTATCTCCTTGTGATATAAGCTTCTTGAAGTTGGAGACCCTTCTGGTTTTTTTATTATATTTTGTTTTTATCTTTGCATTCCTGTACCCTTGAATGTTTCATGCGCTTAATAAATACTTATCTGATGGGACTGAACTCAAGGGAAGTCAGTTATATTTTTTGTTGTTCAGTCATTTTCAGTCATGTCCAACTCTTTGTGACTCCATTTGGAATTTTCTTGGCATAGACACTACAGTGGTTTGCCATTTCCTTCTCCAGATCATTTTACAGATGAGTAAACTGAGGCAATCAGGGTTAAGAGACTTGCCCAGGGTCACAGAGCTAATAAGTGTCTAAGACTAGATTTTAACTTAGGCTTTTCTAATTCTAGGTCCAATACTCCATTGTACCACCTAGCTGCCCTCAATCGTATTACCTAGAGACTTTATAAATAAATCACTATAGACCCATCTCTCTCTCTCTCTCTCTCTCTTCTCTCTTTTTCTCTTTCACACACATATGTATATTTTTTACGTATTTACACACATATGGTGCATTTTATAGTCATAAAAGACAATTATTTTGGAGCTGGAAAAAATTTCAGGGATCACCTAGTCCAAGAAAAGTCAGCTAAGACTTAAAGGGATTAAGTGACTTGCTCAATGTCATAGATCATTAGAGTAAGACTACAAATCTAGCATTACTACCATCACATTATACTTTATTCAACCTTTCCTTATTTAAGAAATATTCTCCTCACCACATTGAAGAAAATGTCTCTTTCTGCAGCTGCCATAGGGATAAAAAATTTCATAAGAATGAAAGGAAAAGGGAGAAAATTAAAGGAATATTTTCATAAATGCTAGGATATTTACTCAGTGATCTCACAGCATATTTTAGGGCAGTTCAGAAAAGCTCCATGAGCTCACTTGAATGCTTTCTGCAGTTATAAGATCTTTGTTCACGTTTCATTCATTACTGCATAGAATATGATCTGCTTTGAAGCTGTTTAAATTGGTAAGGGGGATTTTTGTCAGAATAATACAAAATTCATTGCATATAAATCTTTTTCTGCCTCCTTAGCTAATTCAGTATCCTCAAAACTCACTTGAAGTGGCATGTAATTCTCCTTTTTCTAAGAACAAGTCAGGTAAAGAGCCAATCCCAGGACATCCCTGCATGATACTTACACAAGGTGCTTGATGCAGGCCCATGTCTATAGCGGACCCCATATGCTGAATGCAGAGCAATAACAGCATTATAAGCAGCAGATTCCTGTGTGGGGGAGAGCATTAGGATTTCACATTACTAACCTCATTAAGGCTGGAAACTTTAGATGTACTGACACACTTATGATTCATGCTCCAACAGTTTCCACTACAGGCTGTGTTATGATGATATCAAAATTTGAAATAACTAGAAAAACAGCAAGCTTTGCCACCAAAAATATTTTAAAGTTCCTTCTTATTGGAACTGTCACAGCTATGCATGCACAAAGTCCTTGTTGCACAGTTAAATTCCTAGATCACAGTTAAAAAAGTATTTTTGAGTGACCTAGTAAATCTGGGTCATACTGGTACATGAATATAGAACTAATTTTTCTTTCTTAGGGGAAAAAAAGGAAGACTTCCTCTAAAGAATCATGGTAAACCAGCATGAGAATCAAGCTAGGAAAAATATCTCTAATAAATTACAAATGAATTGACAGGACCCTCCAGGAATAAGGGACAGATCTTTCTCTTGGGTTCTTTTTTTTTTTTTTGGTCTAGACCTATGAAAATGAAATATGGGAAACTCTTGGTGTTGGAGCTCCTTTCACAGATGAGCAACTCGTCTGTAGATTGCAGTCTAAGAAAGAACTGTCTGAGAGACAGAGAAGTTGTGTTTTTTCTGTGGTCATACAGCCACTATGAGTCAGAGGTAGGACTTGAACTCTGAAAAAAAGATTGCCCAACTATATCTTATCACCTCCCAGGGAGACCACAGTCCATCTGGACTCTGAAACATGTAGGAGAGCTATGCTTTCAAACATGTCTAAGCAAGAATGAAACATTTGAATGACAGAGAAGACTTTCTTACAGAGTAGACAAGTAATGCTCTGTGCCACAGGTGATGAAATCAAAATTGTGTGTGTGTGTGTGTGTGTGTGTGTGTGTGTGTGTGTATGTGTGTGTACACGTGCTCAGAATTGCCCCCCTCCCATGTGCCTGGGGGGAATCTTCCACTTCCCAGCCAATGGTCTTGCTGAGAAGTCCAAGTTTTGTGTTTCTCTGCAAATTCACTATCAGTGCTAGTGGGAGTATCAAAAATAAATCACAGAAACAGTAGAAGCTTGAAAAAACTAGCAAAGTTACCAAAAGGTCCTAATTGAGTGTAATTCATCATTTAAAGTATTGTAAAACACAGAGTTTCAACACAGAGTTTAAAGGAGGTGTTAGGTATCAAGTTAGAGGAAAAGAGGTATGTTGATACCAGGGCACAGCCCTCTAGTTTCAAATCACCAATGAATAATTTAACGCTGAAATTGAACAGCCATTGGCAACATGGTATCATTTGCTGAACCGGACTAAAGTGTTTCTGTCTTCAGTTCAAATAGGTTTAATAATTGCCTACTAGAAGCAATGCATTGCTATGGGGATTAGAAGATGAAACAAGACTAGTATACTTGTCATTAAAGAATTTACAATGTAGTAGGGGAAATGAAATAAATATATAAGTAACTATAATGTGCCTGTAATAGGACAAATGCAGAGTTCAAACAGAACAGAATGAGAGATCTGAGATAAGAGAGATCATTCATACCAGAGGATAAGGCAAGGTTTTATGAAAGATGGGACATATGACCTGTATTTTGAAGGAAGGGAAGGATTTTAACATGTGGAGAAGTGGGAGGATAATGCTGGAAAATAATGTGTACGGAGGAGGAAAAAAGAATGAAAATATTGGGGAACCACTAATGAGTCAGTCAACAAGCATTAATTAAACAATTATTCTGTGCCAGGCATTGTGTTAAGTGTTAGGGATACAAAGAAATGCAGAGACAGTATTTGTCCTCAAGGAGTTTACATTTTAATGGTGGAGATATAATGTAAATAATTAGGTACATACAAGATATATAGAGTACCTGGAAGATAATTTCAGAAAAGATAGCAATTGCACCTGGGGAGGCTGGGAAAGGGCTCCTGCTGAAGATGGGATTTGAACTGTCTGGAAAGAAGGCAAGGTAACTAAGAGTTGGAGGTGAGGAGAGAGAGCATTCTAAGCATGGCGGACATCCAATGGAAATACATGGAGTTGGCAGATGGAGTATTTTGTGTTCAAGGAATGGCAAGTAGCTCAGTGGAGATGGATTTTAGAAGCATGAAAGGAACAGTCTGGTTTGCTTAGAACATTGAGTATCCAGAATAGGGAGAGTATGTTATAAAGGAAAGGGAAAGGAACAAGCATTTATTAAATGATTACTATGTGCCAGGCACTGTGCTTAGTGTTTTACAAATATTTTCTCATTTGATTAGGTAGGTTAGAATAAATTAAATTGGAGTGGGGTTGTCTGGAAAGAGAAATTTGTATTTTTTAAGGAAAGCTATGAGGAGGCACCAGAGATTTCTGAGAAGAAAGATTGTGTGGTCAGACCTATGCACATTAAGAAGGTTACCCTGGCTATGGTATGAAGGATGGAGAGAATGGAATGAGAATTGGATTTAGTGGATTGAACCTGGGTTCAAATTCTGGCTCTGTTATTTACCATTTCAGATAATCTATCTCTCTGGGTCTCAGTTTTCTTATTTTTTAAATTTATGATCTCTAAGGTCCCTTAAAAGTTCTAAGCTTTATGAGTCTATGGCTTCCAGGGGAGAAACTGGAGGCAGAGGGAATAGTTAAGAGGACCTTCATTAGCCCAAGAATAGTTAATGAGGACCTGAATTTGGGTTGTGAGGGTGGGAATAGAAAAAAAGGAAGAGAAAAAAAGAAAAATGAATAGCTAAGGTTGATGTGTCTTGATAACTAATTGGATATGGGGGTGAGATCTTCCTGTTTTCTCTCCAATCCATATTCTATTAACTTGCCAAATTGATATTCCTAAAACAGATTTAATAGTGTCGCTTCTTTACACAATAATCTCCAGAGAATTACTATTTCCTCTAGGAAAAAATACAAAGTTCTCTATTTGGCATTTAAATCTCTCCCCAATATGACTTCTTTCTTTCCTTTCTCCCCATTTTTAAAATGAATTTAACAATCACCAACAACTACAGAAATTTCCATAGATAAAGTGGAATAAATAACATGATTGTATATGAAAACCAGGAACCTCTGTTAGGTATAACTTGTTTTAAAAGTGTACATTAAATTCCCCAAGCTCGTAAAACATGTGTGTCTCTTTTCTGATCTTTTTTTTGCTTCTTTTGTATATTTACCAAATGTTTTATTGATACTCTTTTCTTTTTCCTTTTACCATTTCTATTACTTTTCACTAACTTCTTCCTTCCCTACTCCAAGCTTTCATCTACCTATCCAGTCATTTTTTATTACTCCCCTCAGATACACTCTATTCTCAATATATGATACTCCAGCTCTTTCCTTTAATAGTAAGACTCCATGCCTAGACTACATCTCCTTCTTACCTCTGCCTTATACAACCTCTCACTTATTTTGGAGGACATCTTGGCTGCTACTTCCTACTTGAGGACTTTCCTGAACTCCTCACTCATCTATAGTGTCTCCCTCTTGAAAAAGTTTTGCATTATTTTTACTTACTTAGGATTTACCTATCCATGCACATACTATATCCTCCTTGGAGAACTCAAGTTCCTTTAAGGCAGGTTTCTTTAATTTCTGTCTTTGTATCCTTGTTGCCAAACACAGTGCTTGGCATATAATGAATATGTGTCAAATTAAATTGAAAGGGAAGGCTCAAGGATGGCTCTAGGGACTTGAACCTTAATCAGTGGGAGAATGGTGGTGACATTAAAAGAGAGAAGGAAATTGGAAAAGAGAAAGCTTTTTTGGGGGGAGAGATGATGAATTTAGTTTTGAGTTGAGGTTGAGGTGATGGAAAGGTATGATTAATGAGTATAGGTATGTAAATCCCTGGGCTGTCTTTCAGTAGTTAGCCAGTGTGTCACAATTATTACAAACAATGTGGATTATGACATTCGTCTTCAGGATCTCCCTATATCCCCTGAACCACCATCACCAACAAAAGGAGTGGAGACCCATATATGACTTCAGTGGCTAAGTTCTGAAACACATAGATTTAAGTGATTTGTGCGGGGCCCCACAGGTATTGGCTAAGATATGAGGTTTGAACCCAGTTATGCTGCCTTTATAGTTTGGAATAAGGATTTAAATAACTTCATATCTCAAGATAGCTATGAACAAATTAAATCCCATAACAATTAAAAATCATTAACCTGAACCTACCTTGTCTTGATTGAACACCAGAGAGTACTATCTCCAAGGTGAATGGGTAGTGGAAAATTGTTTAATAAGATACTGAAGGATGAATGAAGGGAACAAAGGGATGGCATAGATATGTGAACAATATTAAAAGTAGGAAAAAATGAGATCACAGAATTATAATTCTAGTTAGAATTGAAAGGGACCTCAATTATCATCTAGTCTGGGGATTTTTAGCCTTTTTAAAGTCCCGGATCCCTTAGGCAGTCTGGTGAAGCCAATGGATCCTTTTTTAGAATAATGTTATTAGATGCAGAAAATAAAATAAACAGGATTAGAAAGAGAAACTAAAGATTTTTGAAAATCAAGATATAATCCCCGCCCCCCTCCCAAAATCTATCCATGAACATCTTGGGGAAGAGACAGTCTTCAATACCACGTTCAATATCCTTAATCTAGTCTAACTTACTCACTTTATATATATGGCTCAAGAGAAATTTGAGATTAAGCAAAGGAGATTAAGTGACTTTCCCAAGGTCATATAAGTATACTTTTAAGAGATGTGATTTGAATGAAGGTCTGTGAACTCCAGAGCCCCAGGTTTTTTTCATTACAGAAAGATGAAAATAAACACAATGGTGTAGACTCCTGGAGATAAGGAGGAGATTTGAAGGACATGTACAGAGAGTTTACTTTCCATAGGGTCAAATGACAATAACCAAAAAACAAAAAAAAGAAACAAAACCATGGCAATGAGGAGCTCTGAATATTGACCAAGGTTAAATATAATAGAACAAAATGTCTAAGGGATAAATATTTTATAAAGATAAAAGTCCACTTGGGTATTTACCAATAGTTTATAGGCAAATACTAATAGTTAAAGTATAGAGGCTATTTTTATTTGGCCTTTCTAATTAAGACAGTTCAATGGAGTCTTACTAGAACAGTATCCTTGGAATTCACAGCTTAGAGGTAAGATTGCTTGATAGGAAATTCCTTTTGATATGTAAGTGGCTAAGTTCCTTTCAATGTGACACAAAATGTACAAGACAAGGACTTTCAGAAAGAAGACTATGGGGGATGTTGTAAGGGAGCCTGCCTCCTTAATATTAAAAATGTACATTTCAAACAGATCTTTTTTACACTGAATTTGCCTCCACTGCTAGCAACAGTAGAGGACCCTATACTATAAATATATTTTCTTGAAGATCCAGTTTCAAAAACTCCAAGTACTTCTATGTATAGGAGTTTATTTTTATATGGTCAGGTTTTTAGATAGATATATCCAGGGATTTGGTAGCATTTACCAAGTAATTAAATCTTATTAATTTTAATTTATTTTTAATTAATTACAATTGCATTATAATACAGTTACAATTATTTACCCAATAAAATTAATTACAGTCCTGGATATGTGACAGAGGTTATAAAACTAATCAAATCCAGGTTGACCTTTCTCTCAAACTTGTGATAAGAATGCAAATAGGTTGGCAAAGCATATGATTATAGCTAAAATCTATATTAAAATCAGAAAAAGAGCTCCAAAGTCCACCTTACCCCCTACAAAATGCACACACACACAAAACCAGACACACACACACATATACACATGAAATAAGGTACTTACAACACAGCTGAAATTGGGAATTTTTGCATATTTATAAGAGTAGGGGTACAGCAACATCTGTGCGTAAGCATGGAAGGAGAGGTAGGCTCTGATGTGCTTCCTGCGTTTTCGGAGAAAGTGAGCTACGGCCTTCACCTCTGGCTCAGATTCAGGAAAAGGCCCACAGTATGTATCATCACAAGGGTGAAAGGAAGCCCCTTCATCTACAAATTGGGGAAAAAACACACACAACAAAGGGGGCAGGGCACAGAGAAATAAAACGTATCATTGTGAAGGCAGTATTTTCTCTTTTATTTTCAGAAACAGTTATTACAAAGCAATTCATCCAAATTTTTATCTCTCAGAAAATTAGCAAAGGACAAAATTTAATTCTTTGTGTGTAATGTGGTGGCCGTGCTCATGGTGACTAGCTACTGATTTCCTTTTTGATACCATATGATGTGGCCATTCTATCAGCTGGTTGGTCTTTTATTAGAGTATGGATGCTTTTTGGGATGACAATGGAGAAAATAAATTCATCTGACAGGGTGTCTCGTAAGTTCCAAAACAAACCTGGAGTACTTGGGTTGAACTAATTCTACAAAGCAATCATGGTGATAGATTATATCCTGTTACAGAATTCTAGACACTAGCCATCATAGGATAATAGATTCAGAGCTGAAGGAAATTCAGAGAATCTCCAGGGATGGCGAAATCACCTCTCTGAGCAGTTTGTTCCCTTTTTGTACTACTCATGGTTTGAAAGGTCGAGTCAAAATATGAATCCCTGTAACTTCTACTAATTAGTCCTAGTTCTGACCCACCATGGAGGTGAAGGTTTGACGTTTTTGGAATAGGAACATAGAAAGTGGATGGTAAGGGCAACTCAAAGTTAGAGATTAAAAGGGAAACAAGAGAGCAAGGAATTCAAGGGTGGAAGACAGTACATCGTTGAACTGAAGAATTATAATGAAGAGAACCTTAGGGAAATCAAGGGGAGGGCAAGAAGCAGGTTCAAGAGGAGAGAGGTGGTACAAGAGTAGCAGATTGTGCCCAGAGCACGAGATATTTGGGGGTCTAGCATGTCCTCCTCTCTGGACCGAAAGTGGATATAAAAATTAAGCTAATGGAAGAGACATCAGGTGGACAAATTGCTGATTATCAGGTGTGACTGTATGTAGGTAGGGATAATACTATAATAGAGCTGTTACTTCAGAGTAATCTAGTTCGAGCAGTTTCAAGTTTGTCTGTGGTGAAGCCACTTCCTTTAGTATTAGGTAAATAAAATTCTTGGAAAATCTTTGAAATAATCCAATAACTTTTAAAAGTAATATTTTGTTTTGGTAGTATTTCAATTTTTCTACAGTCTGTAACAATCACATTGCTACTTCTTTCATAAAACCAAATCCTCATTTTGCATAGCAAAAGATAAATTATGAATATAAAACTGGGGCTTAATTGGAGAATGAATGAGGATAGACCTTCAGGGGCCATCCTATGAAGAGTGTGCTAAAATCCCCAGGCAACTTCTGGGGAGCACGTGTGACTGCACAAAGAAGGGCTTGGGTGCTTTGGGACAGTAAACTCATCTCTGATTTTGTCCCTTTGTCTTGTGATGGCATCAAGTGGTATTTGCATCAAGAGGATTGCCCATTGAGACAGAAGAGTTCCCCCCTCAGTAGAATTGAACAAGGAAGACAGTTTCTATTTTCATTCTCTTCTTTCTTGTTTTTGTAATGTGCCTAGCATATAGTTCCTTTTCCATGAATTTCTCATGAGGGCTTGGAGAGGGACATCTCTCACTAAAGCTAAACCATAGAAATGGCCAACTATTTGCATGTGGCAGCCTGTCCACCGCCTTTCAAGAGTAAATGCTATAGATGGAGAACATATGGGGATTGGATGGAGAGTCCAGTGGAGGTAAAAGTCAATCTAGTGGAAGCTAACGTTTCGTGGGAGGGCACACACAAAAAAAGGACCAATATAAGCATATTTTTCAAGAGGGCATGATTTTTGAGAGATAATGGTAAAGGACTGTGGGCACAATTCTCATCGGTGCAGAACTCCACATTCATTCCCAGTAGTTTCTCTCTGCTTTTCTGATTGTGATATCCTCAGCCCTTTCTGGAACTGGGTGTCTAAGGTGGGACAGTGGTGTGGGGGTCACAGGTTGAGCAGAAAGAAGAAGAGTCACAGAGGGTGCAGTAGATGAGGAATAATGCTATCCTATGATGATGGAAAAAAATCCTATGATGACATAAATAACTTAAAGGAAATAGATGAATCATTATAAAAAATAGAAAATACTCAGATTAATAGAACAAGAAATAGGTTATCTAAACAATCTCTTATCAGAAAAACATGGCAGTGACCTTCGGGGAAGGTGTTCTCCATTGACTTTGGAGTCTTTGTTTATACCAGAACATGACTCTGCCTCTCTAAGCAACTCCAAGCACATAAATGAGTCCTAAAAATAAGTGACTATAAGAAACCGCTTATAAAATGTCCATTTTGTTTTCAAGTAACAGCTATCATCCATGAGAGTAAGTTTGCAGTCAAGTGTTCTTGACATATTATAATTCTGATATTTTGCCCAAACTTAGAGTAGTAACTTGAAAATATCTTACCAAATAGGAAAAGTCTTAAAAAGATACACAATATTTAAATTTGGACTTGAATTAGGGTGATGGCAATATGAGTACTGAAGAGGAAATAGTTCACAATGTACTTTAGAGATAGAATCCATTGGACTCAGCATTTGATTAGAATGAGAGGGGGGAGGGTCAAAGATAATTTTGAGAATTCAAGTCTGGGTCATTGGGATGATGGTGGTGAGAGTGTCAACAGAAATAAAGATGTTGGGAGGATATACAATAGTTTATACCTTTGGATATTCAGATAAGTAAGAGCTATTGCTTACTTGAAGGAAAATTGTACATTTGATAGAGAGCGTGGGGGACAAAAATCTCTCTGAGAAGCCTTTAAAAAGACATAAAAAGGGGAGGAATGGTGGGGTTCTTTTCTGGTTATTATGTAAAACTGAAGTGTTTCTGGGTAGATACTCACAAAGACCCATTCTCATCTTCTCCTTTTGCTTTTGCTCACAAAGACTCATTCTCATCTTCTCCTTTTGCTTTTGCCCTGAACACTTGGGGTTGCTATTTGTTAAAGGGAGAAGAAAATGCCTTAAGAAGAGATTTCTGCAAAAATGATGGAGCAGGGACTCAGGGGAGAGAGAGAAACTTGCTATGAGCAGGTCTATTAAGCAGGATCTGGCTGTTGAGTCAGACTGGGAAGAAAGGCACAGAGAGGGGAACAATAACTTCAGGAGGCCCAGAGCATTTTTTAATTCTTTGGAAATGGACTTTGAATAAGTAAAGTATTTTATTTCTCCACCACAAGTTATATAAACTGTGTTCCACTGAGGGAAAACATGTCAGCTTTGGGCTCATTTAATGATGTTGTCTGATAAGCACGTTAGGCATTGGGACACTGCTACAGCATATTATGTCCTGGTTTTAATTTGTCAGTGCTGTTTGTCACCCATAAAGCATCAATACAGTGGTAGAACTAGTGATGATCCCAAAGCATCTGTTTTTTTTTTTCACTCAAAGTCCAGGTATTAGTCTCATAATGAGATAACAGTCTAACTCTGAAGGATTAGGTATGCAGAACGTAGAAAGGGCATTAGTGTTAATTTAAGTCATGCTAATAACAACAGCTAGCATTTCTATAGCATTCCCTGGTTTGCAATGCTCTTTACATATATCATCTCATTTGATTCTCAAAACTATCCTATGAGGAAGATGCTATTATCACCCCCATTTTACAGATGAGAAAACTGAGGTGGAGAGAGGTTAAGTGACTTGTCCAGAGCTACATAGCTCTTGTTGCTGTCCTTTGTTTTCAAACTGAACTAATGACATCATAGGGTGATGTCTTGACTTGCTCATGAATTGGATTTAAGTGAGGCAGAGTTGAACAAACTCATCAGCCTCTCTCTTTATGAGTCATTGAAACCCAGTGGCAGGACAAAGCTCAAGATGACTGGGAATAAGCTGGCATGCAATGGATGAGTTCCGATGTCTGATAAAGCTCTAAGGTTTTAGCCATCTTTGTGGCTGTTGGAACAAATTGTTCTCATTCATTCATTTTGCAGGAGGAGGTCTTCACATGCTTGGAGTAGACATCCCCTAACTAACTCACTAATGGATTTGAACAACAACCATCAACTGAGATGATTTCACTGGAGTATGGCCACAATGCATGTTACATAGCTAATAAATGTCTAAGAGAGGAATTGAATTCAGATCTTCCGGATCCACAGAATTGCCCAATTGTAGCCTTAAAATCCTTCAGTCTAAGTTTAAGTCATATTCTTGATTGATGAGTACTTCTGATATACAAAGAAAGGACTTTTAAATTCTATTGAAAATACTTTGCTTCTGCTTTTTAGGTGCCAAATAAGAAACCTTTGGAGACTGGTCTAAATCTGGCTTCAGGCATATTCAGCTCAAGTATATTTGCTGCATTTCAGAAGAGCAGGTGATCAGAATTCTGGGATATAGAGTGGCATATGCTTGAAACATGCAAAAATGAAACACTCAATATCTGGAAACAAAATAAAGTAAGAAAGAATTCATTGTCTTGGAAAAAGACCTGGATGTCTCTGCTTTATCTCTCTGTTATAGTAGCATGAAAGTCCAAGCTGTTAGTTTTCCTCAGTTTAAAGAAACAAATGCACAATAGCTGAGGCTGAGGGCCAAATTCTCTTCTCTGTCCCCACATGCAGAACAAGTACAGAATATGTAATCAAGATCTGCAGTGCAGATCAGAAAGGAGAATTTGCTTGTTAATTTTAGTCTTGTGAAATCAAAAGGTTCCTAGTTCTGTTTTGAAGACTGCGGCTCTCTAATCTGTGTTGTCCTGGTAAAAACAATTCCTTAGTCCTTTTCCTTCCTAACTTCCTATGGGTCCTTTTCTAAGAAACTTACAAATTAAAACAAAACAAAACAAAGACTATGTCTATCAGAGTAACTGTGGCATTAGAGTTTTTATTCTATTTTATTTTCAAATGGGCAGTTCCCCAAAGTATAAATTGTGAGCAGATTGAAATTTGAAGCAAATATTTCCATGGAAAGGTGATTAGCATTTCCAGAGCAGGTCACAAAAGCCCATTTAAATCATAAAGCACCTGAAATACATGTATGAATGTCAACTCCTCAAAGTACTCCAATATAGCTTGTGAGTCTCAGAAGAAATTTATCCTGGAAGCAAGTATTGAGAGATTAATTTTCAAGATATTTCAAAGAGATGAATATACTAAACAAATGGAAAAAAAATTCATAGATAGTATTATTGACCACCCCACAGACATTGATTATCAAATGTCTATTTTCTTATCTCTTCAAAGGCTTTTGTAGAATGATCTGCATACAGGGTTTTCTGCATCAGGCTATATCTTCAGTCACACAAATAACTGAAAGGCATAGAGAATTCAAGATCCCACAAATTTGTGGTTTGTTGAGTATAAGAAAGCAGGTGAATTGGGAGATTAAAATGAAACAGAATCTCCACTCATAAGGGGTCTTGCCATGCCTATGTTATGATCATGGAAGGTTCCTTGCTAGACACAATCTGAGAAATAGATTAAAAAAATTTAAATCATTTAAAAATAGGTTTGATTTTTTAAAAATATAAATATAAAACAAATATTTAAATATAAATAAATGAATATAAAATTTAAAATACAAATTTTAATAATTTGAAAATAAATTTAAAAATAAACAAAAAATAAATAATACATAAAATATGGAGTAATGAGCCACAAAGATGTTCACTACTGTCAAAAATGATATCCTATTACAGAACCCAATATGAGGGAAAGCCTAAATATGGTGAAGTCCTCCTCTTTGGGGATGGTACTGTGCTGATTATATCGAGTTCCAGATTTCTTCAAGGCTTATAGGATTATAGATTTAAAGCTGGAAGGAATTTTAGAGATCATCTAATCCAATCCACTCATTTTACAGAGGAGAAAATTGAAACCCAGAGAGGCTAAGCTACTTCAGTAAATCAATCTACAAGTATTTATTAAGTCCTTACTATGCTCTAGGTATTGTATTAGAAACAGGGGTACAAAGACAAAAAAGAAATGGTTTCTTCCCTCAAGGAGCTTAAGTTCAATTATTTATGTTCATATAAGATGCCAATGCAATGGAAATAAGGCAGATCTCATAGTTTTGCTTGACTGATGCAACATTTCCTCACTGAGGACACCAAGGAGATGACTTTTGGGAAAATTGTGATAATGTGTAAAGGAAGTGCCTTGGAGAGATCATGGAGAATGTGTGAACTTTTCTGTGCCTGATTCTGATGGGTTTTGTGGTTAGCAGGAACCTTTTCCAGTGGGTTGTTTAGCCAGAACTGTTAACATCTTAACAAAAAAAAGGTCCGAGTCACTTTAGACTTTCTCTTTGCTTCATTTGCGTCTCAGGGAGCTCAGTGACTCTCTCTTGGCATCTAGTGAGAGACTCCCCCCACCCCAGGCTAGATGGTCCCAGAGAAATGGTACCTCCTTTGTCTTTCATTTTTTTCCATTCTAGGTAAAGGGAATTTCAAAGATTGGGAGAGCTATCCACAGGAATCTAGGAGTCAAAGAATCTAGGCCAGATTTTGTAGCCAACAATGACTAGAGAAGCAGTGAGTGATTTTTGCAGTGACCTTTTAGACCTACTGGAACAAAAGCTGAAGTGAGGATTCATCCAACAGCGATGCTGCCTTTGGATGTGAACTTAGTGGAACCGATGCTTTGTAAGAATTGAGCCTACTTGCCCAAAGATTGAAGAAGTATAGGGGAGAATGTACCCCAGAAGGACTGGGGGAAATTCTTATAGCTTGTTCCTGGAGGGGTCTAGGATCTGGAGGAGAAAGCAGAAAAGAATGTGTGGAGAAAGTGGTGCTTGTACTGAATTTTGAAGGAAACAAGGGATTCTGGCCGGTAGATGTAAGGAGGGATTTTATTCCAGGGGGCTTTCAGTGTAAGACATGGAAATGGGAGACAAAATGCTATGTGTGAGGACAGTGAAAAGTCCAGCCTGGCTAGATCATAGAGTCACTGACAAGATAGATGGAGGCCAGGTTATGAAGAGAATTTTATATTTAATCCTATAGATAATAAGGAACCACTGGAGTTCTTGAGTAGGGGACTACAGAGGCATGTTACAAGCCTACTTTTTAGCTGAACTGAAAATATCAAAAAATAAATATGTTTCCCACCTAAAACCAGAAGTGAGTTGGAGGCAGCTAGGACTAGCTTGTAAGAGCTGATTTTTAAATTTTCAGTGTGAACATTTATACCCTAGATGGCAAACCCCACAGATTAAGTCTTGGTTTATTGTTTTGTTGAATTATTCCTGGAAGACTTGAGCCTAAAACTCGTAATACAGTATTATCCTTTTTTGACAAGAGGGATATGATCAGACTTGTCCTGTAGAAAAATCACTTTGGCAGCCGTGTGGAAAATGGATTGGAGAGAGAGAATGGGTTTGAGTAGGGGAGACTAATTAGAAGGCAATTGCCATTGTCCTGGTGAGAAGCAATGAGGCTCTGAATTAGGGTGGTGGCCATGTGAGTAGGGAGAAGGAGACATATGTGAGAAGATATTGTGTAGTTGGAATCAACAATTGTTAACTGATCAGGTATGTAGGGTGAGAGAGAGTGAGGAGTCGAAGACAATGCCAAGTCTTTCTTGGTGCCTGGAAGTATATTGGGTTGTGTCTGTTTGTAAATTAGGAAGAAGTGGGGTTTGGGGAAGAAGTAATGAGTCCTTTTTTGGATACGTCAGGTTTGGAATGTCTATGGGACATACAGTTGGAAATAACTAATAGGCAGCTGGTTTCAGGTTTTCAGGAAGGGAATTTCAGAAAACTGATGGGCTTGGGTCATATGGATAGTAAATGACAGAGGAAGGATCTGAACTCATATCTACTGAGTGCAAATTTATTATCTTTTTCATTGTATCTTACTACTTCAGTGAGATTCATGACTAATCTAAGGAGATTGACCTAAAACTTTAAATGTGAAAAAAATGAAATTGAAGAATGCTTATGGCCCAGACCAATATATAGTTGTATGGGTAGTCCATAGGATTAGTATATCATTTTGGGGGAATAGAAATACTCCTTGCTACCCTACCATCATCACTCAGTAACCCTTCTTCCTTTCATGTCCACATCATCCACCCAATCAAAATCCTTCTAGCTGTTGCCAACAGACCTTCAAGACATTCCTCTTACTTCATTAATGAATTCAGGACCTGGCTCACATTAAGTTTGGCTTAATGAGCTGTATTTTGGGCCCTCCTGGTATATAGTGAATCTCAATGGAATCTCAACTGTTTCTCTTGGGAATAACAACCTTGAGGGTCTTCCCCTCCCAGCTTGATTTTTTCTTTTTTTTTTCTAATTTAAGGGACCATCCCTTGACTCACTTCTTAAAGAGGCCTATTCATTGAATGAGTATTACTTCACTCTAAGTGAGTACCTGGAAAGGCTTTAGCCTAAAAGGGCCAGGGTCTCTCATTGCATCCTGGGCCATCTCCAGTCATTCTGATGAATATCTGGTTGCTGAACCCAGATAATCATGGAGAAGAAAATGAAGCTGGTGACCTTGCACACAGCCCTCCCTCACTCAAATCAAAATTAACTGCAAGTCATGTCATCATTTCTCTGACGTCATGGTAACCTTTTTGAAAACAAATGACAAGCAAAACAAAAAAAAAATGCTCCCTTGTCCCCACCATCTTCTCCAGCTATGGTCTCATACCTTTCCTACTTTTTACAGTCAAATTCCCGGGCCTGGGATCAGGGGAGAGAATTGTCTGTACTTGTTATCATTTTTCCCCTTACAACCTCTTGTAGTATAGCTTTCAATATCATGGATGAAGTGAAACTACTCTTTCCAAAGCTCTACCAATGATTTTTTTTGTGGCAAATCCAATGGCCTTTTCTCAAGCTTTATCCTTCTGGATCTCTATGCAAGAGTCAAGTATTTGACTCAATCACCATATCCTCCTAGATATTTACTCCTCTCTGTCTTCTATCTGTTTATTTTCTCCTCAGTTTCATCTGCTTATCCCAATCCAGTTTTTCATACAGTGGATGTACCTTAATGTCCCTGTCCTTGTCCCTTTCATGTTCTTCCTCTACCTTTTATCTTGGTGACTTTATGGTTTAAATTATGATCTCCATGCAGATGATCCCCATATTCATATATCTCGTTGTTGTTTCATTTCTAAGATCCTATCCCATAAAGCCATAAGATTGGGGCTGCACTGATTATCCTACCCTCTTAGAGTAATTATCTTTGTTAGATAAGAAGATTTTCTGAGACTTTTTTCAGTTATAAAGAGTTAATATAAAAAGGAAGGAACTACTTCAGGACTAGAGAGACTGATGGTCTGGAAGAAGTGAGGTTGGTGTAAGTGTAGTGTTCTATCATACTTCTAACTTAGGAGGTAAGGACTGAGCTGTAATAGGGGAAGGAGATATTGAGGAGGATCATTGACCTATATTTTAGAGATGATCTCAGTCAAGTCCAGCTGAGGAAAAGGCACAGGAACGAGAGTAGTCTTTGCTATTTGCAAGATGCTGAGACCTGCTAAATGCTAGTTCATAGAAAATCAAGAAAACTGATTGCTGAGAAAAGAGCTTAGACCATGCAATTGCTCCCCTGTGGAGTTGACTAGGACAAGCTGATTTTGCATCTATTGCTAGGAGCTGAAATGATTGGAGGAAGGTGTTGCTTCCTGGAAGCTGAATAGAGAAAAAACATTACTGCTGGGAGCTGACTGGGGGAAAAGATTACTCTGATATGTAACAAGAAAGGCCTATCTACTTTGCCCTTTACTGCTGCCTATGGCTTGAGAGGGGAAGATCCCTCAGACCACATCCAAGAAGGAAGACTTGAATGACTCTGAAGTTTGCAGTCTTAGAGAACTGCTTTCTCTAAAAGAGTATGATTCTGCCTTAGAACATGGCCAATGAACAGTTTGAATAGAATATCCAACAGAGAAGTGCCTTCATACTTCTATTGATTAGTCAGAAAGATCCTTCTCTAGGAAGAGCATTGGGACTGCAGTTTAGAATGATGAGTTCCCCCAGGCACATTGGTTTCCCTACTCATGCATCATTCTATTAGGTTTCTATAAGTTTAGTCTTGCTTTTCTCCACTGATGTCATATACATTGGTGGGAAAGATGTGATCCAGGTTTATTGGTGGAGCGTTATGTTGTATTATCTCATGATTGTAGTAAATGTTTTATGATTAAGATTAATGGTGCCATCATGGCTGATTTGTTTAAATGGGAAGCACAGCAGTCAGGACACAATACCTACAGTCTTGAGTAGTTGATACATTCTCCCTTGGACTGAGAGAGTGAGTTGTGGTGGCATTGTTGCCGTTGTTCAGTCCTTTCAGTTGTGTCTGACTCTCCATGACCCCATTTAGGGTTTTCTTGGCAAAGTTACTGGAGTGGTTCACCATTTCCTTCTCCAGTTCATTTTACAGATGAGGAACTGAGGCAAATGGAGTTAAGTGACTTGCCTAGGGTCATGTAGTCATTGCCATTTGGGAACTCAGTCGGACAGCATGAATCCAGATTAAGGAAGTGAACCAGCTCAATCATTGTGTTTGATAGTGGCCCATAACTAATGGCTTTGCCCTACCATTGTTTGATGTGAGGAAACATTTATTGATAATTAGAATTGTCCAGAAGTGGATTAGGTTTTCCCACAAGGTAATCAGTTCTCCAACATGAGAAGTTTTTCTGCTGAGATTAAATGTCTTCTTGTTGGGGATGCTGTAGATTGGATTTCTGTCCAGTATAAGTTGGACCATGTGACTTCTGAAAGACTCTTTCAATTCTGAGTTTCTGTGATCCATTGTTATATTGATGCAGGATAATATGAAATACAGGATCCTTAGGAATGTGAAATTATCATATAGTAAAATTAAGAGCAACTACTTAGTGAAAATATAGAGAAATTTTTAAAAAGTACATTGCTAATATTATTAAGGGATAAGTGGTAGCTCATGGGAATCAGAGCACATTTAAGACTAATTTCCAGCATTTAATAAATAGGACAAAAATTCATTCATTTCCAGAATGCAGTACGATCACCTGTTGACTGCTCAGATATATTTTGTTTTTATTCAGATTATTAAGAGTTTCCCACCCAAACATTTATAAAACTGGTTGACCAAAAAATGCCATTTGTCACAGGTAAAAATAACAATACATTTAAGAGAACTTTGTAATAGCCAAAAAATTCCTCAAAATGGACTGAGCAGGGACTACTAAAGTAGTCCCTTAGACAGAAAAATAGATTGAAAGACTAAAACTAATGAAAACATTTTACAAAGTTAGTGGTCCAGAAGAGGCAACCTAATTTCAAAATGGTTTTTATGTTGCAGACAACATGATGCAAGGATGAAAATTCCAAAAAAGATATACAGAAGCTAGAGATGCGTGAAATTAATGAAAACACAATTCAGCTTCAGAAATGCAAATGAATGCAGCTGGAGGAAAACAATTAGAAAAACACATTGTTGGTGTTTGGAGAAATCAGAAATTCAGTGTTGCTGAAAAGGATCTAGTCTAATGATAGGAAAACTGTTAGATCAGATAAAGAAAAGCACGGATGCTTGCAGCTCAGTTAAAAGCCAGAAACAGCCCTGAGCAGGTTGAGAATGGCACCAGCATCAATGGTTGACAGGGAACAACATTTCCATTTTTGTAGAAACACAATTTGTAGAAACTACTATCCACTGTTTTGATCTCTATATCCAGACATTATGTAAAGAACCTTCAAAGTCAACATCAATAGTCCACAAATTTTCCCCCAGGCTAAGTTTTTTAGTTCCCTGGGCAGAGACTGTTTTATCTGTGTGGTTTGTTCTTCTTCTTCTTTTTTAAAAATTCATATACCATGGATATTGAAAGCAAAATAGAATAGGAATGGAAAAATTCCCTTTTTCCCTCATATAATTCAGAATCAGAAAAGAAGTGATTATTAGTTCAGGGTTATCTCTTGGGACATGTAAGATAGTTCTGCCTTTGAATTGGCAATAGGTAAAATAGCTGAAATGGAGAATAACCATTATCTTTTTGTCTCTGAAAGAACATTAGCAGACTGGAGGGTGCTAGGATTAGCCTTGGGGTTTCCTGTAGTGGAATGAAGAAAGTTCATAGAAAAATTATTATAATGCCAAAGAAATTAGAAAAACTTATTAATTCGTTTGACAAACATTTGTTCCTATATGCCAGCTACTGTGCTAGGCACTGAAGATACATCTATCTACCCAATAACATCAATGGTACTCATATATTAAAGTAAAGGAAGGAATAATAAACCTGGATCTTTCTGTCCCTGTGACCTTCCAACCCAGGGATACATCTCTGCTCCTGTGATTCCCTCTCTATTGGTGTGTTCTTCCCAGAATTTAATCATCCTTTATTCCTTTGCTGACTTTGCTTCTGATTCTTTGCAGTTTGCTACCATGTCCCCACATGGATACTTTCTTCTTTCCTCTTCCCTCCTCTGCTGCTTTTTGGCTCCTTTTTATGTGTTTGAGGTTGTCTCTCTTTCCTCTTGTATTTGTATCATCACTTAAAACTGTGCCTGACACATAAGAAGCACTTAGTAAATTTTTGTTGACTTATTGACTTGAACAAAGTACTCAGTATTCATCAGGAAGAGTAGAAACAAGTATGTACAACAGAAACCTGGTAGAAAAACGCATCAATGAGGAGAATCCATGTTTTCAGGGTATGTCATGAAGCAGGACTAAAGGTCTTGAACCATTTAGGAACATCTGTGCCACATAAAACAGTTTCTTATAATAACCCTTAGAAGGGCATTGAAAAGTATTACACTCTAAATTTAAATAGCATTTCCTGTTAACCAAGAACATGGCAAAACTCAATGGAGTCACTCCTTCTGGGTTGTGTAGACAAGCCCAGACATCTATTCATTCTTGGAAGCTGTGTCAACCAATCAGCCAACAGCAGAACTCTCTGGTTTTCCCTATTCAGCCAGAGAGCTCAGTAGAGAGGAAAATGTAATTGGGAGAGGTTTCATTTCTTTCAAGTTCTAGTGACAGTGGAGGAAAATAGCTAACTCTGAAGTTCCCATCTAATAAATTTCAGTTTTCTTCAACTCTAGCTGCCCCTTCTTTCGGTTCTTTCTGCCTTTTTATCCCTTGAAACTTCTTCAGTCCCAACCCTCACTTGCCAGGTTCTTCACCCTTCATTGCTTTCAGTGGCTTAAATGAGATCCTGGGGATACTGAGTGACAAGTAGCAAGACAAGTCTTTGTCTTCAAGGAGTTTACAATTTCATGAAAGAAGACAGCACAGAAGGAAGCTGAAAAGAGGTGGCCACTTGGGGACTCCTGGCACAAGGGCATAATATTCCATGGAGTCCAAACCAAGAAGAGTTGCTGATGGAAAAGGAAAAGTTAGTTGAAATGTTAAAATCCTAGCCCTCTATAAGAGAAAGTTTTGGGAGGAGTGTAAGTGTTCCATCTTCTAACCCTTCAATTATGGAGGAGAGGAAACTGAGAGAATTTAATTCTTTTCTGTTTTCTAACTCTGACCCTCCTACAGACATCCTAATCACTTAGCTCCTCAATCTACTAATTTTCCATGACCTCTCCCCTACACAGAAATATAATCATTCCCTTGCTTTTGTCATCACTCACAAATACACCAGCTCCATGTTGAAATACTCTCAAATCTCCTTATCTGACCATAATCTAATGACTGCAACTCTCATTCTGCCTTCCTTTAACAAACCCTACTCTTTGTCCACACCATGACTTCTAATGGCTTGAGTCCTCAGTTCTCTCCCAGGCTATCACCTTATCACCAATGCCCTAGCTACTCTCTCATCCTTTCACCATCTTGATCTTTTAGTAATCCAGTTCAACTATATACTGTCTTCTTCTGTTGACTCCTTTGTCCTTTTATCACAATATTGATTGTGCTCTTGGATCACTCCCTCTATCCATTCATATATCCATATATGATCCTTCATACATTCTGCTAAATGAAGGTGGAGAAAATCATGCAATCATGCTGATAGGGTCCCCAACAAATTTATATCACACAACTTCAACTGGACCTTCACTGCTGCTAGGCAATCCTTTTAGACCTTCTTTATTCACTTGCAGCAGTTCATCCAAACCTTTTCATTACTCTTCAAACCTCAACGAACTCCCTCCTTTACTCACAGAGCTGAGAACCTTGCCTCATTTTGGACAGAATGAAATTGAGGCCATTCTTGGTGAGCTTTCTCTTTTCTTCTCTTCCTAATCTCATAATACTCAGATGTCTTCCACTGTTATCTCCTCCTTCTCCTTGGTGTCATTGGAAGAGGTGGCTTTACTCCTCACCAAATCCCTTGCCAAAACAAACTGTTCTACCTACATATTCCATCCTGTCTTCTCCAACAGGTTGCCTCCTCTATCATTCCCACTCTACCCTAATATTTGAACTGGATCTTGAGAGATGGGCAGCCTTTTAATATTCCAATGAGTTGATTGGTGCTCATACTTTCTTTCTTTTGGATGAAAATTATAGTCTTGCTCTATCTAGCCTTTGCTCTATACAGTTGATTACTTAAGTGCATAAAGATAGCTTCTGAAATGACTTCCATATTGGTAATCAGTTGCCTCATATTTACTTAAGATATAATCAATTTAATTTTATTTGGTGATACATTGATCAGTATATTCCAGCTCTTTTCTTGAAGAAAGTATTCACAATGCATAAGGGCAGATCTTCTGAGTAGTCTATAAGTCCTTAATTGCTTTTATTTCTTGATCCTGAACCACATTTTTTTTATTATAGTCATATATACATATATATGTATACATATACATATAGATAGATACATATAGTCATTTTTATTATAGTCAGCCTTCCCATATTGAGTTTTGCACTGAAGTCATTGATTACAAAAGTACATGTTGATATACTTTGGAAAATACTCTTAAGTTACCTATTTGTTATTGTTCAGTCATTTTTAGTTACATATGAGTCTTTGTAACCTTAATTGGGGTTTTCTTGGCAAAGATGCTGAATTGGTTGACCATTTTCTTCTCCAGCTCATTTTACAGATGAGGAAAGTAAGGCAAACAGGGTTAAATAACTTGCATAGAGTCACATAGCTAGTAAGTGTCTGAAGCCAGATTTGAACTCAGGAAGATGAGTCTTCCTGACTACAGGCCCAGTTACTCTATCCATTATGACACCTAGCTGCCTTTAAGTAATCTACAGAGTTTCTTAATCTTCTATAACAGATTTTTGACATACAATCAATAAGCAAGCAGCTATTAAGGACCCACTAAGTGCCAGGCACTATTCCAAGTACTGGAGATACAAAAGACAAGGAACTTATGTTCTGTGCGGAGAAAACAATACATAACATATAAGTATATACAAAAAGTAAAATAAATGCAAGGTAATTTTGGTGAGAAGGTAGATAGTTCTTGAACTGAGCTTTGAAGGCACTAGGAATTCTACAAGGCAGAGGTGAGGAAAGAACACATTCTAGAATGTCACAACACATGCCAGTGCAAAGGCATAGAGATGGGAGATAGGAGTAGCATCTATGAGGCATTAAAGAAAAATTTTAATTTGTGAGTATGGGGGAATTCTTCAGGCCTCACTCACTCAGGAGCCCTCCTAGAATGTGAGCTCCTTGAGGGAAAGGAAATTTCCCATTTGTATCAAATCCCTAATACCTTACTCAGTGCCTGGCATAAAGTAGGTGCTTGATAAATGCTTGTTAAATGATCGACTTTAGACAAAATACTTTATTTTTCTAGTTCACAGCCAATTAGAAAGAACAGATTAGGAGCAAATCAAAAAAGGGCTATCAAAGGTAGCAGATCAAGAAGCAGAAGTAAGGGAGGAGAAAGAAAAGCTAAGAAAAACAGATACAGGAATTATAAAAGCACAGCAATCTGGGGCCATCTATCAGAGTGATAAATAGGTTCTATGGACCTCACTAACTCCAGAAGTGATGTGGCATATTATATTACAGTATAATATAATTATTAAAATTCATAATGTGAACCCTGAGTTATCAAGAAAAAAGTTAAATTCAAAATTGTCTTTCAGAAATCCTGACATGTGTAATATCATAAGTCTAGGTAAGATTAGGATCCCCTACAGAGGAAACCATGTGGTGTCATTAATAGACTCCTCACCATCTGGTCGGCCCCACTATTCTGCTACAGTATAGCATACAATATTACTGAGAGTACTTCACTGAAGCAGGCTAATAAGGAAAAGCATTTAGCATCATTAGGGACTTGTCACTCTACTCTCTTTTTTCTTAGAATTTGTTTGAACCATATATCCATGTGTATTTTTTTAATAAGAAATGTGTTTTTCTTTTCTTTTTTTTAAAAAAGGAGTGGAAGGAAGAGGAAATAGATTACAGTTAATAAAAATAGAGATGTGGGGAAGTGCTACAGATGTGAAATGGTACATAGATTTTCAGATGAGGTCACTATATTATGAATTTTACTTAATTGTTTTACTTTGTTAAAAGCATAGACGCAGGGGTGGGGAACTTGGCCTTAAGGCTGCGTGTGGCCTTTTGACAGAATCCAAATTTCTCAGAACAAATCCTTTTAATAAAAGGATTAGTACTTAGTAAGGGCAATCTCTAAGTGTTTGTAGTGAAAAAACAAAGCACATGATAAAGCTTTAAAAAAACCAAATACATCTAGCAGGAATTATGAAAATAATAGTGTTGCTTTTCCATGTGATGGTTTTATTAGGTGCTATTCCTTGACTATAGCCCCTTGTGATTCTGAAATCCCAGCTCTGTTTCCAAGTCATGCTTCCAGGAAGTCAGCGTTGTTTAGATGTCTTTCTTTTCTGGGAGTCTTGGTCTCAGAATTCTTTGCTTGTCCAGGTTCTGCTTTGTTTCCCCAGTACTGTTGCATTCTCTGTGCTACAAATTTCTGCTTCTCTGGGGCTCCCACTGTTTCCTCTCTCTTGAGCCCACAGAGATCCTTGGAATGATCATGACTAGGGAGGAGTTTGAGGGTAGAGCAGGCTTTCCTCCAGGGAACTGCAACCTTTATGAATTTGATCAGCTCCTCCTTACACATCTTAGCATTGGTCTTCTCTGTGCTGTCTGCTTTTTTTTAAAATAATGGCTAAGAGTTTGACTTAGGTAAAGGACTAGCCAAGACTCAATCAATCATTCTTGATATAGGCCAATCAGGGCAAGAGTTCTCACTCATACTTTATCAATAAAACATTTTAAACTTCAGAACAGAATCTCAAATGAAGTGTTAATAAGGGTGCTTATATTTTCTATAGAAGACGTGTTCAATCAAATCTCATTCTTCAACTTTGTTAATGTGGATCAGGCTCCTCCTGGTCACACAGTCCAAGTTTAGGGATAGACAAAGTTATGCAGAAGCCTCACTTTCTCTTTCTAAAAGAAAATGAACTAGATTTACTCCAGAGTCAAAAAGTGTCACGCCAAACAATAGCAGCTGCTAGGGGAAGCAAATTTTTTTTTGGCTAAAGAAAAAAGGGATGATTTATGCCTGTGGCTTGAGTCAAAGGGCCAGAGGGAACCAGATATCCCTCCACCCTTACCTCTTCTTCCTGGGGAATTCCTAGGAACCATACTTACTAATACCTAGTGCTAATACTAACTTAGTACCAAGATCTGGGGGAATAATGTAGACCTGGCTTGAATAGGGGACCCTGGGAAATCCCTATTCCTGAAAAGGTGAGGGGAAGGAATGAAAACTTCCACCAAAGCATATCTCTACTGAAACCACTTTCTCCTCTCATTGAATTCACCATCCATTAGGGAATAAAACATGTAAACACTATGTAAACAAGATACACAGAGGATAAATTGTTAATAATCAAAGAGGGAAGGCACTAAGATTAAGGAGGAATAGGAAAATTTTCTTCCAGTAGATAGGATTTTAGCTGAGACTTGAAGGAAGCCAGGAAGTGAAGATAAGGCAGTAGAGAGTTCTGGGTATGGGGGATAGCAAGTGAGAATATTAAGTTGGAATATAGAATATGCTGCGTGAGGAAGAGGAAGGAAAGTGGAATACCTGGAAGTGAGCAAAGTATAAGAACACTAGAACGGGAGATGTCACGTTATGAGGGCCTTAAAATCTGAACAGGATTATATATTTGATCGTGGAGTTAATAGGGAATCACTGGAGTTTATTGACTAGGGGCATGACATGGTCAGAACTGCATTTAGGGGAGATCAATTTGACAACTGAATGGAAGAAGGAGGTAAGGAAACCAACCAGAAGGTTATTGCAATAATCTAGGCAGGAGGTGATGCATCAGGGTGTTGGCAATGTCAGAGGAGAGAAGGTGGCATATTAGAGAAATGTTACAATGGTGCAAATGACAGCACCTGGCAATCAATTGGATATGAAAGGTAAAGGAGAGTGAGGAGTCAAGGATGATACCTAACTTGCATGCCTGTTACTGGAAAAATAATAGTAACCTTGACAGTAAGAGGGAAATTAACAAGTTCAGTTTTAGATGGTGTTATCAGGGAGTTTACCTACAAAAGGGAGAAAAAATATATAGGATTAAAGTTAGTGGGGATGGTTGGATGGTTGGATAAAGTGATTTTTTTTAAATGAGAGAGATATGAGTGTGTTTGTAGGCATTAGGGGAGTAGGCCGTGGCTAAGAAAAGACTGAAGATCAGTGAGAGTGGGGATGATACATGGATCAATGCACTGGAGAAGATGGGATGGAATGAGATTATCTGTGCATATGGAGGGGTTTGCCTTGACTCAGAGTAGGACCACCTCTTCAAGTGAGATGAATGAAGTAGGTGGTGAAAGACATCTGAATGATATGAGATGAAGAGGAAAGGAGGAGAGAAAACTCTTGGCAAATAGTACCATTTTTTCCAGTGAAGTGTGAAACAAGGCTCTCAGCTGAGAACGTAGGGTGGTAGATCCTTAAGAAGTTGAAAGGTGACAGACTGGAGTTAGTGATATTTCGTGGTAGTGAGTGGGATAACAAATTGATTAGGAATAATTGTCTTACCATGTTGAGGACCTAGTTCTGATTATATAACATAAATTTGTAGAGCAACAAGATATTGTAGTTCTGAGTTTTTTCCAGCTCTCTTCAGCAGTACAATAGTCAGAATGAAGACAGTAATTTGTGGGGGTCATCCAACGTTGGGAGTTGGAGAGCCATCATCAGCAAATAAGGGACAAGGGATTAGAAGGCAAAGAATATTGTTGAATTGAACAGGTTCACAAAGAAGTGAATTTTGAAATAATTTCAAAAATACCAAAATCTGGAAAATCAGAGGCAACGAGAGAGACCATGATGTCCGGCTCTATAGCCAGAGATAGTTGGCTCAACTGAACAAAGCAACACCAACAGTAACAGGAATCCATCACCAAAAACTAGTGATGAAAGGAGGGAGTCATCGTCAAGTTTTGTAAGCAATGTTGCTCCAAAACAGCATGCTTCTATGGATAACTAGTGAAGAGATAATGAATTTAATATTTCAAACAAATGTTTTTAATTATATTTTTACAAGATTTTATTTATTTCTTTGCTGTTATAAAAATAAAAATAAAATGGTTGCCTCATAAAAATACAGAAGCAGCTTGATGTGGTAGATAGAGGGCCAATCATCCATTAGGAAGGGCAGGTTTCAAGTGCTACCTTGATGAAGACTAAATGTATGACAATGAATAAATCAGTTAACCTTTTGGTGCCTGAGATATTTCTTTTAGATCCTTTGGAGAAATTGGCATTCCACATGGCTGGGCAGAGTTTCTATACTGGGGAGTTTTTTTACAATGATAAAGACACAAGTCTAACTCTTTCTCCTCTTCTAAAGCAAAACAAACTAAAATATACAGAGCAGACCTTCAAAATGTGGAAAGACAATAATATAAAACAGAATGTGAAGTCTGTATTTCAAGAGGAAGACATGTAATGCTTTCAATTTAGCTAAAAGGCATCTGGATTTTACTTATAAATAATTTCATTCCAAAACAAATTCGTGTTCAAATTATGTTTTGGTTGATGGAAAACTGAATCCAACAAAGCCCATCTATAATTAAATATCAAGCAAGAGGCCAAAAGTACAACTTGAAATAGCTGCCATTCTGTGCATACCTTAAATTAAGCTCAAATGTGGCACTCTGATGGATGCATGATTTAATTAGTGTGGATGTTTCTTCTAACAATTCATATGAACACCCTTCCTTCTTCCCACATACCATCTATACAGTGGGATGCTACAGTTAAAGACTGTACAGTGCTACATACTGACTATTTTTCAGTTTATCAACTAGTGAGTGTTTACTAAAACATTGCATACTATCATCTTATATGTTATTTCAAGGCATTGATTTCTACAGTTCCAATCAGATGCTATTTGTAGACTTTAATTCAGTTAAATTCAATGAACATTTGTTAAATACTTTCTATAAATTGTGTTATGCATTGGGGATGCAAGACCAAAAATGAAAAGTCCCTCTTCTCTGGGGGTTTCCATTTTTCTGGGTCTAATAATAGCATGTATATAGCAGGATTAGGGAATCTAATAACTGAGATAAAAAGCATAGTGCAGATGATTTGAGAGACTTTTGAAGGGAGAAACATAAACAATTTTGTCCTAGGAATATACTTCAGACCACATGGACAGAAAGGAAACAATTGAAGATTTGCAGAAACAGATCAGAAGCCTGGCATTTTGGCAAGATAGATGATGATGAAGATGGATGCCTCCCTAGCTATGTAACCATGGCAAAGCCATTTAATCTCTCTGATCTCGAGTTCTTATCTGTAAAATGGGGATAAGAATATAGAAAATACTTGTACCTCCCAGGGTCACTCAGAGGTTCTAATGAGATAATGCATGTAAAGCATTTTGCCAACTTTGAAGTGTTAGGTAAATGTTCGTTATTATTATATGACAACATCATCTTAATTTTTCAGAAAGTAGGATGGCAGCACGTTAATTTCTGTTCTGTAGTGGTTGCTAGTATTTTTAACTCCCATTTTTATAGTGCTTCAAGGCATTGAATGCATAGATCATAGATGAAAGACCTTGTCCAAGGAAAGAGCTTTAATTGGTTTGAGATGCGAGCTCTGAATCCAGCTTTTTCAGTATCCCAAGTCAAGAGTCCATTTATGCTACAGGGAAAGTACTTATTAACTCAGGGGGTGGACTGAGTGAACTCTAAAGTCCCTTCCAGTTATGAAACTTTACAATTCTTGTTCATCTTTGTATTCCTGACACCCATTATTACGCAAAATAAAAAATGTATGAGTGGGTTGCAACATATTATGGAAAAGTAATTATATAGGATGTACAGTGTCAAGGGGCAACTAGATGGCACAGTGGATAGAGCGCTAGGCCTGGAATCAGCAATACTTATCTTCCTGAGTTCAAATCCAGCCTCAGACAGCTACTAGTCATGTGATCTTGAGCAAGTCACTTAACGCTATTTGCCTCAGTTTCCTCATCTGTAAAATGAGCTGGAGAGGGAAATGGCAAACCCTTTCAATATCTTTGCCAAGAAAATCCTAAAATGGGTTCACAAAGAGTTGGATATAGCTGAAACCATTGAATCACAACAACAAAAGAACAGTATTGAGAGAATCGGAAATTATTAATGGAAGCAAGATTGACCAGTCAGATAGAGTGGACAGTTTACTTGCAAGGTCAAGAGAAGAGAAGGAAGACATTCAAATACACTTTATCATGAGTATTCAAAGCATGACCTCTAGGGGAAGATAGGTTAGCCAATGGATAAAGTGTTGGGCCTGGAGTCAGGAGGACCTGACTTCAAATCTGGCCTCAGACACTTATTAGCCATGTGACCCTGGGCAAGTCACTTAACCCCTGCCTCAAAAAAGAAAAAAAAAAGCATGGAGTAAAATGTTTTCTACAAATAATGTATTTAACCAGTTTCTTCTAGGTGTTGATTTCCTCCCCACAAATACTGAATTTGGGGTTAAGATTTTCTGTGACTTGTCTTCAATGTGACATTCCTCTAGTGTGACTTTTCTGATATACTTGGTGTATATTTATATATACTTGGTATAATCACTGTAAAGCCTTTGCCATAATCATGACAGTCATGAGATTTCTCCCTCATGTACTTTCTGACGTCTATAAAAATGCACATAGAAGTGTGAGTGCCAGCTGATTCTGCCATACTCACCACACATACTTGTTTGGTTGGCTCTCTGTAGTGTGTTTATATGAGGGCATAGGCAAGAGTTACAAAGGATGGGCAGGTATGGATGTGTTGAAAGTGGCGTTGTTAGAGCAAACATCTGCAGTGATGAGATCATAAATCCATTAGACTACATCAGAATTGTCACAAATACCTAAATTTTAATACACACTTAGTAGAGGTTTATTGAACATGCTTGTTAAATTCCATGATTTTCTACCCCAGAGTTCTATGCTTTTCACATACAGTTGTGAAAAAAGACTGTTAAAAATACAGAGGTTACTGAGAGCTATATTTGCTCCTTTTAAAAAATTCACTTTTAGCTTGAAAGAACATTGCTTTTTAAAGTCATATTGTAGTCTTGAAATAGAAAATGTTACATTTTTTGATCCTTGTCATTGATTGCTATACTAAGGTAAATTAATAGCGACTCTCCAGATTTCTTTTATTTCCTTTCTTCAGATTCTTCTCGCTTTGCCATCTCTCCCACCTAAATTGTTCTCTCATTTGAAACCGAGTTTCAGTTGACAGGCAAGGATCATATACATGGTTATGATTTAGCTATAATGTTCAATACTCTGCAGGATTTTCTTTTAAAGTCCAGTGCTATCCAAACTGATTCGTTGTTAAGGGTTTGCTAAGTACTAGACACTGTGTTAGGTGGTCGGGGTATGAAGACAAATGTCAATCAATCTTTGCCCTCAGGGTGTTTCTATTCTACTGGACAAACAGGGAAAATAAATACGCATAATCTTTTGTAATATTTTGAGGCAGGAGAGTACAATGCTAACTAAGGCAATCAGGAAAGTCTCACTATAAACATTTCCTTTGTTAAATATGAAGTTTAGCTATAACTTCTTGTAATGCCTTCATTTATTTGGTTCTCATGACTGGCCTAATTTAAGCAACTAGGAGCTTGACATGGGTACTTTAAGCTATAATAGCCAAACTTAACATAGTCTAGAAGTTCCTTTCAAACATAGCCAGAACACAGTGGAATGAAACAGAAAGAACAGAGGCAAAACACTGATGAATGGTGCCACAGGAAGAGTAGGGCATGGCAGGGGGCATTTTATTTCATTTTCTAAGAAAACTAAGAAACTCAGCCAATTAGGCGCCCCTTCTTGGGCAGGCATTTTTCAAAATGATTTTCTTTGCTCTGTGTCTTTAGGTATTTGTAGAAGTTTAAAACCTTGTAAATTATGAGATTAACAGTCCCAGTTGTGTGGTGAGAATATGTAGTAGAACTTTTGGGCAGCTAGGTAGGATAGAGTGAATAGAGTGCTGAACCCAGAGATGGGAGAATCTGACTTCCAATCTAGCCTCACATACTTACCCGCTTTGTGATCCTGGTCAAGTCACTAAACGCTGTTTACCTCAGTTTCCTTTAGAAAAATGAGCTGAAGAAGGAAATGGCAAACCGCTTCAGTATCCTTGCCAAGAAAACCCCAAATAGGGTCACAGAGTCAGACACGATGGAAATGACTGAATAGCAGAGACCTTTAAACAGATTAATGTTTGGTGAGCATTAAAATCTACTCCACATGCACTGGGATTTTTTTTAATGCATAAAAAGTAGAATAATCATTGTCAATTAAGAAAGGCATACAACATCCAGAATGAAGAAACAGGTGTTCACATTCTGGTGTTGGGGAGAAAAAAATAGAGTGGCATGAAACAAGAAAAAAAATCACCGTAAAAATTGAAAGCATGAAAATGAGAGAAAATCGGTGACTAAATTGCAAGATTCTCAAATTCCAAGCCAACTATCCCAAAACACTGTGCAAACGATAGACCTGACTCTATTTCTAAAAATAGAATGGAATGCCAATCAACCAAATTAAAAAGAATTTATTAATCTATTAAGTGCCTGTCCCTGTAGTAGGCCCTGGAATCTACAGACATAAATAAAATGGTTAAACTTGCCCTCAAGGAGTTTATATTCTATTGGGGGAAACAAAATATGTGTATGCATGTGTGTGTATGTGTGTGCAAATAAGAACAAACAAAACATCTATAAAGTATGTGCTGTCTTGGAGTGGTTTGCCATTTCCTTCTCCAATGGATTGGGGCAAACCAAAGTTAAGTGACTTACCCAGGGTCACACAGCTAGTAAATGTCTGAGGCTGGATTTGTACTAAGGTCTTCTTGACTCCATGCTTGGCACTCCATCCACTGACTCACTTAGCTGCCTATGTGCTATTTTACTATTGCCTACTTTCAGATACCAGAGCAACTCCCTATTAAACTTATTCATTCTTATCTTTTCAGTCTGAAGAACACTTTCCTCAGCATCTAAAACAGTAGCAAAATACAAATTGAGGATCACTTCTTCTCTATGTCATTAATTATCTTCGTTTCATTTGTAGTTATCAGTAGTTCTATTTTCCTTTGATCCTCCTTCCTCTAGTATAGCTACCACCCTACTCCTCCCCCCATTTTGTATCTTTAGCCTCCATTCCCACCCTTATCTTATGGGCTTTAGTGCTCTTAATTGCCTTCTTATAGAACTGTGCTATACTTTTCATAAACTTTTTACATGCCCTTGCTTTTATTTTCTGTACATGTTATTGTGAAATTTGAGATTGTTAGTAAGTTCCGTGGACATCCATATCAATAAAGCATAGGTTGATTTTTGTATTGTATGGCAGACATTTCCCCTAAATTTTCAGTTATTTTCCTAGTTATGTCCTTGATGCTAAGGACAAGGAGGATGGATAAGGAAGCCCTCCTCTTTGCCAAGGCAAACTTCTCCATTTACACCCATGATTCAAAGTCTCCAGTCTCCTCTGGTATCTTATTCTCTTAATCATTCTTTTGCTATAGCTGTGGGAAGCAGAGACACTTTCTTGCCTGCTGTGCTATGAATCCATACCTGGTCCACCAAAATACAAAGGATTTCCTGGCATGTCAGTCATGCTCACAGTAGAGGAGATAGGGAAAACAGAGAAGCCAGGTGTGATTCTGATCATCTCTCTCAGAGGGAATAACAATATTAATTACATTCATATACATAATAGCTCGTATTTATACATTAAAGGTTGTGAAGTATTTCTCCCTGCAGTTCTGTAGTATATTATCTCCATTTTACAGATGAGGAAACTGAGACTCTGAAGAGGCTCTGAAGTGTACATGATCACACTGCCTGAAGTGGGGTTACCAGAATATTAAAGTAACAAGTTCCAAACATTAAGAACCCCTGGTTTAACCATAGCCCAAACTGGACATTTTGCTTTTTTTCACACATGATATCCCACCTCTCACTTCCTGTGCTTTTTATGATTGGAAAAAACTTCTCTCTCACTTTGGTCTTTTAGAATTTCTAGTTTCATCTCAAGTATTTCTTCTGCTTTTCTTAATTTCTCCAGCTGCCAGTCTCCCCTTGAAATTACTTTGTATTTATTTTGCACATATTTTTATATATGGATACATAGACATACATGCATATATACATACACAAACATTGTCTATGAGGGCAGTGACTGTTTCAATTTTGCTATTTTGCTTTCTACTCCCAGTAGCACAGTATATCTGAGAGTACTTTAAAAAGTACTTGTTGAATAACTACCCTATACACTATATCAGCGTCACCTGTCTCTAGTGAATGTTGAGTTGTGGGAACAAATGATACCCAAGATCTGAAGTGAATAAATAACTTTAATTCAATCTTGAAACATTTTTTTATTCTAGATTGGAAGGAAGAGAATTGCGGGCAGCAAGGAACATTTGATACTTTCAGGGTGAGGAAATGAATTCTTTTAGTATAGTTTTACAATACTACATAGAGCAGTGAGGTGGTACAGTGGATAGAGTGCCAGGCCTTTCTCATTTTCCTGAGTTCAAATCTGGCCTCGCACCATTACTAGCTGTGTGATTCTGAGCAAACCACTTAACCCTGTTTGCCTCAGTTTCCTCATCTATAAAATGAGCAGGAGAAGGAAATGGCAAACCATGCCAGTATCTTTGCAAAGAAAACCCCAAATGGGATCATAAAGAGTCAGACAGGACTGACAAGTGGCTGAACAATACCAGTAAAATAACAACATTAATTTTCTATTTTTATAGAGGCTGTCAAGGGAAACAACTGTTCAGAAAACCTGATAGACGTGGATTATGGAAAACTGTGACCAACTTGGCTTTGTAAAACAATGGAAAACAAAGGAAGAGAAAAATGAATCCATGGAGAACTTGATATGAGATCTACCTGAGATAATTCCAAAAACATTTATAAGTGATACTGGAAAAAGGCAACAGATTAAAAAATGTAACATATCTGTGTATAGTTCTATATATAAAAGCTATTTTCATCCACATTAGAATTCTAACACTTCAGGCCTTCTCAATGTAATTTATGAGTAGGTAGAAAAAGCAATAAAGATACAGATGGGAAGAATCATTAAACTAGACAAATTTTCCAAAGAAGAAATTTGGAGGCAGCCTTCATCATATTGTCAGTGACTTGCACAGGATGTGGTATAAAACAGGTTCTCTTCAACTTGAATAGAAAGTGATCTCTGGACTCGTATTGACTTAGAAAACCATAAATTAATATTATCTATGTCATACTGTATTTTTATTTATTATGTTAAACATTTCCCAATTATATTTTGATGTATTTTAACTCATATGTGGGCTGTGAGTTGGACACCTCATGTAAAACATATCACACAGGAAATCAATCATTTCATTAAGTGCCCAAAATGTGCCAGGCACTGTGCTAAGAGCTAGGGATACAAAAGTAGCAAACGATAATTCCTGTCCTCAATCTTACAGGAGAGACAACATGCAAACAAATATATACGAACCAAGCTGCATACAGGAAATGACCAACAGAGGTAAGGCACAACGATGGAGATGACCCAGATTGGGGCAATTGTGGTTTAGTGACTTGCCCAAGGTCACATGACTAGTAAGTGTCTGAGATCAGATTTAAACTCAGGTCCTTTCTATGATACTATGCTGCAAAGTTCTTCAGTGCCCATGATATCATCAATGTGAGCACACCCTTTCAGCAGTGAAGATTACACTGATTTATATCTTTTTGTTCATATCCTTCCATAAATCCTTGATAGTTATCTCTCCGTAAGTGAGTACATGAAATGGACTTAGCCTAAATAGGCCAAGGTATCCCATTGCATCCTGGGCCATTTCCAGTCAGTCTGATGAATATCTGGTCACTAGAACCAGATGACTTAGCGGGAGAAGTGAGGCTAGTGACCTGCACAGCCCTCCCTCACTCAAAACAAAGTCAAGTGTAAGTCAAGTCGTCATTTCTCTGATGTCATGGTCTTCAAAAACAAAGAATGAACACAAAATCCAATGAGCTAGAAATCAGTGGGCCATCCATCTATTATTCCTTACTCTTTGTGACTGCCATTCTTTTCCATTCACTCAACTTCAATCCATCCTCCATTCATCCACTAAAGTGATTTTCATAAAGTACTGGTCCAATCAGGTCATGTCCTTGCTCAGTAAAAACTCCATCAGCTTCCTATTGCCTCAAGGAGCAAATATAAAATATTTTGCTTGGCATTCGAAGCCCTTCATGACCCAACTGTCTCCTAAACTTCCAGTGTTCTTACATCTTACTGCCTGCTATGTATTCTTTAATCCAATGACATTGACATCCTAGCTGTTTCACAAACAAGATATTTCATTTCTTGACTTTGGGCCTTTTCTCTGACTGTCTCCCATCCTTGAAACACTCTCTCTACCCTGCTCGGCCTGCCAACCTCTACGGCTTCCTTTTAGTCTCAACTAAAATCTCATATTCTAAAGGAAGTCTCCCCAGCTTTTCTTAATCAAGGTGCCTTCCCTCTGTTGATCATTTCCTG
This sequence comes from Potorous gilbertii, assembly GCA_028658325.1. Classification (NCBI taxonomy): domain Eukaryota; kingdom Metazoa; phylum Chordata; class Mammalia; order Diprotodontia; family Potoroidae; genus Potorous; species Potorous gilbertii. The sequence continues at coordinate 18,219,574 of CM053773.1, read as the reverse complement.
TACGCAGTTTACTTTGCATATGAAAATCACTTTAGTGGATGAATGAAGGATGGACTGATGGAGCTAATCAGTTTCAACAATTGGTTATTCATACTTGCTGTCCCTTACCTTAATTTTGGAAATGTTTTATCACTTTCCTGGATTTAGAGTAAAAATTGTTTCTTTTTGTTGCTTGGTTTGGTTTGGGCTCTACAATAGTGTTTCCCATTGTCTATACACATAGTTTGGAAATAGTTTTTTCCAGGATATTTGGGATCAGTTGGTATGCAAAATAAATAACATATCCTTATATATTTCATTGTAACAACTGCTATGAGTATGTGTATAATTTGCTAATTATTTGAAATTTGAAGTAATTCATTCTAAGTCTACTGGGAAAATGTAAATGAATCAAAAATTGAAAGAAGGAACTAAGGGAATTATCAGCTGAGACTATAGCTGAAGCAAAAGCCCAAAGTGGAAAAATATATCAACAGACAGATAAGTTCAACAGAGAAGGAAAACCAAATGGAAGCTAGAGACTTCAATGCAACATGATAGGGAGAGTTTACAAACAAAGGAGTCTAACCTTACACATAACATCATTAACTGAACTGCTAGAGTTACTTAGCTAATACTATCTGTTAACCAGTGAAATGAGGAATGGGTGGGGATGTAAAGGATTGATAATGCAATCTTTAAGCTCTTGGTTCCCACCTGCTGGAGGCAGAGAACAATGTTGATCTGACAGATGTGGTGCAGACAGGGTAATGGAAAGAACACTGGACTTGGGTCAAGGCATCTGGGTTTGAGTTCTGGTTCTGCCGCTTACTGGCCAGGTTGTCTTGGTCAAGTCACTTACACTCTATAAGCTTCAGTTTCCCCATCTGTAAAACTGAGATAATGATGTGTGCTCCTGTCAGATAGTCTGTTTTAGCTGAAATTACCCAGCTTGAACTCCAAAATTCATTGAACTTGAGAAGAAGGATGGTGATAGCTGATGCAGAAAAGTATTGGAACTTAAAAAAAGGACTAAACTGAACATGATGGGGAGAAGAGAGGAAATGATGCCTTGTTAGCAAAGCCAGAAAATTGCCCTCTCCAACATCCTGGGCCATATCTCAATATCAAGGCAGTTAATTCCCTTGCTGAGGGAAACATCCTGCCTCAACTTGCCCCCATGAAAAGGAAAAAGAAACAATTGAGGGAGCAGGACTTGAGAAACCAGTTATAGTCACCTGGGAGCCAAACCCAGTACTAGACTGTCTGCTTGAGTCTAGTCCATTTTATTCTCCAGAATAGACTTGCTGGGTCTGAGTCATCCCACACTAACCTACCCAAGGAGGTTTTGCCCTGAGTAGAAAAACCTTGGGTAATTTCCTATTCTGTGCTTATAATGTCATTCTCCTCATAATGTCTTTTTAAGGTAGGAATGGAGCTCACTTTACATTTTAGAAGGGAAGATAGAAGCACAAGGAATGAAAAGAGGTTGACTTTATCCTGGTAATATTGCTTTTTGTATATGTAAGTTTAAGCACTCTGGCAAAGGAACGTATCTATCCTGTATGTATCTTATGGAAAAACAGAGGACAAAGCCTTCTGAAAACTTCTTCAAACTTGGCTAAGAAAGTTGATATTTTCAAACTAGTGTGTGGAACATTATGGTCTGAATGTTATGGAGTCAAATTTGTTTTCCATAAGAGGATTCAGGTTCAGACTGAATTTTAATTGGGTAACACCATCCTCTTGAGGCAACTAGATGGCGCAGTAGATAGAATGGCTAGGCCTGGAATTAGGAAAACTCATCTTTGTGAGTTCAAATTTGATCTCAGATACGAGCTGTATGACCTTGGGCAAGTTACTTAACCCCATTTGTCTCAGTTTCCTCATCTGTAAAATGAACTAGAGAAGGAAATGACAAATTACTCCAGTATCTGCCAAGAAAATCCTAAGCAGGGTCACCAAGAGCCATTCACAACTGAAAAATGACCTCAGGTCACCAGGTCATGTATAATTTTGGAGGTCTAATGTTGGTAAGATTCTTTATCATACTCTAGGTTTTATTACATCAAGAAATGAAAATGTCTGAAAAAAACCCCCTGACTCTAGCCAATAGCCCAACAGAATAATATTGTGCATGGCAGAGTGGTGTCAGGAGAAGAACGCTGGTCTTGGCAGTAAGTCTCTGCCTTGACAATTACCAGATAAGGTCTTATGGGCAATTCTCTCCATAAAATGTGTCCTTCTGGAGGGCTGGGATTTTATTTATATCTTCATTTTTCCAGCACCTACCACCGTGCCTTGCACAGTGTAGGGACCTAATAAATGTTGAGTCCATAGAATTGACCTGATGATCAGCAGTGTTTTCTTTCGCAAACTGGAGATGATAAAACTTGTACTACCGTCCTCAAAGGGTTAAAGCTCTTAGTAAAATGCAAACTGTTAAGCAAATGGGAGTTACTATAGTACTAATAATAAAACATCAAATGAAAACATTGTTCCTAAATGTACTATCAAAAATAAGACATTAAGATAGCCACAATTTCTGCTTTAGTTCTCTGTAGTTCTCAAGGACATGGATTGTTAGTTGTAATAATTCATATTTATTTTATAGAGTCATATAAATCAGTGACATCTAAGACCAGAGGAGGTGGTAGGTCAGTCATATAATCAGAGTAAAGGGTAACATATGGATAGTTCAAGGGCTACATTTGTATCCATAAAATATTTAAAAAACCCCCAAACAATAACCCCCCGCCAAAGGATAGTCTTCAGAATATTCAGTAGAGTTTCATTAGTGGCTTTATGGAAAAATATGGCAAGAAACTGCCAAAGAGTGGGAAGATATGGAGAAGTTGTGATCTGTACTGCTGGAAGAAGTCAGAAGGCTATTTCCTTATTTTAAAAAAATCCTAGATTGTCTCTTTCACCTATTAACTAATTTATTCTTTCTCCTCACCTAAAATGTGAGTTGACTTTTGGAATAAGTGGCTCATATATGGTGGAAGGGTTCTCCATATGGTTGAGATCATGGGCCCATCAAAGCATAATGAGAAGCCAGACAGCTATTTCCTTATTAAAAGGAGTAAGGGTTGCATTAGAAATGGAGACAAAAAAAATACAATTGTCTGTATAAAATTGTTAATAAATATGCCCTGATTGACTATAACTAGAAAAAAAGGTTGTCAGCTTTCATTAGCATGGCAGTATAAACATAGCTGGGGTGAGGATGACAAAATTACTCAATCAGATTTAAATCACAAATTAGTTCCTGCTCTAGTTATTTCTGTGACACATATATATCATTCCTCCCACTTTTTACATCTATGTTTAAATGATCAATTTTCAGAATTTGGCGGACAGGCTTAAATTTTTGGTCCTAAAATATATAACACACGTATACATCTATCCTTATTTCCTTTGAGACTCATGACCGAGACCCCATGTCTGTGCTTTTTCTATGTCAGTCTTGCATTGACTAGAAAAGCAGCAGAGGCTCCTGCTGGATTGCTAATGGGCTTGTCACTCTGAAGTGTGAAACCTATGGGTAACTTGTGATCCAATTTCCAATTATTTCCCAACTTACCACACCAGTTCACCTTCCAGTTACGATTAGCATCCACTCCACGGCAACGGAACCTTGAGTTTCTTGACCTTGTTTTCCTCCAAAATCGATCCTAACCTCAATTAAGAAAATAAATGAAGAAAAAGAAAGTCTACAGGTTAGTCACATGTACAATAGTAGATCAACTACTCAATTAATTTCAGCACTTATGCATGATTTTCTTTTTGAGCATCTAAGAATGGAGACAGTGAGACAGTTAATAGAGAGAATATTGGATTGATAATAAAGGAATAGAGGTTTTAATCCTGGCTCTTCTACTAATTATCTGTGTGACTCTGGACAAGTTACTTTGACTATCTCAACCTTGCCTTTCAGGGATTTGGGACTAAATTCCTAAAGGTCCTTTCAGCTCTAATATTCTATGTCCTATGCTTCATCCAATGTCCAGTGGAAAGACAAAATGGCTTACATTTGTCCAGCTAAAATGGTATCCATCAACATTGAAAACAGGCATGATGTAGAAATAGAGGTGATTTAACATTTTCCTCATGGCAGGATCACTCCGATATGTCTGAAGAGCCTAAAAGACAAAGAATGCATTTCTTTTACAGTTCAGCACAAAAGAGATGTCTGGATGACAACTAAACAGAGATACTACAAGAACTTAAATGGGGGAAAAGTCTAATACATTCAAAAGAAATACAACCATAGCACTAGTGGGTGCAGACGTCACTGAGGAGGGTAGAGGTGACTACATCAGTTATATTTATCAATATATCGAACACTTTGTCTCTGAAGATGTAATCAACCACACCCTGTTATAATAATTATCTGCTTTCACTCCTAAAGGCAATATAATGTATATTCACGTGTTTCCCTCATCTGCTGCTTTAGGGGAATTATATTAAATGAAAAATTATAAATATAATCCTAATTGCTCTTAGCTCTCAATTAGGAGACTCCTAACATTTAGGCAAAGGTTTGATTCTTTCCTTTAGTTAACATTTCTATTTATTGCTAACTGTCTACTGGTCTGTTTGTGGTTAAGGCAGAATTCAGGTTACTGGAAACACGCAGGTGAAGAAGTAGCAGAGTATATTATGGTGTCTACCAATAGACAAACATTGGGAGGGGAAGTTGGGGAAAGATCAGAACTTTTCCTCAGTCACTGAGGGCAGGTGCAGCTGGTGTCTTCAGTCTGAGTTTTGTGTGATGAGTTGCCTTGATAACCCTTCTCAGTCTCTCCCTTCTCAGCTGCAGTTCAATTTTTTATTTTTTCCCTCTTTCCTTTTGCTTATTGCTTCTATGCTAACAAACCTTTTCAGTTTAGCTCTTGAGGTTCTGGCTTTTTCTCTCTTTACTTTCTTTCTCTCTTAACTCTTTTCTCTATTTCCCTCTCAGAGTCTTTGGGTGGAATGGTCCTCTGTCCTTGCCACTGTCAGATGTTCAGATTCCTGGGTTCTGAATTGACATGCTATTTTACACAAAACTGACAGGGCTGGGTGAATTTTTTCTACCAATCTGAATAGAATTCCTGTGTGGCCTCATTTCATTTCAAGTCATGGTGTTAAAGAACTCCTAAACTGATCAAAGATGTTTAATACACTTATTTAAAATACATTTGTTTATTTCAAAAGAGATATCTAGGCTTTATTCACACAGTTTATGCCTCTGATTTATTGATGCACTGGGGAATTCTGGGCTCTCTATAATTATTGAGGTAGAGATATGGGATACCCCTTTTGAAGTATCTGATTATAAAAACATAAGGCAACAAAAGATTTATTCACTTCATTCATTCTGACTTGAGACTTTTGTCTCATGCACAAACTATTCTGCTTTGCATCTGATGCTCTGACTGATTTCAACTCAATGGAACAAGATAACCCCTACACAGGGTACCATCTGGTGTCTTCCCTCCAGTTTCCACTTTCCTGTCTCCTTTTACATGTTGTCTCCCTTTATTAGATTGTAAGCTCCTTGAGGGCAGGGATTGTCTTTCTTTTAATTGTATCCTTTAATTGTATCATTAGCACTTATCACAGTAACTGGCACATCGTAGGCACTTAATAAATGTTTACTGGATTTAACTAACCACAGTTAGGTAAAACGTGTTAAAACAGGAGAGCTAATTAAACGTTAGAACTTTTAAAAATGTGTGCAGAAGTAAAGTAGGACAACTTTGTCAGAAAATTTGCACTTATTTGGTGGTCTTCAAACCTGAGATAGGAAGCTTGATGTAGAGAATTTTGGTGAGGATTTAAGAGTTGAAGAAGAAATAGAGGTAATTTTTTTGTGAAACTACAACACAGATCACATACACAGTGGGAGAATATGGTGGATGCTTTTCTAATGCAGATGACCAAAATGAAATAGAAAAAAGGTATAATAGTCATGTGGTACTTAAATTACCTTGCAGAAATTTTCATCTCTGATGAAAGAAGCTACACAAAACTACTGTTCTAGGATTCATTTTACCAAGGAAACATTTATTAGTGAGGAGATAAAGCAGCTATATTAAGTTTATAATAGGCAAAGAAATCTGATAATCCAATAAGAATGCTAAATATCTAAAGAAATAGATTTTTTTAAAATTCAGAAAGACAATGGTATAACCTTACGACTAGAGATTCTGAAAGAGAAGATGGTTTACTGTCAATTCCTTGTCCAGTGCCTTCCATCTTACTCCTTGAATTCTCCAGATCTTTATGCTGGCAATAGGCACTAGGGAATCTTCACTCTCTCTCTCTGTCTCTCTCTCTCTCTCTATCTCTTTCTCTCTGTCTCTCTGTCTCTCTCTCTCTCTCTTTCTCTCTCTCTCTCTCTGTCTCTCTTCTCAATTTGGAACCTTGAACTCATTTCCATCTGGAATGCCTGTTCCAGATACATGTATTGATATGTTAATTCCATTAATGGGCCTTTTTCTGCACATCATACCCTGGACAATTGGCATTTAGTTTTTCCACCTAGTTTTCCTATATGAATTGGTAGGTTGATCTTTTTAAATTAGTGGTTATTGATGAGGTCTTGGAATATTCTTGGTATGGGTTGATGTAACCAGAATGATATTATCCACAAATTAGAGTACCTGGAAGATATCATGATTTATAAACTAGACATCACTGATCCTTGTACATTTGGACTTCATGTAAGACCTTTTCCATTACAATGGTCACCAATGCTGGAAATTATTTCTTATTTTCAATTGATGTTAATACACTGAGGATCACTGAGGCAAGTTATCTCTGTAGCTGCATTTATCAAGGAATCTCCTATGTTTTTGTAGGGGACTTTAGCCAGGACATATAGTAAATCCTTCATATTTACATATAATCAGAATAAGCAAGTATCCCAGAGGACAGTAACACAGTGGAATTTATGGAAAATTAAGTTTATGAAATAAGGGAGTGGGAGAGGCCAGAGGTACAATCACATAGAGCATGTTGAGATGAAGTATTTAACAAAAAGGATCAATCAAAAGGAGGGGCAGCTGGGTGGTGCAGTGGAAAAAGCATTAGACCTCCTCTTCCTGAGTTCAGATTTGACCTCAGATGTTTACTACCTGTGTGACCCTGGGTAAGTCACTTAACACTGTTTGCCTCAGTTTCCTCATCTATCAAATGAACTGGAGAAGGAAATGACAAACCCAGTGTCTTTGCCAAGAAAACTCCAAATGGGATCACAAAGTCAGACGTGACTGAAATGGCTAAATAACAGTAATCCCAAGAAGGATTATTGCCCTTCTGATCTGGAAGAACTCATCATCAGCCTGCTAACCCATGTTATCAGGACCTAGAGCAGTCTTCTGTGAAGGACTATGAGAAGCACTTTTGATTGCTATTATGTTCAGTTGTCACTATGTATCCTTAATCTCTAATGTATCTCTATATTTTTTACGATCTTAGTAAACCATATTTAGTACTCTTGTAGTTGGAATGTTTATTTGAACTGAATCTGGAATTTGAGGCTCTGTGGGACAAATTAAAATTGCAACACAAAGGTCTTCCTAGCAAAGTTATATGGCTATGAATCTCAAAATACTGTGATGTCTGGGCTCAACATTTTACATTGACCCAGAGGACAATGGGGGTGGGGATTTTCTTTTATTTTATACAACCAAAGTATGAACACATTATCTACAAAGCTACAAGATACTAATTTTAAAGCAGAATTTTTACAAAATTAAATTGTTAACTTCTTAAAGGGCACTAACTTCAATAGATTGACTCCTTGATGAGGAATAATCCAGGATATGGCAAGCAACTGACTTCTGAGAACAATAATTGTGGGTTTGCATGGGGGAAGGGGAGGTTGAGGAGAGGAGAGGAAGGAGGGAGGAAGAGGGAGAGGGACAGATAGGATGATGGAGAGGGAGAAAAGGAGAGGAAGCCATCTATATAGATGAATAAGAGATAAAATGAAAAATACATACTTCTTCCTAGAATTCTGACCCCGCACACTCCAAGAAAGAAAAAAATTCAAACAAGCAGAGTTCTGTGGCTTAGTGCTGGATGGAGCGACTATGAATATGGAGTGAAATGCACCACTCAGGGCCTCTTTCCTTAAGTAGTCAGACAATCCAATAAGTGAACCCCAGATGTATCAAACATTTGGGGGAGAGAAAAAAATACTGTAGATTTGGCATACCTTGTTTATTTGTTTCTTGAAGGAAATGGTAATGAGAGGTTTTTTTAGGGTCACCAAAAATGAAGGCTACTTTAAGCTGTGATCCTGAACCCATGACATTCCTGAATGCTATGTAGCATCTCACTTTGTACCTAGGAGTCATTAAGGGCTAGGAAATACTCAGTATATTAAACTTGCGCTGGACAATGTGTTGATCCTGTTTTTCCACTCCCACCCTTGGCACAAATATAATCAATTACTGATTCAAGGAGAAGAAAGTGCCCAGAAAATGTAAGATGTGAGCTACAATAGACACCAGATCTGGAGTGATGTGATTGTCTGATGAAGTTTGCTGGCATATAAGAAATTCCTTAATCCATAAGTATGCACTTTTTACTTTAAATTTTTAGCTACTGCAATATAATGAGCAATAATACAGTAGCTAGCAATATTTTGGTATACATGGAACTCTTGTTGTTGTTATGTTTGTTCTTGACCTTTTTGGGGAATATCCCCAGCAGTAAGATCTTTCATTTTATTAACTGAATTTCAAATTATTTCCAACAGTGGTTGGATGAATTTATAACTCCATCAAAAACATATTAGTGTACACATATTTTCCTGCAGCCCCTCCAACTCTGTTTCCATTTTTGTCTTCTTAGAAAATTTGCTGAGTTTTAGGCAAAACCTATTAGCAATTTGGAGCAATCTTTCATATGGTAGTTAATAGTTACAATTCTTTATTTGAAACCTGTTCATATCCTTTGATCACTTATCCGCTGGGGAATGACTCTTTGTGCTATGTTTTTGTGTTAATTCTACTAAATACTTTGGATATTAGACCCATATCAGATATATTTGATGCAAAGGCTTTTCCCCTCCAATTGACAAGTTCCTTTTTATCCTAGATATATTTATTTTGTTTGTACAAAAGCTTTTCCATGTCATGTAATCATCTTTATCTTTTGGGATCACTTCCAACCCCTATTCAGTGAAGAATTCTTTCTTAGCCATGGTTGTAAGAATCATCTGCTTTCATTTTCCTTTGATTGAAAAAAAAATTTGACCTTTTATATTTAGGTCATGTATTTTTTAGTTATTTATTATGGTATATGGTATAAGATGCAGGTCTAAACACATACACACATGTGTTTTCATGTGTATATGCACACATACTGCCAAATCACTTGTCAAGTTTTTCAGTTTTGTTTTTGTTCAGTCATTTTCAGTTCTATCTGACTCTTTGTGATTCCATTTGGGATTTTCTTGGCAAAGCTATTGGAGTGGTTGGTCATTTCCTTTCCCAACTCATTTTATAAATAAGGAAACTGAAGCCAACAGGTGAAGTGACTTGCCCAGGGTCACATAGCTAGTAAGTGTCTGAGGCCAGATTTGAACTCAGGAAGAGTTTAATCTTGATTCTAGGGCTGAACTCCATCTACTGTACCACCTAACTGCCTCATCAGTTCTTTTTAGATAGTCCTCCTATAAGAAGTCTATATTCTTAGATTTATCAAATAGTAAGCTATTGAGTTGTATTTCTATTTCTTGTTTATCTAATATGTTCCATACATCTACTCTTCTATTTTTTTAGCCAGCACTAAACAGTTTTTGTAACTAATAATTTATAATATAATTTGATATCTCAAGGTATTCTTCCTCCTACTTTATTTCAGGATTTCTCTTAAGTTTCTAGGTCTTTTGTGCTTCCAGATGAATTCCTTGTCAGAGAAATTGTCAAGGGAGATTTCTCTTTGGGTATAGGTTGGATGAGATGAACTCTGAAATCCCTTCCAATTCTGTGATACTGTGACAAAAATCTCAGAAGAATCTTAATTGCCACTGATATGTTGAGCAATTGAAAGATGCATGGTGGATAGAGGTAGGCTGCAGCATAGTAGCTTGTGCCCAAGAAATGAATGAAAAGACATCATTAAGGATTACTTACTGGAAAAATAGGTTAGGAGGTTATCCAATGAAGGCTACAGATAACAAGTGAATAGCACAAGTGCTGGACTTTCATTTATGAATTATTAATGATCCAAAGGAAAGCCTACAGTATGCTGAATAGTATTCGTTAGAGAATTTGTTAATGAAAATGGATAAGAAATGAATAGGTTAAGGTACAGAGAAATTGTGATTTTCACTGGTGGAGGGAACTCCCACACTGATGAGTCACAGATCCCTTGAAGATTCTTCTCATAAGAACAACATTAATATATGTGTGAAATGTCATTTGATGCCACAGATATATTTTATAGCAACTCCATTTGTATTTATTTGTGCATTTGTTATGCTTGATTTAATTTATGCAAATTAATATGGTAAAGATTCAAATAATAATGGTTTAAAGATAAGCAATAAGAATTGTATATAAAGAAATGTGTATTATATATTGCATCATTTATGGGAACATATCTAATCAATGTTTCTTGTATGGGGTAGAATATTCCCTTGTAAGGATGGTGAGTCATTGCTTGAAATACTAAATTCATCTTGGCATTAACAAGATGACTGAATACACAGATACATTCATTAAATTGGACTAAGAGCTGTAGCTATATACTTGAATATATACCATATATCTCTGAAGCTATTGGCTGACAACCCCAAATTTTACAGGTTTTTATATACAATCCTTCAGGTCAGTCTGGATTCTTCCAGTCTCCTACCTGACTTTCATACTAGCCTGTAATTTCAAATAATACAGCAATGGGGTATAATGGTACAAACTTTGGCATTTGATTTTTTAAAAATAATTTTAAAAATTTTGCTTTAGCCTCAAATGGCAAAACACAAATACAGAATAGAGAAAAGAACAAAAAACATAACATAAACAAATATTAGAAATTAAATACAAAGTTAAAAATAATATTAGAAATTAAATACAAAGTTAAAAAAGAAAAAAGCATGCCAGGTGCATAGCAGAACATAAGAGAGGACTCAAATTATGTAACAAATTTTCATTTCAAGAAAGACTGTATGATAAATAATATTTGTTGTGTTGAAAATCATCTTTGTTTTCTTTTGTGTTCTTTAGCTCTCTGCTGTGCACCTTTTTACTTTGTTCTTTTCCCATCTTCCCCCTTCCCCCCAGGAGGCTACAATAAAGTACTTTATATACATACATACACACACACACACACACACACACATATATATATATATATATATATATATATATATATGTTCCCTCTAACTACCCTAAATATTGATTAAGGTCTGAGGAGTTACAAATAACACCTTTCCATGTAGGAATGTAAACAGTTCAACTTTAATGAGTTCCTTAAGCCTTCTTTTTTTTGTTTACCTTTTCATGTTTCTCTTGATTCTTGTATTTGAAAGTCAAATTTTCTATTCAGCTCTGGCCTTTTCAACAAGAATGCTTGGAAGTCCCCTATTTCACTGAAATTTCATTTTTTCACTGAAGCATTATACTCCGTTTTGCTGGGTAGGTGATTCTTAGTTTTAATCCTATCTCCTTTGACTTCTGGAATATCCTGTTCTAAGCCCTTGGATCCCTTACTGTAGAAGCTGCTAAATCCTGTGTTACCCTGATTGTATTTCCACAATACTGGAATTGTTTCTTTCTGGCTGCTTGTAACATTTTCTCCTTGACCTGGGAACTCTGGAATTTGGCTACAATGTTCCTAAGAGTTTTCCTTTTGGGATCACTTTCAGGAGGTGGTGAATTCTTTTCATTTCTATTTCCTCTGGTTCTGTAATATCAGGGCGGTTTTCCTTGATAATTTCTTTGAAGATGATATCGAGGCTCTTTTTTTGATCATGGTTTTCAGGTAGAACAATAATTTTAAAATTATTATTATTCTCTGTCCTTGATCTGTTTTCCAGGTCACTTGTTTTTCCAATGAGATATTTCACCTTATCAGCTATTTTTTCATTTTTTTTTGTAATTTCTTGATTTCTCACAAAGTCATTAACTTCCATCTACTGCATTCTAATTCTTAAAGAATATTTTCTTCAGTGAGCTTCTGAGCCTCCTTTTCCATTTGACCAGTTCTCCTTTTTTAAAGCATTCTTCTCATTGGCTTTTTGGATCTCTTTTGCAATGTGGGTTAGTCTATTTTTAAAGGTGTTATTTTCTTCAGCATTTTTTGAGTCTCCTTTAGCAAGTGGCTGACTCGCTTTTCATGTATCCTTGCATCGCTCTCATTTCTCTTCCCAAGTTTTCCTCCACCTCTCTCATTTGATTTTCAAAATCCTTTTTGATCCCTTCCATGGCCTGAGGTGATGGCATATTTGTTTTGGAGGCTTTGGATGTAGAAGCTTTGACTTTGCTGTCTTCCTTTGATTATATGCTTTGCTCTTCCTCATCTGAAAGGATGGAAGAAAATACCTGTTCACCAAGAATGTCACCTTCTACAGTCTCATTTTTTCCCCCTTTTTGGACATTTTCCCAGCCAGGTACTTGACTTTTGAGTCCTTTGTCAAGCTGAGGGCATACTACCCTATGTTTCAGAGGTTTTATGCAGCTATTCTCTGAGACATCTCTAAGGATGTAAGTTCTCAGTCCCTCCAAGGTGGCACAATCAAGGGAGAGGCGTTTACTCCTCTCTTGGCCTATGCTGTGGTCTGTGAGCAACCAAAACCACTCTTTTCTGTCCTGGAACTGCAAGTAAGATTCCCTCTCCACAGCTACCACCATTCCTGCAATGCCAGTCCTCCTCCTCACCTCAGGACCACCACTCAAGACTGAGATACAGATCATTTGCTTGATGCCCTCAGAGTGTTTAGGCCAGGGCTGCAAAAGTGGCTGCTGCTGCCCTGGGGCTGGGACTGGATCCAGACCAAGTTCCCCTCTCACCCAGGTAAAAGAGATTTCTTACTGATCTTTGAAGCTCTCTTTGGCATTTGTGGGCTGAGAAACCTGGGACCTGTAGCAACTACTTGTGATTCAGCATCCTGAAACCTGTTCCAGTCCTGTCTGTGCTGTGAGGGCCATGCTGGGCTCTACCCTGAACCCGATGTGATAGACCTTTCCTGTTGGCCTTCCAGGCTGTCTTGGCCAGGAAATCTGTTTCACTCTGTCATTTTGTTGCTTCTGCTGCTCTAGAATTTGTTGAGAGTAATTTTTTACAGGTATTTTAAGGACTCTGGGGGGAGAGCTAAAGCAGGTCTGTCCTTCTACTCCACCATCTTGGTTCCACCCCCTAGACATACATACATATATACATATGTACTATGTATGTATATATATATATTATACTTTTAATATTTTATTCTTGAGCTGAGGGTTTCAAAATTTGACTATGATATTCCTATTTTTTTCTATTTCTACTCTTCCCCCTTTTGTTCTAATGCTTCAGGACAATTTTCTTTAACTGTTTCTTGTATTATTATGTCAAGACTTTTTTTGATCATATCTTTCAGTTAGTCTGATTATTTTTATATTTTTCTCCTCTTGATATATTTTCCAAATCTGTTGTTTTTCATATAAGATGTTTTATTTTCTCTGATTTTTTTATAATTCACATTTTGCTTAATTATTTCTTGATCTCTTATAATTTTGCTGGCTTTACTTTGCCCAATTCTCATTTTCAAGGTGTCATTTTGTTCCTTAAGATTCTGGATTTCCTTTCCTAATTGGTTGACTTGCCTTTCATTACCTTCTTATTTTTCTTGGATTACTCTTTTTTTTTTAGTTTTTCTTCCATCTCTGTCATTTGATTTTTAAAGTCCTTTTAAAGATCTTCTAAGAATTCTTTTTGGGCAGGTGACTATTTGACATTAGTCTTTGGGTGTTTCTTTATTTCAATATCCATTCTGAAGATGAACCCTGGTCATCTATATTCCTATAGTATATATGTAGTAGTATAGTATATATATACTATATATAGTATATATACTACTATATATATATATATATATATATATATATATATATATATATATATATATATATAATTCCTATAGTATATATTCCTATAGTAGATTTCTATGGTTGGATTTTTTCTCCTTTGCCTGTGCATTTTTTTTGTGGTGATAGTTTAATTTTTGTAATCACCTCTAGCTCTGGGATATGAGAGATGGTGCCTCTTGGCCCAGATCTTCAGTTCTCCCATCCTGCCTGGAATCATAGTCAAACCTCCTACCTCCTGTAAGTGCCCATAGCCAGGGACTTTCTGCCCCACTGCTTCTGCATTCACTGGATGAGTGCTGGATCCTTCTCACCCCCTTTGCTCTTCACAGCACAGCTGGGTCTGGCATTCCTCATCAGCAGAGGTTCCTTTAATCTTCCTGGGCTCAAATACCCAGCTCTCATCACTATGGATGTGTGTGAACGTTCCTTTGAATGGGGCTGAGTTAGCGTCTCAAACCAACTAGCCCCAGGGCTTATGGCTTCTCGTTAAAATGGAACCTAGCCTGGAGATATTTACTCTTCAGGTTCTTTGCTTCAGAGCTTCTCAAATTGTCCCAGGGAGATGGAATTGTGCCCCTATTCTTATTTATCTTCACCCACACTTTGTTCTCCCTGAGTGCCATTTTGACTGTTTTGTGGGGGAAAATCTTGAGAGTTTGAATTTTTCTGACCCACTCCACTGTCTTTCACAGAATCCTCTCCCAACATCTACTTTTTGGTTTGTTGATGATTACGCATCAGTTCTCTATGCAGTCTAGAAATGGGAAAATGTTCTAATAGGGATAGATCAGGACAGTGCTGATCTAACTGACCATGTTCCTCATTTCTTTTCAATATGATAGTCAGAATGTGGTTTTCTAACTCCTCCACCCCCAAGCAATGAGAAGAAGGAATGAGAGAAGGAAGAAGTAATGTAGGTTCCCACCTCTTTCAAGGATGTTTCCTGTCCAGCATTCACAAGCTCTACTAGCCCCTAACTCGAGCATAGGGTCATACAGAAATTTCCTCCTTAGAGTGGTTCACTGTATATAGCATTGAGCTTGGAGTCAGGAAGAACTAAGTTCAAATCCTTTTCTGTAAAATTGGGATTATAGAAGCATCTCCATTCTAGGGTTGTTGTGAGGATCAATTTGTAAAAAGGGCTTAGCACAGGACCTGGCACATAGTAGGTCCTATATTAATGCTTATTCCTTTACTCTTGATATCTATTTTTGACCTGATGGGCCTTCACCCATTATGATAAAAAAGATTAACTTTGCAATAAATAAGCTTTGTTTCCAGAGGATTAGTTAATGGGGGTATGCATCATTTCACTCTATCAGATCTTCTGTTCTTACCAGGACTGGGATGTATCTACCCTATGTCCAATGTATGGTGTAAACATAATTTATATTACATGCTAAACTTATTTTTATCAGCTTATAAGTATTCTAGCTGTTCTTCCTTTCTATGAAAACAGAAATAGGAAAGATGAACTTAAAAACTTGAGCATGAAGGATAATCTCTAAGGTTTCTTCCAGCTCTAAAATTCTATGACCTTGTGATAGTTTGGTTAGAGAAAGGAAGAAAATACTAATTAGGGTGAGTGGTGGTGACTCTGTAATGCATAGCTAAGGGCATTGGTGTAAATGCCTTGTCTGCATATCTTTAATCAAAAAATATGTTTCGTCTTTCAGAGATGACATTTATGTGTGGATTCTGGCTAGATAAAAATAAAGGACTATAAGTTTTTGTTTGCTTTGCTTCTTTTGTATAATGAAGAACCTTAGAAGCATTTCCCTTCTGATGTAGAAGATACTTTTTAGTACTCAACACACATACTTTACGTGTACATGTGGAAGATGAGATGACTAGGAGTCAAAGTATATTGTTTGTAAGTTTCAATCATGGGTGATTTCTTACATGGAAATTTTAAGTTCTAATGGCTTAAAGGGGTGATTTCTTACATGGAAATTTTAAGTTCTAATGGCTTAAAGGTCACTGTAAAACAATGCATTACATGCCTCAGTGTGGCAGTCACAAGTAACTGCACTCATCTTACTTTATCAATTTGTTTCAAATTTTCATTTCAAAGGTGGAGCCAAAACGATAGAATAAAGGAAGGGGTGTATTTGAGCTCTCCCAGATTTCCCTCCAAACAACTTTAGAAAACAACTCAAAACAAATTCTGGA
This sequence comes from Potorous gilbertii, assembly GCA_028658325.1. Lineage (NCBI taxonomy): Eukaryota > Metazoa > Chordata > Mammalia > Diprotodontia > Potoroidae > Potorous > Potorous gilbertii. Next base: position 18,203,351 of record CM053773.1, on the reverse strand, counting down.
TTGACAAGAGTAGGTGAAACAATTTTCTAGCTCAAGACAAGGTAGAAGGTCAATAAGAAAGGTCTCACTGGGGTGAGAGTGGAGTACACAGTCAAGATAATCAGGATTTATTTAGCAGCTTTTACATTAAAGGGTAGGAACATTGGGAATATGATATTCTAGAGGACAAGAGAGCTAGGATTACAATAAAGAATCATCTCCCAGTAAAACTGAATATAATCCTTTGGGAAAAAATGGATATTTAGTGAAATAGAGTACGTTCAAAAATTCCTGATGAAAGCACCAGAACTGAACAGAAAATTTGATTCTTAAGTATAAGACTTAAGAGAATGTAAACAGGAAAGAGAAATCATAAGGCATTTAACAGTGTTAAAATATTTATATTCCTAGATAGGAAGAAACTCTTAAGAACTTTGTCATTATTAGGGCAGTTAGAAATAGAGATAGACAGAGAGCACAGGTGTGAGTTGACTATGACGGAATGATATAAACAAATTAAGGAATGAGAAAGAAGAATACCCTGGGAGAAAGGAGAAAGAAGGGGTAGAATGGGATAAATTATCTCACGAAAAAGAGGCACAAAAGAGCTTTTACAGCAGAGATGAAGGTGGGGGTGGTGGTTGCAGGCAATAACATACACACTCATTTGAGTTTCTTACCCTATAGAGAAGTAGGAAGGGAGGGGATAAGAGAAGAAGGTGGAGTTTATGGAAGGGAGGGAGGATGGGGGAAAGCAGTGATCAGAAGCAAAATACTTTTAAGAAGGGCCAGCGTAAAAGGAGAGAGAGAGAGAGGGAGAGAGAGAAAGAGAGAGAGAGAGAGAGAGAGAGAGAGAGAGAGAGAGAGAGAGAGAGAGAGAGGATAAACAGGAGAAAAATAGAATGAAGGGAAATACACAGTAATCATAGCTGTGAATGTGAATGGGATGAACTAACCCATAACATGGAAGTGGAGAGCAGAGTGGATTAAAAACCAGAATTCAATATTGTACTGGAAATGCTAGCTTTAGAAATAGAGAAGAAAAAGAAATAGAAGAACTTAGAATAGGCAATGAGGACACCAAACTATGACTCTTTGCATATGATGGTATAATTAGAGAATCAATAAAAAACTAGTTGAAATAATCAACAACTTTAGTAAAGTTGTAGGACAGAAAACAAAACCACATAAATCACCAGCATTTCTGTATATTGCCAACAAAGTCCAACAGCAAGAAGCAAAAAGGGAAATTCCATTTAAAATAACTGTAGACAATATAAACTACTTGGGAGTCTGCCTGCCAAGACAAACCCAGAAACTCTATGAACACCATTACACAACACTCTTCACACAAATTCAGACCTGAACAATTAGAAAAATAGTAATTGCTCATGGGTAGGCTGAACCAATATAAGAAAAATGATAATTCTACCGGAACATTGTATACAGTAACAATATTGTAATGATGATCAACTGTGAATGAATTAGCTATTCTCTGAAATACAAAGCCCCAAGACAATCTTAAAGGACTTATGATGAAAAATGCTATCCACCTCCAGAGAAAGAACTGATGGATTCTGAATGCAGTTCAAATTATACTACTATTTTTTTTTAAGTTTTTGTTCATTTCCTTTAAAATGACTCAGAAATAAGTTTTGCATGCAAAAAATTAATTGCTCATGAGTAGGCTGAGCCAATATAATAAAAATGATAATTCTAATTTCAAATTGCCTGCCTTACCAATGAGAAGGGTGGAGAAGGAGGGGGAAAATTTAGAACTCAAAATTTTTAAAAATGAATGTTAAAAATTGTTTTTCCATGTAATTGGTAAAAATACAATATTTAATAAAAATAGAGTTTTATTTCACCTAAAAATGTTGCTATTTTAAGCTAAGGGTTATTATTGAAGATTCTGGGTATGATTTTGGGCTAGCTACTTGGTACGTCTTCAGAGAAGGAGGTGGATTTAATTGTGATGTTAATTAACATATAGGAAGAAAAAAACAATAAATGCCATGTTCTAAGCCTATCTTGGCTTTCTAATAACATAGTGGAAAACATTTGTGAGCATGCAAAAGACCTGTGATTTTGTGAGCATGAGAAAACTACTGGTACAAGAACATTCTGCACCAAAACAGGTAACTACTAAGTCATAGGCTGGTTGTTATATTTTAGAGTGTTGCCCGAGGAACAAAGATGTTAAGCAACTTGCCCCAGGTCAGTAAGGGTGAGAGGTAAGATTTGGACTTGAGTCTTCTGACTCCAAGCCCAGACTTCTATTTAACCTAAAACATGCTAAGGAGAAAGCATACCATTCTCTAAGCAATCCTTTGTTAAAATAGAAGAACAATAAAGAATTCAGGCTGTGAACCTTGATCTGTAGACGTCTATGGAGTTAAATAAAGACAAAATCTCTTCCCTTTTCTCATTATTTATGATACTTTCTTTTGGAGAAAAGAGGGAAAATTCTACCTTAGAGTCAAAATCAGACTTCGGAATATTGGGGCATTAATGTTGACATGCAAACAAGATAAATGTCATCTAAAAGCACTTTTGTGAACAGAGATGCAGTTCTTTGAAAGGGCAGCTTTGGAAAGGCTTCCCTTCCCCCAGTCCTATGCTCCCCCTCTCCACTAACAAACAAACGCACTTAAATATGATCTAAGAGACTAAGAAGATAGTGCTGTGGTATTCGGGCACACTAGAGGAAGAAAACCTGTTCCAGTGATAACCATAAGAAGAGACATAAATATCAAGGATAGCAGTAGTCTGAATGTGTGAAATTATTTAGGACAATAATGGTATACTCTTGAGAGTACTCAAGCTCATCCATACCAAGGAGAGGATTTAAAATTCAACACAAGGAAAATTACTTTGAAACAAGAGGGAGAAGAATTTCCAAGGGAATAGAAGGATGGATCTCCATCTGTAAGGATGTTTATCACCCTGTGAAAAGCTCAGTGAATACTAAACGATAGCAAAATAATCACTTGACAATACCATGAAAAGAGCCATGGGGAACCTTCTTTGAAAGCGAGAACAGAAGAACTAGAAATTGTCTGTTTCTCTACTTTCAGTATATCACACATATGACAGGGAAACCAAGAACCGGGGGAAAAAAAGCAGTAACTCCAATTATCCTGTAAGTAACACAGATCACGAGAGTGAAGATAAAGGGACTCTTTGTCCTCTATTCTGAATGGTGTGTGTGTGTTCATCCTTCATTGCCAAAGAAGACCATGCTGTCAGAGAAATAATGACAGGACTGCAGTTTACTTTGTTTTTTTTGAGTGAGGGAGAGCTATGGAGGTCACCAGCCTCATTTTTCCTCCACAGCCATCTGAATCCAGTGACCAGATATTCATCAAGATGACTGGAGATGACCCAGGATGAGGCAATTGGAGTGAAGTGACTTGGTCAAGGTCACACAGCTAGTGAGTATCAAGTGCCTGAGGTGAGATTTGAACTCAGGTCCTCCTGACTCCTGCACTGGTGCTCTATCCACTGCATCACCTAGCTCCCCCATTCTGAATGGAATAGAGGAAAGACAGAGATGGCGGAATAATAATGAAGAAAGGAGAAATTATTAAGTACTTCCTGTAATATTATCAGACACTGTACTAGGTGCTAGGTATATTAGGACAAAAGTATACTTTCTGCCCTTCATGAGCTTATGTTCTAATAAGAGAAGACACATAGGGTAAGTGGTATTTAGGGAAAGGAGTTTTTCTAGGAAGTCATAGCACAGATGAGTGAAACCATAGGGCAGTCAACTGTCATGATCTTTACAGAAGCAACAGTGGCATTGCTTTGGTTTTGATTCCTCTCCCCTGGCTATTGTCTTTTCCTCTTAGAAAGTAAGGTTCTGCAAGGCAGGGACTGTCTTACTTTCATCTTTGTATGATGAAACACTGTTTCATAGTAGGTACTTTAATGTTCTTGGGGAGGAAAGGGGGACCCATCTAGGGTGATAGGCTGAGATAGGAGAGACCCTGTGAATAGGAGGGTACATATAGTAAAAGAGTGGGTAGCAAGATGTTCTAATATATCTGGGGTAGACAGATATCAAGCATGGTTTGGGACCAGGTAGGTATAGTCAGATAAGTAGCTTTGCACTCCCTAATTGGCCCATAAAAGACCAGGAGAGGATTCTAAATGGAGTGAAGAAGTCATATTTCTGGTCTGAAAGGTGCTTTTTTCAGATTGTTAAGGAGGGCAATAGCAGGGTAGATGGTATTAAGATATTTACGGTGTATGAAAACTAAATCTTATTCCGATAAATTAACATTTCTCTCAGGTATTTAACAGCGACAAGTCACATTTATGTAAAACTGTGGTTGGAATAGACTTTGCTTATATTATCTCATTTGTTACACCGATTCTGGACATATCAGAAGATTTAGGGCTAGCAGAAATCCAATTGCTTCATTTCACGGATAAGGAAACTGAGGCATAGAAAGGTTAATTGACTTGTCTGAAATCACACAGCTAATAAATGTCTAAGTGAAATTCAAGTTCAGGTCTTCCTGTTTCATTGCCAAATTTTCTATCTTCTGGTCTACCTAGCTGCCTAGAACTCAGATGGTAAATAAACTTTTATTAGGAAATATAAAATAAGATCAAAAGACAAATCAAAAAGAAGTAAGACTAGTTCATTTTTAACATTTAGAAAATATTTTCTTTCTCCTTAGGAAGCATAATGATGACAGCCCCAGACTCAGCCTGCGTTCCATATTCTCATAGGAAAAATGCCAGAAGCTTGTATTTTCCAGATCTATTACAATTAGTTTTTTTTACCCACTATTTTCCTTAGGTGATGGTTTTGTAAATATTAGTTCCACTGTTGCACATGAGGAAACTGAGGTTAAATGACATTTGCAAGGTCATATGATTTGTAGGAGGCTGAGTCAAAGCTTGAAGTTTGTTTTTTGACTCCATGTTCTTTTCTCCCTACACTAACATACTAAAATTGGATCTTGAGCACGAGCTAAGAAAGGGCTCTCAAGGTGCTTAGCCTTTTACTTGGTCCCTTAGAAAGTCTCTCTTTTGCAAAAGGTTCATTTAAAATAGCTTATTTTTGAGGACCAGAATCTAATGAAAATGGTTACTGGTCACTCATATAGATTCTCTAAGTCATATTCCTGTATGCAGCTAAGTGATACAGTGGATAGAGTAATGTCAGGAATTCTCATCTTCCTGAGTTCAAATCTGGTCTCAGACACTTACTAGCTGTGTGACTCCAAGAAAGTCACTTAACTCTGTTTGCCCATTTCTTCGTCTGTAAAATGAGCTGGTGAAGGAAATGACAAACCATTCCAGTACCTTTGCCAAGAAAACCCCAAATCAGACATGACTGAAATGACTAAGCAATAGCAGTAGTGACATATTCCTGTTTGAATGTAGATCATCAGAAATCAGGATACCTGGACTATAGTATATCAGTTGATACACGAGTGTCTTTGTCAAGTTAAAATTTAGCGTTAGGCCCCCAAGGTCTGATATAATATAAAAAGTCCATTTAAGTGGCATATATGTTTCTTTTGCAAAACCAGTATATTTTACATAAGTACTCATGTAATAAAATCCTACTGAATTCAATACTTGAGTACTTCAACGGTACTGTGATCTCATAGGTGTGAATGTACCCTCCTGTGATGGATACTACAACCTATTCATGCCTGCTTATCCTGTTTGACTTCTTCATGGCCTCCTGGAAATCCACCATGAGGGCAGGTAGGTAGTGCAGTAGATAGAGTCAGGCAAACTATTTGTGAAGTTCAAATCTGGCCTTACTTATTAGCTGTGTGACAATGGGCAAATCACTTAACCCATTATGCCTCAGTCCCCTCATCTGTAAAATTAGCTGGAGAAAGAAATGGCAAAACACTCTAGTCTCTGCCAAGAAAATTGCAAATGGGGTCACCAACTATAAATCTACCATAGGTGATCCAATATAGTATTGTTGAAAGAACTGCTGGAATGAATGGAATTAGTTTGAATTCTAGTTCTGTCAGTTACTTCATGTCATCTTGGCCAAGTCACTTAACTTCTCCTATCTAAGCTTCCTGAACTATAAAAAAGGGAGTTGGGCTAAATGACTGTGGCATTCCTTTCTGACTCAAGGTATGACCCTGCGATCCTGCCAGGTGACTTTTCTTGTGTTGTCTTGACATTGTATGGATACTGCGTGAAGGTTGTCTATTGATTATCTCTTGCTTTTGTTACAGGAGTGATTCATCTTTCTTTCCAGCCTGTCTAATAAATTGATGTTGATTGATTTATTAATCCTCTGACAGCTTTTATTCCACTTCTGTGTTATTTCTCATCAATATGTTGCAGCCTGCTAACATTGCCCATATGTTTCTTTATTGCCTTGAATGCAGTTCTAGGAAATAGTTATTTCTTTGTAAACAAATTTATATGCTGGCTTTTATTAACAATGAAAATTACATAATCCAACAAGGTTTTCCTTTTGCCTTGGCTCCCAGGAAATGTACAGTTAAATTTCAATACATAATGGTACTAAATTTATGCCTCTGTACTTAGGTCCGCAGTAACATGGAATCCTCATCTGCTCGGAACTGATTTTTGTTTTTGCTTTCCTTTTAATTGTCCTGATTCATATTTGGTTTTGTTTTTATCTTGCCTCACATTGTATTTAATTTTTTAAGTCCTCTCAAATTCTTTCTGGAAGTAGATTAGATATAAAACTTAAATAAAATATGTGACTAAAAATCTGTAGTTTCTGACAGAAGATAGAGATTGGAAGCATCTTGCTCAAAAATGAGATGTCCAGAAACCAGCATTCCTTGTTCTTACATATTAAATTCACATTATATCCAATAATCACTTTTCATTTTTAAATCAGGTTCATATCAAAACCACAACAAACGAATGAAAATAAAAAATGTGTTCAAGATTCAAGAAAAGACAATATACATCTTAGTTCTCTGCTTAAATGATATTACAAATAAAGATAGTCTAAGTAAGAGATCAAAAATTTTAAAAGGGTAAAAAAATTATCTCAAAGCATAATTTTATTCACTAGTTTCATCTTTTAAACATATGCTTAAGAAAAAGACCACAGGTACTTTTAAAGGCTATATTACCTTCCCACTCCCAAACACCCAGTCAATTGCCAAGTATTACTGATTCTACCTCTCCCATTCATTCTTTCCTCTCCATTCACATTACCACCCAAAAAGATCAGTTTCGTTTCCTTTCATCTAGCCTATGATAATGGCCTACTAGTTGGTCTCTCTGCCTTCAGTTCTTTAGTTTTTCCCCTCTCCAATCCACCCTTTGCATAACTAGGAAAAAAAAAGAAAAAAAGGAAGTCGTCCTACCGCAAAAACCTATCCATGACATGCCTCTGATTAAAAATCCTCAGAGGCTCCCCATTGCTGACCGAATAAAATTCAAATAACCTGCTTCTTATAGCCCTCCACAATATGACTCCATCCTATCTTTCCTGCTTTATTTCCCACTCTCCTTCCTACATGGTACATTTTGGCCAAAATTTATCATTAGCTATTTTCTGACCATGTTCTTTTCCTATGTATCTGTACAAGCTGACTTCTGTTACATATAAAAAGTTCAAGAGACATAGTTTCTAGGTAATTAGTAATTTATTAATCATGTTAACTTATAATAAATATTATATAACATATAATAATTTCCTCATTAGAGGGGGCAGCTAGGTGGTGCAGTGGATAGAGTGCTGGGCTTACAATCAGGAAGACTAATCTTCAAGAGTTCAAATCTGACACTTACTAGCTGTGTGACCCTGGGCAGTCACACTGTTTGCCTCAGTTTCCTTACTTGTAAAATGAATTGGAGAAGGAAATGGCAAACCACTTCAGTAACTTTGCCAAGAAAATTTCAAAAATGGGGTCATGGAAAGTCATACATGACTGAAATAAATGAACAACAATATTTCCCATTAGAATGGTTGTCTTTTATACTTGAAGTGAATCAAAATGACATTACTGTGTTAGGGTCAAGATACAGCGTGTCCAAGTATGGCTGATCAGACCAATATGAAATCAGGTACAAATAGATGCCATGAACTTTTGGAATGGAAATATCTCTAAATTTTGCATATCTCTTTGAGCTACTGCAATTCTGCTTTGCTCATAGAACACGGCCCCTTTTTTGTTGCAGGTACATCGTGCTGTGGGGAGGGATGGTGGTGGAGGGCTCCTTGGCCAGTCTTTCCCATGTCTCACAATTGATTCTAAAGTTCTTCAGAGAGATTTCAGAATGTGTTTGTGGCACTTCTTCTGACCTCTGTGGGAGTGCTTGCTTTGTGTGAGTTGTCCATAAAATCATCATTTAGACAAAGGTAAGTTTGGTATTTGAATGCAATCTGGCCAGTCTATTGAAGTTACGCTCTTTGCAGTAGAATTTGAATGCTACACAGTCCAGCTCAAGAAAAGATCTCAATGTCTGGTACATTATCTTGCCAGGTGATCTTCAGAACTTTCTTATGACAATTCAAATGGAAGTGATTCAGTTTCTTGGCATGGTGCTGATAGACTGTCTGGGTTTCACAGGCATATAACAATGAGGTCAGCACAATGGCTCTATAGATCTTCATTTTGGTAGGCAGTCTAACATGTCTTCTCTTCCACACTTTCCTCCAGAATCTCCCAAAAACTGAGCTAGCTCTGGCAATGCATGTGTCAACCTCATCATCTATGTGTATATCCCTGGAAAGTATACAGCCAAAGTAAGTGAACTTATTTAGAAGTTGTTAAATGAAAAATGAGAATTCCACAAGGTTAACCAGAAGGATAGTTCATCCATATCTAAGAAGGCAGAGTTTAACTCCATCCAAAGTAAAGTGCAACCTTAGAGATGCAGTATTCTTGGTTCAGAAAGGAGGCAGCTGAAATTTAGTTTTACATTGACAGTAAGAATCCAACATTCGTTTTTGATGCCCTGAAGGCTATTTATGGGCCAAAGACCTATGTTGCATCTCAACTACTCAGTGCTAATGGAGCCACATTGATTAGTGATAAGGATACAATCCTGAAGAGATGGGATGAACATTTTCATAGTGTTCTCAACAGATTGTCATCAACCAATGCTGAAGCCATTGACCATGTATCTTATTTTGAAGTCAATCCTTTTTTAGCCAGACTTTCAACTGAAGAAGAGGTTTTGAATGCCATTAGGCTCCTCTTATGTGGCAAAGAGCCTGGTGATGATTTGATTTTGGCAGAGATTTATATGGTAGAGAGTACCAAAGCTGACTAAAATCTTCTGGGTTATATGACAAGATGAGGTTATCCCCTAGGAATTCAAGGATGCCTCTATTATCTACCCCATGAAAGGAAAAGGAAACAGATTATCCTTTGACAACATGAGGTGGGGTGAGGGGGTCTCTTTCTTAGTAATTTTTAGCAAGATTCTTGCCAGAGTCCTTAATAGGCTAATCCTACACCTGGAAGATAACCATCTACCCAAGAGGCAATGTGGTTTCATAAAGGGTCAAGGAACAGTTAATGTGGTGTTTGCTAGTTGACAATCCCTGGAGAAATGCCAGGAACAGAATAAAGGACTATATACAACACTCATCAATCTGACCAAGGCCTTTGATACTGTTAGTTGTGAGGGCTTGGGGAAGATCATGGCAAAATTTGTTTGCCTAGAGAAGTTCATCAATATTGTTCCATGTTGGCACATTTGCACAGGTCCTTCACAGTCACCCAATGAGTGAAGCAAGGCTGTGTGCTTGCTCCAACAGTTTTTAGCATGATATTTTTACCAAGGTTTTCAGATGCCTTCAATGAGGACAAAACTGCAGGAAGGTCAGCTACTCCACTGACAATAAATTATTTAATTTGAAAAAGCTACAAGGCAGGACCAAAGTGGAGGGAGAGTTTGTGTATGACTGTTTGTTTCCAGATGATTGTGCACTCCATGCAGCCTGTGAGGCCAAGATGCAACAGAATATGGATATATTCTCTGCTGTTTGCGCTAATTTTGGCCTGAAAACACTAAGAAAACAGGTTGTCCATCAGCTAGCACTGCACCATCCATATGTGGAACCACTGGTTACAGCAAATGAAGAAATTCTGAATGCTGTGGATGAGTTCACTTACCTCATTAGAATACAAGTTCCCTGGAGGCAGGGACTATTTCTGAATTTCTTTGTATCCTCCCTCAGTGCTTAGCACAGTGACTGGCACTTAATAAATGCTTGATTTGATTTTTGGAACTTTAGATTGCTGTGTTATTTATCATTGTTGTGACTGCGGCCACTAGGGTCTACGCCTGTGTACTCATGTAACCTTGACAAAGTCAGTTAATACCCCTGGGTCTCAGTTTTCTTATCTGTAAGATTAGGCAGTTGGATGAAATAATCTTTAAGGTCTTGTCTTGCTCTAAGCCAAGTCTTATGACCCTATGATGTCTCTTCATGCTGTCCATGTAGCCTAGATATAATAATTATAGCTAATAATAGCTAACATTTATATAGTACTTTGGGTTTACAGAGTGTTTTGCCAATATCATCTCATTTGAGATTCATAACGTTTATGGGAGGTAGGTGCTATTATATCTATTTTACAAATGAAGAAACAGAAGAAGGTCAAGGTTAGGACCATTAAATCTGTCAATAAATATTTCTTGAGTGTTCACTCTGTGCTGGGCACTGTGCTAAACATTAGGGGTACAAAGAAAGGAAAAGACAACCCTTCTTTTCAAGGAGCTCATAATTTAATGGGAGAGGCAGCATGCAAACAAATTATGTACAGAATAAACTGAAAAGATCAACAGAGGGAAGGCATTAAGAAGGATTTGGAAAAACTTCCTTTTGGAAGTAGAAATTTAGCTGGGACTTGAAAGAAATCAGGGAAGTTGGGAGGAAGGAGAAATTCCCAGGCTTTGGGGACAGCCTATGAAAATACCTGGAGTTGGGACATGGGAGTGTCTTATTTAAGCAATCACCAGGAGGACAGTGTCACTAGATCCCAGGGTATGTGGTGGTGGAGTATACGGTATAAGAGGATAGGGCAGGTTACAAAAGACTTTGAGGCAGGATTTGAACTTCAGTCCTCCTACTATAGGTCCAGTTTTCTATTCATTGTATCACTTAGAATATAACATTGGACACAGAAACCTTTGGGAACAGGTTTTTGTCACATTGACTCCATTTTCTGATTTAGCCAGTACCCTCCTCTCCATTTCCCCACTTCATGGATACCTGTCTAGCTAATTCTCAGAACTGTCCTTGGACTTTGGTGTCCTCAGAATCATTTTCTTATTCTTGGAATTATTTCCTCCCAAGATTACTTGTCACAATTGTTTAGATAAGGATACTCTTAATTGTTTACACAATTGTTTAGATAAGGATACCTACTCTAAGACAGATAGTACTTGTTTTTTTTCTTTCCCTTAATGAATCCATGATTTAGCTCATGTATGTCTCTTACTTGAGCTTCAATGGAAAATACCTGATTACCTGTTGTGCTTGACTCAGCATCAGTTGTTTACCCATGACTGAATATGCTTTAATAATTTCCTTGGGGATCTTTCATAGTTCATTGAACTGGTGAGTGTGAGTCTTGTGATTTTGCTTGAAAAGATATATGCCTATAGTTATCTACTAGCACCATGTCAGTCTGGATAGTAGAGAACAGTCACAGGCGGACACTTTGTTCCCATGCTTGTATGGATGAATGAGTTCAAATACTGGCAATTTATTTTCTACAACCCTACTCCTATTGCTTTACCTCTGTCTGCCAGGTGTGTTCTGAGGAGGTCTGTTCCCACCATTCCTCCTAGGAGCTGGCTATAGCACAGTGCACTGATGTGTGTGTGTGTGTGTGTGTGTGTGTGTGTGTGTGTGTGTGAGACAGAGACAGAGAAGAAGAGAAAGTGTGTCTAAATATATCTTTATCTATATCACATTACTTGGGGAGTCAGGACAGTGGTAATGGCAAGATGAAGGGTGCTTGTTTCTCATATAATACTAACAATGATAATACATGTTAACATTTATTTAGTACTTACTGTGCGCCAGATACTGTGCCAAAAGTGCTTTACAATTATTTCCTTTGATTTTCACAACTATCTTGCAAGGTAGGTGTTATTGTAATTCCCATTTTATAGATGAGGAAACTGAGGCAAACAATGGTTAAGACACTTGTCCAAGGTCTCGAGTGTCTGAGACTGGATCTGAAGTCAAGTCTTCCTGACTCCAGGTCTGGTACTCTATCTACTGCTCTGTCTAGCTGCCTCCAGATGCATCATGAGTATCTTTTGCTGGTAAACAAACATATTCAATGATTAGTGAGACTTCCTTGGCTCAAATTTTGATATCTGAATAAATTATTTTTGAATGGCATAGCTGGCAAAATTGCACTTTCTTACCTAATTCAGACAAATACATTTTATCCTAATCTAATTTCTCCTATTTTAATTTGTGTATGTGTCCCTTCTATTAGATTATAAGCTTCTTGAGGGTAGGGATTATAGTTTTCATTTTTGTATGTCTGGTGTTCTTTAAGTGCTAAGCTTACTTTTAAGCTCTAACTTTGCCACTTGTGTGACCTTTGACAGTAATTAATGTCTCTGAATGTCAATTTAGTCTTAAAAATTTGTTTTGTGGTCATTTTAAACTTAGCAACCATTAATAAAGCATCCAAATACACAGGAGTGCATATGAAGTCACAACTGTTATTGCTAAGAATTTGTTTATCTATAAACACACACACATACATAAACACCCCTTCACAGCTAACAGTAGTGGTGGTAGTATGAAAATATTGACTTGAAGAGGAGAATTAGATACTCATTCACTTACTTTGACTCCCACCCTCAAATGGGCAGAGGATTCTTTCCCAACTCTGTTACTGTGTTGGTGGATATCACCATCCTGTCTATTCTACCTCTAGGGGGTTGAGAAAGATGGGGCTCTTTAAGCCTGTCCAAGAGGGCAGGAGAGGCATTGCAGGGGGTCTGCCAGGGGGTCTGAAAAAGGGAAAATTGTGAAAAAAAAGTTAACAGAAGAAGGAGGGGAAAGGAAGAAGGGAGAGAGAGAGAGAGAGAGAGAGAGAGAGAGAGAGAGAGAGAGAGAGAGAGAGAGAGAGAGAGAGAGAATGAATGGGAAAATACAGGCAGCAAGAGAGGAATCAAAGTATTATATTTCTTTTACAGATAAAAAGATATGTTATTTAAAATGCAGATAATTTTCCTCATGATGAGTTAATTTCCATTACGTAATTAAATATAAAATTTTATTTGCCTAATCAAGTGCTTGGCAGATTTTATATCTAATTATCAGTGTTGTAAAGGGATTAGCTATCTTCTCAATTTTCCATGTATTCCCTTTTACTTAGCACATTTTGCACATGTGCTTTAGTTATTCTTCTTAGAAAGCATTATTTTACTTTTATTCTACATGTGGCAATGTCACATTTTTCAACCAAAACCTCTGGTTTTTATCCCTAGGTTTGAGGACTTATTTCCCTAAACTTAATGTTCACAAAAACTAAAGCAAAGCAGTATGAAAGGAGACCATACTTTCATTTATTTATGGATAATCCTCTGAGACAGGCAACTTGTACCTCAGGATATGGATCTTATATGCTAAGACACTTTTACTTGATGTGGATTTTTCTCTCATCCTGGAGAAGTCTTCTAAACACTGAGATATCTAACTTCTTCCATCCTATGACTTAAAAAACATAAATTCTTCTTGATTCCAACAATTCAAAAGACACACAGTCTTGTTTACCAGTCTATTTGCTATGAATGATTTCTTAGTTTAGAATAAGTGTTGAGTCCTATATCATAGCTCATCATTTGGGACCAAGACTTGTTCTTGACATAGAGGAACATAGAGGAAAAACAGCATATTTACATGTAGGAAATTCGTTTTTCATCGACCAAAATATAGTCAACAGGCTTTGTCACTGACAGATAAATATAAAAAAGACAGAAATGTGAACTAGATTGATAAACCTTGATTTCTTTTCTTATTTTTTGTTGTACCATACTAGGAATCAACTTATAGAGATCTTTGATGTCTTATTTAACATAAGAATTGAAAAAGAAAGACCTAATTTTAGCCTAGGAGTGCTCTTCCTCGCATTTGTCAGCTGCATTTGGTGGCTATTACTAAAAGGCTATATAATTCCACCCTTAGCTGGGAGAGGTTCTACCCACTACACCCAAGTAGTCTGAATCTGATAAGGATTTGTCTTGACTAGCCAAGCCTGAGTCTATGAGTCTATGGTGCTTCCATAGCACCACTCAGCTGAGACCAGTGAGGACCACCAGAACCCAGAGATGCAATACTCCTAGGGAAGATGCTACCTCTACTGAGTAGGACCAGTGAGAGCAGTATGACGACATCACCAGAAGGCATTGGTGGCTCTGTAGAGTCAGAGATATGAGGTACTCCTCCCTTTACATGTGTGCCTTGGCCAAATGTGTTCTTTGTGCTGCTGCCCATTACATGTGATCCCTAAATTTCTCACTCTCCCCATTCATGATCCCCATCTATGGTTCATTTTCCAATCAGAATATAATATATATTGGTGGGACAGTATGCCCTAGGTTTTTGGGGAAGGTGCTATTTCAAGTGTTCTTTTTATGCAATTTCATTAAATCCTTTTTCTTTGAATTAGTGGTGTCCTCTGACTAACTAGAGAGAAAGGAAAGACATTAGTGTTGGCTCATGAACTGTGATTTTGAATGAAGCTTGTCCATGGAGGAACAAGCAATATTCAAGTTCTACTTGTAAATGAGGCAAGAATCACCTCCTATCAATTTCATGTTTCATTTCAGGGTAGATGTGGCTGCAAAGATCAGAGATGGTGGGAATTGCTTGATGTTGGAAAGTTTCACACCAGGAGAGAATTTGAAGTTTTTCTCCCATTCTTTGTGTCTTGGCTCTAACCATAAATCCCATAGCTTCCATTATAGGTGATAGAGTCTAAGGTCATCTCTATATTTCTTACACGTTTGGTACATTTTCCTTCCCTAAGACAGCAAACTTTAACTGATAGGCTTTTCCTTCTGAAAGTGCTCTCCCTCTCTCTATGGAATTTTAACAGGCTACTGTTTCTAAAAGCTTTTGACAGGCACTATTGAGTTAGCTCAGTTCCATTGTCTTGTGTCTTCAATTTGTGCCTTTTGGCTCACTTTCAAAAATGATCTATGAAACAAAGGCGATAGTGAACTTTTTCTTGGCAATGCAGAATTATTTGAGCCAAGAATTAATGTTACAAATAACTCATGGGCCAACATAGTACCAGCCCATTTAAAATACTCAATCTGAGAGGCTGGCAATAGCAAACTGCTGAAAGTGAATCAGGCAGAAATTGTTTTACACATTTAGAGGTTATTCTGACGGATGAGACAAACACAATTCTATCAGCATCAGAAAAAATGAAGTCTAAGTATCAAATAAAAAAGTGAGGTAACTAGAGGTCACATCCAAAAGGTATATTTTGCTAAACAAAACTACAATATTCATTATACCTACCCTCCAATTCTAACATCTTCTCAGAATTTTAACTATTACATTCCTAAATCTTCCTCTTTTCTGGTTAGCCTCTGTTATTGAATCATGTAATTAGCATCAGAAACATGTGAGGATGTGGGAGAAGGGGTAGGGTCATTGCTGGGCACCAGAAGAGCTTCAAGAGGAATCTGATTGGTCTCAGGGTAGGCAGACACAACATAGAATCAATCAGGCTCTGGGGATTTGAGAGGCAAGAGGGAAAAGATGATTTGGGAGAATTGGTCTATTTTTAGTGCATTGGTTTTGGGTATTTACTGAATTTTCTCCATATGTTCATTAAATGCTCTCCTATTCCCTTTTGATTTATTATTTCACCTACCTAGCACTCTAACTGAAGATAAGTAATGCTAAGCAAAATGGTTCTGAAAAACATGTGAGAAGTTTTCTCGTTTCTATCAATTGCCTCACTACTTATTCAGTCACACGGGCTCTCATCTTTGGACTCAGCGACTCTTTTATCCATTTCATTCTTGAAGAGGCCATCTCCTTAGTTGTTGTATTTTCTCTCTGATAACTGTCTTGTATGTACCTTCACCTCCCAGATATGAGTTCCTCGAGGGCAGAGATTGATACTTGTTTCGCCTTGGTAACCCCAGTACCTGTCATTCATACCTTGCAATCAATCAATCAATCAATGAGCAAGTATTTACCAAGTGCCTATCATGCACCAGGTACTGTACTAAGCACTAGGGATATAGTTACAAAGAATGGAACTCTCTCTTCCATTTAAACAGGGGAGATGACAAATATGTATATAAACACATTTGTTGGTGTTGTTTAGTAGGTCAGTTGTGTCTGATTCTATGTGACCCCATGGACAAAGTCTATGGGGTTTTATTGGTAAAGATACTGGAGTGGTTTGTTATTTCCTTCTCCAATTTGTCTTCATTTTACAAATGAAGAACTGAAGGAAGTAGGGGTTAAGTGACTTGCCCAGGGTTATACAGCTGATGCATGAGGTCAGATTGGAACTCAGATCTTCCTGACTCCCGGAATGGTACTCTATCCATTGTACCACCAAGCTTCCCCTTTATCTATCTATCTATCTATCTACTTCTATAAATATCTATCTATCTATATATACACATACAGCATAGATATGAACATTAATATACATATACAAAGTATATAAATATAAGATAGTCTGAGAGGGAGAGGGAGGGAAGTTAAAGTTGGGGAGATTAGAACAGGTTAGAAGATGGTGCCTAAGCTACCTCTTAAAGAAACAAAGAGAAGTGTGAGGCAGAGGAAAGGAGAGAGTGCATTTTAGGCATGAGGGACAGTCAGTGAAAAGACACAGAGAAGACAGAGAAAAGGCATCATGAATGAGGAACAGAGAAGGCAAGTTTGGCTGAATCATAGAGTACAGAAGGGGGAATAATATCTATCGAGTCTAGACAGGTGGGATAGCTCATGTAGAGTGTTAAAAGTTAAAAAGAGAAGTTCGTATTTTATCCTAGATCATTAGGAAGCCAATGGAGTTGGTTGAATAGGGGAGACACCTGATCAGATCTGCAGTTGAGGAAAAGTGCTTTGGTAGTAGTGAGTAGGAGGGAATGGGGTGGTGAGGCAGTTAAGTCAGGGAAAATAATTGGAAGCTTTGAAATAATCTAGGTGAAAGGGGAACTAAGGCTTGAACTAAGATGGTAGCTCCATAAGTAGAGAGAGAAGGGATCATATAAGAAAGATGCTGTGAATATAGAACGGGCAAATTTGGCAACTGATTGGATATATGGTGTGAAGGAAATAGAAGAATCCAGGAAATGCCACCATCATGAACCTGGGACACTGGAAGAATGGAAGTAGGCTTAAACAGAAATAGGAAAGTTTGGAAGAGGGAGGATTTAGAAGAAAAATGAGCTCATTTTTAGAAATGATGGATTTAAGATATCTCTGGAAAATACAACTTGAAATGTATAATAGTCAATTGATGATACTGGACTGAAACTTGGGGGAGAGACTAGGCTGGATATATAGATTTGGGAGTCATCTCTAAAGAGATGATGAATAAATTCATGGACCCATGGATGCTGAAGAATTTATAGAAAGAGAGGAAGAGAGGGAGGGAGGGAGAGAGAAAGAGACAAACAGAAGAGAGGCAAGACAGAACTTGGGGTACCTAAAAAAGCTTGTTAGGTTAGCTTGTCCTTTAGAGTGGTCTTTCTTCCCCAATTGACTATAAACTTCTCAATGACAGACAATGCTTTGTCCTTGGTTTCCTTTTCATTGAGTAGCATGGTGCCTCCTTATATAGAACTAGGGGCTCAGTCAGTATTTGGTGACCGATTTTTTTCCTTTGAGATAGTGATCATCTCCATTTTTTCTATTTCTAGTGCTCTTTTAAAAAACTAACTTCTATGTCTTTATGTTTTTATTATTATGAGAACTACCTAGCTGGATGTTGTAATTCCAGGCTCTATTCAGTCCTGCATACAACTACCTTGTTTATCTTCCTAATGTAAAGGGGTTTAGCCAATGGTCCTAGTCTTTATGTGTATTCATAGAATGCTACTGATGTAGTTCCAGAGAAGGGAGAGCCTGATTTTGAGAACGTCTTCATGACATGTAATGGAAATAACTTGGGGAGGCTGTGTTGTATCTATAGAAATTCTATAACCTTACTCAGTCTGCTAATCATGTGTTGAATATCAATCAGCCTTTTCATTGGCTACAGTTCCACCACTATCTCTAGGAAAAATGCACTCAGATGATACAATTTCTGTATGGCAGCCCATCAATATCTACTAAATGGATTCTTATCTCAGGTATTGATGGATTGGCTATAAAACTCATTATTGACTCAATTCCCAGAGTCCTAAAGTTCTGGACTCCTAGATTTCTAGACTCCTGGATTCCAAGATGGCTTGCAACTCTAACTTTTTGAAACTCCCAAGGTTGTAACCTCCAACATCTTTGTCCTGAAATGAAAGAACAAATGCCCAGACAGGAAAAGAACCGATACTTGGATTCATGGAAGAAGACCCAAGGCTTCTCTCTGCATGGCATTGTCTTTCACTAGATTCCAACTTTCAGGAAGAAGTCAGTCAAAACAAGACTGAAGATTCCCAACCAAGAGAGAAGCCTGCTAAGTAATACCTCCTTGAAGGGCCCAGTTCTGATTCTGCTAGAGTCAGGCAAAGGGGCTGCTACTTAACATGTGGTTCCATACTGGAATCAGTTACAGAAAGTCTATGATTGTTCCAAAGTCTGTCTAAGGCATTTACATTATGTGCCATCAAGACAATTCTGAAGAAACAGGGTCTCTAGTATCTGCTCCCAGGGGAGTTGTATCAGTGGTACTTTACACATGCTCAAAAGGATTGGGCTTATTGAACAGTCCTGTTACACTAAAACATAACTTTTATCATGTCATTTGCTTGCTTAATGGCTTCCAATTTTCTTTTACATAATAAACCAATACTTCTGTTTAGTTCCTAAGAGTAAAACATGGTTGATCCCACCTTCTATTTGAATATATAGCTATCACCCCTACATTCTAAAATGGTTCATCCTTTCACTTTCTCAGACAAGGGGTTCAGTCTTAGCTCCATGTCTCTGACCCTGTCATTACTCTTTGCTCTGTGTGTTCCTATCTTTCCTCTAAGGTCCATGGTTAAGTTCCTTGTCTTCCAGAAAACTTCCTGTTCTCTGACCCTCATTGATTCCTCTGCCTATAATTTTTATAGCACTTCTACACTATGCTGCACAATTTCACACTTCATTTGATGTTTTCTCCTGTTTTTACACCTTGATTGTAGGTTCTTTGGGGGAACAGACAACACTCTATATTTTGTCTTCATCCCTCATAAAGTCTCATGCTAATTGCATACTAGAAACAACAATACAAAACATTTGTTGGATAATGATATAAAAATCTTCCAGGAATGGGAAAATCAGCTTTTTTTTCTATTCAATTTCATAATTTTATTTAATTTTTATGGCTGTTAATTTTCACTATCTCAAATCTAATTTTTTCTGCCTTCCTTGAAGTTCTTTCTTTTTTTTTTTTTACCTTTAAAAACTTTTTTGGGTTGATAGCCTATAACTCCTTCAGCTTTTTTAGGACTCCATTCTACTTCCTTTGGGCAGTGTCTTTGGATTTTTGCCACTTTTTATCTTACTTATTTACGTTCTCCAGTTGTCTTTCTCCTCCACTGAAGTGAAGAAAAACTAGTAACATCTATTTTGGCCTGTTTCTTTTGTAAATTTTATTGCCAATGGGCAGCATTCCTCCAAACTACTTTCTACTTCTGGAGGGGAGAGGAGCATCCGGTGATTTCAGTACTGACTCTACTAAAGTCAAAGGAAATATCATAAAATACCATGGATAGTGGTACAACATTAGCAATGCTTCTGTAGAGTTTGTAATAAGCAATCATTTACAAGAGAAAGATTTTCCCATCATGATCCATCAAATTAATTTTAATTTTCTTTTGCTTGTGGGAGCTCCTAACCATGACCAAAATAGAATTTGATGGACTCCAAGTGTTAGGAAATAGGGAGGAAGAAGGCAAGTATAGAAATCAGAAAAAAAGCATGAAAAATGAAGTGAGTGTTTTCTGACACAATTAGATGGCTTCCAGTTTGAGAGATGAAGCAACAAAAAAAAAATACATGGTATAATTTACATTTCTGATGGTCTGTTTTTCAGGGTTTTTCATTTAGAAGCTGTTGATTCTTTGTTTGAAATATGAGTTTCCATTTAAGTGAATAAAAATAAATAAGGAAACAAGTTTTCCATTCAGGAATGCTAACTGCTGATTCTCGGGTTCTCTATTCATTGGGGAACCCAGAAACTTAGGATTCTAGATTTAAAGCTAGCAGGTACATCATGGTTATTTAAATTCAACCTCTTTATTTTTTGTCGTTCAGTTGTTTAAGTTGTGTCTGACTCTTCTTGACTGCATTTGGGGTTTTCTTGGCAAAGATACTAATGCGGTTTGCCATTTCCTTCTCCAGCTCATTGTACAGATGAAGAAACTGAGGTAAACAAGGTTAAGTGACTTGCCCAGGATCACACGGTTAGTCAGTGTCTAACTCACAAAAATAAGTCTGCTTAACTCCAGGTCTTCCACTCTATCCATTTCACCACTTAGCTGCCTTTTATTTTACTGACAAGGGAACACGGGCCTGGAGAGGTTAAGGTCATGGGAGACACAGAAATGCAAGTTGGGGTTCAGAGAACTGCAGAATGTTAGAGCTAGGGAAGAACACTGAAATGACTGAGTCTAGTCTTTTTGTTCTGCAGATGAGTAAACTGAGGCCCGGAGCGGAAAATGACTGATTCAAGGTTATACAGCTAGTTAGCAGTGAAGTCAGGACTAGAACCCAGGACTCATGGTCTTGGTCCAGGGTTTTGCCTAATCCAAGCATGCCATGGGGATTCAGGAATACTGATAGGAGGAGAGGCATGGAGGCAGGGGCCCTGTTCTGAGGGTGACGTTCCTCTTGGCATGCAAAGTCAGTATGGAGTGGCAAAGGAGTATGCTGAAGAGGAGATAGAGGGAAGGAGAAATGATCTTCTGTGTAAACAGGCCAAGTCTGGCATCTAGTTCTAGTGTTAGAATCACATATAACAAGGGTACTTGTTCCAAGGGGACACAGATGGTGTGATTTTAGCACTGTTAAAGATCCTGTGTTGCTTATGCAGCCACTCTCTCTCTCTCTCTCTCTCTCTCTCTCTCTCTCTCTCTCTCTCTCTCTCACTGTATATCTCTCTCTCTCTGTGAATCTGTGAAATTAAAGTCAGGGAAAGCCTGAGAATGATTATTTCAAGCACAGGTGTGAAAGAGAGTTATCATTAACAGGATTATAGTGTCTTTGAGTGGCAAGGAGCTGAGAGATCGCGTAATCTATGATAATAGTTGACCATCAGAAGTTCTACAAGGTCAGAGACTGCTTTCTTTGCTCTTTAATTTCCCGTGGCCAGCACTTAAGAAGTGCTGCAGAAATGTTTGCCATGTATAGGCCCTCATCGCTTCATGACTGAACTGTTGCAATACCCTGCAGGTTGGCCTCCCTGCCACAAGTCTCTCTTCACTCCAGCCCATCTTCCATTTAGCTGCCAAAGTCTTCTTACGATGCAATTCTGACCATATAATCCTCCACCCTCAAAAAACTAAAGTACTTCCCTTTTCCCTCCAGGATTACATATAAAATTGTCTGGCATTCAAAGCTCTTCACAACCTGCAAACTCCATCCCTTTTCCTATCTTTTATACTTTATACCCTACCATGTACTTTGTGATCCAGCCATGTTGGCCTTGCTGTTTCTTACATAAAACATTCCATCTTCAAACTCTGGACATTTTCACTGACTCATGTTTGGAATTCTCTCCATCTTCATCTTTACCTCCTGGTTTCCTTCAAGTTCCCCTAAATTGCATCTTCTATGGAAAATCTTTCCCCTTAATTCTAATGCTTTCATTCAGTTGATTATCCTTGTTTGTACATAGTTGTTTACATTAGACCATGAGGGATTGAAAGGAGGCATTGTCTTGTAGCATGTTTCCTGGAAATATAGTAGGTACTTATAAATACAAGTATACCCTCAGAGATATTGTGGGTTTGGTTCCAGGCTGCCACAATAAAGTGAATTTTGCAATGAAGTGAGTCACATGAATTTTTTGGTTTTCTAGTGCTTATAAAAGTTATGTTAACCTAGCACTTAGTCATCAAATGGGCATTGCCTCAGACAAACTGAGACCTGGGAAAGACCTTCATTTAGAAAGGCCAAGGTCACCCTCTACATCCTGGGCCATTGCCAGTCATCTTGACTTGCGTCTTGCTACTGGGCTCCAATGAGTCTGGAGGAGAGGGTGAGGCTCACGACTTTGCACAGTTCTGTCTCACTTAAACCCATTTCATGTACAAGTCAATACATTACCCTTATGACATCACTGGTCCTCTTCAAGAATGAAGGACGAACAACACTACTGTAGTATATTAAGTGTGCAATAGTATTACATCAAAAAACCCCAAGATACCTTAATTAAAAATATATTTCTTTTTGTTGGAAAATGACAACCATCAGCGGATCCCTTAACGAGGGGTGGGTCTTGCCTGGATGTTGGTGCCTGCTGACTGGTTAGTGGTGGTTGCTGAAGACTGTGGTGGTTATGTTAATTTCTTAATATAAGACAGCAGTAGCCATGTTGATTCTTCCTTTCACTCGAACACTTAGAGATCATCATAGGGCCTTTATTGGTCTAATTTCAATATTGCTATTTCTCAGGGAATAGGGAGGCCCAAAGAGAGGGCTCGTAGGTGGATGGAGGAGCCAGAACACACAGGACATTTATTAAGTTTGCTGTCTTATATTGTGTGGTTCATGGTGCCCCAAAACAGTTACAAGAGTAACATCACAAGATTACCGTAACAGATATAAAAGTAATGAAAAAGTTTGAAATGTTGTGAAAATTACCGAAATGTGATACAGAGACATGATTTAAGCACATGCTGTTGGAAAAATGGTGCTAATAGATTTGCTTGACACAAACCTTCAATTTGTGAAAAACATGATATATGTGAAACTCAGTAAAGTACAATAAGACAAGGCATGCCTGTACTTATTGACTGACTATTGAATTGTTATGTGGTTATAAAGCACTTAATACTACATTACCCTTGATCTTTACAATAATGCCATGAGGTAAATAATTCTAGTATTACTTTTCCTTATTTCATAGATGAGAAAAACTGATATTCCTAGAGTTTAACTGGCTAATTGGTGGCAGCAGGGACTCAAACCCAGGTGTCTTGTCTCCAAAGCCAATAATACACTTTTAAGTGGTTTTATCTGGTTGGTTTTCTTCATGTACCTACATCAGTTATGGATGTTATTTAGTTGTTTTTCAGTTGTGTCTGATTCTTTGTGACCCCTTTTGGGATGTTCTTGGCAAAGATATTAGAGTGGTTTGCCATTTCCTTCTTCAACTTGTTTTACAGATGAGGAAACTGAGGAAAACAGAGTTAAGTGACTTGCTCAGAGTCACACAGATAGTGAGGCCAGATTTGAAATGAGGAAGAGGAGTCTTTCTGACTCTAGGTCCTGCACTCTATCCACCATGCCACCTAGTTACTCCAGTTATCAATGCAGAGATGGGTAATATGATGGTAGCCAGAGAGGAAGTCCTGAGTATGATAGCACTGCTGCCCCAGACTCTGTTGGGGGTGATGGTGGGAAATAGAGTGCCTTATGTCTCCTTTTGCTTTAAAGTTTTCCTGCATGGTTGCCATACACTCATATATCCAGTTGCCTAAAAGCTACCTGTCATTAATCTAGTTGACACTACTCAGTTGATGAGGGCAACATTAGGTGGTCAGGAAAAAGGCAGGGTAACCATAGCAGAAGTCAGGTAGTTTAAGTGAGGGGAGGTGTTGCTATGTGTGTGTGTGTGTGTGTGTGTGTGTGTGTGTGTGTGTTGGGGAGTGTTTCATGAACAGGGATATTGTCCTATTCTGAAGTAGACTGTTTACCTGTGGAAATGCCCTGACCTATCTCTGATACATCAACAAACTCAATGAATGGTACAGGATGATGGTACATCAATAAGCTCAGTGAATACCACTGAATGATATAAGAAGTAAATGACAAGCAGGGTTGTTGTTTTGATCAAGATAATTCTTCTCTTTGTTTCCTCCTTATTCCATGGTAGAAAAAAGAATGGAATTATCCCATTCTTTGGGGGTTACCTTTCCAGGAATAAAATTAAACTACATTCATTGCTAAACCATTATATATATCACTCTCCTGACTGGAAACCTCTCTCCTTGTCACACTGTCAAACCAAATTTCTTTCCGTCTTTGAAACTCACTTCAAGATTCATCTCCAAGAAACTATTACATACTCATAGAATAATAATTCATATTTATATAGTGCTGTAAGGGTTACAAAGTACTTTCTTCGAAATAGTTCTTTGCAAAAGTGCCATTTTTTCTTCTTGTTCAGTAATGTCTGACTCTTTAGGATGCCATCTGAAATTTTCTTGGCAAAGATACTGGAGTGGTTTGCCATTTCCTTCTCCAGCTCATTTCACAGATGAGGAACCTGAGGCAAATAGGGTTAAGTTACTTGACCAGGGTCACACAGCTAGTAAGTGTTTGAGGTTGGATCTGAACTCAGAAAGATGAGTCTTCCTGATTCCAAGCTGAGTGCTCTATCAGCTTCACCACCTAACTGCTTTCCCTGACCACTCCATCAATTAATCACTCAAAAAGCACTTTTTAAGCATCCACTTAATCACATGCACTGCTCTAGTACTCCAGGGACCAATTCCCTCCAACTTGAACATTATTTTGTATTTATCTGATATAGGATCTGAGTTTACTTGTCTATGTTACCTTGTATGCATTTTGTAGCACTTATCTGTTTAAACTCTTTGAATACAGGGACTATTTCATTTTGTTTCTGCATTCCAAACCCTAAAATACAGTGCCCGGAAAAAAACAGTTACTTAATAAATGCTTGTTGAATGAATGAGTAAATGATATACAGTTAGTGCATGTATTGTTTTATGGATGAGTCAATTTAATCTCAAAGAAGTTAAATGACTTGCTTTTGGTCACAAAATAAAAGAAATATTGACTCTAGAATTCAAACCCAGGTCTTTTGATGCCAGGTCCAGCTCTACTGACATCCACATCACCACTACAAAACTAATATTTTTAGCAAGCTTCCATTTTCCTGGTTCTTTCCTCAATGTGCCTCTGGTTCTGTTTGTACTTACTCTGTTTTCACATCCTTATTTCCCATTAGGTTGTGTCTTTTAATTTAATTTTATTATTTTGCCTGATGACACAGCAACTAGTACAGTGTTCTGTATTGAATAGATGAATCTTATGCATGATTTCTCTCTCCATATGATGCTTAATGTATGCTGACTAAAAAAAAGACTGGGGAGTGGCAATTCATAGATTTAGTGGATAAGTAACTGCTTCAACCAACTGAGTGGGAGTGGGTGAAAATGTTATTAACTTTGTCTAATACAGTGTTACAGAATTAAGTACAATTCACTGGTGTATTTTAAGGCCCCCATTTTTGCAAATGTGTAAATAAAAGAGTGACAAAATAAAGCACAAAAGTCCTTCCATCACATCATTAATAAATATAGCCTATGCAAAGCCATTTTGAGAAGATGAAAGGAACCATGAACTCCAAGCTGCCGTACATGGGACAATTTCCTGCAATTCAGTTAGGGACCATAGTATCTTAAGTATTTCAGCTACTTTAGTTTCATAACATTCAGTTGACTGCCAATGGCTTTAAAACTCTGCTTTTCTTGCTCCTGGAGATAATAAACACCCACAGGAGCACTGATAGGCCATGAATCCTGAAATAGAAGGACTGCAAAAAAAGGGTTTCAACTTACTTCTTTTACGAACCATTGACAAAAGGCAGGACCGATCCATTCTCTTGCGTGAATACCGCAGTCTATCCAGACAGCTCTTTTGTAAGCCCTGGATCTTCTGCCCAGCTGAAAATAAAAGGTATTCATAATAACCATCTCAGACTTTTCTGATTCAGTGACCAACAGGAAGATTCAGAATCATTCTTCAGTATTCCTTTATTTTGTTGAATAACCACCAAAAAAGGAAATGCATTTACTATCTGTCCAGGAAGTCTAGGTCTGTTTCAACGCAGAACGGGAAAGTATCCTGCCCCATTTACAAATCAGAGAAGCACAAATATTTCTTCAAATCTGTTATCTCTTTCTCTGAGTGTTGTCTCATGGACCATGCATTAATACAAGTTTTATGATTGTGCAGTAACATTTTCCTACAAAATTTCTCAAAGAGGCATCTCTATGTTTTAGAAATGAGCCTATTTCTCGGGTGTGGTAGGGAAGACATAATATGAAGCAGAAACCAGTAGGACTTTGCTGAACTCGATGGAATGAAGGAAGCACCTGGTGACAGTTTTTTCCTTATGTACCCTTGTTTTTTATGCTATTTCTAACATGAGCTAGATGATTTCCAATTCAGTATCCAATTTATAGCTCCTGATGCAATATTCAGAAGAGGTCTTAGCTATATCTAGCTCTTCAAAAGTTTGTCTTGAGCACTGAAAAAACATATAATTTCCTAGACAATTAATTTTCCAAATGCATCAGTGGAAGAGGGTTTTCTAGCATCTTCAGTTAGGAAAAATAAGTTATAATCCAACAGTCTAATGGTAAATTTTTTCCCCCACATTAGCAGTTGAGATTGACTTTGGGAATATGTGAGAAATGTAGAGTTCTCTCTACTACCCCCACCTCAACCATGATAAAATGGAAAAATATAAATGTTTTGATAAGTATTTCATCTGAAAAAAAGTAGGCACTATGCATTCCATCGAACATAACAATTTCTTATTTTATTTTTACCTTTAATATAAAAAGAGATCTTCCCTCATATGATTTTCCTATAGAAAACATGTGAACGAGACCTGGGTGGGTTTTATTCAAATGATGCATCCAATTTTGAATCTAAAATCAGAAAGGTAAAAAGAAAATTCTGTCAGTCAATTACAATTATGGTAGAAAAGAGAGAACCTGAAAAGGACAAAGAGAATGCCAGCAGAAACTATCCCATGGAACATGACCTACACAGAAAATCCCATTTTGTGTACCCTATACTTGAGGCAACCTATTTGATCCCATTTCATTTTCTGCCTTTTTATTTTTAATAGTATGATGCCTCTTTAGGTCTAGGTTTAAAGCATTCCTTCTGTCTGACATACTAATACTATAGATCATTGATGCATTAATGACAGTTTTGCTGTAGCGATAGCTATGCAGGAAAAATTAGTCAAGTTGCACTGGATGTCTTTTGATGGGTAGAACTTTTTGAGTTTTTTGCTCTCTGCCTAGTGGGTAGGGGGTAAAAATTAGAAATCAACTTCAGAAAAATATGGATCCCAAAGATTTGAATTCATCTATATCATCATTTTTTCTTTAGAGGAAGGGTAGATAGATCTCATGGGATTAAAATTTCATAGGGAAGTCAGTCCAGGAGGGATAGATGTCTCTTACAAATGAAATTCTGAAAACATGAAGAGAGGAAATTCTGATCAAGAGGAAAAACAGGAATTGACTTAAAAGACTAACATGAAAACCCAAAGAACTAATCAACCTACATGTGTAGGAGATGGAAGCAAGGAGAGATGACAGAAGATGAATCATTAATGAACAATGAACGTCAGCTTGGAGTACCCTTGTGAGAGAAATTTTAGAAGTGTTCTAGATCAGAATGTTGTAGAACAGATTTTTATTCATGGGTGAACAGGACTAGGTGAACTTTAAGCTCCTTTCTGTGATTCTCTTGTGTTTAGGGTTACTGTTACAATCTTTTTTTTTTTTACTAAGCAGTCTTAAAATTTATGAAATAAGAATTGCACTTACTCTAAACTTATATTTATCCATATATTTATATAGATATCTCTATCGGTCTATCTATCTATCTATCTATCTATCTAGTCACTTTGCAGTTATGTCCAAGTCTTCCTGACCCCATTTGGGGTTTTCTTGCAATGATATTGGACTTGTTTGCCATTTCCTTTTCCAGCTCATTTTACAGATGAGGAAACTAAAGCAAACAGTGAAATGACTTGTCCAGGATCACATAGCTAGTAAGTATCTGACATCAGATTTGAACTCAGGAAGATGATCTTCCTGATTCCTGGCCCTGTGCTCTATCCACTGTGCCACCTAGCTGCCCCCATGTTTACCAACGGTTATCATAAATTTCATGATATATGATGTCTGTCTTGGAGTTGAAGTTGTGGTAAATATGTGTGCATATATATGCAACAATATGCAATGCATATATAAAACAAAAACTCTGTTTTTTTTACTTACTTCTTCTAAAGAATGATAAACTTCATAACTGTATCCTGGAAGAGACCTACGATTCCGCTGGGCCCTCAAGCTGTTTCCTTTTTCCAATGCTTTCTGGAGATCTGCTATTAGGACCCTGGATTAGAAAAAAAAGTTGTTGATAAGGGAAAAATTAAAATAGGGACAATTTCAATATGCAAAGGAAATTATAGATCTACAAAGAGATGCAGAGCAGAGATAATGTGTCCTGAATATGTATTTTTATTAAAATATTTGAAATGATTTCTAGTTCAGTGAAATAGAAACTGACAAATAAGTAGTACAATTATTTTAAAGCATATACACACATCCCATTTTATTCGGTATGTATTTTAGGTGATTAATTGTATCTCATTTTCTGCCTTTCTTTTTCAGTAGTAAACTCTTTAGGTTTAGTCTCAAGGACTTTATGACTCCAAAGAAGGGTAGAATTTACAAGAAAGGAACAACTACATTGATAGTTTATGGGCCACTGTAAATCCTTTATGTATTCTTTGCATTTTTCAAGTGGTGGTAGATAGACTATTTGGTACGTAATATATGTGTTGCTACCTTGAGTGATTGTGTGGGAATTAGGTATTCCTTTTCCTACACCTGTGGAAGACTAAACACAAGCTACATTTCAGCTACATTCTAATATGTCCCAGAGGCAACACTGAGTTGGGGCAGAACAAGACAAAGAGAGGAGTGATTTTGGAGGCAGCTTGAAGATTGAATCTTATTAATGTAAATCCAGAACTCGGGGTATTTGGGCATGTATTACATGAAATATAGTGATTTCCTTGTCTGAGTTAATGATCTTGTTAGTTCTCGAATGGGGCAAATAAAGAAAGATTGCTTAAAGAAGAGGCTTTACACTTTTTACTTATTTTTCTATTTATTTATTCATTCAAAACAAATGTATTGAGTTCTTACTATGTACACATATGGTTCCAGCCAATGGGAGAGATACAAAGGAACCCAATACATGTTCCTTGAACTCTGGGAGTTTACCTCTCATGGGGTAGTTGAGCTATAGCTAGAGTGTTTTAGATGTAGGAAGATAATGTCATAGGGTAATTGAGATATAGATAGAGAAATACCTTTTTAATGCAAATACCTAGTTTACAAAATAGAATATGACAAAATTATATGGGTGACATAGCTCTAGACTTGATTTGAAATTGGGAAGCTCTAATAGAGACATCTACTAACTACAACTCTGAGCATGTCACAGAACCTCTAGGATCTTCAGTTTCATCATCTGTGAAATGGGCATCATAATACCATCTACCTCGAAGTATTGTTGTGGGATCAAACAAGATAGCTTATGTAAAATACTTTGAAAAAGCTCAAAGAACTACATAAGGCTAACTATTATTATAAGAAATAATTCTTAAATTATCTCTCCTTTATCTATTTTTTCAGGTCATTTGTTTTTCTATAATGAGATAGTTCATATTTTATTCTACTTTTTTCATTCTTTTTATTTTATTTTACTTTTTTGCTGCTTCATAGTGTCATTAGCTCCCCCTGTTCAATTTTAATTTCAGAAATTATTTTTTTCATTTGGTCAATTCTTTTTAAGGGGTTCTCATTTTTGTGTATCTTTTTTCATGTGGCCAATTCTGTTTTTTAAGGTGTTATTTTCTTTAGTACTTTTTTGTGTCTCCTTTACCAAGTTGTTGACTTTTTCATCTTGCACTACTGTCATTTCTTTCCCCAATTTTCCCTCTATCTCTCTTATTTGACTTTAAGGTTCTTTTTTGAGCTTTTCTAGGGCTTTTTTTGGGTCTGGGATCTCTTTACATTTTTCTTTGAGGTTTTAGATGTAGCAATTTTGATTTTGTTGTACTCTTATGAGTTTGTGCTTTGATCTTCCCTGTCCCACAGTAACTTTCTATGCTCAGGTGGTGGTTCATCTTCTTCTTCCTCATTTTCCTAGACTATTTCTTGACTTTTAACTTTATGTTAAATTTGAACTCTGCTTCAGAGGTGGAAGGGGCACTGTCCCAAGCTTCAGATATTTTTTTTGGGGGGGGCAGCTATCTTCAGAGATAGTTCTAGGGGTTTGTAACTTTTTAGTTCTTCCAGGGTTGTGTTATCTAAAAAAGAGGTGTATTTACCATTCTCCTGACCTGTGCTCTAGTCTGTGAGTGACCACAAGCACTTTTTTCCCACTATGGTACTATGATAAAGATCCCTGCTCCCCTGTGGCCACAAGATCTTCTGTGCTAGTGTTCCTTTTCACCCTGGGACTGTGACCCAGATGTGAGTATGGGTAATGCAACAGAGACCTACATCTAGTGCTAGCAAACATCTCCTTGCAATCTCCTTTTGACCAGTTGTCCAATTACCATATTGTTTGTGGGATGAGGGCTCCATAAACTGCCACTGCTGATTTAGTCCTGGGTTGCTGTGGTATGAACCTATGCTGGAGCAGCCTATACTGGAGCTGGACTGTGCTCCACTCTTATCCCATTGTGACAGACTTTTCCTAATGGCCTTTTAAGTTATCTTGGGCTAGAACATTTTTTAACCCCCCCCCCCCATTTCGTGGGTTCTTTCACTCTGAAATTCATTTTGAGGCATTATTTAAAGTTGTTTGGAGGGGAGTTGGGGAGAGCTCATGCAAGTCCCTGCCTTTTCTCCATCATCTTGCTTCAATTCCTAAAGAGAAATAATTCAACAATTATTGGATCACATGAAAGCCATGATAAAAAAAGAGCTTTGACATCACATTTGAAGAAATTGTAAAGGAAAATTTCCTTGATATCTTAGATCTAGAGTAAAATAAAACTTGAAAGCAAAACAGAAATCAAAAGAATTTACTTATCACCTCCTGAAAGAAAGCCCAAAACAAAAACTCCCAAGAATATTATAGCCAAATTTCAGAGCTCCCAAGTAAAGGAGAAAATGTTGCAAGCAATAAGAAAGAAATCTTTCAAATATCATGGTGCCACAGTTGGAATCATATAAGATTTAGCAACTTCCATGTTAAAGAAGCAGAGGGCTTAGAATATGATATTCTGGAAGGCAATTTAGGCTTATAACCAAGAATAACATACCCAGCAAAACAGAGTGTAATCCTTTGGGGGGAGGGTGGAAATTTAATGAAATAGAGGACTTTCAGGTATTCCTGATTTAAACCAGAACTGTGTAGAAAATTTAAAATTCACACACAAGATTGA
This sequence comes from Potorous gilbertii, assembly GCA_028658325.1. NCBI lineage: Eukaryota > Metazoa > Chordata > Mammalia > Diprotodontia > Potoroidae > Potorous > Potorous gilbertii. The sequence continues at coordinate 18,171,804 of CM053773.1, read as the reverse complement.
AGAGAAATGTTAAAAAGGTAAACATGAAAGAGAAATCTTAAGGGGCTCAAAAAATTTATATTCCCATATGTGAAGATGATATATGTAAGTCCTAAGAACTTTATCATGATTAGGACCATTAGAAGGACTCTACATAGACAGAGGGCACAGAGTGAGTCAATTATGTTGCAGTGACCTAAAAAAATGGATGGGCAAGAAAGAGGAATGCACTTGGAGGAGGAAGGGAAAGGAGAATCGGGGAAAATTATCTCACATAAAAGAGGTGCACAAGACAGAGCTTTTACAGTGGAGGGGAAAATGGGAGAGGCACACAATGCTTCAACCTTACTCTCATCTGGATAGGTTTGAGTATAGGAATCTCTCTTACTTAACAAGGAAACAGGAAGCAAAGGGGATAAGTGATAGGGGAGAGTGATAAAAGGGAGAGTAGAGTAAGGGAGGCCATGGTCAGAAGTAAAACAGACTTTTGATGGGGAATGGGAAAGGAGCGACAGAGAGAGAGAGAGAGAGAGAGAGAGAGAGAGAGAGAGAGAGAGTGAGAGAGAGAGAGAGAGAGAGAGAGAGACAGAGAGACAGAGAGAGACAGAGAGAGACAGAGGGAGACACACAGAGACAGAGACAGAGACAGACAGAGATAGAAACAGAGAAAGACACAGAGAGATAGAGACAGAAAGACAAACACACAGAAAGAGACAGAGAAACACATAGAGAGACAGGGACAGAGAAACAGAGATAGAAACAGAGACACAGAGAGACACATACAAAGAGAAACAGAAAAGAAAGAATACCAATGAACTCTAAGTGCTAATTGAATTATAATTTTTCACTTTATTTTTTTTTGCTTTTTCATACATAGTTAACAGAAATATTTTTCACAAGATTTCTGCATGATTTTACATGTGTAATTTATTTCATATTGCTTGCCTTCTCAATAGGCAGGGGAGAGGTTAAAGAGAGGAAAAGAATTTGGAATTCAAAATATTAAAAAATGATAAAAAATAAAGATAAATTTTAAAAAATTTTGAGAAGGGGTCCATAGGTCTTTCCAGACCACAATGGGGTCCATGACAAAAAAGATTAGGTACCCCCTCTCGGTAAATTGTTTGGCTTCCATGGGTTTAACTATTACCTCCATGCACATTATTTTGAGATCTATATAAGTACCCCAGTTTGTCTCTTAAATTTTAGTTCCTGTTCACCAATTACCTATTAGATATTTCAGGAGAGGAGGAGTTTAGTTACCCAACTAGCTGGGTCCCCATTCATCCAGCTGCATCTACTCACAGGCTTGTGTTCGTCCTTCGTTGCCCAAGAAGACCATGCCATCAGAGAAATGATGACATGACTTGCACTTGACTTTGTTTGAGTGAGGGAAAGCTGTGCAGGTTACCAGCCTCACTTCTCCTCCAGAGCCACCTGAATCCAGTGACCTGATATTCCTCAGGATGAGTGAAGATGACTCAGGAGGCACTGGGTGACCTTGGGCCCTTCCCTTCCCTTCCCTTCCCTTCCCTTCCCTTCCCTTCCCTTCCCTTCCCTTCCCTTCCCTTCCCTTCCCTTCAACCTTAAACCAACTGCACTCTGAAACTAAGACTCCAGTGGGCCCCTGCCTAAGGGCTCCTCCCTCCTACCTTTAGAGTGATTATCAGTACTAACTGTTGCTGTTTCCCACTCAGCCCGATGTCTTTCTTTTTTTTAACCTCATTTCAATGAATGGGCATTGCCTCACCCTAACTGAGTACTTGCAAATACCTTGACCTAAAGGGCCCAAGACAGTGCATCCTGGGTCATCTCCAGTCATTCTTAGAAATATCTGGTCATTGGATTCAGATGACTCTGGAGAAGAAGTGAGGCTGGTGACCTGCACAGCCTTCCGTCACTCAAAACAAAGTCAAGTGCAAGTCATATCATCATTTCTCTGATGGCATTGTCTCCTTTGGCAATGAAGGATGATCACAATTGGATATTTCAAACTGGATGTCCCAGAGACATCTTAAATTCAACGTATCTAAACATGAACTCATAATCTTTCTCCCTAAACCCTCCCCTGTTCCAAACTTCTCCATTGCTCTCTAAGTCACCACAATTATTCCAGTGTTCCACGTTTATAATCATGGCATTACCTGGGGTTCTTACCCTCCCTTACCCCATGCATACATGACCTTCTCTCCAGTCTCTCCAATCATCACACTCTCCCCAGTCTCTCCAGTCTACCACCTTAATTCAGGCTCTCATGTCCTCTCAGGTATATTATTGCAACAGCCTTTTAAATTTTTCCCGTCATAAGTCTCACCATTATACTCCACCTGACAAACTTCTGCCAAAGTAATTTTCCTTAACTGCAGAACTGATCACATGTTTTGCCATTCAATCAAATCCACTGACTTCCTATTGCTTCTAGGAAAATATGAACTCAGCTCTTTATCCTTTAAATCCCTAAACAGCATGGTCCCAAACTACCTTGTCAGACCCATTGGACAGTATCCTCCTGACTGAAAATTGCCTTCCTTTTGTTCTTTATGCATGACACTCTCTTTTCCATCTCTGTGACTTAGAATTGGCTGTCCTGCACTCCTGGGAATGTACTCCTTCCTTACATTTGCCTCATAGGGTATCATTCTTTATCAGTCAGCTCTGATATCATCTTATGTATGATCCTTTCCTTATCTACCCACACTATCCCCCACTATCTTGTCTTTGACTGCTTAGTGGCTATATATGTATACATCTTCACACACACACACACACACACACACACACACACACACACACACACCCTTCCATGTATAATTTTCATTTTTATCCTGCATATATTTTTATTTGTACTTGTTGGTTACCCCATTAGAATGCGTTCATTATATTTAGAACATTTAAAAATTATTTGTGTCTGCATCCCAGTGTCTAGAACAGTGTCTGGCATATTGTAGGAGCTCAATAAGTACTTATGGATTAATTAATCAACAGATAGGAAGATCTAGATAGAGAAAAGGTAGAGAAAAAGGAAATATGACTAACTAAGCAAATAGTGGAAAGATACTCATTCTTAGTTACCTGTCCTTATTTTTCTTTCCAGCAAGTCTTTCAAAAAGAATTTTTTGGATTAATTCTCTCTATTTTTTTTAAAGGTAACTCTTCCCTTCTCCCTTAGTGAAATTATTTCCATTTGTCACTTCAGAATTTTATTCTTGGGAGTTTCTGAAATTTGGTATGTTAACTTCCTTTGTGGAAATTTAAGTCATAGAATCATATATATCAGAGCTCTGTGCTGCTTTTCCTGAGTATATATATACGGTACACATCAGGCTATATCTGTTTTCCTCTTTGTCTATCAATTATAAGATGGAACAGTCACATCTCTCAAGGTTGCCATAATTTTACTGAACAACTAGCTTCTCCTTGTCAGTAAGAATATGCATTTTCCTTGCCATTCCTTTCACTTTTTGAATAATGAAATTAAATTCCTGACTTAATGATATTAGCTGCTCTGCTTTTGATGTTAGAGCTATGGAAGATATCCAGATAACTAGATCACCTAACCATTATATCATGTCTCTGTACCAGCATTATGATGTTTTCCTTCTGTCCAAGTAGTCTGAAATCTATTTCTATGACAATATCACTCCATTTTCCTCTCTACTGCCTTACACCCAAATGTTCCACCATGCTTTTGCATTCTTATTTCCAGATTTTCTCACTTGAACTTATCTTTATAATATATATTATTTATTCTTATCTACTTGGTTTCTTTTTTCCTCAGTAACAAAATAGTATATTTTATTTAGCTCTTCAAACATTTTCCATTGATTGATACATGCCCAATTCCTCTTTCTTGTATTATAATAGAATTGTAAAACACTAGAATTAAAAAAAGATATAAAAAATCACTTAGTACACTCCCCTCATTTTAATGGTAGAAAAGCTGAAACTATTCAGTTTTTATTCAGTGTAGCTCCATCCTCTTCTTTTTTTTAATACTTATGCTTTCAATTTTTTTTAGATTATACATGTTCAGTCATGCAAAACATATTACCACATTAGTCATATTGTAAAAGAAGACACAGACTCAGAGGAAAAAACCATGAAAAAATACAGAAAGTGAAAAATAGTGTGCTTTGATCTGCATTCAAATTATCATCAGTTCTTTCTCTGGAGTTGGATAACATTTTTCATCATGAGTGCTTTGGAATTGTCTTAGATTATTGTATTGCTCAGAATAGCTAAGTCTCGGTTTCTTTTGAATAAGGCATACCCTTCCTGATCAATATTCAAACCAAAGCTCCTATCCCATAACTCAATGATACCAGTGACTATCATCTGTTTCTTTGTAAGAGGATCTAAAGTCACCTTCCTTGTGAACCATATTTCATAATTCAAACACAGACATCTAAGGCAATGGATTTTATCACTGCTTCCTATCTTGGATATGTTGTTTGTGAATTACTGGAATCATGTTACTCTTATCCTTACTGTATAGGTACTCTCTATGGTATAGTTTGGGTAGGTAGTTTACCTCTCTGCTTCTCTTCTCTGACTTTTGATTAGCTTTGCTAGATTCCATTCAAATGTATTTTAACACCCTTTTAGCTAATGTTGCATCATCTGTATATATCTTTAGTTAGGCATAATAGATTATGAATTTTTTGGTTCTGAAGCCACATAGTCACAATTTTTGGCACATAGTAGGCTGCTTAATAAATTCTTGTTGAGTTGACTAGTTGACTTAGTCCATAGTTTTTCCACTCTATCAATGGAAAGAGTGAATTTTTTAAACTATCATTCAGAAACCCCTATCCCCCTCTTAAGATGTCTTTTTAAAAAAAAGAAACCCAGCTTTTTATTTCTCAGATCTTTCTCACTTTTCTGAATTAATCCTTTGCCTGTAATTGATAGTCATTATAAAAGTACTATGTATATTCATAGGATCTTCAATTTCTTGCTCAGAACTTTATAATCATAGGAATACATTTTATGTTCATTTTGGTAGTTTAATTCACCCCTACATGGATCACTAGATAAGTGCAAACTAGTTATGTTTGACAGATATTTAGGGGGTTTCCATCACATTCTGAATATGCAATTAAAGGAGATAGCTAGGGTTTGGGGAGAGTGTAAGTAGGTTGTGACATGGGCAAAAAAAGGTAGACAAAATGTTCACTTTAAAAATGTTTTTTAATTAAGTTACTGTTACTATTATTGACAAATTCCACATGAGGGAAGGTTGCCAGATCTCAGGGATGCACTATAACAATCTGAAACATCTATACCTGAAGTTGGAAGCTATCTTTTTTTCTTCTATGACAGTCTTTGGTGTTGGCAGATGGCTCAGGAACTCTTTAGAAGACTGAATATATGCTCAGATTCCTTATTATGAACTCTCCCTTCTTATCTCCATCCTTTTTTTTCCTATTCTCTTCTGCTTCTCCAAAAATCTCACCGATCACCTTTGTGTTTTGAGATTAGTAACAGATCCCCCAGTGCTGTGTAGGGTTGGCATGTTCTCCTAGTGCATAGACCAGGCCTGGTTTCACTCACAGGATTTTATTTCTCTGGCAACAAATTCTTTCAGAGTTGTACTCTGGTTTATCATTCACTTTGGGTCTCTTCAAACTACCTGGAATGCCAAGAGGGCTGTAGAATAGATAACACAATTCTAGGGTGATCTTGTTATTCTAGAGGCTCTAGAATCAATCTGTGACTACAGGATTCAGCACCAGAGACAGCTCACAGTTGTTTGATCCTAACTAAAGGAGCTACATTGTATAAGACCATGCAACATTGACTTGGATCACTGCCTTCTGTATACATGCATTTTGCAGTTTATTAAACATACAATTACTCCCTAGGGAGAGGGAGAGAAGAAAAGGTTAAGCTAATTCATTTAATGCTAAGATGTTTCATGCAATTGGATCATTGGAGGAATAAACTACAGGTCTTACAATATTCTAAACTAAAAGTAAAAAGAAAATCCCATTTCTAGTCATTCATATTTATTCATCATCCATTCAGCTGCCAAATTGCATTACCAAAACACTTATCTGACCATGTCACTATTCTACTTAAAATGCTTCAGTGGCTCTCTATTGTCTCAGCTATTAGAGTTTTCTCCCCCCCCCCCCACCATCAAGAGTACTGACTTGGGTTTATACAGTGCTTTTGGCTACTTGGCATATATTTTGTATTTACTTATCTGATACATATTGATTCTCTTTAGTAGAATATAAGCCATATGTTTCTGAAAGGCAGGGGCTATTTTCATTTTTGTCTTTGGGTCCTGCAATGGTAACCTAAAGAATGTAATGGTAATTTAAATGGGAAGATCTTTCCCATTCATTAATAGGCCCATGTGACCTGCTTGAGTCACATGGAAGTCTGAGTCACATGGAGCCTGTGGTAGGAGGAGTTCACTGAATGGGTAGAGCAGGAAGGGGTGGAGCAGAGCTGAGAAGAAATTGATCACAGCAGTTAGAACTGAGGGAGAGAGAGAAAGCAGGCAGCTGGTTAGCATCAGTGGGAGAGCTCATTTTTGATTTTGTTTATGGGAGCTGGTTTGTGGGAAAGCCTTAGCAGGGGAAAGGCTTGTGGATGGTAGTGCCCCCTGCATTGTTATTGTGTATAGATTCTTTGTTGCTGTGATGGATTTGACTTTCTGGTGTTTGAATTCAGCTTTCTGGTGTTTGAATAAATGTTTTGGTTCTGTCTTTCATGTGGCGGGTCTGTTGTATTTCTCCATTTAGAATTGTGCTGGCATATTCATAGTTGCTGTAGGTGTTGTAAACATTGTGTTGGCACTACAGATCCCCAGCACCTATCCTGGTGCTTGACATGTAATAGGTAGTTAATAAATACTTAGTGAATTGAAATAGAAAAACAATAAAAAAAAGGAAATTGTACTAGATCTGGAAAATGTATGCTCCTGCTTTTATCCTGTGAAGATATAGGATCAGATGAGTTCAAGGGCTCTCATTATTGTGCTTTAGCTTCAGAAGGAAAGAAAAGACATTTTGACAACCCAAAATAAGCAGTTCTTACTTCTTTTCAGTTTGCTTTTAGGGCTTATTTTATATTTTCCCAACAAAAATTTATTTACCATCCCAGTAACAAGTAGCAAGGTAGAGCAATGGATAGAATGCTGAACTCAGTCAAGAAGCCCTGAGTTTGAATTCAGTCTTGCACACTTACTAGTTGTGTGATTCTAGATGTCACTTGATTTTTTTTATGCTTCAGTTTCTTCATCTGAAAAATGAGGGGATTGAACTCAACAGTCCCAGGGTCTCTTCCAACTAAAAAAATCTGTGTTCCAATATACTAGTAAGATGGTAGACATGCTTCCTTCAGAAGTCTGAGATTCACAGACTCTCTTTATATATAACTCTTTATGAAAGAGTTATAACAAGCGTATTTTTATAAATAAACTAATAAAGGATTCTCAAGAGAAGAGAAAAACAGGGAGGTAGGAAACGAGAGTTCATAATAAGAAACCTGAACAGGTACTCAGTCTTTTGAAGGGTTACTGAGCTGTGTGCCGACACCAAGAACTTCCTTGAAGAAAGAAAGATGACACCCACCATGTTTTCCTTAGCAATTATAGAAATACACATTTTAATTTTAAGGCACTTTTAATGCAGCAATTCAGTTAGGAAAAAGAAGTAAAAGTAATACAAGAAAATGTATGAAGTTATGAAGAAACAAAGCCATGTTCTTCAGCTGGGAACTCTACATTGATTCAGTCTTTTAGAGAAAAGAATCATAAGATTCTAAAAAAAGATAATAGTGCACACCTGACATTATTATAGCGCTAGTAGAGAGGTGGCCCCAGATTCAGAGTGGCCTGGGTCAAGTTTTGCCTGTGACACATATTAGTTGTCTCAATGCTGGGCAAGTCACTTGACCACTCAGCACCCTCAGGCAACTCTCTCAAACTATTAGTTGCAGAATGATTGCTTATCCGCAATAGTGGAGGAGGTTTCCTCAGTAGAATTCTGCCCACTCTCATGAAATCATAGGTCAGTATCCTAAACTACCAAGCACATATTTATAAAGTGTTCTCTGTTTATAAAGCACTTTTCTCACAGCAATCTCACAAGGTAGGGAATTGCCTCATTTATTTACAGATAAGTAAATCAATACTCAGAAAGGTTAAATGTCTTGTCTGAGGTTGCACAGCCCTGAACACAGGCTTTAGAATCCTAAATCTGGTGTTGTTTCAATGACAATAAACTTTCTCACAAAATATTAGAATGTTAGCACTGAAAGGTACTCTAGAGATTATATGGTTGAAACTTCATATTTTATAAGATGAAGTAACTGAGGCTTGTCCTCCCTCCCCATCAAGACTGTGTTCCACTCAAGTCAGCCATATGGAAGAAGAATTATGAGAAAAATCTTATTCCTTTGACCTGGTAAATCTACCTTGAAAAAAATCCCTAAAAATTCCCAAAAGAAAAAAATTGCAAAATACATAAAATGATGTTCATAGTAGTTTCAATTATCATGGTGAAAAAATGGAAAAAATCCAAATGTCCCTGTGCCCAACACAGGAATAGTTAAGAAAACTCTGGCATACGAACACAAAGGAATAATATATAGTAAAAAATACCAAATGTGTATTGTGTCACTACTTGACAAAGCATAATAAAATATGTAAAAAAGAAAATACAAAATATATAACCACTAATCATAAATAAATAAAATTTATTTTGTACAATTGAATTAGAAAGAGTTTCAAGAGAGGTAGTGTCCAGAATATCTAGTTTTCTTTTGTATATGTTTTTGTTTACAAGAATAGAGATTATATATTAAAAAAGTTCAAATCTTGAAAATTTGAAAACGGTGCTAATATTAGATTATGTTACAATGATATTGATCTAACCTCCTTAAAACTGAGCAATAAAAATTCTAGTGTTACACTGGAAGCCACTTTTGCAGCATGTAGCTGTTGTATCCCTTCCCCCTTCTTCCTTAACCAAGGCATCCATGAAATAATGGGGCAACTCAATCATCTGGAACATTGAAAGCTAAGAGGTACCTCAGTGATATTTTCTGGGTTTGGCAGGTGTCTAAAAAGCTTTGCTTTTGTAAGTCATTTTCAAGAAACAACTGTCATGTTAGTAGGTTTTGTACCATAAAATAACACTTAACAGTACCCATAAGTCACTTTCAAATGACTGTAATTGCTCAGAGTAATAAACATAGTTAGTGTGATACAGGCAACTCAATCATCCATGCAATGAGGATGGGATGTGCCAAGAGTACATAATCCAAAAGTCTTTTATGCTATATGTGCTTTTGCAATGCATTGTGGCTTTTTATATTTATATATCTCATTACGTTTCTCCTAGTCTAACATTGAAAGGAAATGTATGGAAGACAAAATAAGGAAAGTTAAAGGAGGAAGAACACAAAGGACTGGCTTGATTTAATCAATCAATCAATCAATAAGCTTTTATGATATGTCTCCTATATGTGTGTCCTGAGGATTCAATGGTAAAAAGGAAACCTTCTCTATCCCTGAGGAACTTCAATTATATTGAAGGAAACAACATAAACACATGTAAATCAACATGAAAATATATGTTATTTTTTAAATGGGAGGAGAGAGGTACTGGCAGCAGGGGTCAGGGAAGGCTTCATATAGAGGGTAGCACTTAAACTGATTTCTAATGGAAGGTAGGGTGGAGGTAAGGAGGGAAATTTTTCTAGGTAGAGGGGATAATGAATACAGTTTTATAAGAATTGTGGTTCAGAGTACTAAAGTTCAAAATGATCTAAGGCTGGTGACAAGTGCTGAGATCAATTAAAAATGGATTTTGAGATCTTATCTCAATGTACAACAGTGAATCCATTGATGGGGGTATTCCATCCTTCAGGTTGGCAAGGAAGAGGGAAAAGCATTCCAGGAATGTGGAGGCAGTGCATTTGAAGGTAGGGAGTTGGGCAATGGAACGTAGGTTAGTTTGACTGAAATAGAAAATGTGTAAAGGACAGTAATGTGAAAAATACTGGAAATATTGGAAATTCCAAAATCTGGGAATGCTAAGTAGGAGTCATATTATGGAAGGTTTTAAATGCTGGGTTGAAGATTTTAAATTTTATTTTAGAGGCAGTCATGAAGCACTGGAGATTTCTAAGTAGCAGGGAAAAAGGGACAGGTCTATATAAATATCTATCTGGCAGCTCTATGAAAGCTGGATTAATATCGAGAGCTAATGGAATAAAAGAAACCAATAAGAAGAATTGCCTAGGGTCACAAAGCTACTAAATGGTGAAGCTGTGATTTTAATTCACATTTCCTGTCTCCAATTCCTTAATTTTTCCATTACAATATACTGTCTCTATGGTCAAAGAAGTAAACTCTCTGATTTTAGTTTAAAAGAGATTTCTCTAGAGTCATTCTAGCTAAAATTTCAATTCTTTGCTTCTTAGTCTGCAGTTGTTGCAAATAAAGAAAAAGTAGGGTGGTATAACATAGGGACACTGATTCTGCAGGTGCCTGTTTCAAAGCACAGATAGTAAATTGTGAATGTGACATCTAAGGCTGGTATTTTGAAACCAGTTTAGGAAAGTGGTTTTTTAAAACCCCCAAAGAATTTACTGAAGTTTTGATAATATCCTTAGTACCATATTGAAGGATAATTCACTTGTTCCTGTACCAATTTGTTTTGGGAGACTATAAGCCAATTGGTTGATGTTTCTGGTGTAATGCAATAGGTTAGGAAAAATATAGGCTTCCCAGCCCAAGGCTGTTTGTAAATGGGTGATATGCTTACAAACAGTTCCAATGGAGTTCCTGTTGCCACAATCAGAGAAGTTTCTCTAATTTACCATATTTTCTCCCCCTCTTCCATTTTCCTGAACACTTAAATAAAAATTCTCCATCAGTTTACCAGAGTGTAAACTATCCCAGAGTGCCCCATTAGTTTCCCCAAAGAGAAGAAAAATTATGCCTAGGCTCTCAAATACCCAGTTTTCAAAAGTTTGAAATTTTTTTGTCTTTACAAAATTGAGCTATGACTTAATATTATCATTTTATACCAAGTATCATAGCCATAGGACTGAACTCCAGTGCACCAGCTGCTCTCTGTTCTAAATGTTTGTGCTTCAGGCCTTTGTTTGGTTTTCAGCTCTCAGTATGAGGGCTGTCTCTTTGATTTGCCAGTGCTTGGCCCTGGTGCAGTTTGTCTGCCTCCCTGTGCTGTAGCTGTTAGCCAAGAAAATCTTTTACTCTTCAGAAGCAGGCCTTTATACCAAAAATCAGATTAAGAAATCAAAGTTTTGTCATTAATAGTTTTTTTTACAATTAACTGATAATTTTGCATTTAGCACAATAGTGTCAATAATATCACAGAGTCATAGAATTATAATAGATGGAATGGCCATCTGATCCAATCCATATCTGTAATATAATTAAGTGAATTATGTAGCTCTACTTGAAGTAGTTATCTGTCTCTGCCTGAGGACCTCCAAAGAGGGAGAACCTACTGCCTCTTGAGGAAGCACATTTCATTTTTGGATAACTGATTATTAGGGGTAGCGATGTGTTATAGTGAATAGAGCACTGTGCCCAAAATTAGGAAGACTCATCTTTTTGACTTTAAATCTGGCCTCAGACACCTTCTAGCTGTGTGACTCTAGATAAGTCACTTAACCCTGTTTGCTTTAGATCCTCATCTGTAAAATGAATTGAAGAAATGGCAAACTACTTCAGTATCTTTGCTAAGAAAACCCCAAATGTGGTATAACAAAGATTCAGACACAACTGAAAAACAACTGAAAAAAACAAAAGAAGGTATTAGGAAATTCTTTGTGATCTCAAGCCGAAAGCTGCCCTAATCATCACTGCTATTGCCACCTCTTGACACCAACCAGTCTAATTCCTCTTTCATTGAAGTACTTAGAAGACATTTACCATGATATATCCCAGCCCTGTCACCAAGTCTTCTTGCTTCCAGGACTTACATCCCTGGTGCCTTTATTTGATCTAATGTGGTATAGACTTAAGGCATTTCATCATCTTGGATGAACTTGTTTGGGGTCTCCCCAGTTACAAATATCTGTTTTAAATTGAGATACCCAGATCTGAACTCACAACTTTAGACGGTTACTAAAATAGAAATGGATAAATTAGCATTATCTATGCTGTATCAGGTAAGATAAAGCAGGGATGAGAGTAGTCAGAGCAGAAGTAATAGATTGTGAAAGAACTGAGGGGTGGAGAGAACAGAGATCCCAATGTGGACAAGGAACAAGGCAAGGGATCAGAAGACACAGGGTAAAATGAAAGAATTTCAGAACTTATGAATATAGAAGTGGACCACTTATGGGTGAGGACAAGATGAAGCATATGACTATCTCGATGTGTATCTAAGGTGTGGTGAAGCAGGAGTCATGAGAGTGGAGTAGATTGACAAACTAGGAAGTTAAGGTGTTAGAGGAGCATCAATATATATGTTCAAGCCCTTAATATTTGGGGAGAAGTTGGAGTAGACAAACTATGAGCCAGGGACAGAACTCACTGAGAAAGGAGGGAGAATGTCCTAGGAGTTGGAAAGATAATGACCTCATTGTATACAGAAACAGCAATATTGTCAAGATAATCAACTGTGAAAGACTTAGCTACCCTGATCAATGATCCAAGAAAATTCCAAAGAACTCATGATCAAAAAAATGCTGTCCACCTCCAGAGAGGACCGATGAACTCTGAATGCAAATTGAAATATATTTTTCTCACTTTATTTTCTTTTTGTGATATGGTTAATATGGAAATATTTTGCATGATTTCACATGTATAATTGATCCACTTGTCAATGGGTGGGGAAATGACTGGTAGGAAGGAGAGAATATAGAACTCAAAATTTAAAAAAAGAATATTCAAAATAAATTAATAATAAATATATAAAGGCAAATGTTTATCTACATCATAAGGAAAGAAAGATAATGGCCATCAGCATCTGGAATGGGTGATAAATTTGGATAATATGAACCTCAAAGGAGATGAATAGAGGGTGAATCTGAGGGTGGCTTTAGGGAACTGAATAAGATGTTCAGAATCACTTAGATGGAGAGAGTATGAGAGGATAGGAATATGGTGACTATTAAAGTCCAGGCAGAACATCAGTTATTGAAGAGAGATCTGTTGATGGTGGCAAGGGGTTAAACTATGCCAGGTTATCCTTTTAGGTCCAACTTTATGGCAGGTGGTGATGTGTCCTTTGAGGCTCCTGGAGGAACACTTTGCAACAAGCAGAAGCACGTGAAGATATGACTAGGAACTCAGGAAGTGTGAGGTGGCAGCATGAGGTAAGGCCAATGTTGGAGAAGACCCAGAAGTTGGGAGGTAGGTGGTAGGAGTCTTACCCCAGTTTTGGATGGATCTAGCCTAGAGAAGGCAGGGCCTTGTACTATTTCTCTTAACATATTATTTAGATTACAGTCAGTTCACACTATCATTCTCTGATCTCACTCTACCTTTGCCTATCTACTCCTTTGTTCATAATACTCCTACTTCTAATCTTTGCAGGTTGAAATCTTTATTTTATTCCAGGACTCAGCTCAGGGGTTACCTTTTCCAGGAATCATTCACTAATTCAGTTCTCTACCTAGCTGAAAGTGGTCCTTTCCTTTATAATGTTCATATAGTACCTCTCCTTTCAATTTACTAGGGTATCAGGTGGTAGTTTAATGGATAACACATGTGATTATAAATCATAAAATCTTAGGTTCCACATCTATTTTAATTTTTGTCTTTGTGTTCCTAATAGCTAGCACAGTGAAGGTACTTAACAAGTACTTGTTAGATTGAATTGGATGATCTTATTTGAATATTTATTATAATTATTTATTTCTACATCTTATCTTTCTTCATAAACTTCTTGACGGCAGAGAATATCTAATTTCATCTTTATATTTTTAACACTAGCAGTCTAGCAAATATTAATATATTTAGGGTTCCTGTTGAATCAAGATGGGTTATATCTCAAACAGGAGACCAACAATAAGCATTACATGTTATATCCTCTCCTCACATTTCTTATAGCAATTCTATATGATTGATTGTGCAAATTATTCCATTTTAAAAGTGAAGAAACAGTCTCTGAGACCATAAATGATTTGATCAGTCATACAGTTAGTGAGAAATGGAACTGAGACTTGAACTCAGGTATTTTAAGTCCAGTTCTTTCTATTTCTCCATTTTATCTTCTAGTCAAACTCTTTAGTGACTCTGAAGGAGTCTGGGTAACCTATATGCAAGAAGATATTATAAAAGAGTATATACAGGTGCCCTCTGTTTTGACCTACTTGTCAATTAATGGCTCTGCTCTCATATCATTGGGAGCTCCTCCTGCTGAATTCAACTACTCTTTCAATACTTAAACCTCAATGACATATTTAAGCAAAATAGTTTTTACTAGAAAAAGGACAATGTATAGGAATTAAAAAAATGAGAAGTTACAAACTCTGTAAGCATACTTCCATATCAACCATGAGCTTTAACCCTCTAACAAAAACTTTCTCCTGAAATGGGGTTTTCACAGAGTCCCTCAAATTCTTCCTTATTGTGGCCTTAGTGCCCAGTGTTATGAGCCTGGGAAACACAGGACTTGAGACTTGCCACTCACAAAGTCCTTGGGATTTCATCCTAAAGTTGAGTATTTGAGGCTGCTCCCCTTACAGATGGCAGAAATCAATGTCAGGAATGTCAGTTACTGCAGTAGCCTCTGAAGATAATAGGAATCAATGACTGCAGCTGCAGATGGGCACCTCTCTCCTGAGAATGAGAGAAGACTGAATCAATGTCCAGGCCCAAATAATTCCGATTGATCTTGGGTTTCATAGGAGATGAGGGAATCATGAAAATCATCCTAATTATAGCTCCCTACAGATTTGGCTTCTTCTTTTTCTTTCATACCTGTGTACCACACTCTTTATTCTTCAGGATGACTACTGCCCAATGTAACTTGAGTCCTCAGGGGTTTGGGTCATCAGTTGTATTGCCTTGCCAGTGCCTTACTCCAGAGAAGTACCCCTTTTTTGGACATGACTGTAGACATGACCTCTCAAAGCAAGGAGTTACAACATTAGTTTTTGCAAAGTATGCTTGCTATTTATCCCTCTAATTGAGTATCTACTCTTTATGGTTTACAGTTATTAGACTTCCTGGCCTTCCTTTGGAGATAACTTTGCCAAGGTTCTGAGCTGGAGCTACCTTTTAGGTGTTTTGTATCAGTTCATTCTGTTGGACAATTCTCCTAATCTATGAAATTAGAAGCATTTCCTTCAATTTTAGATTCCTTCTTAGAATAAAATTGAATTTTAGGACTTGACTTACCTGTAACTTCTTCTTCTCTTACATGTCTAATTCAACCAGGAAACTTTTGTGACAAGTACAGAATGTCTGTGTAACTCAGACAGGTTTGGGCAGGTTTTGAGTAAGTTTTTGGCATTCTGAAGAACTGTTTGATGACTGTAGACTGGGTAACTAACAAATCTCAGCCAACCTGGAAACTGGCTGGTAGGCAAAGAGGCTGACTGTTTTCTTAGGATTACACACATATGGCCAAAACTATCATATTAAAAAATACAACCTAAAAGGATAGTAATATTAAGGACTGTCTACAAGAACAAACAATTCTATCTTAGCAGGGATGCTTTAAACTGCTGACAGGAAGATAACAGGAACTTGTTAAAGCCTGAGCAAATGTCTTATTCATATTTTTGCATAGGCAAGCTCTAAATAATAATAGATTCATATTTTTAAAAGAACTCTAATATTTACAAAACATTGTAGGTAATATAAATATAATTACACCCACACACATTTATGTTTTACAGATCAGGAAAATGAGGTGAAATGACAACTAAAGGTCACCAGATTAGGAACTATAGGATCTAGAGCTTGAATCCAGATCTTCTAAGTCCCATATTTAAAACCACAGCACATTATCATTCTGAGAGGTGACATGTCTGTTTTCAAAATGAACACTGGGTAAACAAAGATATTTATAGATTCAATTACCATCTATTTTTCAAGGACCCTAAGAGATCAACTTTTGATATCTGTGACCTACTTCCCATTGATATAGTCAAGGAATTACTGGAAGAATGAATAGTACATTGCAGTGCATGGTTGTTAACCTGGATTCTATGAACTTGAAAAATCTATTAAAAATTAATTTGAGGGTGTGGCAGGGCAAAGATAGTAGAGTAGAAGCAGAGACTTGCTAGAGTTCTCTCTCCAACCCTAGCCAAATACCTGTTAAAAATGACTCTAAACAAATTTTGGAGCTGCAGAATCCACAGAAGGATGGTGTGAAGCACATCTTTAGTCCAAAACAGCCTGCAAGGTTGATGGTAAACATCTATTGTGCCAGGCTGGGAACAGAGCACAGCCAGGGTGGGCTAGACTGGCATAAACAAGACTTGTGCAGGCCTCAAGGGACTGAATCTCTGATACCTGTGACAGTTTCCAGACTTCACAACCACAGAATGCTGAGGGCAAATTGGAAGGCCAGTGGAAAAAAACTGTTGGACCTGTGTGAAAGAGCAGAGGGGTTCAGTCCCAGCCTCAGGATGGTGGAGGGGGTAGAGGAGTCCACAGAAGCTGCAGCAGGGCAGAAACAGTGGCTGTTTCTGGATCTGTAGGCCCATAGATTATGGGAGGATCAAGGGACTGACAACACCCCCCACCCCAACTGAAAGAAGAGAACTACCTTGACAAAGAACTCAAAAGTCAAGTAAATGGCTAGGGAAATGAGCAAAAATTAGAAAAAGAATCAGACTATAGAATCTTGTTTAGATGACAAGGAATACCAAAATATGCAAACAGAAGAAGATATTAAAGTCAAAGCTCCTACATCCAAAGCCTCCAAGAAAAATATGAATTGGTCTCAGGCTATGGAAAAGCTCAAAAAGGATTTTAAAAGTCAAGTAAGAGAAGTAGAGCAAAAATTGGAAAGAGAAATGAGAGTGATGCAAGAAAATCATGAAAAATGAGTCAACTTTTTGCTAAAAGTGACACAAAAGATAATGAAGAAAATAACACCTTAAAATAGACTAAGCCAAATGGCAAAAGAGATTAAAAAAGCCACTGAGGAGAAGAATGTCTTAAAAAGCAGAAATGACCACTTGGAAAAGGAAGTCCAAAAGCTCACTGAAGAAAATAATTTCTTAAAGATTAGAATGGAGCAGAAGGAAACTAATCACTATGAAAAATCAAAAAATTATAAAATAAAGTCAAAGGAATGAAAACATAGCAGACAATGTGAAATATCTCATTGGAAAAACAACTGACACAGAAAATAGACCCGGGAGAGACAATTTAAAAATTATTGGACTACTTGAAAGTCACAATGAATAAAGAGACTAGACATCATCTTTCAAGAATTTATCAAGGAAAACTGCTCTGATATTCTGGAATCAGAGAGCAAAATCCACAGATTACCTCCTGAAAGAGATCCCAAAAGGAAAACTCTTAGGAATACTGTAGCCAAATTCCAAAACTCCCAGGTCAAGGAGAAAATATTGCAAGCAGCCTGAATGAAACAATTCAAGTATTGTGGAAACACAATCAGGATAACACAAGATCTAGCAGCTTCTACATTTAGGGATTGAAAAGCTTGGAATGTGATATTCCAGAGGTCAAAGGAGCTAGGATTAAAACTAAGAATCATCTACCAAGAAAACTTAGTATGATACTTCAGGGGAAACAAAGGACATTCAATGAAATAGGGGACTTTCAAACATTCTTGATTAAAAGACCAGAACTGAATAGAAAATTTGACTTTCAAGCACAAGTATCAAGAGAAGCATGAAAAGATAAACAGGAAAGAGAAATCATAAGGGAATTACTAAAGTTGAAATGTTTATATTCCTACATGGAAAGATAATATTTGTAACTCTTGAGACTTTTCTCAGTATTAGGGTAGTTGGAGGGATTATATACATATTGGCAGAGAACACAGGTTGAGTTGAACATGAAGGGATGATATTGAAAAAAATAAAATTAAGGGGTGACAGAGGAATATATTGAGAGAAGGAGAAAGGGAGAAATAGAATGGGGTGAATTATCTCTCAAATAAAAGAGACCAGAAAAAGCTTTTACAATGAGAGAGGAAGTAGGGGAAGGGGAGACTGAAGAGTGAACCTTACTCTCATCAGATATGACTCAAGGAGGGAATGTCATGTACACTCAATTGGGTATAAAAATCTATCTTACACTACAGGAAAGTAGGTGGGAAAGGGATAAGCAGGGGTTACAGGGGAATGATAGAAGGGAGGCAAAATGGGAGGAGGGAGTAATTAGAAGTAAATACTTTTTGAGGTGGGACAGGATCAAAAGAGAAAATGGAATAAACAGGGGGCAGGATAGCATGGAGGATAATATAGTTAGTCTTTCACAATATGACCGTTATGGAAATATTTTGCTTGACTCCATATGTATAACCTATACCAATTTGCATGCCTTCTCAGTGCGGATGGGTGGAGAGGAAGGGAGAGAAGTTGGAACTCAAAGTTTTAAAAATGAATGCTAAAAATTATTTTTGCATGCAAATGGGAAATAAGATTTCAGACAATGGGGTATAGAAATCTATCTTGCCCTCCAAGAAAATAGAGAGGAGGAGAATGAGAGAAGGGTGAGGTGTGATAGAGAGGAGGGCAGATTGGGGGAAGGGGTATGGAATGCATGATACCTTTGGGTAGGTGGAGGGGAGAGGTGGGGAGAAAATTTGGAACTCCAAATCTTGTGGAAGTGAGTGTTTAAAACTAAAAATAAATAAATAAATTAATTTAAAAAATTATTTTCCCCAATAGCCTGTAAAAACAATTTTTAACATTTCTTTTAAAAAATTTTTGCGTTCTAAATTCTCACCTTTCCACCTTCTTCCTCGCATTGAGAAAGCAACCAATTTGTTACAGCTTATACATATGCAGTTATATGATACATATTTCCATATTAGACTTATTGAGAAGGAAAACAGACCAAAAAAACCCCAAACAAAACCCAAACTAAAAAATAAAGTGAAAAATAGTATGACTTGATCTACATTCAAACTCCAATAGTTTTTTCTCTTGAAGTGGGTAGTATTTTTTTGTTATGAGTCTTTGGAATTGTCTTGGATCATTGTATCACTGAGAATAGCTAAGTTATTCACAACTGGTCACTGTACAATATTGCTATCCTATGTAAAATGATCTCATTGTGTTCACTTCACTATGCATCAGTTCATGTAAATCTTTACAAATTTTCTGAAATCATCCTGCTCATCATTTCTTATTGCACAATAGTATAGCACAATCATATATCACAATTTGTTCAGTCATTCCCCAATTGATGGGTATCACCTCAATATCCAATTCTCTGCCACCACTTAAAAAGCTGCTATAAATGTTTTTGTAAAAATAGGTTCTTTCCCCTGCCCTCCACTCTTATTTTATCTATTTGGGTTGCAGACCTAGTAGTGGTATCACTGGGTTAAAGGGTATGCACAGTTTTATAACCCTTTGGGCACAGATCAGAATTGCTTTCCAGAATGGTTGAATCATTTCACAACTCCACCAATAGTGTCCCAATTTTCCCACATCCCTGCCAACACTTATAATTTTCCTTTTCTGTCATATTATCTAATATGATACATGTGAGGTGATACCTCAGAGTTGTTTTAATTTACATTTCTCTAATCAATAGTGATTTAGAGCATTTTTCATATGACTATAGAGAGCTTTGATTTCTTCATATGAAAAATGCCTACTCGTCTTTTTACCATTTACCAATTGGGAAATGATTTGTATTCTTATAAATATGACTCAGTTCCCTATATGCTTAAGAAAGAGACCTTTATCAGAGACTTTGGCTGTAAAAATTGTTCACTAGCTTTCTGATTTCTTTCCAATTTGGTCACATTGGCTTTGTTTGTGTAAAACCTTTTTAATTTAATGTAATCAACACTATTCTTTTATACCTTGTAATGCTCCCTATCTATTGTTTAGTCATAAACACCTCCCTTATCCATATATCTGACAGGCAAACTTTTCCATGCTTCCCTAATTCACCTGTGGTATCATCTTTTATGTCTAAATCATATACCCATTTTGACTTTCTCTTGGTATACAGTGTGAGATGTTGGTCTATACTGAGTTTCTGCCAAATTTTTCCAGTTTTCTCAGTGTTTTTTGTCGAATAATGAGTTCTTGTCCCAAAAGTTGGGATCTTTACATTTGTCAAACACTAGGTTGCTATGGTCATTTACTAATGTGTATTGTATACCTAATTTATTCCACTGATCCACCACTCCATTTCTTAGCCAGTGTCAGATTGTTTTAATGATAACTGCTTTATAATGCAGTTTGAGATCTGGTATGGCTAGGCCACCTTCCTTTATTTTTTTTTTCATTAATTCCCTTGATATTCTTGCCATTTTTTCTTCCGGATGAAGTTTGCTATTATTTTTCTAGATCTATAAAATAATTTTTGGTAGTTTGATTGGTATAACACTGAATAAGTAAATTAAGCTAGGTAGAATTGTTTTTTGTTATATAAGCTTGGCCTACCATATTGCCAAGGCAATTTATGCAGCACCGAGGGCAACCATGAATATGCTGGTGTAGTTCTGAATCACAAGTATAACAAACTCTACAAATAGAAGGCAAAATAAAAATATTTATTCAGGTACCAGAAAGCCAAATCCTTCATAGTAACCAAGAAGTCAATACACATTAACACTGCAGGGGGAAAAAGCCATTCCCAAGCACTCCCTGCCTCCTACCTTCCCACAACCACTCATGAGCCTAGTTGTTCTCCCTGCCTGTGTCCTCTCCTCCCTCCACCCTAACTGCTTGTAATGGCCAGTAAAATAGTATGCTTTGATTTTTTTGTTTTAGTATAATTAAGAAATATAATGCCTCTATTTGAATGTGACAACATCCATTGTTGGGCCTGGGAAGATTTGTAAGAAGGTCCATGCCTTTTATTAATGAGGCACTGGTTCTCAAGGGATGTGATGCCTTCTGACTCTAAAAAGTGTATAAAGACTCTAAGGTGCAGGTTTTATTTTGGGACTTACTGACTGGAAGTGTTTGTCCAGATGAGGACTCTGGGAAGCTGCTTTTAGGAGCACTCCAGCTTTGAGAACCCAGATGTTGTGCTACTCTCTTTGGTAATTATGGTCAGACATTTGTCTGTTGAATTATGGTCAGGCAGAGGAAGCCATGTCTCTTGCCTTTTTGATTTCTCTGTATTTTCTTTGAAGCTCAAGGTGTTAACTCCCCTGTACAAGGTGAATGATAGATGTGCATGGTTAATGGAATGATACTGTGTTTGATTAAAATGAAATTTGCTTTCCTTTTATTAATGCAGATCTAAGAACCTGTGATAGCAGGCCTCCCCTGTACGTTGGAGTGTTTACTGATACACTGCTCTTGCCAACTTCCTCTCAGTTCTGCTCCACCCCTCCTGTTCTATTCGTTGAGTACGCTCCTCCCACCACATGTGACTTAGGCTTCCACGTGATTTAAGTAGGTCACATGAGCCTATTAATGAATGGAAAAGCTCTTCCCACTTAAATTACTATTATATTTGGCCCCAAGATCTTTCGTATTCATTACACAGGTCAGTGGAACAATTGGTATATGAGTACGATGCACATGCAAATTGCATAACAGCAAATATTGCACAATAGCAAAGATTGCTATTCAACTTATTGTCCCTACTGTGACACCAACTGAAGATCTGGTACTAGCAAAATGGGTCCATCAAATGGCTGGCCATTTAGGAGTCCAGGATACATACCAGTTGCCTAAGATATTGCTTATTTTCTGTTATCCCTGTTACAGTTCTATTGATACTGGTTGCCCCACTGACCCACGTAATGAATATGAAAGATCTTGGGGCAGGTTGTAATGGCAATTTAAATGGGAAGATCTTTCCCATTCATCAATAGGCCCATGTGACCTGCTTAAATCTCATGGAAACCTAAGTCACATGTGGTGGGAGGAGTTTGCTGAATAGGTGGAACAGAAAATGTGGAGCAGAGCTGAAAGGAAGTTAGAGAGAAATCAGAGCTTGGAAAGGCAGTTGGCTAGTGTGAGTGAGAGTGTATATTTGTGATTTGTTAAAGGGATCTAGTTTATGGAAAACTTAACAGAGGGAAGGCTTGAGTATAATATTGCCCTCTGCATTGTTATTGTGTATATATTCTTTGTTACTATGATGGATTTTGATTTCTAGTGTTGGGATTTGACTTTTTTGTGTTTGAATAAATGTTTTGGTTCTATCTTCCAAGTAGAGAGTCTGTTGTATTTTTGGATTCATAATTGTGCCAGCATATTCATGGCTGCTGTAGGTGCTGTGAATATCATATTGATGCTACACCTACCCATGAGCAATTAATATTTTTCCAATTGTGTACTAACTTTGTGTGAAAAATGTTTTGTAATTGTGTTTCTATAGTTTCTGGGTTTATTTTGGCAGGTGGACTCTCAAGTATTTTATATTGTCTACAGTAATTTAAATGGGATTTCCCTTTCTGTCTCTTGCTGCTGGACTTTGTTGGTAATATATAGAAATGTGATGATTTATTTGAGTTTATTTTATATACTGCCACTTTGCTAAAGTGTTTTATTATTTCAACTAGTTTTAAAAATTGATTTTCTAGGATTCGTTTTGTGCTCCATCATTTCATTTGCACAAAGTGGCAGTTTTGTTTTCTTGTTGCCTTTCTAATTCCTTCAATTTTTTTCTTCTCTTTTTTCTTCTCTATAGCTAACATTTCTAGCACTTTGTTAGACTAATAATAGTGATAATGGGCATCCTTGCTTTACCCTGACTTCATTGCCCATTATAGACAATATTTGCTGATGACTTTGGATAGATACTATAATTTTTATTATATTTCAATATAATTTTACTTTGTTTACTTTGTACATGTATCCATATATTTTGTTTTATGTTTTAAAAACAAAATTCTGAGGTGTTTATTGACTTTACCAGATTGTTCTAGTGGAAAAGAAATTAGAATTAGAGACATTCAGATATTGCAGGATGTTAGGCAAGTCACTTCTTAAAGACCTCATTTTCTTCATTTATAGAGTAGATGGATTAACTGATCTCTAAGTTCTCATTACAGTATATGAGCCTGATGATGGAGTAGTGAAATGAATATTATGTTGGTTGAGTTAGAAGAGTACAGAATTTGTAGTGAGAAGACCTGAATTTACCCCTAGATTTTTATGCTTGCTACCTATGTGATCACTTTATGTCTCTGGGACTCTCATCTGTAAAATGTAAGGGAGTGGAGCAAGATGATCTCCAAGGTCCTTTCTAACACAAAATCCTATAATCAGTCATGGATTTCCTTCTGCACTTTGGTGTCTACCAACCCACAACCTCCCTATCTGATGACTACATCAGTGACTCTCCTTTAAGTATTCCTCAATACTCACTGGCTTTCTCTATGACCCTAAGCCCTGATGGGAAAGTGAAGAAAAGAGGAAGGCCTATTCATTTAAGGCTATCTAAGATGCTAATTTAATCATAAAAATCAATAAAAAAGAACCTTTTAAAGCAGTAAATGAAATATCTCTCATCTCATATGGAGGTAGTACCTGCTGTTTGAGGTGTAGCCATATGAGATCACATTATTTTGAGTCCAAGAAAATGAATATTGCTATTCATGAAATACATTTCTACAGAGCACAGGATAATCTTGCTTTTGAAAATACCTAAGACAGAAATAACAGAAGTCTATTGAAATCATCTCCTGCTACTAAACCTGTAAGACTTAATTGACTTTTATGTGTTATTATCTTGGGACTTGCAAAATGAATAATTCTAAGTGATTTTAACTCCATAAGGAGAAAACTGTGATTTAAAAACACTTCTTGGTGTTTATTACATTTTTTTCCCCAAACCCTGCTCTCTGGGATATAAAGTGAGATATTTTATGCTCCATCTGTTCCCCCTGACCTATATTTTCTTACAGGAAACCATCTTTTGTTACACAAACAGGTCTATTCTTTTATATTATGCTATAATTAATGAGGCATGCAAAACCTCTCAATTACAGTGTTCCGATAAGAGTAACAACCTTTCCCCTTCCTGCCAGGTAGACATATAATAACCACAGACCACCAGACCTGCAGCAGTAACCACAATATTTATAATAAGGACTATAACTTTATATGCTTTAGAGACTCCAGTTAGGCCTAGGAACTCAATTAATATGTCTTCTTGGAGATTGCACATACTTGTTGCCTCTCTGTCATTCCCATTTTTTAACTTATTTTCCATCTCTCCCTCTCTAGTGGCTCATTTCCTACTGCCTAAAACATCTTCTGTGTCCTAAAAACAACCTTCATTTGACCCTTCCATTCCCACTATTGTCATATATCTTTTCTGCCTTTTTTTTTTAAGCTGAACTATAGTTAAAAGGTGGTCTACAATAGGTATCTCCACTTTTCTCTCACTCCTTAAAATCTGGCTTCCAACCTTATCATTCCTACTCTCTCTCTCTCTCTCTCTGTCTCTCTCTCTCGTATATATATACACATACACACTTCTTGGTGTTTATTACATTATTTACATATATATATATATATATATATATATATATGTAAAGTACTCTCTCTTCAAATTTACAAATGATGTCTAAATTGCTAAATCCAGGGGCCTTTTTTTCAATCAATCCTCTTTTACCTTAACCTCTCTGTAACCTTAGACCTCGTTGACTACTCCTTTTTCCCGGATACTCTCTTTTGTCTAGGTTGTAAGGACACCACTCTCCCCTGGTTTTCTTTCTACTTATCCTTCTTTCTCTTTCACTAGATCCTCCTTTACATCATGGCCTCTACCCTGTAGGTTAACCTCAGAGTGCTGTTCCACGTCTTCTTTTCTTCTTGGTGATTTCATCATCTCTCATACATTTAATTACAATCTCTAAACTGATGATACTCAAATTGATTTTTCCCATCCCAATCTCTCTGTTGAACTCTAAACTAGACTCTTCAACTATCTTTTAGATATCTCAAGCTGGATATTCAATAGATATCTTAAATTCAATTTATCCAAAAGAGAACTCATTACCTTTATCCCTAAACCCTATCTGCTGCCTACTTTCCTTATTAGTGTAGAGGATAACACCATCCTTCCCGTCATTCAGACTCATAACCTAGGAGTCATCCTAGATTCCTCACTCAAACTATTGCCAAGGCCTGAAGATTTGACCTTTGCAACATCTCTTGAATACCTCCCCACTTCTTTTTTCTGCCACTGCCACCACTGTAGTGCAGGCCCTCATCACCTCATGCCTGGATTTTTGCAATAGCATGCTTATGTGTCTGTCTGCCTCAAGTCTCTCCCCACTGCAATCCATCCTCCCCTTTCAGCTACTAAAGAATTTTTTCTAAAATGTAGGTTTGACCATGTCACACCCACTACCTCCTCCTTCTCCCTTTGCCCCTCAGTAAACTTCAGTGGATTCTAGGAGCAAATTCAAATACTCTGTTTGGCACTCAAAGCTCTTTACAATCTAGTCCCTTCCTACCTTTCTGCTCTTCTTATACCTTATTCCCTCCCACATACTTTTTGATCTAGTGATACTGACCTCCTGGCTGTCCCATGGACAAGACTCTCTATTCTCTCTGGTCATTTTCTCTGTCTGTCCCTCATGCCTGTAATTCTTTCCTCCCTTGCTTTACCTATGGACATCACTAGCTTCCTTTAAGTCCCTACTAACAACCCACCAGAATCTATAGGAAGCTTTCACCAAATCTTCTAATTCCAGTGCCTTCCCTCTATTAAATATTTCTTATTTATCCTTGCTTTGCATCTATTTGTTTGTATGTTGTCTCCCCTTTAAGACTATAAGCTCCTTGAGGACAGGGCTTGTCTGTTGCTTCGTTTTGTATCCCTGATGCTTAGCATGGTGCCTGGCACACACTAGAAACTTAATGTTTATTGATTGATTGATCATATGCTTACAAAATATGTCTGAGTCTATATATAATACAGTTATCATCATCATTATAATAGATCTCATATAGGGCTTTAAGGTTTGTAAAGCACTTTACATAGATTATTTTCTTTAATCTTTACAACAACTCGATGAGGTAGGTTCTCATATTACTCCCATTTTACCAATGAAATAATTGAGACTCAAGGAGATCATGTGACTTGCCCAAATGTCATACAAGTAATAAGTGTCAGGGACAGCATTTGAACTTATATCCTCTGACAACAGAGACCATGACAACTGTATCTTACTCCCTCCCTTCTTAAGTGATTAGCCCAGGACCAAAGAGCTAGTAAATATTTGAGGTGTAAGGAAAGAAGAAACCAAATAGATATTTACTAAGTACTATGTGCCAAGCACTATGCCAATCACTTTACAATCCCCATAAAAACACTGAGAGGTAGGTGTTATTAATATCCCTATTTTGTAGTTCAGAAAAGTGAGACAGATAGAGCTTAAATAACATGATCAGGATCCAACCACTACTAAGTATCTGAGGCTAGATTTGAACTTCCTGATTTTTGCTCTCTCCACTCTACCACCTAGTTACATAGGTGGAATTCAAACCCAGGTTTTCCTGATTTGAAGTCAAATGTTCTATTCATAGCCCTACACTGATTGAAACAGATTCAGGCCAGTGTTAGATGGTAGATCCCACCAAAGGTTTTCATAGAAAGGAAAGAGGAAGCTTACGTGTACTGGATGTTGGCTTGTTGTAAGAAGGCTAACAGGATTTGGGAGCCATTTTGGGGGATATGGACATCTGTAACTGTTCCTTCTGAGACGTAGGAGATGCTGCTGGGCTGCCAGAGGTCCACCTGTAGTGCAGGAACTAACCTGTAATTCACATTCAATGTAGGTAGGGAAAAATCCATGTCATAATGTCAAACATGTATCTTGTTTATATATCATAACAAACAAAACATTGCATTTAGACATTGTCCTTGGATCAGAGGCTTTTTTTTTAATTTAAATTTTTTTAATGTTTTAATTTTTTTTAATTTTTAACATATTTCAACCACTGAGTCTTTCTCTGATTGTTTAATAGGCTCCAAATTATGTCGTATTATATGATGGCAGTTAGGTGGTATAGTGGGTAGAGTGCTGGCCTGAAGTCATCTTCCTTAGTTCAAAAATGGCCTCAGATAGCTGTGTGACCCTGGGCAAGTCCCTTAACCCAATTTGCCTCAATTTCCTCATCTGTAAAGGGATCTGGACAAGGAAATGGCAAATCACTCTAGTATCTGCCAAGAAAACCTCAAATGGGGTCACGAAGAGTTGGATATGATTGAACAACAAGAAATTATGTCATCTCCATAAAATAGTTAAGACTGGGATTCTGGACTACATGAGAATGTTAGAGAAAAATAGTTATTTTGAAAAACAGGTAATGACTTGAAAATGTTTCTTTAATTTAAAATGATGGGAAATAATACCACTTTTTATTTTGCAAAGAGTTCATTCCTTAGGTCATGCTCAGTATAAGCAAAATTGTGAAGCAGACAAATATTTCTTTCCTTTTCCCTTTTCAACTGCCTGGCCAGATTCCAAGTAGAGCTTGATCTTTGCTAAAATATAAGTTAATAGGACTTTAGGTGTTATACCTCTCCTAGGGATATTTCTATTTTTAAGATACTCTTGAAATACCCTTTAATATCCAAGGAAATTAATCTTTACTAATGACATTTGTTTGATGAGGGAAATATTATGGGCAGAAATACCCTCCCTATAATTCAAATTGCACAATATTTAACTGCTTATGTGAAGCCAAGGAACTTATTCATTCAAATTGTTAATCCAATAATCATGGCAAATCAAAGAATTGTAGGCCTGGAAGAAATTTTTCCAAGGTTATTTTGTCCACCTGCTAGTTTTAGACAGAAATGCATCTAAGGTGGAGTCTATGTTAGTCTGTTACTGCTATAATGCTTATGGCTATTGTTGTTTGTTATGATCTCATTTTTGAACATATATACACTATTGCAAGTATTTTATGATCATAGCATGATTACATGTTTTTTCTTGCTCTTTTCATCACTCCAAATAAATTGATTTCTGGCATATGATAATTGAATACTGATATTAAATTCTACCTCAGATTTTTTATTTGAGTGAAGTAATCTCAAAACATTTCATCTTTTCTTTCATGTTCATTTCTCTAGCACTTTAATCATCTTAGTGAATCTCCTCTAAATTCATTTCAATGAGTTGGATTTATGATCATACCTACATTCAAATGGAAAGAAGAAAAATGGTGCTATAGTGGGTAAAAACCTCTTAGTCCTTGGTAAGATGAAACTACAAATAGAGGACCAAATCTCTTGATTCACTTAATAAATATTTATTAAGAACTTGACACACACATGACAAGAACCAAGGGAGATATGAAATTAAGTGAGACACTGTTCTTAACTCAAGGAGTTTTTGATCTGATATATCATCAAGTTCTTTCTAATCCCTACGATAGCTTATTAAATGTACAAAACATGTGTAATGTGATCCTGGAGAAGGTTGCCTACTGGTTGCAGGGGTTGAGAAACTTTAGCCTCAAGGCTATATGTGGCCTTCTAGGTCCTTGGATACTGCCTTTTGACTGAGTCTAAGTTTTACAGAACAAATCTTTTTATTAAAGGGATTTGTTATGTGAAGTTTGAATTCAGTCAAAGGGCTGCACTTGAGGACCTAGAGGGCCACATGTGACTTTGAGGTCACAGGTGCTCCACCCCTGAGCTAAAGGCTTCCTGTGTTTCCTTCCTTTAATTGCCCCAATGAGATCTTTGGCCTGGCCTTAAGACATGAGGGCATAATTCTGAATGACAAGATAACTCCTTCCAAGTTAAAGGACAATGGGGAGGGATAAAGGAGAAGCCACTTGGACTGGAGAAGGGATGTCAGGGTGAAACTGGAAACAAGAGCATGCAAGAGCCAGAGAGATGGGGAATGGTAGAGAATAATAGGTGCCATTACGAGGGGGCATTGGGACTTAGGACTGAGGCATGACAGACAGTTCTTTTGTTGCTGAAAATTCCATTTGGTCTTCAGGTAGAGTCTGGAAATTCCTGCCCCCTCCCCCCAACTTTTCCCTTGCTTTTCTGAGTTCTCTTCTCTTTGAGTCCTCCCTCTACCCCACTTTTCCCTCTAGGGAGCCTATTCCTTACAAAAGTTGTTTCCCTTTCTGTTAAAATATAGTCTATTGCTTAAATTGGCAATAAAATTATTAATCAGTTGCATCGCTAAACTATGTATATATTTTGAGAATGTGAAGAGGAAATTTAGAAGTGCTTCCTTGGGAAAAGGATAGAAACTTAAAACTACAATATTTTAGCAGAATTTGATCTCTGGTTGGAGGCTCAAGGCTATAGAAAAGAGTTGTTGATTTATTTTTTATAACTTTTCTAGGCAGAAAAATACACTGGACATCCATAGGCAATGAGTCATCAGTGTTGGTGACTGTGACTAATCAGGCTGCTAATGTGGTGGGATCACTGAAATATTGTTTTCCATTTACCCCCCTAAAATCCATTTTGAAAGAAAACTCACTCCTATAGAAGGGGAGGAGCTCAGAAAGGAACTGGAGGTGGATGGAAGAAGGAAATCGTGTCTCAACCCACAAAACAGAGGAATGAATTAAGGGTGACTAATAGCCTTAACTGACTGCTTTTCCTCAGCAGAGTCTCCCTTCACTAACTCCATGCCGCTCATGCATGGGATTGATTGTTTATAGGAAAATAGCCCAGAAAAAAATCCATCCTAAAGTATGATTTGGAAATGGCTTGAGATCTTGGCACCTTTCTAATAAAACTTCAGGTGGTAAATTCTCAGGAAGAAGCCATGCTACAAAAGGATCAATGAAAAATAACCTCAAGAATTATAACATGCAAAATCATGCTGAAATATAAAGAGAAGAGGAATGACAAGTACAAGAGAAAGAGTGGCAGTTTTTAGGCAACATAAGTAAAAGAGAATTGGTGCATAAACATTTGTCAGTATTTTTCCAATACTGTTTTGAAGAGATTGTGCTCTGACAGAGAGTATCCTGGTCTGTTGGGCAGATATATGCAGATATGTACACATAGGGGGAAAGGTAACTTACTAGGCTATCACAGACTGATGAAAATATCCTTTTAGGATACATAACTCCTTTCTTTTTTCCCTCTAAAATCCCATGCTTACTGAGCAGCATTCTGGTTACTGATTAGACTCGGCAGATGCTTTGATAAGGGATATCCTGGTCAGTGACCAAGGGTATCTATTCTAGGCTTTTGTAGCAGATAGTTTTCAGGGTAAATTAATGTACTGAGAAAATTACAGGATCTCAAAGTTGGAAATGAACTCAACTTAACGGTGGAATTCAGTCTTTGCTTGAGACATAGGGACAGGAAAAGCATTGCCTCTGGAGAAAACTGGTCACATTTTGAGATAGCTGTAATTGTTAGGAACTATTTGCATCGAGTCTAAAACTGCATCATTCAACTTTCACCAAAAGGAACAAGTATAACTCCTTATCTACATGCAGTCCTTCTAACACTTTCATGTAACTATTAGGATTCCCTTGAGTTATTTCAGGATATATACTCAAAATTCCTTCCATTGAACCTCATGTGGTAAGGTCCCTACTCCCCTCCACATTCCAGTTGCCTTGCCCTGGATGTGTTCAATTTTATCAAATTTCTTTCTAAAAGGGAGTGTTCAGAACTCACCACAATGGACATGATCTGTATCAAAGTTCTTTCTAAAATGGAGTGTTCAGAACTCACCACAATGGACATGATCTGCATCAAAGTTCTTTCTAAAATGGAGTGTTCAGAACTCACCACAATGGACATGATCTGTATCAAAGTTCTTTCTAAAATGGAGTGTTCAGAACTCACCATAATGGACATGATCTGACTAAGGTAACAGAGTAGAACCATTACTTCCTTCATTCTGGATACCCTCTCTGTTGATGACATTTATGTTTGCAGTAGATTATTTTGGCTATCCATTGATTTGATGTGATTTCTTAGCATAAACAAAATTTGTTTTTTAAATCAACCTCTTGAGAATTTGACTACAGTAAGTCGATTGTCCAGGACTAGATCACCTTGGGGTGAGTTGATAAAATTGAGTTTCTGAACCCACATATGCCATTACCTTATGAGCATCTGCCTAAACAGCTTGTTGACTACATATTCATCTAATAATATTCCACTGGAAAAAGACTCTCTTTTCAAATGCAGTAGAGGTTTGTTTGTTTTAACATCCTGTTTCACCAGTATAATCATCATGTACTTATATTCAAATATGTTTTTCAGTAGGGAAATAAAGGATAAGAAAAACAAAGAAAAAATACTTCGGATTCTATTTTTTTCTGGCTTTATGAAGAGAATGCTTAAATTCTTTCTTTATATTGTGAGATTAAGATAAAATAAATTAGATTTAGGAAATAGGATTATGAGCAATAAATATTTTTAAATGAATTAAGGAGATTGAGGAATGAATTGGCACAGAAGCCAGATTCCTTGTTTACAATTAGATTGATAATCATTTCTTAGAAATAAGTGAAAATTTCTCATTAGGATTCATTTAGACTTGAGTTTCTGGTTATCAGTACTTCTCTACAATGTATACACTTTTGCCTGATGTCTTATGAGCACTCAGAACCACTTTTAGTAAGCAAAGGAATAATAATACTTCTGATGCAGATAGCACGGAGGGGTATAATAAATAAAATAGAACAACTGTCTTGGAGGGTCTGTGTTTTAGATGTGGTAGGGAACTTTGGGGACTCATACAATTTCGTAACAGATGGTCTGCCTTTCAGCTGCCTGAGACAACAGTGAAACCTAGACTAGGATTGGCCTATTTTCTATTTATTTTTATGTTAACTTGTAAAAACTGTTCTTAGGTAGGCCACTAAAGTATAGTGGATAGGGGATTCCTTTTTCTAGAAGAAAATTATGAGACCTCACCTTAATCCTACCTTTCCATAGATGCATAAATATAAAATGTAGAGACATTAAAATGTACCCTGCCTAATCAGCCTCTAAAAATTAGATTTTGGTCTGCTCTCACTCTCAGTGGGCCTACTTCCTAGATTTCATGGCTGCAGATTTGACTTTCTGTTTTCTTCCACTTATTCAGGAAGAATATTTCAAAGTGGCAATTCAAATATTCTCATATCCTGGGATCTTTGGGTGTGTGAATGTACCCAAAAGAACAGGTGAGAGTCCAAATTGTGATCCTGATTGACCTCCGGGGACCACTAACTTGGGAGTGGTGATCTTGTGTCAAGTTTCTTAATTCATTATCTCAGCAGGCAGCTTGGAATCTGAAACTTTATATACATGGTTGTTTATTTTATTGCCTCAAGAATGGCAGCATTTCATTAGTTTTCACACTTCACTGAAGTAAGAACTCTGTACTGTCAACCAGATGCTGTGATCTCATCAGAGATTTTGGCAAGGAAGCTGAAAGGCCTCTTGTTACTTTACAAAAGACAAAAAAGTGCATTGACTAGCAAGCAACAGGGGAGTAAATTAATCATTAACATTAGCATAAGTCCAAAGATGAAATGATATTAAGTCAGTCCAAAATTGGCAACATAAGTTTCAATAAAATGGAATTATTGTTGTTAGCAATGGCTTTATCCTGCTGTAGACTACTTATTCTTGCTGTCAGAAATATCACTAGTATGTTGGGTATTGAAGGTTCTGATAAATTTTATTTATTCATCAAGCATTAATTCAATACTTCCCATATATGAAGCACTCTACTAGGTTTTGAGGACAGAAATAAAAAAGCATAACAGTTCTTACCCTCAAGAGGTTTATTATCTCCTGAGGGAAATAATATTAAACACTTCAGGATTCAGTTTACTGACCTAAAAAATGATGGTGTTGAAGTGGATGACATCGGAGATTCCTTCTGGCTCGAAATTTATTATTTCTGAGCTATTAGCACAGGAGTTAACAGCTCCTCTTATGGGGCTACCAAGTTTTTATTTATTCTTTATTTGGGAATGCTGGTCAGAGAGGCAGCAGGTCCTCTTGTGGAACATGGTGGTGTTTGAATGCCATTTACAGTTGGCTACTTCACAATTTTGCCTGGGTTGCCTCTGGCACCCTCCAATGTATGTATTTCTCCCCAACTCTAACCTTTATAATACTGACAATTATCTCAAGTACCACCATATATGGCATAGGTTACCAACTCTTGGCCTCTAATGCTATTTGCCACAATATGGTGGCACTTTCACTTATGAATTTTCACTACTGAATCTGTAGAGCTAAAAAGTAGAAGAAATGTTAACGAAGTAGTTTCTAAAGAATTATTCTATGTTCTTTTTTTAAAAATGGGGAATATTATTAAGTATGGCAAGCAGTCATATGTTTCACACTGTTTACTTGTCCTGTGTACACAGAAAAGTAAATATAAAATATACATGGAATATATGCAGTGTAATTTTGTAAGATTTGTAGCACTGAAATATGGGATGATCAAGAAGGACCTGAAGTACATGTCACTTGAGCAGGGATCCTTGATTCAAAAAGCTGAAGACGCAGAGGGAGTGAATTACAGTCAAGTGGTCCAGCCTGTGCAAAGACATGGATCTGGAAGATGGAATATCTGACATGGAGGAACACAGAAAGTAGAATAGTTTGACTGGAACATAGAGTACACAGAGAGGAGTAATAAGAAATAAGTCTGAAAAGATAGATTGGAGTAGACAAAGCACTTTGCAATTGAACCTAGAAAAAGATTTTAATGTTCATTGTCTGATGAAATTTGATTTTGTGATTCAATTTACTTTAATTTTAATCATGATAAACCCATGGGACCATTCTCAGGTTAATGTTTTTAAATCTGTGAGATAAAATACATACAACTACAAAGGAAACTAGTTATATTAAAATACGATTATCAACATATTTTTAAAAAGTTCACACACACACACACATCTAGTTTAAGAATTCCCATTCTAGAGGCTAGCCACTGAAATTTTTTGAGTGGATGGATGACATTAGAGTTGTGCTTCAGGAGTATCATTTTGGCAGCTGTTTGGAGGATACATGGGCTATAGGAGAAACTAGACAAAAAGAAAGCAGTTAGGAGGTCATTACAATCTTTCAAGGGGACATATAAAGAAAGTCTTAATAGGGAGAATGATTCTGTATATGAATAGAATGAGATGGCTCCTGATGCAACAGAAGTTATGAAAGTAGATTTGACAGAACTTGTCAATTGGTTGGGTTATGGGAGGGAGTAAGTAAGGAATCAAGGGTGTCTTTAAGGTTATGAGTTTGGATATCTTGATAGATGGTAGAGCCCTTGATAGACATTGGGAAACTAAGAAGAGGGATGGGTTTTTGAGGAAACATAAAAAGTCAACTTTGACCATGTTTTGGCTCCTAATTTAGGATTCCATTTTTCTTCAAGGTATGTTTGTCATAATTAATGATCAATCTTGTTTTTCAAAACAACAGAAACAAACCACAAAGTATACTTTGTAAAAAAAAAAGACTTAACATTTCCCCTACTTGTAAGTTCAGTGGATTTAGTGATCTACAAGCAAAAGAAATATTGTATTGTGGTAAACAGCATGGTGGCCCAGAGGTTGGCAAACCACACCATATGCAGTGGCACTTAGAATGATTATTTGTAACCATGAGGTGTGGTTGTGGGAAGAGACATGTATGAATGCCAGGGAAAGCTTTAAGCAAAACTGTGAAATAGCCAATTCTACCCTTGGCATCCAAATGCCATCTATTCTCCAAAAGAAAACCTATTGTCTCCCTAACTCCCACTGCCAGGAAGAGAACAGATAAAAACCTGGTAGCCACATGGAAAGCTGTTGATACTCTTGTCCTAGATGTCAGAAAACATGTAGCGATGGAATACTCCATGCTTAGAGACTTCACATTTTTCTCAGGTAGAGTGAGTAAAAAGGATTGTGAAATTTTAGAAGTTTTGAGCAAGAAAAAGAAAATGGGACATTACAGATGTCATAAGGAACAAGTAGCATACTAAATAGATTGGGTAATAGAGTGACTTGATTTAAACACTGAAATATGAAACTAAAGTGACAATGGAATTATTTAATGGAATAGTCACCATTTAATCAATTCCCTCATCTTGTAAAATGAGTGACCTGGCCTAAATGGCATATCAGATTACTGACTCTAAAATTCTGTGATGTTATTTGAGGAAAAGAGCTATAAATGTCATGCTAAATGAATTTTCCTTCTGCTGGATATTAGGTTCTAAAATTTTATTGAGTTTACTTATTTTAAAATTCTTTTAACAATGAGGATCAGCCATTTCCTTGCCTCTTTGTTTAATGAAATAAGCCTAATAAATATTGAAAAGAAGAATGTGCATAGATTTATACTTTTTATAACTGTCCTTAAAAAACCTACAACTATTCCTTTCATGCTTTAACACATGGTAATGAGACTCTTTAGATAAGCTTTCATTAGGAGGAATCTGTGATGATGACGTCAAAACTGTACTGCTTTGACTTTAGGAACTCAGGAGATGTCTGTGTTTATAGGCTTTAAAGCTGAAAGGGACCTTAGAGATATATTCAGATCAGTAAGATCTTATCAGTAAGATCTAGGGCTTGAAAATTTTTTTTTTATCCTAAAATCCAACATTCTTTCTACTACAATTTAATCTCTTCCTCCCTTCTTTTTTCATTCTTCCCCCTCTTCCTTCCTCCATGACACAAACATTTGAGTACTATCTCTGCAATATGAAAGGCACTAGGTAGTGGAGAATACCATTAGTCTATACAATTTGAGACCTAATTTGCTTTAAAATTCTCAGAAGTATGTCTGAATTTTCTCTTTCCATTTCAAATAGACCAGTGATGAAGTCACTTGTCACCCACTTTACCAAATATCACAAGGGAAAAATATTTCTTTATTATTTCCGTAGGTGAAAATGAATCCTACCAATTCCCAAGGAGCAGTGATACCCTAATTCAAATCTCAGATTTGTTAGTGAACTTGTAAGTAAATTATTTTGTTTTGTGTAGTTTTAAGCCTCACAAAATACAAATGTCCATTAGATTTCTAAAACATATTTAATCTCATGCTTTAATAAAAAAACATAAATTTCCAATAAGTTTAAGATTCAATGGGATTTGCGATATGAGTGACTGCCTCATGGGATCTGTGATCTTATCGGTTATTAATATCATAAGGGTAGATCACAAAACCTACATGTCTATTATAAAGGGTCTTCCAACAGAGTATCCATCATGATGGATACACATTCCTCTGATTCTCCTTTTATTTTGTGTGTACTTGTGAACAGTCTGGTGCATTTGTTGCATAGAACCATAGAATTTCAGAAGTAGAAGGGGTCTTAGAGGTCATCCAGTCCAAACTATTTTATTTCACAGATGAGAAAACTGAGGAACAGAGTGGGAAAGTGACTTATGGATGGTGGTGGAAAGGGAGGGAGGAAAAGATGGCAATAAGCATTTATTTTGTGCCCACCATATGCCAGGCACTTTGCTAATGGCTTTACCAATATTATCTTATTTGATTCCCACAACAACCCTTGGAGGTAGGTGCTGCTATTATCCCTACTTTACAGTTGAAGAAACTGAGGCAAAGAGTGTGACTTGTCCAGGGTCATAGAGCTGTTTTCTGAAACCAGAACTGAACTAAGGTCTTTCGACTCCAGGCTCAGTACTCTATCCACGGTGCCACCTGGCTGCCTCATAATTTGTATATATTATTATGGGCCTATCAATCACATAGATATTAAGTAGAAGATGATTAATCCTCCTTCTTTTCCCGTCAGACATATTCTTGATGATGTTACATGTCACTGTTTACCAAAATAATCTTAAGGATATGTCTGACCAAGATGATCCATCATTTGACAACCTCCAATGGTGCCTGGTATAAAATAACAACACCCTATTGTTTGAAGTCCTTCATGATGTACCTCTGTCCTATCATTCAGATATTTTATTTTACTCCCTTTTATACATCATATGTTCCAGTCAACTGACCTAGCTGTCCCCTGAACTCCAAATTCAATCTTCCATCTCTATGGTATGGTACACTGTTTTACTCTCCAATACACTCTCCTCTCCCCTTTCCCTAATTCTCATACTTCTTGTCTTAAATGAATTCATGTGCTATCGCCTCTTTCAAGCCTTTGCCTTATACAATCAGTTTTTGATGACCTCCCCTTCTCAAATTACCTTGGATTCAATTATTTTGAATATTCTACTTAATTCAATCAACACCTTAATGATATAGTTCTCCAAATGCTCCTGTTTGCAAATAAATGCATGCATTTGTAGATTGCACTGATTGCATGGAATCTTGGCATATTACAGGTCCTTTTCAGAGAGATCCACACAAGACCACTCAAAGAGACTGGCTTAACAATCCAACCTTCTCATCTGACTTTCTATACCACTGCTTTACTCTATTTAAATTATTCTCTGGAAGGTCACTTATAATCTATTAAGTGCTAAATATGATAACATCTTCTCAGTACTCATCCTTCTTGACCTTTATGCAATATTAGGGTTGACTTACTGCTTTCTCTTTTTCCTTATACCTGTATGAATCTTCCTTATTTAGTCTTCTTGCTTGGACATGTTTCTTCTCATTTCTGTGTGTGTGTATGTACATGCATGGATGTGTGCATGTATACGTGTTTGTTCTTAGCTCTCTCCTTTCTTTTCAGCCTTTTGGGGAGGCAGTGTGATCAAGTGAAAAGAGTATCAGCTCTTGAATAAAAAGGTGAAGGTTCAAATTCCAAATCTGACAGTTATTTACCTATGTGACCCTGGGCAAGTCAGTCAACCTCTTTGGGCCTCAGTCTCCTAATATGTAAAATGAAGGGGTTGGATTCAATGGACTCTGAGGCTCCTTCTATCTCTTGGATCTTACAGTCTTTTTCTACTTTCTACCCAGGTGATCTCATGTATTCCTACATGTTCAATTATCACCTCTATGTAGATGACTTCAGATACATGTTCAATTATCACCTCTATGTAGATGACTTCAGAGTTTGGACATTTATAGACTATAAGGATATCTTTTCCCCAAGTCTCGGTCTTGCATTTTCTACTTTTAATCATTTATAATAATAACAGATAGCATGTACATGTCATCCTAAGGTTTGCAGAGCACTTTTACGTATATCATCTCATTTGATCCTGAAAATAACCCTGGGGCAGTTATTTTTTATTGGAGATATATTATAATCTCCATCTTTTCTTAGATCAAGAAACTGAGGTAAGCAGAGGTTAGGTGACTTGCCCAAGGTATCTGGGGAAGACTTTGAATCCAGGTCTTCCTGGCTCCAAGGGCAGTGCTCTAGACCACCCAGCTGCCTAGATTTTCCACAATGAGATCCAAAATTCAGCCACTCAAACTCAATCTGTCTAAAACTAAACTGTCAATCTTTTCCTCTCTTCTTTTTACTAATTCCTTATTTTTATAGGTGGTACTACCACTCCCTTGGTCACCCTGGGTGGAAACTTTGGGCTCACTTTTGACTCTTGCATATCCCTCAGCTTATATATCCAATCATTGGCTACATCCTATAAATTCTAAACTTACAACATCTTTTGGGATCTCTCCTCTGTATCAGAATTGCCCTGTTCTAGTTAGGCCTTGTCACCTGCTGATTTAAGTATATGTATAGTCACCTGGCCAGTCTCCTTGCTCCCTATCTCGATAATTCTTCCTTCATACAGTGTATGTGTGTACAGCAAACATTTTTGTAGCAAGCACTCAATAAGTATTTATTTAATTGAATTCACAAAGCCTTAATCCAAGCGGATTAAAAATGCATGGATCTCTGACATAAAACACATGCTGTTTGAGGGACAGTCTATTGAATAAATGCTCTAGATATCAGTGTACTAGTCTCAGACTACAGTATAAAGAGGATAATGGACTGGGTTGAATTTAGGAAATTACTCAGTGATTTCATTATAATCAAGAGCCCCAAAAGGCTCTTGCTACAAAATAAAACAAAATAATACCATCTTTCTAGATAGAAAAATAAAGCATTTGTCAAGTGTTTACTAGGCATCAGGCACTGTACTAAGTGCTGGGAATATAAATGCAGGTAAGGAAATAAGTACCTCCCCCAAAGGAGCTTATATTCAAGTAGGGGAAGACAATACCTTAAGTGAGATGGAAAATTGGCTCTGGGCAAACTAAGGTGAAAGTTCATTTATCAAAGCCGAGGGCAGTTCTCAGGTGGGAATCCAAGTTTCAGGTGGGTAGGAGACGAGAATGAAGACTGAAGTGAAAGCTGCATGGTTTGGTGCTGGTGACATGAGAATTTTCTTATTAATGCTCTATTTATCTCTACCTTCACTAAAGTAGAAACAATTCTGGGCAGAGAGTCAGGTGACCCATGTTATAGTATTAAATTGGTCACTATATTTGTGTCACAGGGGAATTGGCTTCACCCCACCCCCCACTTTTTTGTTTTCTCATCTGTGAAATAAAGGGGTTGAACGAGTTATTTTCTAAGGTGACTTTCAGCTCTAACATTAAAGGAAGATGGTGCCATCTTACTTTGATTCCTGATGTTTTCTATGTAAATATCAGTTCTCCCTCCAGGAATTCTCTTAAGCTCACCTATGCTTTATCTGTAAATTTGAGATCCTGGCTAAATTTGAGAGGGAGACAAAGTTTTCTTTGCTTGACTGAAAAAAAAAATCAACAACCTGACTACATTGATGAACTCTTAGCAGTTAAAATGAAATTTGGCACCATGTTGACAGTGGTAATTCACATACATTCCTAAGCCTGAAATTTATTATTCACTTCAAATTATTTTACTGCAAACCTTTTATCCAACCTGATAACAAGTGTTCATACCTTATTATAAGAGGTCCTTAAGAATAGCCTAACAACCCTAAATGGGGGCAGTCAGAGGGAGAAGAGAACTGAAATACCAGTTGGATGCTCAACCAGCCTTTGCATAATCAATGGAGGATTATCTTGCCCCTTGGCTAGCTATGAGATCAGCCTCAAAAATTATTCAGAGGCCATAATATTCATAATTAGTGATTTTCAGTGGCTTCCTGTAATTTTCACCCCCTCCTCAAATGCTACAAACTCAAATATTTTGTAAAGGTTGTTGCTTTATCTACATCATGCTTCCTCTCTTCCTTTAGAAACTTTCAGTTTCAGAGTGCTCATATGTTAAGAAATGGGTTCTTCCCTACTGAAACTATTTCTAAGGTCATATAGGATACTGTTGGCCATTTTATTAGGTTTCCTTTCTTTTAGTGGCTCTCACCATCCATTAGTCCATGGATATTTTCCCTCCATTTCCTCCTCTCTGTTATTAAGCTTTAAAAGCTTTGGTTCCTGTGTTCCCACTTTAATAAACCATGTCCAATTTTGAATTTCCCTTTTCCTCATTGATATGAGCTGTTTTAGGCTGGGTAGTGATTTGGCTTCAGCTGTTAGCATTTTAGTGAATTGGCAATGTGACTGGTATTTTTGCAGTTTGCCGATCCCACACTGTTGGACTCAATGCATTCAGTGTCTCAGTGGAGTTCAATTCAATTCCACAAACATGCATGACATGGCTCCAGTGTGCAAAACACTATACCAAGCCAGAGGATGCAAAGATAGGTATGGCAGTTTTTGCCTTCAAGGAATTTATAATCTAATAGGGAGGTTAAGATTGGCCCATACACTAATATGAAATAGAAGACCATAAGCGCATGAGGATGGAGAGTACAAAGTGCTGTGAAAGATTTAAGAGAGATATCACTTATCTAGGTAAGGAATTGAGGGGTGCCCCAGAAACAAAGTGATATTAGAACTGAACAATATTTCAACATGCAGAAATGAGGGTACGTGAAAGGAAGAAGGAGGGCTTCAGTTCAGGCACAGAGACAATAGGATAAACAATTCATAGGGGTGGGAGTGGGTTAGGCTGGGAAGGTATTTGGTTCTTGGGAGGGGTAACATGAATTACACAATCACATCTTTGAAGACAACTGTACTTTTCATATGTTGAAAAGCCCTCAGAAACCTCAATATCTAACTACTCAGTGTGCAGCGAGGGAGCACATAGTCCATGAAGTTCTGAAGCTGGGAGTCAGAAGAACCTGAACTCTAATAATTACCTCAGATACTTACTTACTTAGCTACGTGATCCTGGGCAAGATCCTCTTCTGCAAAATGAGAATAAAAATTGCATCTACCTTAAAAGGTTGCTGTGAAGGCTAAAGATAATGTATATAAAATGGTTTGTTTGTGTATCAGTGTTATATCAAGATCTT
Organism: Potorous gilbertii; assembly: GCA_028658325.1. NCBI lineage: Eukaryota > Metazoa > Chordata > Mammalia > Diprotodontia > Potoroidae > Potorous > Potorous gilbertii. Next base: position 18,130,527 of record CM053773.1, on the reverse strand, counting down.
TGACTTTTTTTTATGTCCTGCACCTCTTTGGCAGTCTAGTGAAGCTTCTAACCCCTTCTCAGAATAATTTCTGTTACTTACATTCCCAATGTAAAGAAATGCTAAATTTCAGTTAGAAGTTAGTGAAAATAAAGATGTAGTTTTTTTCCCATCAAAGTTTACAGAACCCTGAAATCTATCCATGGATTTCAAAGGGTCTGTAGACCCCAGTTTGAGAGCTTTTATGTTATACTACTACTACTACTACTACCACTACCACTACTACTACTACTACTACTACTACTACTACTACTACTACTACTACTACTACTACTACTACTACTACTACTTCCATTTCTCCAGGGAAGATTTGGGAAAGAACAAATGTGGCAATGATTTCATAAAGAAAGCATTCTATCCCCAGTATGTATTCAGAGGTGCTGACAATATGGAAGAACTCAAGAGTTTTCTAAAATCTCTTGATTCATTTCTTTCTAGTAGGACCTTATCATTTTCATTAGAGTTAACCCTTAGAAAATTTGATACAGCTCTATTACAATGTAAATGCAAACATATTTGAAAACGAAAACTAAGTCATTTTAAAATCAAGCCTTGTCCTGGATTATCTATACCTTTGCTCTACCCCAGAGGTAGCAATAAATAAGAATTCATTATACTTGGCTTTATTTGGATTTTGAATCACTGAGAATTTCTTTTCTTCACAAGATCAAAGAATTTTTGTTTATAAATAATACACTTCTTGGCCTCAATGGATACACAATTCATCTTTTAACCAGACCTCATGTCATTCTGTTATTTCTTTCAGGCATGGATAGAATATGATACTCAATATATGCTGGGAAAACACAAGGCTAAGGCCTGAGGGGCCATAGGCCAGAAACTCCACAATAACAAAGATGTTTAAACAAACTCAGAATGACACAGTGGAATACAGGAAAAATATACAGTAGGTAGGGAAAAAGAGAGAAGGAGAAAAATTTTTAGGGGGAACTTTAACACATATGTATTCATTTCTGGCTCAGATTCATCTTTGATTTACACAGAAACATAGTGAATTTATACGAGATTCATTTTAATTTAACAAACATTGATTAAATATATACTATGATCAAGGTGCTAGGGAGATAAAGAATAAAAACAACATGGTTCTTACACTCTGAAGGGGGTACGTATTAAGAAAGATACCCAGTGATACAAGGTAGACATTGGTAAGAAAAAAAATTATTTATGTGTGGCATACAAAGTTATATTTGAGAAGAAATATTTGAGAAAGAAAATTTAATGAGGGAGAGATGGTACCTCGTTTGGGTCCTTAAGGAAAAAAGATTCTGACAGGTACAGATGAGAAGGTGCTATATTCCTGGAATGGGGAACTGTTTTTTGCCAATACATGGAGACAGGATGGGACAATAAGAGATCAAGGAATAACTACTAGTCTAGTTTGGCCAGAAAGTGGAGTGTGAAATGCAGTAGAGGTAAATAAAATGGAAAAGTAACTTGGAATTAGATTGTGGAGAGTTTGAAATGCTGGGTCAAGGAGTTTACATGTTATCCCGTAGCCAATGAGGAACTATGGAAGGATTTTGAACAGAGAGACATATGGTTAGTCTATACTTTAGGAAGATTATTTTGGTAACTGCATGATGTGTTGATTGGATAGAGGAGAGATTAGAGGCAGGGAGACTAGCTAAAATATAATGAAAACCTGGATTAGGTATAGCAAATAGAGAAAAAGGAAGGGTAGATGCTTACAAGGGATACTTGTAATTTAGAATTGACAGGACTTGACAACTGATTGGATGTGAGCTTTCTCAAATCTACCTGTTCTGCTCCCAACTCTCTGTTGCCTTCCAATCTCACATCTCCAACTGCTTTTAAGACAATTAAAACTAAGATTCTAGTAGACATCTTAAATTCACTTTGTCCAAAAAGGGAACTATTATCTGATCTCTTAAACCCTACTCCCCTCCCCTCCCCTCACCTCCTCCACCCCTCCACCTTCCCTATTACTATAGAGGGCAACACCATACTTTCAGTCCCTCAAGCTTGCAACCTAGGAATCATCCTGGATTTCTCACTAAGGCCCAATGCTGTCCCCCTGACACCCCACTCAATACTCAATCTGTTGCCAATGCCTATCAATTTTACCTTTGCAACATCTCTCAAATACGGCCCCTCCTGTCCTTTGATGCTGCCACCACTGCAGTGCAGGCCATCATCACCTCACACTTAGATTATTGCAGTAATTTGCTGGTGGCTCTGCCTGCCTGAAGTCTTTTCTCACTCCAGTACATCCTCTATTCAGCCACTAAAGTGATTTTCCTAAAGTGCAGGTCTGATCATACCATACCCCTACTCACCAGTGGTTCCCTAATTGCCTCCAGAACAAATATAAAATGTTCTGTTTGTCATTCATGACCTAGTTCCCTCCTATCTTTCCAGTCTTTTTATACTTTACTAACTAACATGTATTGTTTGATCTAGTGACACTGTCCTCCTGGCTGTTCCACAAACAAGACACTGCATCTCTTGGCTTTGGGCATTTTTTTCTGGCTTGCCCCCATGCCTGGAATACTCTCCCTGCTCTGTTCTACCCACGGATCTCCTTGGCTTCCTTTAAGTCTGAACTAAAACCTTACATTCTACAAGAAGTCTTCTTCGACCCCTCTTAATTTAATACCTTCCTTCTATTAATTATCTCCTATTTATCCTGCCTGTAGCTTTTCTTTGTATATATTTGTTTGCATGTTGTCTCCTCCATTAGATTGCAAGGTCTTTGGAGACATGGACTATCTTTCCACTCTTTATTTATCCTTTAGCACTTAGCACAGTGCTTTGCACATATTAGGAGCTTAGTAAATGTTTATTGATTAGTTGCTTGATTGATTGAGGAGATGGGATAGAAGAGGAAGTATATGATAACTTAATATTTAGGAAATATATGACAATCTAAAGTTTCAAGTGTGAGAGGCTACAAGGATAGGGGTACTGTCAAAAGAAAGTGGAAAAAGAGGTATGTTTTGGGGCAAGATTAAGAGTTCAGTTTTAGAATTGTTAAATTTGAGGTTTTTAGTGGGAAACAGAGCTGGAGGTATGAGGGTAGAGTTCAGGCTGAGATCATAATTTAACATATAGACTGGGGAAGCAAAAGTGTATTGATGAGAGTTGAAGTTACGGTATTAGATAGGATGATTAAAAGAATTTTGAGAAAAAAGAGAAGCCAGGTCAGGGTGTACTAGATACTTATGCTTAGGAGGCAGGAGGAAGACAATGAAGTAGGTAGGAGGGAAAACCAATGTCAAAGGTGAAGAGATCAATAAAAAGAGGTGACCCAAAGCATCAAATACTATTGAGAAGCCAAGGGAACTGAGGACCAAGAAAAAGTTACAAAGGGATTTTTATATGAGTCCTTTTCCCTTTTGGATCTGTTTGTTAGGACACAAAAATCCTAAGTAGGCAACGACCCTATGAAAATCCAAAAAAAGGTTTAGAGTTAGCCTGACTCTGATTTCCACAACTGTTAAAAATTCAAAGAACTAAAGGAATTAATTTTTGCACTTAAACATATCCAGAACAATGGAGGACTCCTTTCCAAACATAAGGGACAGCGTTATTATTAGGATAGTCTGTCAGAAACACAGCTTTATAAACCTTTAATTTGCTGAGGAACACTCCTTTGCTCATATCCAGGCTGTTGTGAGGATTTTTCACTGGAATACAGACATGTCCTCTAGCTCTTTTATGTCATGTTATCATAAAAGTGCCATCCCCTAGTGAGTAGAGTAGATAAAGGGTCCTGGTCTCTGGCTTAGTCATCTTGAAATAAAATTTGAGTTATGAGACAAACTCATGTAGTTAACAAAACCAGATGTAGTCTTTGATCCTCTGGGAGATGTTTCTTTCTGGATAATCTCACAGGAATCCCTCAGGGATATCTAGATGATCTTTCCTTTTAGACTTCATAATGCCTTGTGCTTTGTTAAGTGCCTAAATTAGGCAATTTCATCATCCAATTAAATCTATTTAGTGCATTTTATGCGAATTATCAAATGAGTTCCACTGGTTTCTCATAAAGATCCCTTCTACATAAGGCCTAATTTGCCAGTTCTATCTCATACCATCCCCATCTAAGGGACACTTTGAGTCTCCCACAGTCTTAATGCAATTTGGGATGTCATTTAAAGGCTACTACTTATGAATAGAACACTCTTTAAGCAACTCTTTTGCCAGGAAGATGGTGCCAAATATTTTAAGTATGGTTTAATCCTTAATATTTCCCCAGAAATATTCACCTTTGTCTTTGTGCTTAAATGAAGTTACCATTTATTGAAGAAAAATAGTAAGACTTATAGGAAGGTATAGGACTTAATGAATAAACATACACAAAACTATTAGAAATAGGGATTTGATTATAAGAGCAATTAATTAATATGGTGTCTGTTTACAAAACCTTTTCCTCACACCATCCCTATAAGGTAGGTAGTGGAAATATTGTTATTCTCTTTTTTACAGTTGAGAAAAGTAAGGCCCGCAGAGGCCACATGACAAATACTCTCACATAACTTGTAAGTGTCAATTGCCAAATGTAGGTTTTTGCCCCCAGCTTGTTTTTGTTCAAGGCCAGTACCCATCATGCTGTATCTCTAAAAAACAGATGCTAATGTAACTATGTTTAAGAATTTAGAGCCTCTAACCATAGAATGGCATTTTAAATTAGAATTGTTTATTCTTTTTAGGACAAATGTGAGAATTATATTTCCAAGATGCAAAGGCAAGAGTATGAGATATTGTACCATGTCAGTCATAGAAGCTCCAACTCCACCCATTTCAACCAACTGCTAAAATCAAGATATCAGAAATAGATAATAGAAAAGACACTGATTCATCATTTCTATTATAAATCTATCCATTGTTAATCAGTCTGAGGAGTCTTACGGAGAGCAGCCCAGAAACCATAACATCCAATAAATACTTGATATCCTTGTCAAAGAAGAAACAAAGCGACCAAAGGTAAGGCTAGTTTAGAGTATAAACTCATTTGAAAACCTTGTGAAAAAAAGTGGTGGTAAGAGATTATAAGCAGTCTCATAGCCAAAAACAAGGATACGTGATGGAAGGGGAAATGAGCCACCAATAGTTTGGATAGATTCAACTGAGCAAAGGATCATCCCAAAAGCAGTTACAGAAGAAACTAAAAGGGGAGCAAGTAAACTAAAAATGAAACATTTTTTCAGCATTTCTATAGTAAATTATGTTTGTATTTGATAACAGTGGAACTATCATCTTTGAATTCTATTACCTTAGTCTCTGATGCATTTTATGAGAAAATTATTGAGAAAATCCCTTTGGGATGTGTGATGAAGGGACCCTTCACTTCAGAATAGGCATAGTTTTTTTTTTGATTGACCACTTAGGCTCAATATAAGGCAGTAGGGGAAGGAAGTCCTTCTTACCAGTCCTATCCCCCAAGTACATGGCCAGACTGTGTCTGAAATGAAGTCACCACCTGTTTGCATCTTCTTTCCTTTCATGCAAGACATTGTAAGATTTCCAAAGGCAGATGGCATCTTTCCCCCATTCTGGACACTTAGGTAGTAGAATGTTGACTACTGGAATAGTTGCCATCAGCCACACTGGAGGACTAGCAGAGGGAAAGACTCATCCAAAGAGTGAGAGAATTTACCAGAAAGAAAAGAGTCTACTTGGCTATATTCATTGAACATGAAATGTAAAATAGTTCACGATCAGCCCTGTTGCAATTGTTCCAATACATCTTGTACACTATCCTTTCCATAGATTAAAATAATTCTATCATTCTTTATTGTTTAACATTTCATTTCAGAACCCTGTAGCTCTAGCTGAAGATTAAGTGACTTTTATTCTAGTAATCTAAAACTTTTGAGACTAACCCCCAAACCATAATATTTTGGTATATTATGATTATTTCTTCTTCAGTATTCCTATAAATGTTACCAAAAATTGCCTTGGTGTAAAAAAATATCTGAACACATGAGGGGTGGGGAGAGGAGAGGAGAGGAGAAATCATGCCAGTTTGGACACTCTGAGATAGAAATGTTTAGATATTAAATTAAATTAAATTAAATTATTTCTGGCACACTTGTGCCTAAAAAAACACTCCCTTTCAGTGTAGGAGTAAAACTCCTTGTTCTATACAAACTGATTTATGCCTGTGAACGTTTTTTTTACTTTCTCCCCCTACCCCTCATGCCTGGGAGGATCCCTTAGACTAGAGCTAAAAATAGAAGTAATCCTCAGGAATGTGAGGTGGGAGTAGAACTGAACTACTAGGAGCCTTGTTCCCCTACTGAGAAGACAGGCAATCTCAGAACAACGAAGCCAGGATAAACCATGAAGGCAGGGGAACAGCAGGGATTGGCAAAAGTTATTAGTTCCTGTGGTCTTGCAGTGGTGCCCAGTTAGCCACTGTGTTGGAAAGTCACAATAGAATGAATAAGTACAGTCAGGAAGAGCACACACGAGAAATTTACACTGGAGGTGGCATAATTTTGAAATCAACTGGTCAATCAACCAACAAAAATTTATTGAATATTCACTGGGTGCCAGGCATTGATGGGAATATAAAATGTAAAGAAAAGCAACCTTTGACCTCAATGAACTTATATTCTAATGGAGTATATAAATGTGTGTGTGTATGTGTGTGTGTGTGTGTGTGTGTCTGTGTGTGTGTGTATACACACATATAATAATTGAACTAGGGACTAGTTCTCTGATTTAATTGGGAGAGGAAAGTCCAGGTAAGTAAATTCCTTCTACCAATTCAGATCAGCAACTTCTCTTCTGACCACTAAGAAGTGAAATAACGTATCCAGGACACATCATCAGTATATGTTAGAGGTACAACTATAGAAATGGAGGCAAAATAGATACAAGAAAAATTTTTTATTTTTTTTGAGGAGAGATAAACTAATGTCTGGGAGAAACTTCTGTTGCTCAGTGTTTTATCTGTGTCTGACTATTCATGACCCGTAGAACAACTGGCCGTAGGGTTTTCTTGAGAGAAACTAGGAAAGCCTTAATGTATGAGGGGGCACTGGAGTAGAACCTTGAAGAAAAATATGAAATCAAAGAGGACAGGTGAAAAGAGAGTACATATTACAGATATGAAGGACAAGTTGTGGAAAGGCATGGAGATGGGCGATGAAGTGTGCTATACAAGAAATTCCAAGAAGGTTCTGTATGACTTGAAAGTTAAAAAACTGAAGGATAAAATTTCAAATATATGGAAAAGTAGAAATTAAAAAATGATGATAGATCCTCACCCATTCACAGGAACTCAATTATCATATGGTAACATTAACGGAATAGGAAGATCTTCCCTATACATTAATAGGACCATGTGATCTTTTCTGAGCTCTGGCCCAGCTTACAGCTGTGATACAGCCTGAGTCACATGTAGCCCATTGTGGGAGGAGCTTATCCAATGGAATTTTAACTGAAATATGTTGGGGAGAAAGGAGAGAACATGAGCAGGCAGAGGGAAGTATTTTGCCTAGGGGAACTTGTTTGTGGGGAGGCCTAACAGTGAGATGTTGACACTCTCTGCATTAGTGATGATAAATCTTGATTAATCTTACCTCCTGGTAGTGATGTTCTAAATAAATATTTTGGTTTTGCCTTTGAGGAAAAGAGTTTATTATATTTTTTTGAATCCACTCTGGAAATACGTATGAATATTTATAGCAGTTTCTATGAGTACCACTTTAGCATGACATATATCTATGTAGATAACTCAGATCTATATACCTAGTCTCTCCCTTGAGCTTTGACTATTGAACATTTTCAACTGGATATTCTTTAGTCATTCCAAATTCAACATGCCTAAAACAGAACTCATTACCATTCTTCCTAAATCCATTTCTCTTATTAACTTCCCTTATCTGTTGAGAGCACCACCATCTTGATTCACTTAGGTTTACAACTTTGGAGTCATCCTTGACTCTTGATTCTTTCTTTCTCCAAGGATCCAATTAATTTTTGAGCTTTGTTGATTCTACCATTACAGCATCTCACATATTCATCTCCCACCTCACTTATTTCCTTTACATGACAATTATCTATGATCAAACCCTCATCATTTCTTACCTGGACTGCTGCAATAGCTTCCTCATTGGTTTATCAGCCTCAGGACTCTACAGTGCTGTCTCCAACCTACAAGGCTGCCATACAAATATTGCTAAGTCATTCCTCTGCTCAAAAGGCAAACAAGCAAAACCAAGTCCAGTATTTCAGGATAAAATAAAGATTCTGTTTTGATATTTAAAGTTCTTCACAGCCTGGCTCTAGTCTCTTTTTCCAGTCTTATTACACATTATTCCCTATCACAAACTTTGCATTCTAACCAAGCTGGCTAATTATTGTTCCTTGCACATGACAGCTCATCTCGGATCTGCATGCATTTGTGTAAGTTCCATATCTGTAATGCATAGCATTCCTGCCTCTATATATTAGAATCACAAGCATTGTTCATCTTTTGTCATTTCCTATATGAGATCTTTCCCATTCTCAGCTAAGGGTTATTGCTTTCTTCTCCAAATTATCTTTGAAAAGACTTGGTATATATTTTGTACCTTTTGTTATATATCCTATTTTCTAATTTAATGTTTGTCACATTATAGATGCTAAATAAAGGCTTACGGATTGTTGAGAAAAAATAATAAATCATATAATTATCCCTAAAAGATGAGCATATCAGTAATTATCGATCAATATGCCTATTTTCTTATCCTTATAAAGTATTTATGAGAATAATTTATCAACACACAACTTATTGGCAGATGTACAGAATACAAGATCCTAATGGGTTTACTATTTAAGTACAGAAATGTATTTAATTCAGGAGAGAAAAGTATACCTTTCAAGGCCCCCTAACAAGTGGTCTGTAATACCTATGTTAGGATTGTATATGGCTTCTTGACATCACAGCAATGACTTTACTCAACAAGAATCTTATTATCTCTACCATATGTAGCAAAAATTAGGAGGGTATCTGTTTTCCAGTGTTCATCATTCTCAAGGAGGATACCCAGTGTGGAATTCAAGTCTGAGTGGGACCTCTTCTACAAGGTGAGGTTTGAGGATGACATAGTATTGATTACATCAGCACTAAAGTATTACAAGGGTCTTTTCTATAACATCTACTAACATGGTGCTGGTGGAAGACTACTGGATTTAGAGCCAGAGGACCTGGACAACCTTACTACCCATCTGATCTCGAATAAGTCAATCAGTCTTCTGGACCTCTGTTTCTGTATTTATGAAATCAAGACTTAATGACTATTAAGATACCTTCCAACTCCAACGCTATCCTTCTAAGTTTGATTCACTACCACTAAAAAAATCTGTCTAATCACATAGGAAAAAATATAACTATCAAAAATTTTCCTCATTCATCATGAACTACCATTCCCACTCAATCTATCTATAGCTCCAAGTTTAGAGTCCCTGATCTAATAAATTTTGCCTGGATTGTTCATTTTAAGAGCAGCATAATGTTCAGGCCTGGGGAATCTGATAATTTTGTTGTACTCTGGCTGAATCAGGCCACATGTGAAGTAATGCATTCAGTTCTTGGTCCAACACTTTAGGAAGGACCACTATTTGGAAAAGGTGGAACAGTGATAATGAACAATGGGGAGAAGATACAGCCACTCAGATCTTATTTTGCCTTTTTGCTCTGCTAATGAGAATTTTCTTTGGATTGTAAAGGACAGAACAAAATTTATGAACAGGGAATTTATATGCAAGGTAAGTAGAGAGACAGTAAGAAGCAAGTAGATGCCCTTAATTAGTTAAGGTGACAGTGCAGATGAACTCCATCCTAGGAAGCTGAGATCCAGAAGTTGATTTCAGTGTCACTGTTGGTGATATTTGAAAGATAACATAGAAGTGTCATCAGTACAGAGAAGGACAGATGTGCTGATAGTAACAAGTTTTCTTAAACTGTTTTACAAAGTCACTCATGCTATTTTAGATAACAAGAGGAAGAGATATGAACTAGATGATATTCTGGTTTGTTGGATTCAAAACTGTTTGAATTGCTGAATTCAAAGAGTAGTCATCAACAGTTAAATGCCATTTTGGAAGATAGCGTCTAGTAGAATGACCCAGGCATCATAGCAATGACTTTACTCAACAAGAGTTGAGTGTTTTATCCTATGATATCCTAAATTTTTACATGACATAGGTAAAAACATTCATATCAAATGTGGAAATTATAAAAACAAAACCAAACCAAACCACAACTGGAAGAGCTACAAAAAGATCCCCAAAGATCTCAACAGGCTAAAACTTTAGAATAAATACAATAAGATTTACTATGGAGAGAGGTAAAAGTTCACAATTGAATGTGAGCTTTTTGAGTGTAGTGGGCTTTTTTCTTTTTTGTCTTTTTCCCACTAGCACCTAACCCAGTGCCAGGTCTATAGCTGGCACTTAAATGCTCAGTGAAGACTTGACAAGGATTCTTCTGAAAAAGATTTGTTAGCTTTTGTAGACTCTGTAAACTCAACAGAGGACAATAGTGTGATAGGGCAACGCAAAGACCAAATGGTGAAGGGCCTCCAGATTATTCTAAATCAGTTGAAGAAAATGGGGATGTTTAGTTTAGAGACAGAAGACAGCATGGACATGGAAAATGTCTTCAAGTATTTGAAGGATTTTCCTGGGAAAGAAAGATTAGACTTGTTTTGCTCTACCCAGATGGCAAAACAAGCAATGGATGGAGGTTGTATAGAGATTTAGGCTTCAGAGTAAGAGGTAGGGAAGGAAGGGGATTTCTTACCACTGAGCACTGAGGGAAAGTGCATAGATTGTTTTAGGAATTGGTGGGTCTTCCTGTACCAGGGGTCTTCACACAAAGTCTAGATGATCATTTGCTGGGCATAATGAAAAGGAGATACTTATTCTGGTGTGGGTCAGTCTAGATGGTCTTTGAGGTTCTTTCTAAAGCTGAGGTTCTGTAATTCTTAGAATTAGAAAAGAGACAACTCATTGGACGTAGGAATGGTGGTGATGGTGGCACGGCTTGCTTTATCTTACTAACCAAACAGTAATTTCTTTACTATGATCAAAGAAACTGCAATTTCATGATTCAAATCTAACTTCTCTCTTAAAAAGTCTCCAAATGGAATCTCTAGCAATAGAACAGGCACAGGCTGCAGAAGGCCAAAGAAATGATTAGTTTTCTAGTTCTCAGGGCAAACTTTTTGAGACACTAACAAGAAGGAGGGCAATTTGTTCCAGGCTCTCTTGCATATTACCTGATTGAAATTGAAATAGCAGGAAGGATGAAAGGAAAACTTAGAACTTCACTCTTCTTGTTTTCTTGTCACTAGCCCAGGAGCTCAGTGCTCTCTGTGTCTGCCCATCTCTGTCTCTGTCTGACTGCATCTCTGTCTCTATCTCTCTCTTTCTCTGTCAAGCTTTCTGTATCTGTCTCCATCTCTCTCTGTCTTTGTCTGACTTTATCTCTGTCTCCATCTCTCTCTGTCTCAGTGTCTCTGTCTGTGTCTCTCTGTCTGTTTATCTCTCTTTGTCTCTCCCAGATCAGTTTGTACCTTGTTTTCTTGAGGCTATATTTTTTTATTGCTTTTCCCTCAGTTAGGCCATTGCCCCAGAGTAGGTGTTTGTGTGTCTACATCTGTTTCTGCCCTTCTCTCCCTCCCCGGCTATTAATAAAGCCATTTTACAAGCTTTTTCCACTTTTCTCTTCCTCCTTTCCTTTTGTCTTGGTGTTTACAGCTGCTAGGTCACATGTATGATCCATTGGACACTAGGAGAGGCACTGATTTATAATCTAATATCCTCTTTGCTAGAGCATGCATACACCGAGATCTTTAGGTTATTGGTTAAAAAAAACACAAAGAAAAACAAACAAAATCCTATACCAAAAATTCTTAATTTATTAAAGTAATCTTTGAAAGTTTTATTTTTTGAGGGAAAGGGATAGGTCAGAGCTGTGATTTTATTAGTGTAGAGAACTCCTGGTGAGAAAACTCCCCTTAGCAATGAAGATTGACAATATTTCTGTAATTTATAGACTTAGAGAGTGCCAGAGGCCCTAGGAGATTAAGCCAATATGTGCCAGAGACTTTAAAAATACAGATTTTTTTCTGATTCTAAAGGCCAGCTTTATATTCACTATACCGTGCTACCTTGTGGATAGATATTTATATTTATTTATACTTAGATATTTATATTCATTTATATCCCTCACTTTTATTGAGCTAGAAATTTCCTTACTAGTCTTTGCATCTCCTACTTTGATACTTAATTTGGTGGTGATCTCAGTGATGTGGATACATCAATGATTCAGTGACAGCCCATCCAAACCCTTGTGTCCTCTGCAAGTCTTGTCCACATTCTCCCAAGAATCCTTCACTGGGTGTTCAAAGATGTTTGCCATTGTCCTGGAGGGTATATAATGCAGAACACAGGCTGAAGAGGGATTCCCTAAAGTTGATAAGGTCCTTCAGATGCTCCCATTAACAAATAATGTGCTGATTACATCAAGGTCTAGAACATCAAAAAACCGTATTAATGAGATCCATAGTTATTCAAAAGAGTTGGCCTAACTATTCACACAGAGAAGATAAAATGGATAAGGAATATAGTATGCAATCAGATGTAATCCACAGAGTTGGTTCATGAGCAGCTCACATATCCTTGACACTACAAATAGACAATGAGCTGGTACTCAATATTGAGCAAACGGAAAGAAGTGCATTTCCTTTTTTCCTGAAACAAAAGGCCATTTTAAAACTATGGTATTCTTCTGACAATGCCATATGGCTGTGAGACATGGAGCACTACAGTCTCTGAAGAATCAAATTTGTCAGGCAGCCACAGGGCATAGGGAGGCATATGGTGGACATGAGGAGGCTGCAATATATTACCAGTGAATTCTACAGAAGAAACCAGGTGAAGAATGCCATCAGAAAGATGTACTATATTTTAGAAAAGAAGATGAACCAGTTAGGTGACAAGAGTGAGAGATAAACAATGGATAGGTTATATTTCCATTAGCACAAGTGAAATGTAAAGAGATCTAAATGATAGTTCCTATTGTGTTGAGTATACACTCATGGAGAGTAAATACCTCTATCTCTGTTGAGGAAAGTCACATATGCTTTATTTAGTGAGATGCAGGTCATCAAAACTTATATTAGCCAAGGACTCAAATGTAAATTCATTTGTTTGACATCTAAAACTCTTTACCACTTACCTCAAGCCTAACTATAAAATATTATTATACATTAGTCACTTTCATTCACACTATGGTCCAGTCAAACTGATCTTCTCACTGCTCCTTGTACCCTACACTCCATCTTCCATTTCTGTCTTTGCATTGGGCATTACTCATGCTCATAACACATACTTTCCTTGGCTCTGCCTACTTTCCTTCAAGATTCAACTCAAGTATCACCTTCTTCATGAAGCCTTTCCAGATCCTCCTCCTTGATGGCACCCTCCCCACTACCCCCTCCCCAAATCATCTTGTATCTATTTTCTAAATACCTGTCTATGTAAATGTTGTCCATATACCCTCACTTCAAGATTATATAAATTCCTGGAGGGCAGGGACTATCTTACTTTTTTCTGCCTAGCACCTAGCTCAGAGATTGGCATATAAGCTCGATGTTTCATGAATGTTTGTTTAATGATTGATAATGTTAGTTGTTTGAAGAGGGGTGTTTATAACATTTAACAAAAATATTCTCCATTAAATGAACTATAATTTTTAAAACTTTTTTGCTCCCATGTTAGTTATATATTTGTTTCCATCTAAGAAAAGTAAATAATCATAACTTCCTCTCTCAGTCTCTTAAAAAACCTGAAGAAAGCTGAGTAACTTTGAACAGACTTTAAAGATATTACACATTTGGTTTCACATATGTCTAGGGAATGAAATACACCGTGAGGGGTGCACTAACGCTTCTGTCTTGTCGACATCTGTTGAAATGACCCATTGTAGACCTTGGTTTAGTACTTGTGATCTTCTGATATTAAGAATGTTTTCCTAAAATATAAATATCACTCTTTCTGTCAAATTTAGGTTTTCTTTTCCCTTTTATACAAACATTTTATTTATAGATAGTACAAACACATTTGAAAAAAATCCTACTAATTTTCATTCTGCAAAACCTTTCAAGGCAAAAAGAATTTGCAAAAATTGTTTCAATGCAGCATTTGACACCATAGACCACTCCCACCTCTTAACTACTCTCTCCTCCCTTGACTTCTGTTGACACTGCTTCTCTTTTTTACCTATGTTATTTCTCCTTCGCTATTTTCCTTCAGTGTTCCATTATCCTCCTAGCCACTAAATATGGATATCATCCAAGCTTCTGCCCTTGGCGCTGTTCGCTTCATCCACTTTAACTTTGCTTCATGAAATCAATTGTTGCTTCTGTGAGGATGATGCTTAATGATATCTCCAATATATCCCCTGAGGACCAGTTTTACATCTAATAGCTTAGATATTCTAATATTATCTCAAACTCAACATATTCAAAATGAACTCACCACCTTCCTCCAAAATCTACCTTCCCCCTTACTTCTCTATTTTCTGTTGATGTCACAAATTTCCACTCATCTCATGTTCAAAATCTCAGTTATTTCTGATTCTTCTCTTTTCCTAACCACCCTATCTTCACAGTTCTCAAGTTTCATAAATTTTAACTTTACAATCCTTCTTATATCTGTCCCTTCTTCTCCACTCAAACTGTCTTTTCAGGTGTTCATCATTTTTTACTTGGACTATTGCAATAAATAGCCTCTTAAATGGTTTTAATGCATCTGTATGTTTGTCCTTCATTGCTGAAGAAGACTATGCCATCAGAGAAATAATGACATAACTTGCACTTGACTTTGAGTGAGGGAGGGCTGTGCAGGTCACCAATCTCACTTCTCCTCCAAAGCCTTCTGAATCCAGTGACCAGATATTCATCAAGATGACTAGAGATGACCCAGGATGAGGTAATTGGGGTTAAGTGACTTGCCCAAGGTCATACAGCTAGAGAGTGTCAAGTATCTGAAGTGAGATTTGAACTCAGGTCCTCCTGACTCCTGCACTAGTGCTGTATTCACTGCACCACCTAGCTGCCCCTTTCGATGCATCTAGTGTCTTCTCTAACCTTCAATTTCTCACTGTTTATTGGCTCCTCCCTTGTTGCCTACAAATATGCCCAAGTTTCACTTCTCTTAGGTGAATTGAATCCTGGAGATAGTGATGACCTTGTAAGCTTTGAAAGGTTGGGAAAGTGAGTTGCCAGAGGTCTAAGGATTGGATTTCATGCCAGAGTTTACTAGAAGCCTAGCTCATGAAGAGTGA
This sequence comes from Potorous gilbertii, assembly GCA_028658325.1. Taxonomy (NCBI): domain Eukaryota; kingdom Metazoa; phylum Chordata; class Mammalia; order Diprotodontia; family Potoroidae; genus Potorous; species Potorous gilbertii. The sequence goes on along the minus strand of CM053773.1, from coordinate 18,115,154 downwards.
CCTTCAGTATCTAGCACTAGAAGTCCATTAGATTGGGCAACTGAGATGTCATCTTTTGGAACAACTGGATTCATTGCCACATGAACTTGGTGGCAAATGCTCTGTAGCATTTTTTTGAAAATTTGAGTCCACCTTAGGGACTCAGTAGGAGGGTGAATGTGCCTCTAGTTCAGATATTTTCAGTAAATATTCCTTTTGTAAAAGCTAATTGGTGATTATTAAAATGCTAACTAATGATATTGAAACAATGTTAACTGGCATTGATTGATATTGGGGAGAACATGCTGGAATGGGAGATTGAACCAATAGCATTATAAGAAATACAACCCAACTCTCTCAGAGGCCAAGCAAAGTAGGATTTTTTTGTTTTAGTATATTCAAGAAGCATAATGACTCTATTTGGATGTGATTAAAGAAGATCTTCCCCACCCATTGACTGGCCTGACTATTGAGGGAAGCTTGATTAGGGGAGCCGTTTTGTAGGAGGCTCCCAAGTATCTTTTGTTTTTTCTATTGAGGCACTGGGTCACAGGTCATGCCCTCTGGCTCTGAAAAGTGTATAAATACTCTGAGGATGAGGTTTTACTTTGGGGCTTAGTTTTTGGAAGAAGGTTGATGTGTCAGACAAGACTCTGGGAAGCTGCTAAGTAGTGCCCCTCTCCTTGGCTTTGAAAACCCAGATACTGGTGCTTCCCTCTCTGGTAAAGATGTATGTGTATTAATGGTCAGGTACTTTGGAAGTGTTGTCTGTTTATTTTTAATTTCTCTGCAATTTTGCTTTTGATTTTCTCTGATATCTGTGCTTGATTAAAATGATTGTTAACCCCTCAAAAGTTGCCTTTCCTTTTAGAGAAATAGATCAAAGAACCTGTGATAGCAGGACCTCTGTGTATGTCAGGGTGCTTACTGTTATACTCTGAAACCCTGAAGGGGAGATACAGTCAACTACTCTCTATGGACCTGGCTTTTTATTTTTATTTTTTTTTATTTTAAATAAATTTATTTAACTTTTTACATTCATTTTCACAAGATTTTGGGTTCCAAAATTTTCTCCCC
>CM053773.1:18086752-18105135 GCA_028658325.1 Potorous gilbertii | reverse complement strand
CCCCCACACCACTGTGATTGTCACAGGACAGTCTATTTCCTTTACCTTTATAGAGATGGACAATGGAGGCATCCTTGAACTCCTGGGGGATAACTTCCTCTTGCCATATAACCTGGAAAATTTCAGTTTTTGTATGAGCAATGGTCCCCCTACCTTGTAAATCTCAGCTGGAATAGAATCAGCACCAGGTGCTTTGCCACATGAAAGGAGTCTTACGGCCCTCAAAACCTCTTCTTTAGTTGGAAGTTCAGCTAAGGAGGGATTTTAAGGGACTTCAACCTGAGGTAAACGGTCAATGGCCTCAGCATTGATGGATGATGGTCTGTTGAGAACACTATGGAAGTGTTCAGTTTGTTCATTGATTAGCTAAAATATAAGCTGATATGATCAAACCTAGATTGTTCAGAAGTTGATTTTCTAAATGGTGGCTTGCTCAGGTCCTCTATCTTACCATCTGAAAAGTTTCCTTTTTTGGAAAGGGAAGGAAAAGAATAAAAAACTCTTGTTAAACCAACTAGGTTTCTGATTGTTAGAAAGTATAGAGGAAGTAGTCTTAGAACTTAAAGCTATGAAGGGATCATCTAGATTAACTTTCTCATTTTACAGATGATGAAACAATCCAGGAGAGGTAAAAAGATTCATCTGGGTGAACATCCAGATAGTCATTGATAGAATACGGATTCTAAGCCAAATCTCCTCATTTTTATTTCTGTTTTTTTTCTTATGACTCAGTGACCTTCAGTTGTCTACTGGTCATCTCTACTGGATAGCCAGATGTCCTTTCTAATTTATCATGTCACAAACACAGATTTATACAATGTTAGAGTTGGAAGGCATATCAGAGATAGTCTAGTAATCTTCCTCATTTTTCATATAAAGGAACTGAAAATTCAGACACGTCATATAATCTGCCCAACATCATATACTTGGGAAGCAGAGCTGGGGTGTGAACCAGTATTTTCTGATTTCAAGGTTTTTGCTCTTTCTACTGTATCATATATCTTCCTTGACAAATCAGCTATTATTTCAAAACAGGCTTCTTCAGAAAGGCTTACCTTTATACTAATCCTCATCTACATTTATTTTCAATTATACTTCCATTTCTCCATGTTCAAAACATTACTTCTATTTATTGTAGGCTACTCATTCTTTGTATTCTTTCACATTCTGTCACTACATACTGTTGACTTTTCTTTCTGTGTTTCTAGAATACATCTCTTCTTCTCCTGTCGTCATGCTACTGTAAGTCTTCATCACTTTTTCTCTAAATTAAAGCAAGATCTCTCTCGCAGTTTCCAGTGAGACTCATTCTTTTTCTCCTTCAATATATCTCACACATAAATGCCAGATTAATAATTCTGGCAGCATAGCATAGTGGGTAGAGGGCTGACATCAGAGCCAGTAACATGAGGCTTTAGGTCCTTTCTCTGACTCATACTGACTGACTCTGGGCACATTACTTAAACTCTGAGTGCCCAAGGCAACCATCTAAGACTATCAGTTACAAAAAAAAGTTACTGACCTACATTAGTAGATGAAATTTATTTAACCAGGAATTCTGTCTACCAATGATATCATAGGTCCTGTCACTATCCTTAACAGTTTTAAAATTTTAAGGTAGTGTAGGATCTAGATCCCAGGACTGGGCTTTAGGAATCTTGAATTCCTAGAGTGGTCTCGACCACTACTAGAATGTGTGACCTAGAACACCATTTTTTCCACCATTTTTTTTGTTCTGTGGACCCTCCAACAGCAACATCAGAATATGTTGTGAGTCACCACAATGATTTAATATGCTACTCATAGTATTTTTTTAGATTTTGTCATTGTTTATAATAATTACAATGATGAATTTTGCCGAGAAAGCTCCAAATTAAAATTAAATTATGTAATCATAATTATAAAATTAAATTTTATTCAACCTGCAATTATGAATACTCTAAATATAAATTATAACGCTCTGATTATAAAACAATTATGAGCATTATAAGTAGGACATTCTGTAAGAACTAATAGTATTCCATGAAGACCTCATATGCTTACTATTATCTGTAAGACTTTATGTTAAATTTCTTTATTTTATACATTTTTGAGTTGTAAATAACATTTTAAGGAAGTCAATTATAAGTTGGAAGGTATTTGACACTTACCTATAAATGTAATTTTGATGTTGGACTTTTAGTTTGAAAAAAAGTTTGCAATATTTAATCAACATAAGACAAATAGTCTTGAGGCTGGTTCTGCATTGAGCTTATTTCTGTATATTGATTTACATCAGGAATAAAGTGAAAATTGCTCACTCACACAAACGTGTGCTGGAAAATGGGAACAAAATTTTACAAGCTGTTTTGTTAAGAGATGGAAATTAATTTTTTATTTTTAGCCCTCTAACTCAATGAGTGAAAATTGCTTATCATATATATTTCTTTGCTTTTTTAAAGGATTTATATGCAAATGAACCTTTATAAGGCCAGAATCTCTTCAGGAGTGACTTTCTTCTCTTCTACCACTGGCACAGTAGCTATACTTTCACAGAAATTCTACTGATAGATTGACCAGTGTTGCCAACCAATTCATTTGTAAACCCACCAGATAGAATAGTAAACTAAGTAAGTTTAAATCACAAAATAGACTTATTGCAATAAGAGGCAATAGAAGTTTTGTTTCTGTGGAATATTTGTGATAATCCTTGGTGGTTTCAGGATGGCTTGTAATACACATGCTCAATGATCATGGTTTTCGAAGAGGTTGTCATTTGCATGGAAAGAATGTAAACATTTATACCATCTTAATCACGTGATTACACAGCTGATGTAGTATGATTACAGGGTAACAGAGGGGAATAAGGGAGCTACTCTGATGCAATGTTCAAAATGAAAATGCTGTGTCCAGACACATGAGTCTGACCAGTGGTTGATATTAGTTTATGTGTCCATGCCAAACCCTTGTGGTAGTTCAGAAACAATTTGATGATAGGTTGAGAAACAACCAGAACATATTCAGTTTAGTCAGAAGTGGTTAGAATTTAATGTAATCCTTACACAAACACTAAAATCTTTGTGTACATGATCATGATGGTTTTGGCTCTCTGCAGAAACAAGCCATTTACAATGCTTCAAACATGCACATGCTTGTTGTCACAAAGGGAAAATATATTTGTAACACAATTTGCCAACTCTTTATTGCTCAAGGCACCATTAAATACCTTTTAGCACAAAGCCTTTGAAGGATTGTGACTATTGTCATGAACCTCTGAGGGATTAACAAATTATTATAAGGGAACTGTTTACCTAGGATAGGCCTCTCGTTGTGCTGGCCTGGCTTAGAATAACACACTTTACCTTTCTGGGCCCTTTTTTCTCCTCTGTAATGAAAATGTTAAAGTAGATAATTTTGAAGGTCCCTTCTAGATCTCATATTGTATCATTCAATGTTTCTTGTGCTTAAAAATCTGTAATTAAGTCCAAACTCCCAAGTCAGATAGCGGATATCAATTAGCTTCATTTTCTTCAAATAGACATTTATATAGACTCTTCCAAATACTCCAGATACCAGGAGGAATAAGAAATATAATACTCATTTTCATTCCCCTCTACACCATACCTTTATTTCTCTTTTCCTTTACTGATGATTTGACCCCTGGAAATAGACTGCTTTCTCCTCTCTAGCAATCTGGATTGCGTTCTTCCTCTCCGGATGCCAGACCATTACCTCAAAGAAACAGCCCAGAGCCAGAGTTAGATACCAGACCTTCTGCTTCCAGAACTTGGTTAACAAGAGGCTCAATTTTCCTTCTTTCCTAATACTTGAAAGAGAACTGATACAAACTTTTGCTATTAACAGGACTTTGGGAGTGAGATCCCCAGGCCAAAGGTTTTATTGCTCTGTCTGTACAGTTAGCAAATTCTTACTTCTTACTTTCCAGTTGCAGTGGTGTGGAATACCTGATGGTCCAAGTGAAAAACACTCCCATCACTGGCACAACTTACTGTACTCTCAGTACCATCCACCTCAGTTCTATTCCTCCTACGTGCCAATACAGCTCTGCCTACCTGTTCCATTTTGTCCTCTGCAATCAGGAAGGGGGATCAACACACTCTTTGTCCCCCATTGCCACTTCCAGATTGATTCTCTACTGCCATCACTGAGCAACATCTTTCTTTTGAGATTCATTCTATCCATATATAATAACTGTTTCTCTTTTACCCAGGAACACTGAAGGTCTTCCCCTCCCAGTTTGATTTTTTTTTTATTAAAAGGGGTCATCCTTGAGTAACTACTTAAAGAGGCCTATTCATTGAATGAGCATATATCACTCAACGTGAGAATCTGATAAGACCTTAGCCTAAAATGGGCAAGGTCCCACATTGCATCCTGGGATTTCTCCAGTCATCCTGATGACTATCAGATCAATCGACCTAGATGGCTCAGGAGAAGAAAGTGGGGTTGGTGACCTTGTACAGGTCTCTCTCCCTAAGTCAAAGTCAAGTGCAAGTCATGTCATCATCTTGATATCATGGTCCTCTTTGAGAACGAAGGATGAAGGACAAACACAACACCCTGTCTCGATCCTCATAGCAGTTATTTCCTGATCCCCATATTATTTGTCCTCCTTTCTCAGAGTTTTCTTCTCCATTATACTAAGGGATATTGACATACATGTTGGTATTCCTTTGAAGACCACTGCTAAACGTTAAAAGTAAACCTTTAAAGTTCATCTTTCATTTTCAAATTTTGTGACCTACATCTTAATTCTACCTCAGATATATATATATATATATATATATATATATATATATATATATATATATATATGTGGATAATCACACTCTTAATCTCAGTATTGCTTACAACTCTTCTACTTCCATGATGAAGAATTCTTAAAATTCACTATTTGACCTCCTATTCTATCTCTCCTTCTACACCACTCTTCCTAACCCTATTTTCCATCCCTCTTGATTCTATTTCTTTAGCTAACCCTCTTGTTCCTTCACCCATCAGTGCTTTCCTGAAAACACTCCTCCTTGTTTCACTTTCTTAGCCAGTCAATCTTGATGCTATAGTTAGCTGGTTCAATGTTATATTGTCTTCTCTTGGATCTTTTGTCCCCTTGTCCTATTGATGCTCAAGCTTTGTCCAACTCCAACCCAAGAGCAGCCTCCCACAATCTTTCTCTTCCACTTATATTCACTGGGGTACTAAACAGCTATGCTAACTGGGTCCACTAAGAATATGTTTTTTAATTTTACCTGGATCTCAACTGTAGTTTGTACATTCCCCATAGCAGGTCTTCCAGATCTCTTCTCTCTTCAAGATTCTGATGCTATCACCTGCTCTCTTCCTCTCAGAACATGATCTTGAATCATTTTACTAATGGTGGTCATTTAATATGAGCTTCCTCAGAACTCTTTTGATGTCATACCATATTCTTTTCTTCTTTGCTTTAGAATAGCTCTTTTCCTTGCCAAAGCCACGCGCTCTACTTGCATCAGTCATCCCATCTCCTCCCACCCCACCCCCAACAGTCTCTCTCTCTAATCTTTAATATTTCCTTGTTGATTTTCTCCTTTCCCTATTCTTACAAACAAGACTAGGTCTCCCCTATCTTTTTAAAAAAATTCCTAGCTTGAACTTACCATCTCTCCGAGCTATTGTACCATTTATCCCTTAACTCTTTTTCACAGCCAAACTCGTAGAAAAATCTGTCTGTATTCATTGCTACCATTTTGTCTTTTCTCACATACTTCTCAACTTTTTAGAGTCTAGTTTTTGACCTCATCACTCAAATGAGATTTCTCTCTCTAAAATTACCAGTTCTCTATTAATTGCCAAATCCAATGACCTTTTCTCTGTTCTCATGCTTGACTATGCTGTAATATTTGGCACTGTTGATCATCCTCTCTTCATGAGTTTTCTTTACTCTCTGGGTTTTTGCAACAAAGTACTATCTTCTCCCTATTTTATTTGCTGGACCATGATCTGCACGTTATCTCTCAGATGCAAGTGTACTTTAAGACAACATCTTGGGCCCTCTTCCTTTTTCTTTTTATGTCATCTCACTTGTTGATCTCAACAGCTCCCATGGGTTCACTTATCATCTACATTCATATGACTCGAATATATACATATACATATATATATATATACATATATATATATATAATATAGATAGATAGATTGGTAGATAGATAGATATGTAGCCCCAGTGTCTCTTCTGAGTTCTAGTCCCATATCTTGGACACTATTTTGAGCAAATTCAACAAGAAAGAAACCCATTTTCTTTCCTTGCAAGATAATGCACTTCCCTTTTCTGTTAAAGGCATCACAGTACTTCCAGTCATCCAGATTGTATACCTTGGAAATAACTTTAATTCCACATTGTCCTTCCTCATATCCAAGAAGTTACCAAGTTTTTTTTTAATTTATCTGCACAAGATTTCTTATATCTATCCTAATTCCCTTCTTTCCATTCGCCTGGTCACTGTCCTAGTCCAGGCTCAACCACACCATTCATTCCAATTATTTCTAATTAGTATCCCTGCCTCCAATCTCTTCCCTTTTCAATCCAATCCATACGGTTGCTAAATGACATTCCTAGAACACTGAGATGGTCACTTCCCTGCCCCAAAATCTCCAGTGGTTCCCTATTGCCTAAAAGATTAAAAGAAAATTCCTCTGTTTGACTTTTAAAACTCATTACTATCTCATTACACATTACTCATCTTCATGTACTCTACATTCTAACAAAACACTTCCTATTCTTTTGTCTTTGTCTAATTTGTTTTCCATGCCTGGAATGTACTACAACCTTAACACCAACTCTTAGAAATCCTAGTTTCCTTCAGAACTCTGGTTAATCACTATGTCTCATATAAGGTTTTATTATGGCCTCCCCATTTACTAATACCTTTCTCCACTCACTTAATCTTGTATTTGCTTTATATGTATGTATTTGGATGTATGTATGTTTTATATGTATATATTTGTATATGTCTTGTATTTACTTATATGCGTACATGTTGTCTCTCCCTACAGACATAAACTCCTCTTAGTCAGGGTCTGTTTCATATTTGTATTCCTGAAGCCTATTCCAGGGCATGTGGCATGCCCAGGGCTCCTTACTAAGGAGCTATTTAGGAAATGCTAGTTAATTGATTGGCTCTTCTCTTTAAGTCTGCCTTTAACTTTCTTTTTCCTTGACTTTTATTTGAATAGAAATGCTCAGTGAAAGTGTGATATTTCCCAGGTTCTGCTTGGGAAAACAGTTCCTCTGTGGAATAAAGCAGGATAGAATGGATAGAGAGACAGAGAAGAAAGATTACCCCCTTGGGATGCTGGAACACTACGTTAGAATCTGACTTTCTGGCTCCAGGATTTGTGCACCTGTCTGTCAACTGTAGATGTTGTTCAGTTGAATTGACTGGACCCTTTTAAGGTGACAGACTTACCAGCCTCCTCTATTGCATAGACAACATTTTCTAAAGCCAGAATCATCTTAAATAATATATGAAATAAGCATAAAAGAATCGTAAATCAAATACATGATTCTTTTACTACACTTTTTTCTTTAAAAAAAACTATATATATATATAGAAGTAGACAAAGGGAGGATCTAAGAAAACTCAGGCAACAATGGCACAGAAGAGAACTGTGGTTCTCTAGAAAAGTTAGCTTGCCTTCATGCATTATCTCAAACCTACACATCACAAAATCACAAAGTTTATTTTTTCCATTCGACTGAAGGCTAGGCTTCTCTTCTTTGTTATTCTGAGATAAGATCTGACCAGCTGGCATAAAAAATCACCCCACTAGGGGTTAGTCTTTGATGTACTGAGCATAAAGAGCTGCACCTAAGGTGTGAGCTTATTTCATTCAGACCTCCTACAAGTATCATCAAGGAGACATCCTCTTACAAAAGTAAATCTTCTTCTTATGACAGTGAATTTTCCAGTAGTAGACTGGAAATATGACAGGAAAGGGAGGGTCAACTAACTGGCCTTGTGATTGTTAAATCTATGGAAAGGTCATGTCCTTTCAATATAGAAAGGCTTGCAAGAAGTGATGTACGACTACAGATCAACTTCTCTTTCTGAATTACATGAATTTACTAATTTTTAAAAAGGTATAATTCAGTACTTTTTTGCACTGAGCATAATGCCACATTTTAAAATATGTATTGTTATAATAATAGCTCAGATTTATAGAGCACTTTCTCTTTTATAAAGTATTTTCCTTGCAAATATGATGAGGTAGGTAGTAAAAGTATTATTAACTTCCTTAAAAACATTAGAAACCTGAGACTCAGAGAAATTAAGTGACATTCCCATAATTAAGTTAGTTTTTGAGTTGGAGGCTTGAACTTAGGCCTTTTGACACTAAATTCATTGCTCTTTCTGCTATATAATATTTTAATTCTAAATACTCCTTTTTATGTCTTTTGTCTTTTATATCAAATCATTTCCAAATATATCCCTCCCTTAGGTCTCAATTCATTACAAAGATGAAAAAAGAAAGAAAAAAAAGCATTTCAGCAAAACTAGCACATAAGCTGTATTTGACAGTATATACAATATTCCCTTACAGGAGGGAGGTGCATTTTCTCAACTCCATATTCAAGCCAAGTTTGGGCATTATAATTACATAGCATTCAATTTTTTGTTTTGTTTATTTCATTGCAATTATTTTTGTACCATTTATCAGGCTCTTCTTATCTCATTCAGCATCAGTTCACAAAAGTTCTCAAAATCACTGTTTTTTGTAGTGCAGAAATATTCCATTCTATTAATGTAGTCACTCCCAATTTGATGGGCATCTACTTTGTTTCCATTTTTTGGTCATCACAAAAAGTGCTGCTAAAAATATTTTGGTGTATAGGGTACCTGAACTGTGTTTTTGAAAGTAACAACCTGCCACGTGTAGAGTCATAAGAGCTGGTAAGGACCGTAGAGTCCATCTAATCCAACTTCCTGACTTTATGGATGAGGAACGAAGGCCCATAGAGGAATGGCACACCAAGAGTCATGAAAGTACTAAGTGGCCCAGCTTCTGTGACTACATATTTAGCACTATTTCCATTGTGCATGGGGTTTGACTTAAACTAATTTATCCTACCTTGTCATGGACAACTCTTATCCTTTAAAGATATAAATAAGTAGTTTTTATCAGGATTTGATCCTGAATATTAGATAGTAGACATTAGTGATAGGGTTGACTTTTAAAGTCCTTTATAACCTGATCCCAACCTCACTTTCCAATTTCATTATAGATTATTTCCCTTCCTGCACTGTGTTGTCTTGCCAAACTCACTTTCCCTCTATTCTTTCTACATTCCATTGCAGCTCTCATCTCTGTGCGTTTGCAGTGATCATCCCCCATACCTGGAATACGCTTCCGTTTTCCTCCCCTCCTCTACTATCATCTAGAATGTGACCTCGTGGAGGTCAGGGGTCATGATTGAGCTTTTCTTTATAATCCTATGCTTGGTAGACTGTTAGCAAACAGTGAGGCCTCAATAAATTCTTGTTGAGTGACTGAAACACATGTATGTTTGTGTAAATGTATGTGTGTACACATCTACATACATATATGTATATAATATGCAACACACATTTAGGTAAATGTACGTATTTGCACACATATACATATATATATTTACATGTGTAAATATACGCACATACAAGTGTATGTGTATATATAACACACATATGTTTATGTAAATGTGTATATGTGTCCATATATATACATACAGGTACACACACATTTATGTTTACCTCCCTTGTTAGAACAAAAGCTCCTAGAGAGCAGGAATTGTTTCCTTCTTTGTATTTGTATTTCCAGTGTCTTCCATTTAGTAAGTGCTTAGTAAATACTTGTTGATTGATTAATCTGCTTTTGATTTAGCAATACTACCTATCAAACAATTTAGTATATAAAATTTGGCGATATCAATTGGATGTCTAACTCTGTATAACTCTAAAACAAAGATTCCAGGCATGTTTTGGAGAGAATCCTTCTCCCTTGTTTGGTCAGCTATAAACTACAAGTCACCTAACCTTCCAAACCCCATACTGAGGTTTTGTATAAACCAAGACTTCATAGCATTTTTGTGTTATGGTCTCCTTTGGCAGTCTAGTGAAATCCACAGATCCCTTTTCAGAAGAATGTTTGTTGCCTACATTCATAATTGAAGAAAATGTTAAATTTCAGTTAGGAGTTAGTGAAAGTAAAGAAGTAATTTTTTTCCTATCCAAGTTCATGAAACCCCTGAAATTTATCCTCAGGGACTTTGAAAGTCCATGGATTTTAGAATAAAAACCCTTGGTATAAACTCTTCATTAGTGTTAGGCTGGAAAGACGATGGGATTTAGAATTAGAAGAGCAAATAAAGTTGATGATCTGTCAATAGATGTCATGATAAAATCTTGCCCTGAATTTGAACATTATGTTTATTTAAAAAAAGACATATAGTTCTGAAGTTTATACTGTTATAAGACTTGAAGAGTTTCTTTTTAATGATGACGTTATAGATCAAAGGAAGCATTCCTGAACTTTGTACCAAGTACAAGAGGTTATAGAAATATAGACAGTGATAGAATGACTAAAGAATGAAATCTAGCCAGACTTTCACAAAAAGTGCTTTTGTTTTGAGATATTAAAGATGAGTTACTTTAAAAAAAAACACCTTTGGGAATGCAAGTTCTAGGCTAGGTATTTTTCAAGTAACTACCAGTTTTTCCAAGAGAGAATGGAAAACTATTTTTCTCAGCTAATTAGTTGGTATTGATTAAGTTACATGATGCTAATGTAGTCTTGACTGCTGGGAGGCTATACTCATGTATCTCAGAGGTCACCCACTAAGAAAAACTATGACTGATTGGAAATACAGATTTACTTCGCATTTCTTAACTCTGGCCCAAAGGTTTCTTCTCTTTCTTGCCAGGATTTGTAGAGAGTGCCTGGGTCCTAGGGTGCCACTCTGAAAAAGACTTCCTGTAAATACTCAGAGAATAAGGGCCACCCAACAAATGAACCTTTTGTTTGCTGTAGCCAAGAGAAAATTAAATCTTTCACAGAGTAATTCCCTGGTAAACAGTTCCAGCTGATTCATGATGCCTATTCTTTCATCAGACACCCAGTTTGCATTTGCAGAGTTTTCAAAAGGTGAAACCAAATCCCAAACTCAGGATAGATGAATAGGATGCCAAGGGAAGATAAAATCCAATATTCTTTAGTTCCCTGGTTCTCATGTGGGTCACATCAGGTCCTTTACACACGTACACACCCACATTTACACAATTTCACACACACACCCACACACACACCATTTTGTTAAGTAATAGGTTTCTCTACCATGGATTTAACACAAGGCAGTACAAGTTTCAGAACTGAAGTGCTCTATGAAAATACAAAGAGCAGAGAACAGAATGCCTGGCATAATAGTGCTCTTGTGCTCAGTGCATCTCCCATGAGACCTTGTCTCAGTTTTCTCTATCACCTATGAAGGCAAGGCAGGGTATGGAAAATTCTCTGTATTTGGGAATGATGCAGTCTGTGGAATATAATGGGAAATGAGCAGTTGGACTGTAATGGAGGGAGGAGGATGCTGGGAGAACTCACCTTTAATTCTGACAGATAGTTATTAAGCTTTCCCATGCAAATTTCAATGCATGCTAGAACTCCAGGCATATATCTTTCTTATTTCTCAACTAGGCACTCTAGATCAGGCTTTACAAATGGAAATAATAGATTTTGATAGGGAAGATTAAATTAAAATTAAAATTAAATTTTAATTTAAAACATTTTGTTGATGCCTTTTGTGTTTACACCATAATCATTTCTTGATAAACTGTGTCCCATTTCCAATCTCACAAACCTGTCTTGTAACAAAGGAAAAATAATTAAGCAAAACCAAGCAACACAAAATATCTGGCAATGAATGAAGTATTTATTCCACATCTGTTGTCCCTTCCTCACCTCTCTGAGTGGAAAAATTATCTTTCAGAATCTCTTCTTCCTAGTCAAATTTGGTTATTACAGTTAATTAGAATTTGGCTATCTTTTAGTATTGCTTTACATTACATTACTGTGGTCACAACATATACTGTTCTTCTGGATCTCACTTTGCTTTGCATTACTTTGCTTATATAAAGGAAGAATCTCTCATACTGTCGGTAGACTTCAGAGATATTAGTGGCAATGGCTCCATTGGCTGTTAGGCATTTGAACAGAAGAAGCAACCAGGAGACAGATATGAAAGTAATCGAACACCTCTCATGCTCAGGGTTTGTGGTAGGAGAGAGTGAAATATAAAGGCAGAAAATACAATCTGTGCTCTCATGGAATGAATGTACCAGGGAGAATAAGACCCAGAATAGGGTAGTGAAGTGGCAAGAATGTTTATCCGATTAGAACAGAATGCTAATGAGGTCATAGTTAGGGGTTCAATTTCCACATGGGCTACTTGACATCAAACTGCCTGGTTTAATTATTACCGTAGGTCTAACAAATTTTTGCTTTAGTTCTAAGGGTACTAGAAGGTGAAGGTGAATGTGCAAACTAATTCTCATTACTGGAAAAAAACATGCTCTATTAGAAAGTAAGTCAGGAGCAACATCTACAAAAGTCAGTATCTTTAATCAAGGTGAAGAAATAGCATTTAAGAGAATTTACTCTATACCATTATCCATATTCTGTTCCCTAACTATGAATGTACTCCAGGGCTCTATCTATTTTTCTCTTTATTCTCTCTCTTGATGATTCCATAAGCTTCCATTGGTTCTATCATCCCTAAGCAAATGACACCCAGATCTTTAGTTCAGGCTTTGTCTTACTCCTGAAGTCAACTATCTATTGGATGTTTCCAATTGGATGATGTCCTCTCATGAGATTAAATATGTCCAAAACAGAGCTCATCATCTCTCCCACCTCCAGACAGCATTCCATATGGAATATCCTTCAAACATTTCATATTTCTGTTGATGTTAACCCTAGTCTTTCAGTCATCCAAGTTCACAAACTGAGTCACCATCATCTCTTTCTTTCTCCCATTGCACTCATATCCAAGGTAAGACTTGTTGCTTCTACTTTTATAGTATCTCTTTCTCATCTTAATCCTTACCTCTGCTTATGCTGCCACCACTGTAGTTAAGGCTCTCATCATTCTGGCTTGAGAAATGTCAATAACCTCCTATTTGGTTTTTCTGTCTCTGTTCTCTCCCCTTTTCAATTCATTCTCCAAACAGCTACCAGAGATGCTCCTATCAATTCCTTGTTCAATAAACTTCCACTGGTTCCCTAGTAGTTCCAGTGCTGCCTCTAGGATAAAATGCAAGCTTCTCTAGTTATCATTTTAGACCAGCAATGTGCTCTTTCCTCACTTCAGCCTTGCAAAATTTCTAACTTTAGTCAAGACTCAGATGCAATGCCATTTCCTACATAAAACATTTGCTGATCCCCTAAATTAGTAGTTCTGCCTATATTTTGAATTTACTTTTCTATGTACATATTGTCTCCCCTTATATAAGCTCCTTATGGGCAGGACTGTTCTATTTTTGTCTTCCTATACCTTGACCCTAGGCACAAAACCTGGCATGAAATAATCATGCACAGTAGCTGAGACACACCTAATAAATGCTTGCTAAATGAATGAATGACCAGTAGTGGCATAGTAGATAGAAGACTGGCTGTAGAGTCAGAAAGATATGAGTTCTGGTCTAATTGAGTAACTGTTAACAAGCCATCGAATTTCTCAATGCCTTGAGGCAATTCTTTAAAACAGTTACACTTTACTTACTAACCTGCATTGGTAGAGAGAATTTCCCCACTGAAAATTCCCTATAGGGATTAAATCATTGATGTGTAGGTCACCCTCCTCTCCCTTCACTCAATTCAATACAAAAATTCAAAAAAAGTAGATTAACTAGCATTTATTTAACTTGAAGAAATCAACTTTTTTGTTCTATTGCATCATTGTTACAGTGCCAACTAAACCACATATTTAAAACATTTAATATTAATCAAAAAAGTACCTCTGTCCTTTGAGATAAAGCTTGAAGTACTGATCAAAGATAATCCTATATTCCAAATGATACTCTAAGTTGGGACTAAACTATTTAGTCTAGGATAGGACAAAGTTCTAATTTCTTCTTTATTTTTAGAGATCATATGGAAGAAATGTTGGAAATGTTTTCATTTTCATTACTTGGGGTCCAGAATTTTCCTTGCTGTGATACTCTGTAATGACTTAAAAGGACACAGAAGGTCCCTGTCAGAGAAGTTATAGAAGCAGGGTGTAGAATGAGAAATAGATATTTTGGGCAAGAACAATGAAGAAATCTGTTTTGCTTGACCATGCATATTTGTTATGAGTTTTTTCTTTTCACTGGTGGGGGGAGTTGGAGGAGAAAGTTAGTTAGAAAATAGATTTTATATTAAAAATAGATGCATATGATTCAGAAAAAATACTTTAAAAAGATAGAGAAAGGAGAATTTTTTGGTAGGTGGGAGTAGAGAGACAAGTATAAAGGGGGAAAAGGAGCTCTATTTTTTCCAAAAGAAAAAAAAATTTAAAAAGGCTAAAAAAAAAATCCCTCTACCCCACTTTTTCCAAATAATCAAATTAACATGAAAGAATGAGAGGAATTCTATTGTAGGTCTCACCCTGGCAGGGTCTTCGACAATGCTATTAAAATAGCTCTGTATTTTTAAAAGACAGCTGCTCTCATGAATGGGCAGCTCAGAAATGTTAACTGAAATGAAAAACTATTCTCAAAAAGGAATCAGAGCAGTTTGTTCATTCAGAGTGTTGGGTGCTTCTTACCTTTTAAATTTGCTATTTGACTCAGCCTGAAAGTATGCCTTATTTTTTTTCATGTCATGAGTTACATGAAGTCAGCTGTAGGCTAAGGGCAGCTGCTGGAATGTCGTGTTGTTACCAGAGAATTCTCACACAGAGCTGCAGGTATGACAGCTAAAGCTAATAGTGTTGGCTCTGTCATACTTTACACATTTTGGTTTAACATATTGAAAATTTTCATTTTGAAGTTTTAAAAAAAGTATTAAAACAACATCACAAGGATAAATTATTCTAGACAACATAGCACTTCCCATCATCAAAGGGCCTTAGGAGAATTACATAATCAGCTTGCTAATGAACAAGGCATTACTGAGAAATAGCTTCAAAGGCTCCTGGGAATTTCAAAGTGGAGTATGACCAAATCTTGGAGAGAGACCTTAGGGAGAGAGAAGACAGAGGGAAACTTACTGTAAAGGCTTAGTCACAGCTACTGTTCTCATCTCTTACAGCTTCTGTAGATCTAGGAAAGGATGGGTCACTCCAAGATAAAGGGTAGTATATTTCCAGAGGAGGGGCTAGGGAGAGACTGTTATGCAAAACATGAAAATCTGAGTTTCCCTATTATGTAAAGGAATTTTTGTATATGAAATAATATTTGAGATTAGATTAATTTATTAGATTAATAATTTGAAGGTTTCATAATGAACAAAGAAATTAAACATTCCCTCCTAAGTCTCAGTTCTGCCATTTACTGGCTTGGTGACCATAGACAAGTGACTTTATTGTTCTGAACTTCAAGTTCCTCATCTGTAAAATGGGGATAATACATGCTCCCCTTTATCTCAAAGGGTTTTGTGAAGAAGGCACTTTGAAAATCTTAAAGCACCAGAGAAAGATGAGCTATATGTGAACTCTATGACTTTGTTAATTTCATTGGGTAGCTAGAGTCAGTCAGCTAAAAGTACTAGGGGGTAGTTTGTTGACTCATACAAGGGGATATTTCCGAAATGTTTTCTTCTGGGGTATTAAAGAGGGGAGGGAATCAGCATTTACCAGTCATCAATTATGTGCCAGGAACTGTGCTATGTACTTTACAAATATCTCATTTGATTCTTACAATGATCCTGGGATGTATGTGCTTTTATGATTCCCATTTTCTAGCTGAGGAAACTGAGGCAGACAGAGATTAACTGATTTTTCCAAGGTCACACAGTTAGTAAGTATCTGAGGCTGTATTTTGAATTCATATCTTCCCAACTCTAGTTCCAGTGCTCTATTTCCTATGCTACCTATGTTAATCAGAATCAGAATGAGACATGCTCATTTATTATTACACATATATTTTTAGTAGTAGAAAAATTAGATGTATTTGGAAACTGAAGGACTAAAATTCCATGGTGAAAAAACAATTTTTTTCAAACATATAGTCTTTTGAAAGACTAAAAATAGTTTTGAGGCAGCTGCAGTTCGTTATTGGTCACTGCCACATATATTGTTGCTATAATAATCAGCTATTATGTATGCATGTAATCCTTAGGGGGTGGCTTCCTAACTTGCAGAATGGGTTCCCTGATGGATGACTACCCTAAATTTAAAGTACTCTGTGGGACCATTTCCCTTTGAAACACTTCATAAAATCCCACAGATATGATTACCTTTAATATTCAATTAGTTCAAAGAAAAGTGCATGGAATGGCATAATAAGAAACGTGATGATACAACATTTTTTCAAAAATCTGGCATGTACTTTTCTACAAACATACAGAGCATCAGTGGGAAGAGTGGGTATATATAGAAAACATATAAAGAAGCATACTCATGAAGAAAGTACACTGCCAGAGTGCATGCATAGGAGGGTACTCATATTAGGTATACATATATATATATATATATATATATATATATATATATATATATAAAACATATATCTGACATAGTAGTCACACATTTATGTGTGTATATGTAGATATATGTGTGTATGTGTATGTACGTATACATACGTATAGATAATTATACAGACACATATATACATATATAAACATGCAATATATGTATATATGTGTATATATGTATACACACACACACACACACACACATACACACACCCTCACATACAATTAAGATGCCTCCAACACTGCCTGGCTGCTAAAGTATTCAAGGACTGTCATTTACTGCTCCCTAGGGTTATTGATTTTATACTTTGTGTTTGCTTTAACATAGTTGTCAAAAATAAGATGCATTTATTAAGCACTTATCATATGTTAGGCTCTGTGCTAACTGCTAGGGAAACAAAGAAAGACATAAAATAGTCCCTGCTCTCAACAGGGTGGGGAAGGGGGGCAAGGCAGGGGAGACAGCATTTCTAGATGCTGTGGTCTTCTAGCATCTGCCTCATCTAGAATAAATAAATAAATAAACAAATAAACAAACAAATAATGTGATAAATGAATAATAAAATGATGAGTAAAATAAATAAAAAAATAAAATAAAACTCTCTCTTCCTCAAGGAAATGGAAGTACTGCCACATTCTCTTAATTTAAAGCCCATACGTAGGTCTTTCTCCCTTTATCTTTTAGAAAAAGGATCAAGATGGCAGAGTAGAAAGACTCACATATGCTAGTTCCGAACCCACAGCCCATGGATTTCCTCTAAAAAGAACTCCAAACAAATTCTGGAACAGTGGAAGCCGCACAGCAACACAGTGAAGGAGATTTCCGTTCCAGAGAGCCCTGAAAACCAATCCCAAAGGTCCATCGCACCCCAGACGGGAGTGGAGCCCTGCCCTGCCCTGGCCTCGTGGCAAGGAGAGGAGCGAGAAGATCCGAGCAGGCTTCAGGGATGGAATCTCCAGCAGCCACGAAGGTCCCTCCACCCACGGACACACAGGTCAGTGAGAGAGACGGGCTGAGAGGGGAGCAGGATACCTCCAGGACTCAGGCCCCCTCGGAAGGCAGTGGCAGAGGCAGGGGCAGAGGTAGTAGCAGAGGCAGCAGGCGGCCAGAGGCTCCCAGAGTAGGTAGGAGCTTGGCAGCAGTTCCATTGCAAAAGGTCTCTGCATAAACCCCCTGAGGGAACTGAACCTGGGAGGCGGACTTACCCCTACCTGAGCACCAGAAATTAAGTTCCCATTGAATAGCAGCCAGGCCTGCCACCAAAAGCCCTGAGGCTGGGGAACAGCATTTGAAATCTCAGACCCCAAGCACTAGCTGGGCTGCGGACCTAGGCCAGGGGTGGAGAGGACTCTCAGAAGTCAAGTAACTGGCTGGGAAAATGCCCAGAAAAGGGAAAAAAAATAAGACCATAGAAGGTTATTTCCTTGGGAAACAGATGATGGCACCATTCCTCTCTGAGGAAGAAGACCAATGCTTACTATCAGGTAAAGACATAGGAGTCAAGGCCTCTGTATCCCAAACATCTGAAATAGATATCCAATGGGCTCAGGCCATGGAAGAGCTCAAAAAGGATTTTGAAAATCAAGTTAGGTGGAGGAAAAACTGGGAAAAGAAATGAGAGAGAGGCAAGAAAAGCATGAAAAACATGTCAATACCTTAATAAAGGAGACCCAAAAAATGCTGAAGAAAATAACAC
>CM053773.1:18046580-18086252 GCA_028658325.1 Potorous gilbertii | reverse complement strand
TTTTTTCATGCTTTTCTTGCATCTCTATCATTTCTCTTCCCAGTTTTTCCTCCACTTCTCTAATTTGATTTTAATAATCTTTTTGAGCTCTTCCATGGCCTGAGCCCATTGAATATTTATTTTGGATGTTTGGGATAGAGAGGCTTTGACTTCTATGTCTTTCCCTGATGGTAAGCATTGTTCTTCCTCATCAGAAAGGAAAGGAGGAAACATCTGTTCCCCACGAAAATAACTTTCTATGGTCTTACTTTTTTTCCCTTTTCTGGGCATTTTCCAAGCCAGTTACTTGACTTCTGAGATTCCTTTCCACACCCACCTCACCTCCAGATCTGCCCAGCTAGTGCTTGGGGTCTGAGATTCAAATGCTGCTTCCCAGCCTCCCCAGGCTTTCATCAGGGGCAGGGCTGCTATTCAATGTAAGATTAAACTCAGGTGCTCAGGTGGGGGCAGGGCCGCAGCACAGGGCTCAGTTCCCTCAGGGGGTTTACGTGGAGACCTTCAACAATGGATTGGGGCTCCTGCCTGCTTTGGGAGCCCCTGTCAGCTGCTGCCTCCCAAGGGGGCCCGAGTTATGGAGACACCCCGCTCCCCTCTCAGCAGCCAAACAGGCTGTCTCACTGACCTTTGTGCCTGTAGGCGGAGGGAACTATGAGGCCGCTGGAGATTCTGTCCTGAAAACCTGCCCGGATCCACTCCTCCCGGGGCCACATGGCCAGGGCAGGGCTGGGCTCCACTCTGGTCTGGTGCACGATGGATCCCCAGTATCAGTTTTTCTGGTCTCTCTGGAACAGAAATCTCCTCCACTCCATCGTTCTGGGGCTTTCTCTGCTTCAGAACTTGTCAGGAGTTCCTCCTTACAGGTATTTTATAGGCTGTGGGTTCGGGAGCTAGCATATGTGTGTCTTTCTACTCTACCATCTTGGCTCCTCCCCCTTTTGTTAATTTCTAATGAGGTACTGGGTTATGAGGGTCATGATGCCCTCTGGCTCCAAAAAGTGTATATATTCTCTGAGGTTAGGTTTTGTTTTGGGACTTACTCTTTGGAAGAAAGTTCATGTGCCAGGTGAGACCCTGGGTAGCTGCTAAGGAGCCCCCTGGCTTTGAAATCCCAGATGTTGGTGCTTCTCTCTCTGGTAATTATGTATGTATGTAATAGTCAGATATCTGTGATGTATGTATTGCTTATGGTCAGACAGTTAGAAGCCCTGTCTTTTGGGTCTTTATTTCCCTGCTTGTATTTTCTCTGTTGATATATGTGATTAAAGAACATTGTCGACCCCTCAAAAGTTGCTTTCCTTTTAGAAAAGCAGATCTAAAAACCTGTGCTAGTAGGCCATCCTGAATGTGTCAGGGTTCTTGCTGACACACTCATACATGGATAAATGCTTAGCGAAAGATTTCAGATTGGTGACAATATAGCTCTTTAGTCAAACAGTAGCTATTTACATTCTAGTTGGGTACCACTGTGAAGTTGTAACAGACATCTGATGATGAGCACTGGTACATTTCTATATAAATAGTGTTACTTGCTGACTGATATGTTGTTGATCCCTGGACAATAAGCTAGACCAACTGTGAAATACTGGTATTCTTTTCTCTGGGAAGAAAAGGATATGCCAAATTGATGCAAATTCTTAACAAATGACCAAATGAAAAACACTTTTCTTTTACTGGGAAGGACATATATTTAGTAGAAAATGTGCCTCAAGGACAAAAACACTACATCACTTTTCTAATCAAGATTGGATTCTTTAGCCAACTGATAAGGATCTTCTAAAGAATAATCCCTAACAGAACCTCTTATGGATCTAGGTAGTAGATAATGGTGGAAAGAAGCCTGGGAATATATGAAAGATAGTCCCATAATATTTAGCACATAGTAGACTAAATTGCTGAATTAAATTTATATTAGATGCTCAATCCTGATGTGATTCTAGGCGAAATCAGGTTAAAATGAACACCAGGAGAAGCCTGAATGGAAACAAATTGTCACAAGCTATGAAGCCCATGTCTGTTTTTTACCCTGAACTGGAATCTTCCTCTTTTTTCTTTCACCTCTGTCCTAGTGAGATAACATGTGGAATGCTGTGTTCAGCTATGAGAACTATATTTTAGGAAGAACATTGATAAGCTGGAGAGCATTTAGAGGAGGACAGGAAAGGGTCTTGAGTCCATGCTATATGAGGATGAATTGAAGGAAATGAGGATGTTCAGTGTATCAGTCAGTCAGAAGATCATTAAATATTTATTAGGTGACCTAAAGGTGCCAGGCTTTGTGCTAAGCCTTGAGGATACAAAAAGAGCCCTCAAGGAGCTCACAATCTAATGAATTAGGCAACAAAGAAACAGATAGGTACGGACAAGCTATACATAGGATGAATAAGAAATAATAAAAAAAGGAAAGGCATTAGAATTAAGAGGGAGTAGGAAAGACTTCCTTTAGTAGATGAGATTTTAATTGGCACTTAAAGGAAGCTAGGGAATCCAGGAGGCAGAGATGAGAAGGGAGAGCATTTCAGGTCTGAGGCACAGCACAAGAAAGTGTCCATAACTGAGAGATACTACCTTCAAGTAACAACAAGGAGGTCAGTGTCACTGAATCAAAGAGTACATGACGGAGAGTAAGATCTGAGCTGGAGGGAGGATAGTCTGGGCTTTGAATATGAAACAGAGAACTGTGTATTTGACTCTGAAGGCAATGGGGAGCCAATGGAGTTTATTGAGTAAAGCAGTGACATGGCTGCACCTACACTTTAGAGAAAAGAAAGGATACTATGGCTACCTTTAAGCATTTGAAGGGCTATCATATTAAAGAGGGAACTGATTTGCTCCATTTGGTTCAAGTAGGCATAACCAAGAGCACGAGGTGAAAGTTATGGAGAGACAAATTTAGGTAAAAAGGCAGGGAAAAAAATTCTTACTAATTAGAGTTATCCCCAGGTGGAAGGGGTTGCCTCAAGAATTCTATATCACTGGAGGCCTTGGGTACATTGTAGTGGTGATGATCTTTTAGGTCTGGGTTAGAGTGGTTAGCCTTTGAAGTCTATTCCATTTCTAAAATTCTGTGACATTAACATCCTCTTCTCCAGACCAAACCCTCACTCCTGCTTCCCATTCATACTGCCAAAAGCTTCCCAAAGCCCCCACCCCAAGGATGATGCTTATTGTCTCAGTCCCAGATCTTGTGGGATTGGGAGTGACTGGATCTCCCCCTTAAAGGACACTGCTGAAGAAGAAAACTATCCTGTCCAGGCAATCATTTCCAACTACTTTTAGTTTCTTGACTTGAACTATTTCTGTGATGATTGTTGGCCCTGGCTTATCCTTGACTCTTTGCATTGTAAGGGTCCCCATGCCAAGACCACGAGAGAACTTTTGGTGCAATAACCTCTGTGAGCTTTTATCCCCATTTATTTCCAGAGTTGACAGCACCCTCCTAGATGATTACCAATCTTTGGTGTTTCCTGCTCTTCATTTCTGCTATTCCATTATTTTTATGTTTTATTCTCAGCTTTGACCTTGGTGCTTTCTAGGCTGTAGTTTATCTCTTTTCCTTGTTCTGAGAACTGGTTCCCTCTCTTGTCTGAAGAGAGAAAACTTCATCCTGTCCCTTTCATGCCTAGCTGCTAATGCTCCCTAACATTTTACTATGAAATGGCTGGGTAGTTCCCATTAACTGAGTAAAAGGAAGGTAAGTACCTAAGTTTGAAAGAGAGCAGAACAGAGCTTTTTCCCCATCTAAACTAGAAAGCCTTACAAAAAGAAGAGATGTCATGAGAACTTTAAGCACTATGGCACTAGCTCCCCAGTGAGAGCATCAGTCAAATCAGCCGTAGGAGCACAGAGATGTATTTCATTATTATAATTAATACTTTACTTTGTGTAGTGTATCATATTTATCAACGTTCCTCCCTAACTGATTTCTGTTTTTCTTGAGTGCACTATTTCTTCCATTGTTTTTTTAGCTTATTTATTTTATCCACAAGTAATCATCAGTATTCATACAGAGAGAGAAAAAATGTGTGTCATGCCTGAAAACTAAGTTCTTGAGATTTAATCCATAGTTGAATTTACAAATCCGCCTGTATTGCGAAAATGCACTTACTTTAAGAGTGCAAAGGTGAACCAAGTGGTTTTTTCATTCAGGGCTTTTCCTTCAGAAAATCTCTCATAAATATAACAATCCAAAAATTTTATTCAAGATTCTGAAACATCAGAAAAGTTTTATCAACATTCTCCTTTTCCCACTTCTTTGTCTACTGTCAATGTTTCTTACTTGGCAGCCTACTAAGAATCCCACCTACCTGGAAGAGTCGCTGGGGAATATCACCAAGTGCTCTTGTATTGCCTTTTCTAATTAGCAGAAGAACAAGCAAGAGATACTCCCCACTTTATCCTATGGGTTTTGTTTCCAACCTATTTTTATAGTGCAACCATGAAAATCCCCAAATAACACATGGTAAATTTAAATGTTGGACTAGTATGAAAGAGTGGAATAAGGGGTGACCTAGTCTACCCCTTAAAGGACACTTTACTGGAGAAGAGTTGAGTGGGGACAAACTGTTTGACCCTAGTATTCAGTTGTTCTGAATATCTCTGTCCTATAAGTCAGAGGTTCTTAACCATTTTTTGTATGTGCCATGAACTTCTTTGGCAGTTTGGTTCTCTTGTCAGAGTAACATTTTTAATGTATTAAGCAAAAATGCATAAAAATTACAAAGGAACCTAGTTATGCTGAAACAGAATTATGAAGAAAAAACAGCTCATGGCCCTCAAGTCAAGAGTCTCTAACTATAGCTGGAGGTTTGTGAGTCTATTAAATTTTCAGTGTGACCATTTATACTTCAAAGGTAAAAATACTACAAATTAGTGCTGGATTTATTATTTTTTGATCGTCTAGATTTAAGAAAGTGATGGAGAAAATGTTAATAATTCAGATTAAACTTAAAAACTTACACATTTTTATGTAAGCATACGAACGCTTACATTCTCTTATGTAAGCATAAGAATGCTTACATTCTCTCCCATCCTTCTAGATTGTTAAATATTCCCCAGCACGCCAATGGCCATAACTGCGTGATATGAGTATGTACAAAAGAACTTGACAAATTTGCTTTGGATGCAGGAGCTGGCTTCCAAATCTAGAAGCCAGATGAATTTATTCAATGTCATGTTAAAAAAAGAAACAAAACAAACCAACTTTCAAATGGTCAGAGGTATTTTGAACGATATTTTTGTATGCATGTATAAGAGGAATGGACTAGATTTGTGTTGATCAGAATATTGCACACAAAACAGTGATTGTGTTGCTGGACAATATACATAATAAAGGCAGGAATGTGGAAAAGAGGTAATGCTTATGTCCTTGAAGGTCTTCTTTATTCCTTTTCTTTTTGGTTCTTAGTTTATTGGCATGGCAATCAAGGAACATTATGGGAGCCAAAGAGAAATTTATTGCTCCAGACTCTACCTAACTCCTATACTGTTTCATTGGGTAGAGTTCCTGAAATAGATTTTGGAAAAATAGATTGAAAATCATTATTTAATGGGAGTTAAAAGGAATTTCCTAACCCCAGGTCAGATGGTTGACTGAGTTTAGGAACCTTGAGTCTACTACCTAGCTGGCCTTAGCCTGGGATCTTCTGTTTGCCTTTCCTGGCTGCCTGACTTTGTGTGGTGGCTCACAGACAGCATCTATGATTAAAAGGGCTCTAAGCTTCCTTTATCAGAAAGAAGTTTATTAGCTACTACTCTATTCCAGTGGATAACAGAGAGCATCTCAGCTACCACAAAATTAACAAAGATGCCCAGCAGACACTGTGCAATGGACAATACAGACATACTACCTAAGAGAGATGACCTGATGTTCGGAGAGCAGAGACATGATGTCCAGTGAAACTCCTGGTAGATAGCAGCAGAAAGCAGTGGTAAGCGGTATGATGACATTTTAAGAAAATATCAGTGAGCATATGTATGCTCATGTAAGCTGATAGATACATACATAGATTTGGAACCAGGAAGGGCCTTATAGGCCCTCTACTCCAACTCTTTCCATTTACTAGATTAAAAAACTAAGGCCGAGAGAATGCAAATGACTTATTTGAGGTCACAAAGTAACAGATGCTGGACTTGAACCCAGGCCCTCTGACTTCAGAGGCAGTACTCTTTTCATTGTATCTCATAGATTCCTGCCCATTTATGTGTCCTCCATATGTGTTCCCTGGTCATGTGTTCCCTTAATGCTTATTCCCTGATCACACACATGCACTCCACATGTGTATGTACTCTGGTCATATATGCTCTCAGCATGTGGACCCTCCCTTATTAATGGCATAATAATCTGTGTGAGAGAATGCCCACTGTGGATATAGGATGCAGTCTTTTGTCCCTTAATTTACTTTGTTTAAATATAATTTGTTTTAAACTTTTCTTTCTAATCTTTATCACTGGAGAAAAAACTTGCATGGATGAGATAATAGATATATTGGAGTGTTGGAGAAACACATTATTGATACACTGATCTTGCAGTTCACTAAAATTTCAGGTTTTTTTTTCAGGTAAATAGCTCCTAAATGATTCATCCTCTATCTTGCATTTGTGAAATCATTTTTTGAACCCAAATAAGAGTTTTTACATTTATTTTGATTAAAATTTGTATTATTAGTTTCCACTGAATGTTTTTGATTGTGAAGAACTATTTAGATCCTGGCAGTCAGTCATCCAAAGTGTTAGCTGTACTCTTGTAAGTTTTGTTTCATTGGTGAATTTGATAAATATGACATCTATGCCTTTCGCTGAGTTAACTACCAACATTTTAAAGATCACATAACCAAGTACAGGTTCATGAGGATACTCCATCAGAGAGATGTTCCAAGTTGCTTTTGAATCAGTGTTGACTGTTTTAATGCATGTAACTGTACTCTGTTCATATTTATCCATCTTATTCACAAATATTATCTGAGACACTGTCCTTTTATTCCTTTCTAATTGATTCCTTATCTTACTCCTCATAGAAGATATTCCACATATTCTCTTCTCTCCTCAAGGCTTCTCATACTTCAACATTCATATCACGCCCCATGACCGTGAGTGTGCTGGGATCTTTTCTACACATGCACTCCCTTGGTGACTTCATCTGTTTCAATGGGTTTTTACAATTATCTCCATGAAGATAAATTATAGCTCTACCTATCCAACTAGTCTTTCTCCTGACCTTCCGCATTAATATGTGCTTACTGGACATTCCAAACTTGATGTCTCAGAGCATTTCAAAATCAACATGTCCCAAACAGAACTCATTATCTTTGCCTTCAAATGCAATGCCTTTTTAATCTTCCCTACTGCCGATGAAGATACCACCAGTCTTCCGGTCTCTTAGGTTTGGAACCTTGGGATTTATCCTCGATGTCATGTCCTCTTCAGGTACAAAGAATGGTGGCGGCGATGGTGGCAGCATTGTCCCTCACCTCATGCATTCAGTTGCTGAATCTTGCCATATATACATCTACATCTTCTGCAGCCAACTTCACTTATGTAGTCATGGTCTTAGTTCAGCTCTTTATCAGTACTCAGTTGAGGCTTTCTGACCTCAAGTCTATCCTTACTCAACAGTATACTAGGGTCAAAGTGATTTTCTTTAAGCACAAACCTCACTATTCTATTCCTTTGTGGAGTAAATTTTAGTGGCTCCTTATTGCTTCTAAGGTAAAATATTGAGGTTTTAAATCCCTTTACAACCCAGCCCCAACCTATCTCTCCTTATTCATTACTTATTCTATTTTTCATACATGATACTCTATCTTCTGTTTCCATGTTTTAACTTTGGCCATCTCCCACCCCTAGAACGTACTTCTCTATTTCACTGAATCCCTCTCCTCCAAGGCACAGAACAAGCACCTCCTTTTAAATAAGCCTTTCCTGATCCTTCCACCTGCTGGTTTCCTCCCTCCCTAGTTATGTTATATGTAACGAATGTATTTATTTACATTCATTATCTTTATATTTATTCTGCATATTCTTATGCATTTACTTACTATGACTCAATAAAATGAAAGCTCCTTGAGGAGAAGCGATTACTTCATTCTTTCAATTTTATCCCTAGTGCCTAGCATGGCACCTAGTAGGTACTTAATAAAAGCTTATTGATCTATTAGGGCAATTAGGCTGTACAGTAAGTGGAGAGAGTGCCAGGCCTAGAGTCAGGAAGAACTAAGTTTAAATCCAATCTCAGATACTTACTAGCTGTGTTACCCTCAGCAAGTCACTTAACCCTGTTCACCTCAGTTTCTTCATCTATAAGATGAGCTGGAGAAGGACATGGCATACCACTCTAGTACCTTTGCCAAATGATGACCCTGAATGGG
This sequence comes from Potorous gilbertii, assembly GCA_028658325.1. Lineage (NCBI taxonomy): Eukaryota > Metazoa > Chordata > Mammalia > Diprotodontia > Potoroidae > Potorous > Potorous gilbertii. Next base: position 18,077,889 of record CM053773.1, on the reverse strand, counting down.
GTCACAATGAGTTGGATATGACTGAAATAACTGAACAATAACAAAACTGATCAACTGATGGGGGCATCATGACATCCCTAAGTCAAAGGTATACTGGAGCCAGTTCCTAGAAGCTCAGCAAGTCTCAGAGACTCAGAGAGTCAGTGGTTAAATATTTACCACAATACACTTGCCCTAAGTGTTCACAAACCATTCACTTAAAAATAAGTTCTAAAATTATCCCAAGAACTGAAATAAAACACAATGAATCATGGCTTTCAGATTCCCCTCTAGATTCTTGAAAGTTGGGTCAATTGTCTATCCTGTTCTGCAATATATTTCAGAGGTTTTCACTCTTCACAGTGATATCTCCTTGAGTTGAATTAAATTCTTAGAGTCTAAATTATTTTCTTGCCTTGTAAAAAGAAACAGATCTGGCTGATTTTGTGTACTAGTCTTTGAATGTGTGTTGACCCACAGAGTGTCTAGAAACTGGTATAGCTTTCTAGAGGCTTAAATGGAAGTGAGCCCTGAGTATTACATATACTTAAGGGAGGGCTGGGATAGGAGTTTTCAAAACTCTCACAAAGCCAACCTAAAGCTAATTTCACAAAAGATAGGTTTTTCTCTCAGTGATAAGTCTGTCTAAGAGAGACTAGCTAGATTCTGGGGCAAAAAAAGAGAGGCCAAGCCCTGAGGGGTTTGACCTACCTTCTTTCCCAAGTAAGCATACTGGGAAGGATTACTGAGGAGGGGGACTAGGCCATCCCCTGCCCTGCATCCTCCCTGGCCCCTGAACCAATAAACAAAATGATACTGATTTTAAAATGGAAATGTTGAGAGTGGGGTATAAATATGACTGCAGGTCACTTTTTTTTGTGTGGGTGAGAACAGTGGCAGGAGCTTTTAATTAGACAGAAAAAGGGGATAAGGAAGAAGAAGAAAGGGGAGGGAAAAGGGAAGGGAGAATGGAAGAGAAGAGGAAGAAAGAAGAAAAGGAAGAGGAGGCAGAAAGGAAAAGGGGAGGAGGACATAGAGTAGGGGGAGTGAAGAGGAGAAAATAGAATCAAGTAGCATCATCCAATGCCCCAGCTGTCAAATATTCTTACTGAAAGTACTAGAATAGGGATGGCGAACCTGTGGCCTTAAGTCCACATGTGGCCTTCTAGGTCCTCAAGTGTTGCCCTTTGACTGAATGTTGTTCATCCATTTTTGAAGAGGACCTGTGACATCCTGGGGTGATGTCTTGACTTGCACATGAATTGAGCTTAAGTGAGTCACAGTAGAACAAAGTTGTCAGCCTCACTGTCTCTTCCAGAGTCATCGAAGTCCAGTGGTAAGACAAAAGTCAGAATGATGTGCTCATTGACTCACCAAACTTTAAGTGTTCCATAGCACCTGCTTCAGCCGCTTTCATGACCCTTGGAATAAACTGCTCTCATTCACCCATTCTGTTACGTAGAATTATCACATACTTGGATAGACATTTGCTTAACTCATTGTCACATTTGAGGCCCATCAGTTACCCTCAATCTGATTTAGTCTGTATGCTGAGAAGGGTATGTATACATATATATGTATACATATACATATATGTATGAATACACAGAATACCAAATAAACAAAATGGTCCTGATGCGAAAATATATATATTATATGCATATGTGTATATGTGTGTACACATACATATGTATATATACACATTATATATGTATGTGTGTGTATGTGTATATATACATATGTGTATTTCTCCTATGTGTCAGGCACCATATCAGGTGCTTTTTTTTTTTTACCAATATTACTCAATTTTAGCTACTCAATGACAACTTAATGCTTGTAAAACCTAAACATTAAGCTACATTTTCATAGTTGATACTGTCATATACTAGGTGCCATGCTGAATTTCTAGATGCGAAGGCAACTTGGTAGCTAGGATTTGTCCCACCTTGGTGTAACAAGCAAAGTCTTGGAGGAGAAATGAGATGACTATGGAATGGAAAGTCAGGAACATATGCTTAACAACTTGGTAAATAAATTGCCATTTAGGGGGAAGCAGTTTGATTTTGAAGAAAGACAAACTTTTTGGCATAATTGAGGTCTTTACTTAAAAGTCCTGGAACAGAGAGGTGGCAGTAGTGAAAGCACCCCTGCTGTCCCTTTCAATAATAATTTTTTAAATTCCTGAAATGAATCATTTGTTCCATATCCTACAAAGCTCCCCCTAATCCTTCAGAGCACCAGCAAAGAATTTATGAAAGAACTAAGACAGGAAGGATGTGGGATCTTGATTCTCCTCCTTACCTGCAAATTATCTCCTTTCCCCACAGTTTAATTTAAATCATGGTCTATTTGCCTTCTGTTTTTAATTGGTAGGTTCTTTCTATCCAGCTTTTGTTTTCCTAAACATTGAGTTTGGCTTTCTGTTTTTAGATCTTGGACACAAGCATAACAATTACTTTCAAAGTAACCAAGCTCAGAGCAAAGTTTCTAAAGCTAATTAACCATTCTTTAGATGTACTACCCTGAGTTTCCACTGAATGCTAAATGCACATTTCTTTTTCTTATTTTTCTACTTTGGACTTTAGAGTGTTTGAACTTATAATTCATCCTAGACTCTACATTAATAGCTGTAATAACATTAAGAATAGCAATCAATCAATCAATCAATAAACATTTATTAAGTTCCCAACTGCAGCAGCAACAACCACCAGCACCAGCTCTTTACAAAGAGCTTTGATAGCTTATTTTAAGGAAAGCTACCTGGAGACAACTATTATTAGTCACACTTTTTTTTTTAGAGAAACTGAGACCTAGTGAAGGTGAAGTGACTCTTTTGATTCTTAACTTTAGCATGATTTTCTCTGTCCCTAACCTTTCATATCTAATGAGGTAGCAAATACTGTCAATCCTATTTCCATAAAATTTCTCACATTTGTCACTTTCTTACTCTTCCCACTGCTACCACTACTCCTTATCATCCTGTCTAGATTATTGCAGTTTTTCTTCCCTTCCTCTTTCCTTCCTTCCTTCCTTTTCTCCCTTCCCTCCCTCTTTTCATATCATATCCATATCATACCCTTAACCAGAGGTGCTTTGCCTAAAGGAATGTAAATTTTGATTATTGAAACTTTACAAGATATCTTAGGATTTATGGGATTTCTTTCTTCAGGACCATGTCCTAAATCCAAATCATTCTGACTCTCATTGATTGACTAAAAATAGATCCAATTTTAAGCCTCACTTGGTTATAGGTTGGGCTCTGATTCAGAATGAGTGTAAATAGCAATTATTTCTGTTTTGGCCAGAAATCCTGAGGGTCTTCCCCTCCTAGAGTGGTTTTTTTCCCTGTTTTCTTTTAAGTAGGGAAAAGAGGCCATTCTTTGCTTCATTTTTTTTTTGAAGGACAGAGCCAAAACATTCATTTATACACCAGAAAGCCAAATCCATCATAGTAACAAAAATCTATACAATGTAGAGAACAATACCATCCCCAAGCCTTCCCCCTGCTAGGCTTTGTAAACAAAATGACAGACAAACTTTTTCACTCTATTGCCTATATAGCATAATTTCCAATTGCATGTTAATTTTTAACATTGATACTTGAAGCTTTGAATTTCATATTCTCTCCCTCCCTCCTCACCCACCCTCACTGAGTAAACAAGCAATTCAATATATAGGTCATACATGTGTAACAATACAAAGTATTTCCATAATAGTTATGCTGAAAAAGACTAATAACATTTCCCTTTGTCCTATCTTGCCCTTCATTTATTCCATTCTTTCACTTGACCTGTCCTCTCATAATAGTGTTTGCTTCTGATTATCCCTTCCCCCAATTTGCTGTCCCTTCTGTTATCTTCCTTCTCTATTCCCTTGCCCCTTGCCTTCCTGCAGGATAAAATAGATTTCCATATTCAATTGAGTGTTTGTTATTCCCTCCTTAAGTAAATCCCATGAGACTAAGGCTTAATTATTTTCTTTCATCTCCCCCCTCTTCCCCTTCATTGTAAAAACTCTTTCTTGCCTCTTTTATGTGAGATGATTTCCTACATTCTACCTCTCCCTTTTCCTTATTCCTAGTATATTCCATTCAACAGTAAATTTTGTTTTTTTAGGTATTTTCCCTTCATATTCAGCTTACCCTGTGCCCTCTGTCTATGTATACACACACACACACACACTCACATATATACACATACAATACATATACCCATGTACATATACATACTTACACATATATAACGTACACATACATACACACCCATACCCAACTATATATATATGTGTATGTATATTGCCTCTAAATACCCTCATACTGAAAAATGTCTCATGAGTTACAAATAACATCTTTCCATGTGGGAATGTAAACAGTTTAAATTTAATGAGTTTCTTAAGTCTTCTCTTTCCTATTTACCTTTTCATGTTTCTCTTTATTCTTGTATTTGAAAGTCACATTTTCTATTCAACTCTTCCACAAGAATGTTTGGAAGTCCTCTATTTCATTGAAATTCAATTTTTACCCTGAAGTAGTATTTTTCTGGGTAGGTGATTCTTGGTTTTAATCTTGTCTCCTTTAACCTGTGGAATATCATATTCTAAGCCCTTCCATCCCTTAGTATAGAAGCTGCTAAATCCTGTGTTATCTTCATTGTATTTCCACAATACTTGTTTCTTTTTGGCTGCTTGTAATATTTTCTCCTTGACCTGGGAACTCTGGAATTTGGTTACATTTCTAGGAGGTTTTCTTCTGGAATCTCTTTCAGGAGGTGATTGGTGGGTTTTTTCCATTTTATTTTACCCTTCGGTTTTTGAATATCAGATTAGTTTTCCTTGATAATTTCTTGAAGGATGGGGTCTATCTAGGCTGTTTTTTTGATCATGGCTTTCAGATAGCCCAATAATTTCGATATTTAAATTTAAATTATCTCTCCTGGATCCATTTTCCAGATCAGTTATTTTTCCAATGAGATATTTCACATAGTCTTCTATTTTTTCATTCTTTTTTTTTTTTGTAATTTCTTGGTTTCTCATAAAGTCATTAGTTTCCATTTGCTCCATTCTAATTTTTAAAGAATTATTTTCTTCAATGAGCTTTTGGATTTCTTTTTCCATTTGACCCATTTTGCTTTTTAAGGTATTCTTCTCCTCATTGGCTTTTTGGACCTCTTTTTTGCCATTTGTGTTAGTCTATTGTTAAAGGTGTTATTTTCTTCAGCATTTTTTGGGTCTCCTTTAACAAGTTGTTAACTTGCTTTTCATGATTTTCTTACCTTGCTCTCATTTATCTTCCCAATCTTCCCTCCACCTGTCTTACTTAGTTTTCAAAATCCTTTTTTGAGCTCTTCCATGGCCTGAGATCATTGTATATTTTTTGGAGGTTTTGGATGTAGAAGCCTTGACTTTTATGTTTTCCTCTGATGGTATGATTTCTTCTTCCTCACCAAAAAAGATGGAAGAAAATACCTCTTCACCAAAAAAGTAACCTTCTATAGTCTTATTTTTTTCCCAGTTTGGGGGCATTTTCCCCATCAGTTACTTGACTTTTGAATCCTTTGTCAAATGGAGAATAAACTCTAGGGAACTGTAAGTTCTCAGTTCCTTCAAGGTGGCAAAATCAAGGGAGAGGAGTTTGCTGCTCTCCTGACCACTGCTCTGGTCTGTGAGCCATGATAAGCACTCTTTCTTGCTCAGCATCCACAAGTAGGATTTTCTCTTCAGAGCCTCCACTAGGTCCTCCACATCAGTGCTTCTCCTCACTTCAGGACCATCACTCAGGTCCGAGACTCAGATCAACTGCTCAATTCCCCCAGGGTCTTTAGGCCAAGGGTTCCAAAAGTGGATGCTGCTGCCACAGTGGCTACTGCTGCCCTGGGGCTGGGACTGAGGCTAGACTGGGCTCCCTTCTCACCCAGGTGAAAGAGCTTTCTTATTGACCTTTGAGGCTGTCTTTGGCATTTTTGGGTTGAGAAATCTGGAACCGCAGCTACTACCTGTGATTCCATGCCCTGAAGCCTGCTCCAGTCCTGTCTGTTCCATGCTGTACTCTGCTCTGAGTCAGGAGTTACAGACCTTTCATGTTGGCCTTCCAGGCTGTTTTGGGCTGGAAATCTCTTTTACTCTGTCATTCTGTTACTTCTATTGCTCTAGAATTGTTTAGAGTCATTTTTCACAAGTATTTTATGGGTGATGGGGTTAGAGTTAGAGCAGATCCTTCCTTCTACTCTCCCATCTTGGCTCTGACCCCCTCTTTGCCTCATTTCTTACCTGAGTTTAATTACTGAATGGGCATCGCCCCAGTCAAATGGAAATCTGGGGAAGACCTTAGCTTAAAAAGGCCAAGGTTTCCCCGCTCCATCTGGGGCAATCTCTAATCATTCTGATCTGTATCTTGCCACTTGATTGAGATGGCTCTAGAGGAGAGAATGAAGCCGATGACTTTGTACAACCTTCCTTCACTTAAATCTAATTCACTTGCAAGTCATGGCATTACCTCCTTGATGTCGTGATCCCCTTTGAGAACAAAGGACCAACCAAAAGATTATGGCAATACATTTTTACACACATTCGTGCTTATAACAACATTGAAATAATAATGACTAATATTGATATGGACAGTTAGGTGGTACAGTGGACACAGCACCAGGCCTGGAACCAAGAAGACCTGGCTTCAAATGTGGCCTCAGACACACAAACAGCTGTAAGTCACTTAAGTCACTGTTTGCCTTAGTTTTCTCATCTGTAAACTGAACTAGAGAAGGACATTGGAAACCACTTGAGGATCTTTGTCAAGAAAACCCTAAATGGAATCACAGAGTCAGACATGACTGAAAATGACTGAACAGAAACATTTACATAGTACTTGTGTTTCTTGCTCTAATCGCTCCTTGACTCTGTTTCCAGAGCATTCCTTTTAAAGCATAAATCATTCTCGCATACTTGTTCACTCAAAAATCCCTAGTGGATCTTGATTGTCTACTGTACGAACTTCAAATTCCTTTTCCTGTTATTTAAGGTCCTATGCAATCTGACTCCATCTTACTTTTCTAGAATCCTCTCATTCCCGACTTCTATGTACTACATGTAGGCTCTAGTCAATCTAGACTATACTTTCTTCCCTGACCCTGACCCTTGTTCTATCCCATCTCTGTCCCTTTATTTATGAGATTTTCTATACCTCAAATGTCTGCTATTCTTTTCAATCAATCCATAATTATTAAGTGCCTATTGTTATTAAGGCACTGTATTAAACCCTGGGGATACAAAAAGCACAAAAGACAATATTCTTGACCTCACGGAGCTTACCATCTAATCAATTGTAGATTTTCACCTTATTTATTCCTACCTTACTCTTTAAAGTCTGACTCATTTTCCTCCTTTTCCACAAAGTATTCCTTGAAGGTCTCCCCTTGGTCTGCTATCCACTTTGATAGCAAAATTTCTTCTCAGAACTTAATTAGTAATTTGTATTATACCTCCCAAGTGCACCTACAATGTATTTTTGTGGGTTGTAGTTATCTTTGATGATATTATCCCTCTGTAAGCACAATGAGGAGAGGGACTCAGTCTTATTTGATTGTTTTGCCAGTGTCTAACATAGTGTTTTTCATACAATAAACACATTTTTTACAGAAATGAGTTTTTGACCTAACCAGAGAGCAAAGAGCCTTAGAAAGGCAAGATTCAAATCCAGGCCTCCACATTCCAAATTCAATAGTACTTTCTCCTATACTACAGCTATCTCTACATAAGATGGTTGATGTTGCACTCAGTGAAATCATGAACAGAATGCAGCATTTGCTTCATTGATAAAGATAGAGTAGAATGATAAAAGGTCCTTGATTTAGAATTGGAAGATCTAGGTTTTTATCTAAGCTCTGAATAACTTTAGGCAAGTCAACACCAAACTGTACCTCAAATTCCTCATTAGTAAAGGAAGTCTAGATGACTGAGATCTATTGTTGTTCCCAGGCATCTGTGAAGAATGTGATGGAGAACCACCCAAACCTGATGATAAGTACCTCTGTGGGCACAAAAGATGCTTCCAGAGAAATATGAAAAGCAATTCTAAAGAGAATGAAGTCTTAGAAAAGAAATGTTAGACCTTAAGGTCACAGGAAATGTTTTCCTCTCAGCTTCTGGTCAGAGAGAGTCAAAGGCTGTACAAGAGAAGGGCAGATTTGGAAAGTGAACAGCTATGAAGAAGATGATGTTTGAGAATATGCTTTAGAGTTCTGGATACCAGCTTAAGAGAAAGGAATGATAAGTTTTTGGCTAGAGTATACCTAATCAAAGCAGGTAAATATGTATTTCTCAAACTCAGGGGTTCTTAACCTTTTTGGTGATGGGGACTTTTTTGTCTGCCTAGTGAAGATTATGGATCCTTTTTCATAATAAAATTTTCAACGCATAAAATAAATTACATGAGCTTGCAAAGGAAACCAATTATATTGGCATATAGTTATCAAAAATAGAAAATTCACAACCCCCAAGTTAAGAATTCTCAGTGTAGAGTCTTGAATATAATTAAGAGGTCTTCAAATTGAAAAATAATGGGGAAGAAAACTTCTCTAGAAGTATGTGTTTCTGGAACTTTGAGTTTATATGTATTCATATGTTTATATGAATACATATAAACACATCAAGATAGATAGAAAATAGGAAGAATAGGAATAGAGTTGCCCAAAAATACAAATTGGGTAAAATCTAAGAAAGAAAGCAGTAAAAAAACCTCCATGACCTCAGGGATCTATACATAAAGAGGGATATTATGGTAGAGTGGAAAGACCCCTTACTCTGGAGTCCAAAGACTTGGATTCAAATCCCACCTCTGATACTTACTACCTGTGTAACCTTTGAGCAGCTCACTTAATCCACCTGGGCCTCAGTTTCCTCAATGGTAAAATGAGGAGGTTGAACTAGATATACATACAGGTAATAAGCGAGAAGGCCTAGAGAACTGAAGGACTGAAGGGAAGGAGGCAAACTGGACCTCATAGGTATCACTGAGATTGATGGGATAGGGCCTAAGATTGGACAAATAATATCTAGCATTTATGTTGTCTTTACACATGCTATCTCATTTAATCCTCACAAAAGCCCTGGGAGGCAAGTACTATTAGTATCCACATTTTATGGATCAGGTAACTGAGGCTTGCTCAAAGTTAGACTTGCTCAAAGTCATATAGTTAATATGTGTCTGAGGAATAATTTGAATTCAGGTCTTCCTTGACCAATGTTCTTACCATCTGCATCATTTATGACTCTGGAGGATATAATTTATTCAAACCCAATTGATCAAAGGATAGTTGGCAGGAGTATGTGTGTGTGGCAAAGTAGAAATGTACATTAAGAAGTTATACTCATAACTTATCACAAGGATAATGTATTATGACCAGGAAGAATTTATACCCAAATGCAGGACTTGTACAATATTAGGAAAACTATCAGCATAATTGACCATATTCAATAACAAAATTAACAGAAATCATATGACTATCTCCATACTTGCAGAAAAAGCTTTTGATAAAATACTCATTCCTATTAAAAACACTGGAGAGCATAGGAATAAATGGAGTTTTCCTTAAAATGATAAGTAGCATCTAAACCCATCAGCAAACATTATATATAAAGTGACAAAAAGCATTTCTAATAAGATTGGGGGTAAAACAAGGATGTCCATTATCACCACTGTTACTTAGTATTGTGCTAGAAATGTTGCCTTTAGCTATAAAAGAAGAAAAAGAAATGGAAGGAATTAGAATTGTTAATGAGGAAACAAAGCTTTCATTCTTTGCAGATGATATGATAGTATACTTACAGAATCAATTAAAACAACTACTTGAAATAATTAACAGCTTTAAGAAATTGCAGGATATAAAATAAACCCATATAAATCATTGACATTTCTATATATTACTAACAAAGTCTAGCAGCAAGAGATAGAAAGAGAAATTCCATTTAAAATAATATAGACAATATAAAATATTTGGGATTCTACCTGCTAAGACAAAGACAGGAACTACAAGAACACAATTATAAAACATTCTTCACACAAATAAAATCAGATCTAAATACCTGGGAAAATATCAGTTGCTTATGGGTAGGTTGAAATAATATAATAAAAATGACAACTCTACCTAAATTAATTTACTTATTCAGTGCCATACCAATCAAACTACCAAAAATTATTTTTTGGAGCTAGAAAAAAATAACAAAATTCATCTGGAAGAACCAAAGGTCCAGAATATCAAGACAATTAATGAAAAAAATATACAAGGGAAGGTGGCCTCCCTGTACCAGATCTAAAACTGTATTCTAAATCAGTAATCATCAAAACTATTTGGTACTGGCCATGAAATAGACTGGTAGACCAGTGGCATAGGTTAACTACATAAGACACAATTATTGGTGACTGTAATAATCTACTGTTTGATAAACCCAAAGACTCTAACTTCTGGGATAGGAACTCACTACTTGACAAACACTGCTGAGAAAACTTAGAAAATAGTATGGCAGAAAGTAAGCATATACCAACATCTTATACCACATACCAAGATAAGGTCAAAATGGGTACATGATTTAGACACAAAGGGTGACACCATAAGTAAATTAGGAGAGCAAGGAATAGTTTACCTATCAGATCTATGGAGAAAGAAAGAATTTATGATCAAACAACAGATAGAGGACATTACAAAATGCAAAATGGATAATTTTGATTACATTAAATTAAAGAGTTGTTGCACAAAGCCAATGCAACCAAGATTGGAATGAAATCAGAAAGCTGAGAAACAATTTTTACAGTCAGTATCTCTGACAAAAGCCTCATTTCTAAAGTTTATAGAGAACTGAGTCAAGTTTATAAGAATACAAGTCATTTCCCAATCGATAAATGGTCAAAGGATATGTCAGTTTTCAGATGAAGAAATAAAAGCTATCTATAGGCACATGGAAAAAATGCTCGCAATCACTATTGATTACAGAGATGCAAATAAAACCAACTCTGTGATAACTGTTGGAGAAGATGTGGGAAAAATTAGAACATTAGTGCATTGTTGGTGGAGTTGCAAACTGATCCAACCATTCTGGACAGCAGTTTGGCTATAAAACTGTGCATACCTTTTGATTGAGCAATACCACTACTAAGTCTGCATCCCAAAGAGATCATTAAAAAAGGAAAAAGACCTACATGTAAAAAAATATTTATAGTAGCATTTGATATGACAAAGAATTGGAAGTTGAGAAGATGCCCATCAATTGGGGAATGACTGAACAAACTGTGGTATATGAATGTAATGGAATACTATTGTTTCATAAGAAATGTTGAGCAGGCAGATTTCAGAAAAACCTAGAAAGACGTAAATGAATTGATACTGAGTGAAGTGAGCAGAACCAGGAGAACATTGTACACAGAAACAACAACATTATGCTATGTAGACTTAGCTCTTTTCATTAATACAGTGATCTAAGACAATTCCAAAAGATTCATGATGGAAAATGCTATGCACATCTAGAGAAAGAACTATGGAATCTGAATGCAGATCAAACATACTATTTTCTCTTTTTTGTTTTTTCTTTCTTCTGTGTTTTCCTTTGTTTTGATTCTTCTTTCACAGCATGATTAATATAGAAATATTTAATATGATTGCACATGTATAGCCTATATCAAACTATTTGCTCTTCTGGTGGGGAGGAGAGGGAGGTGGAAAAGAAATTGGAATTCAAAATCTTGTAAAAGTGAATGTTGAAAACTATCTTTATATGTAACTGGAAAAAATAAAATATTATTAAGTGGAAAAAATAGAAATTATAATCATGAAGAAATCTGATTATTAGAGTGGGGAAATAGTGAAAATCATCAGACTGGCAGAAACAACAGCAAGATTGTGATCAGAATATCTTACAGACCAACTGGACAGAAAGTGGAAAGAAAGAGGAGCTGGGAAAATAGAGTACTAAACTTGAATAGAAATGTGATAAGGGAGTGATAGGGAATTTAATTATTTGCCTATTTGAAAAATTCATCTTTTAATTGCCCAATATAATAATCTTTCCCCAGTCTTTATCTCTTGATCCTTTCTGCAGCAGATCCTCTGTCTTCCCTAAACTTCTGGGACATTCCTTCTCCCTTTTCTCCTCTTCTTCCCGCTACTTTTTTTAATCCTCTTGGTTCTAATGCCAAGGTATCTCTTTCCTCTGAGCCCTTCTCTCCATTCACAATGCCATCACTTTTAACCACCACGCCTCTCTAGGCTCTCCAAAGAATTTAATTTTAAAATGATGGTTTAAATGTTGAGACTTAAACAGCAACACTATATATTCTCTGACTTGCAGGAACTATTGTCTCATTCCTCAGCAGTGATCCCAAATAGCTACTTTGCTTTTTATTTAAAAGATGCTGCTTTCTGGTAGATTGATTAGTCCAGTAGTATTTTAGAAATGCTGATGGAAACATCATTTTTTGGCTCAACTAATTTATTTAGTTCAATATCACTGAAAGCGTAATACTTTAAAAATAGTGAATAAATTTAGGAGATACCAAGAGTAAGAATTCTTTAATATAGGGTAAAGTTGGTAATGGTTGGAATTGGCATATTTAATAATAATAGTAGCATTTATAAAGTATTTTAAGGTTTGCAAAGCATATTATATCATTTGATTCTTAAAACAAACCTGGTCGGTAGGTGATATGATTATCCACCTTTTGCAGATGAGGAAACTGAGGCAGATAGAGGTTAAATGATTTGCCCAAGGTTATGTAGCCAGTAAAAGTCTGAGGCTGGATTTGGACTCAAGTTTTACTGACTCCAGATCGGGAGCTCTAAGCATTGCACCTCTTACCTACTCCTTTACAGTTGGAAAGGGGTGTATCATGATGTAATTATAACAACTAGTATTTGTATAAGGCTTTAAGATTTGCTTAACATATTATGTCATTTGAGTCTCACGGCGACTTTGTGAGATAGTTATGATCATTACCTTATTTTACAGATGAGAACAGTCAGAGAGTGGTTAAATTAAGGCAGCATCTCATGGCTATTAAGTGTCTGTGGCAGGATTTGAATTCAGGCTTTCCTTACTCCAACTTCAGCATTCTATCCACTAGGCTACCTCTAAATCATGGCCTCTTAATCTGGGGAACTTCAATATTTTGATAACTTATTTCAATATAATTGTTTTCCTTTGTATTTTATTTTATGTATTTAGAGGCGATTGACAAGGGGTCCATGGTATCTAGGACACACACAAAAATGAATAACCCCTGCTCTAGGTGATGACAAGGCAATGTAAGTAGTGTAAGTATTACTATCTCTATTGTACAGAGAAGTTATTTGCACAAAGGCACAGTAAGTAACCACAGCTGGGATTTGGACCCAGCTGTTCTCTCTCATTCAATCTTCCTACTACAGTATTCTGTGATGGGGCGTGTTTACCTGTACGATGTAATTTTGCAGGATGAGCAAAGGATGAGAGAATTTTTCAGGATGAGAGAAGGGAGACTATATTGTAAATTTCAAATTAAATTAGCATTTGAAAGGAAAATGCCAAATTTAAAAGTCATATTTAACAAAAAACTCTCCAAAGAAAATCAAGGAACACATTTATTAACATTTAGCTCATGCCCACATCTTTAGGTGTGACTTTTACTTCAGCAACCTGAGGCAAATAATTGTATATTTCACTTCAAAGATCTTGACGTTAAAGGACTATGGTTTTCCCTGAAAATGTGTTTCTGCTATTCCATAAAATTCCCTTAAATTTCTTTTTGCTATATTTGCTATATTTCTTCTATTCTCAGGAGACATGAAGGATATATTACCACCATCTTATCTATATCAACTCCAACCTAAAGCTAATTCTCAGTCATGTGTTGATAATTTACATGATTATTCATTATTTAATCACTGAGTGTGTGTGCTGGGTACTCTGTTAGGGGCTGGTGACACAAATACAAAGGAAATAATCCCTATGTTTAAAGAACTTTTATTCTAAGGGGTCAGGAAGAAAGTAAGTACACATAAAATATGTATAATGCACAACTATAAAGTGAATAAATACAAATATGTATATACATATATGCACATACACACATATTTAGTAGTTAAATGTAAAGTTTTGGGGAGCAAGGGCAGTAGCATTTGTGGAGAGAGGATTGGGAACAACTTCATGCAGAATATGATGCTTGAGTTGTCTCTTAAAGGGAAAAAAGGGACTCTATCAGAAGGGAATTAGGAGGTATGGTATTCAAAACAGTCCCAGAGACATTATTTCTGGGTAATTTAATCATTTTATTAACAATGACAGCATTTTAATAAAAGAACAATCATTTGGCATCTCTCTCTTAGATCACAGACAAGCATGGTGATGGGCTCAAGACTTAGATGTTATTTTAGAAGAGGATTATTCAAAAGGATGGTAATCAACTCTGATTGGTTAACAATTAATGAGAAAACGAATATTACAATGAGGAGTGCATCTGAATTTTGATTAAGTCATTTAGTTCTTAAATTACCCCCAGCCTTGGGCAATCTATTCAAAGAATTTATGCCCCACTCAAGAGTGAGCAGAACACAATGGTTGCCCTCTTGGGTGGGCTCTAGATAGAGGAGAAGTCTAGCTCAAACTTCAGAGATTGAGGTCTTGAAATGAGGATTAAGCAAAGGGGGAAATTGGAGTCTCCCCAAATCACTCACCAAATAATTTCTCTCAGAGGGAGTATATTCCAGGCATGTGGGATGGCTAGTACAGAGGTATGGGGGTGCGATGCAGTGAGGGAAGAAATGAGAGAAACTCAGTTTGTCCAATTCTCAAAGTGCAAGGGACCATCTAATGGAATTGGAGAAGTGGAGCTGGAAAGAAATTCAGTCAGTCAAAAAACAGTTATCAAGCTTTTACTATGAGGAGGATCAGGAAGACCTTCTGAAGAAGGTAAGACTTTGATTGAACCTTGAAGAAGCCAGGTGGTAGAGGGGAGGAGGCTGTGAAGTTGTGAAGGTTTTTTTTTTAGTAGAATTTTATTGATTTTTTTTTAATTTTTACACCATCTATATTTTGCCTATATCCTTTTAAGTGGAATTTTATTCATATCTTTTTTTCACACCACTTATATTTTCTCCTATATCTTTCTTTTTCCTTCAAAATCATGCCTGATAATTTAAAGCAAAAAAAAAAGGAAGAAGAGAAAAAAATTTGGCAAAAGCTATCAACATAGAAAAAAATCCAATATTGTATGCAGTATTTCATTCCTATGGACCTTGGTCTCTGCAAAGAAAAGGGGAAGGATTCTCACATCATTTCAGGGCCATGCTTATTCATTTCACAATAGTCAGTTTCAGTGGTTTTATGGTGGTTGTTTCTTCTCATTTACAGTTGCCATTGTGTATTATGTTATTCTGGCTCTGCTTACTTTTGTAAAGCATTTTCTGAGCCAAACAGTGGGGTTTATATTTTATCCTAGAGGCAATAGGGAGCCATTGCTGCTGATTGGGTAAGGGACTCACATGGCCAGATCAACCTTGAAGGAAATTACTTTGGCAGTAGAGTATAGGAAGTATATCAGTGAGGAGAGATGTGAGGCAAGAAGGCCAGTTAAGAGACTTGGCAATAGTCTAGGAAAGGACTGATGAGGGCCTGCACTAAGGTGGTATGCAAATGGAGAGAAAAGGTTAGATTTGAGAGATGCTGTGGAGGATGAAAAATTCAATTCAAGAATATACTTAAAGCTTCGTTTATGACAATACTTTCAAGCTCCTTATCAGGCCTACTAATAGTGAAAGGAAATGACTTGAAAATCTGTAATTTTCCTTATCTTAATTCTGATAAATTTTTAATTAGAAAAGAAAAGCATTAATCATCACAACCTGTAACAACAGTACTAATAGGCAGCAACATGTAGTAGATAATAAGCTGGTCTTCAAGTCAGTAAGATGTAGGTTCAAGCCATACCTTTGACACATATTGACTGTGCGATTCTGGATAAGTCATAGGATTCAGTGTTTATGCAATTCTTTAAGACTGTAAGTTGCAGAGAAGGTATTGAACAACATTGCTATAGGGAGTTCCCCATATCAACAAGTTACTGTTTACCAAGTGATTACTCATTTTTAAATTGAGAGATAAGTTGTATAAGCATAATTATGTCCCTTGTAGATCAAAAAATCATAGTATCGCAGATTTGAAGTTGAAAGAGATCTTGGAGAGCTTCTAATACAAGTAACGCCTTCATTTTGGAACGTCACTGAGATTCTGGGGGTGAAGGGAGGGGGGGTGATTTGCCTCAGGGCATATAGGTAGTAGAGACAGAACTAGATGAGAAATGAAGCTCAAGGTAAGAATGGAATACAGCATACAATATGAGATTTTTTTTCTATGTTGATAGGTTTTGCTGAATTTGCTTAGGGTGACACAGCTAATAAAATCTGTAGAATAAACAGTAGGACACTTGGAGTCAGGAAAGACCTGGATTCTGGTCTTATCTTGAACATTTGTTTACTTTGGGATCATCAAGAAGTCATTTTAATGACTGTAAATGTCAGTTTCCTCATCTTTAAAATGAGGATAATACCTGTAGTATCTACTTCATAGGAATATTGTGAGTCTTAAATCCAATGTGTGTGTGTGTGTGTGTGTGTGTGTGTTGCTTTGGACATCCAAAAGTGGTATATAAGTCACTTACACATTGCTATTATAACGATCATTTCAAGATTCTGATTCCAAGTCCACTTCTGTTTTTCCTATACCATGTTGGAGGAAAACAAAAGCAAAAGAATTGAATGATATATGGACTTGATTATCTGCTTCTGAATAGTCATGGGTTAATTGGGTTTGAAAAAGTGCTTTAAACTTCTTTTAGCCTCTTATTCCTCGGCTTGTTGATTCTAATTTTTTAAACAACTACAAGACAAAAAAGCCACAGCAACTTCCAATATTGAATGCCTACTTGGAAAACTGTAAACATCTGTCTTACCTTAAATTGATGGCATATGTTCTTCAGTACATGCGCCTCTCCCTCTGTTTCTGGGATAAGCCTTATTACCTTATCTCTAGGAAAAAGAAAAAAAATGAAACATTTTTCTTTCAAAAATAATTTTTAAAAGAGTGGCATTAACTACTTTTCTGAATTTTTCTGAATTTTCTGAATTTAAAACAACAATGCAAGTCCTAGCAACCTGAAAGTGTATCAAATACTGATCTAGAGATGTCTTGCATGTCATTTGTTTTAGCACCAGCCTTGGTAAGTTTAGAGAAGCTCACCTCTAAAAGGTTTGGCCAACAGATGATAAATTTATATTACAGATGGAAATTCAAGAATGACTAAATCTTTCCATTTCCTAAAGTATGGAGTAGTTGTGATCAAGGAGCTTACTGTCCAATTGGAATTGGGGAGACAAGACATATGCAAATATTTATGGTACCAAGTATAATGTGACCAGAACAAAAGAGAGAACACTCTAATAAATAGTCATTTCTCAACTGAGAGAAAGCAGGGAAAGATTGATGCAAGAGGCTTTTGAGCTGGTCCCTGAACAAAGAGAAGAATTTCAATAGGCATACAGAAGGAGGAAGTGTGTTCCAGACCTGGTAGGTTGCCTTCACCTATGAATGGAGATGAGATTAGGAAACAACTAATAGTCTCATTTGACTAACACCAACAAAGAAACAAAAAATCCCATAACATACAAGAAAGGTATGACAAAACTAAGCACAATGAGGTAGTTTTGAGCCAGCTTAGATAGGGCTTTTAATACTATAAAATCCAGGTATGTCAAATGACAAGAAAATATATTTGTCAATAAATATTTTTTCTCCTATCTGTACAAATGCACCTTAAATACAATTTATTACAAGCAGATATTATAAATTTTTTTCATCCTACTATATCTTTCTCTCCTTTGCTTTATGGATAAAAAAGTGCATTGCATCAATTGATGCAGCTGGTCCTTTAAGGTATTATTAAATTCCAACGCTATGCATTAGCAATATCATTTTCTAACATAGCTTTGGCCTTCCCAAAGAAATATCTGTCAAAATAACTCTTTTGCCTTTGCCACTGCTTGTCTTTGATTAAAGACATAGAATGGTAAAGAAATCAAGTAAAGGAAAGAATGGAATGATGTAGGTAGTCTAGGCAAAGCCTAATTGAGTTATTGGTGGACTGTGAATTAAAATATAATTTCTCAGAGACTTCCAGATCATGTGAGCAATATGGTAGGGGATTAGACTTTACTCTGATTCTCACAAACTCTTAAAACTTGCCAAAATAAGAATTATGTACAAGAAGTAAAGTTGCAGCTGTGTTCGCAGGCCAAGATGTTAAGAAGAGTAATGAGGTAGCAGTGTGATGAATTAATGGCAGAGGATGCTAATAGCCCATTCTCCAATGTGCTCACTCAGCATCCACTAGCTCCCAAGTACCCCAAGTAGATTGTACTCCAGCTAGGATGGCACAATAGGATTCATGAATTTATGCATTGGGATCTGCTCAGTAATTTTCCCTACTCTTTCTGCAGTCTCAATAAATTCATCTTGCTTCTGCCCTCACCATTTTTTGTTGCTTTTTCTTTTTTTTTTGGCAACAAGCAATAGAACTTTGCCCAGCTCTTCATCCCCTACCTCATCATCTCCTTGGGAGGAAGCCATGGAGACATAGGAAAGCAGAAACTTCTACTTGGGGTAGCAATATGCTGTGCTGTAGCAATACTCAGCCACACAACTAAGGAACAGAAAAGATGGAAAACGGTGCTAGCATGTGTTGGGGATTCCATGAAATCTGAAGGAAAGAGAAATAGCATCCACCTAGGACCTATCCATCCCTAAGAGAACATTTGAGGCAAAAAAGTGCTTTTCCTCAGCATGGGAGAAGACTGAGACAGTTTTCAGGTTCAGTGTTGGGGTATCTGCCATCAAAGAGAAAAGAGGTGGAAAGGAAAACAGACAAATTATCAAAGATCTCAGGAAGGAGAAATATCAATTAAAATCTTGAGTGCATGCAGGAAAATCAACAGGGAGGATATTAAAACAGAAAAGAAGATGATCTCCAGGTGATCTAAATGAGTCCAGACATCTTTGAATAAAAATTTCAAGACAAAGGGAATTGTGTCAACACTTGATAAAACAGAGGACCTTATGGATTCTCAATAGTACATGGAACCACAGCAGAGTGTTCCTCAATAGTTCAAGAGAGAAATAAAAATTGTGAGAGCAGAATATTGCATGGCAAAAATAATTGGAAGAAGAGAAAAACTTGAATCCACAGTGGAAGAACATCACAAGCCAAAAATACTGAATGCCATAATACAAGAAAACTGCCCAGAAGTTTTGAACATAGAAAACAAACTCCCAATTGAAAAAAACCAGTTCACCCCCAGGAAAAACCAAAACTCTATACTTCAAACTCTGATATGTAGTTGTTAAACTTAATAATTCCAACAATGAATTCTGTAAGCAACCATCAGAAAGTTCTTCAAATATAAAGGAAAATTAATTCAAATATCATAAGAATATTCTGCACCCACCAGAAACTGCAGAATAAAATTGAATAATCTGTTCTGAAGAGTGAAACAGTTCCAGATACAACCCAAAGTGACATAAACTGCAAACCTGCCCTTAATCATCAATGAAAAAAAGACTTTCAATAAAAGAGAGACATTTCAAGCATTCCTATAAAAACTAAACCAGATGTGAGCATATTATTTGCTTTGCAAAAACCTCAGATAAGAGAAACACAAGATAGGTAAACAAATACAGTAACTGATGAAAACATAAGTACAGAAATGAATTAACTCAGGAGATAAAAAGGGGAAAAACACTAGAAAAAGACACATATGGGATTAAAAGCAACAACAAGGCCAACAACAGAATAAAAACATAGTGATTTTTAACCAGTTTCTTTCTAAAAGTAACCAAGGTGACAAAGGGGAAAATAAAACTTAAATAGAAGAAATAATAATGGTGGAGGAACAAGTCTGAAACATCAAGACTATACCTCAACATCAGTTACAAGTGAATCAATATCTTTTTGTGGGACTAAATTACATAATGGGTAGACACTTAATAGGGAGGAGGAAATTAGATAGACGGGAATGTATGATGAATCCCATCAAATCAATGTAAACAATGATGGGAAAATTACTTGCATGCAAGCCTCTCAGGAAGAAGGGCTATAGGAGAATGTGCAAAGTGGTAAAGGGAGAGAATAAAACAGGTAGAAAAGGGAGCAATTTAAGTGAAATGGTGGGAGAGGGCTATCTCTGAAGAAAACTTCCTGCAGGGGAAGAGATACTCTGTAGTGGGAGATTGGGATGGGTAGAATCTGCAGGGATTTTGTGTTTTTGAGACCACTCACTACCTCTGAGAGTGTTTTGCCTTCATTGACATTATTCTGCCTCAAGAGAAAGGGAATTGGAGAGCTCCCTGGGGGCAATTGACATCAAGACGGGTGGGAAAACAGGGATGGCAAATGGGAAAGAATATGATTGTGATGAATACAGAGGAGTAGTGATGAGCTATACTATTAAGGACAAAGACTGATACGTCTAACAGTGAAGCAAAACAAATAAAAGAGGTGGAGGGCAAGACCTACACAGAAATAACGTAGAAACTGTTTGGAAGAGGGAACTCAAAATGGGTACTTTAATTACATATGAAACTTGGAGACATAAGAAGGAATAAATTAGTCAAACAATGAAAGTCTAGAATAGACAAAAAGGGAAGAAAATTAATGAAGATGAGGAAAAGAAATCCTTTTTTAGAAAAACATGAAGAATATGAAAAAAACTAACAAGCAAAAGACATTGAAAGGAAGAAAAATAAGGAGAGAATATTACTTAACTGAGAGGGGAAAAAGAGAAGACTTAGATAGATACATAAAAGGACATGAGAAAAAGGAGTTAATAAATGAAGGATAACTCCAAAAGTCTGGAAAGGGTTGACTAACATGAGGGAGGAAAGCATAAGGGTGAGGGGAAGAGAACTAATGGGTTACCTTGGGTTATCTTAAGTAGACTAAGCAAAAGTAATGGAAGAGGCAAAGAATTGTCTTTAAAGATAAAGAGTAACAAACATGGCAAGTCAGAAGAAAAAGTATTACAGAAAAATATAAACCTAACTCTCATAAGTGAATGGATTAAATGTGAATTGATTAAACAATCCAATAAAATGAAAGTGATAAACTACCTAAGAAAGTGAAAATCCACAATTTGACAATTTGTTGCTTGTAAAAAAAACACTTAAAAATAGAGACATACACACAATAAAAATGAGAGGCTGGAACAAAATTTGATATGTAAATTTCCCCAAAACAGAGGCTACAATCATATTACCAGACAAAATAGAAACAAAAATTTACAAAATAAATGGAGCTAAATAAAAAACTACATCATGCTGGAAGGAAATGTAGATGACAAAATAATATCAATATTCAACTAATATGCATCAGTATGCCTTAGTATAAAAATTTTAAAGGAAAAATTAACCAAATTATAAGTATACATAGAGAGTAGCACACTAATAGCAAAAGACTTGAATATCCTTTCAGTTTTAGACAACCAAATAAAGATAAACAAAAGGGAGGAATTAAAATTAAACAAATTGATGGAGAGAAAGAAAAGACTTATGGCAGATTCTAAATGAGACTGCTAAAATGTGTGTGTGTGTGTATATTTTTCAGAACCACATAATAAAAATTACCTAAATAAAACAAAAAGCAAATAACATGGAGACACGCTAGAAGTTTTCCTAGTACATATAGAAGTGAAGCAAGGATGCTAACTCTTCCTACTATAATTTGATATTAGCTCCAGAAACGTCAGCAATAATAATGAGAATGGAAAGAAATTAAAGGCATGAAAAAGGCAAAGAGAAGATCAAGCTCTCCTTAATTCTTGATGGCATGATTTTTTTTAGGGAGTCCTAAGGCATTATTCAAAATTATAATTGAGGAAGAGTTGGTTATAAAAGAAACAAAGACAAAAGCATCTCTATGGAATAACAAAATCCAAGAGTCAATAATTGAAAAAGAAATCCCATTCCAAATGAGTACAAATTAAGGAAATTAGTCAATAAAAGCACATAAAATGCTTGTATTGTTTCAATCGTAAAATGCTCCTTAAAAAATAAAGAAAACATATTAAAAATTTTATGTATTTGGAGGAATATTTAGTGCTCACAACTGATCAAAAGCCATTTCCTACTAAATAATTGCTCAAAGGATATGAATAAAAGGTCTTCAAGACTGCTAATAACCATATGAAATAACGATCCAAATAACTTATAAGAGAAATGCAAATCAAAACAAACCTAATATTTAATTTCACACTTTGCAAATCATCAAAGATAACAAAACAATAGACAATTTGGAAGGAGTTTTAGATAGATAAGCATACTAATTGTTTGTTCCCAAGACATACTAGTACATTGTTATTAGAGTGGTGGACTGGTCTAATAATTTTGAATTACTCTAAGAAATTGTATATTCATACACTGTGACCTGGCAGTGCTTCTTAAACTGTGAGTTTTGACCCTGTATGGAATCACAAAAAAATTGACAATAGTAAAAGATTTTTGGATGTACAACAACCAAAAATTAATTAAAAACCCAAACGTAATGAATCTGAGGTGTTTCTGGCAGTGCTGGCTCATGTTGTATTGTACAACTTCACTGCAGCCTTGATTCTGAGCATACAGCGTGTGTACTTTGCACTTCACATGCTGTCATGTCATGCAACACTAATGAAGACTTCCAAAACATGAAAAGGGGTCATGAGTGGAAAAACTTTAAGAAGGTGTGACCTAGAGCACCCAAGTATTCAGCATAGATGTCAAGTAAGTCACTGATAAGAAAAACAGTCTCTATATACATCTAAATATTTATAGCAGTGCTTTCTGTAGTAGCAAAGAATTAGAAACAAGTTTGATGCCTATCAGTTTGGCAAATGGCTAAGCAATTGTGATATGTGAACATAATAGAATATTACTGTGGTGTAAAGAAATGACAAATGCAATGAATACAGAGGAGTGTTAAAGAACTTACATGAACAAACGAAGAGTGAAGTGAGCAGAACTAGGAAAACAATATATACAATGACTACAATGATGTAAATGTAAAGGATGACTACCACAAAACAATCAAAAGAGAACAAACATAGCTCCAAAGAAGAGATAAGAAAAGACATCTCCACTCTTCTCCTTTGCAGAGCTGGGAGGTCCATAAATGTTAGTTAATTTTTGTCTTTCTTCTTTTCTTTTTTCCTTCTTTTTTTATCAATTTTTTTGTTATATGGTATAGCTTTCTGAAGGGAATAGGGGAAGCAAAAATTTGTCAACATAAAAATAAAAGATATTAATAAAATATTATCCAAAAATATAGTTTCTATTTTCCTTAGTTTAACATACATGTGAAACAACTTTCTTCCTAGATTCTGAATAGCCTTGGTGTTTTACATTTGACCTAATAAACTCCTTGACAGAAAAAGCAAAAACCTGGTAATGTGGTTGCTTCTGATAGCCAGATCACTAGGACAGATTGCTGAGAAATATCTCCATCTGGGGCTCTGTAAGCTCAACTCCTCAAAAGTGCAAAGAAAGCAGTTTGTACTAGTTTCACATCTATCCTGCAGTGATATTTTTTTGGGTAAAATGATGGATAATTCAACCTGGCAATCAATTCCCCTTCTGTGAGTACATGATAGAAAAGAACACCCTCAGGCACTATTTAACCCTGAAATTAGTTTTTCAGAGACCAGTTTTTCTTCACTTTATAATAAAATATCTACTTTATAGAAAAATTTAGAGAGTTTTTTTGGGAGGGAGTCTGGAAATATTTTCCACTATCTTATTATATGTCAAAACCCAAGTCAAATCATGGGGTTAAATCATTTAATAAATAATGAAACATACTTCTTTGTAAAAAATAAAGAAGCAACATGGGAGGAAAATTAATTTTATTCCCCAGAACTTGTTGTTTTTAACATACAGTTCTAAGAGTTCTGTGGGATACTTCAGAGTTGCTAATAATAACATTAAGTAACATTTGTATGATATATACGATGTGCCAGGAATTGTACTAAGCCTTTTAGAAATTTTATCTCATTTAGTTGCACAAGTAGTGTATGTCAGAGAAGCAAGACTTGGACTTGTCTTCTTTATTCATCTGTTTTTTATATTATTCTTTAAAAGAAAATACATTCGAAGTAACTTAGTGCTGACTACCAATGGTATTTACATTGAAGCTTTTTTTTTTTTGGAGGGGGGAAGGCAATGCAATTGGAGTTAAAGTAACTTGCCCAAGGTTACAGAGCTAGTAAGTATCAAGTGTCTGGGGCTGGAATTGAACTCAAACTGTGCCACCTAACTGCCTCAGCATTGAAGCTTTTAACTATTGAATCCCAAATATTCATTGTCCCCCCAATTATCCATTTATGATGTAATCTTATTTGGACTACAGTGTTGTATTTTGGAATCTAAGCAAAATTTCTACCTGACATTTTCCTAAGTAAACTTACTTTTGCAATCATTAACATTTAATATGTTAGTTAATTTTTTCAGAATTCCTTAATATTTCAGTTACCTTATAAGGACTAGGAAAATAACTAACTTGTATAATATCCCCTTCCCATCCCACCATGGGAAGAATGGACTCTGTATTCCCAACCAACTTAATAACTACCCAACATTTTTGTAGCATTTTAAGACTTGTAAAGATTAACTTGACATATATGATTTCATTCATTCTTCATGACAGCATTGTAACCTAGTAGTACTGGTATCACTGTTCCCATTTTACAAATGAGGGAATTGGAGATTAAAGGATTTACCCATCAAAAGCCCATCTAGTAACTATAAGAGCTGGGAATCAAACTCACTTCTCTCCTGATTTCTGATCCAGGGCTCTTTCTACAATACCATACTGCTTCACAACTTGCAAATGAAATTTGGAACATGATCAGATTGTAATTTGGGGATTTCTGGCAATTGGAAATCCTTCAGTTTTTCCTTTTAAAGATCAAGCATGCTCACTTAATTTTCCTTTCTAGCTTCCAATAGTTATTTCAACAGTTTATCTTAAATGCCAGTGCTTGCAAAAGTAAATTTGCTTAAAGAAAGTAAAATTTTTGCTTAGATTCTAAATAAATAGATAAAAAGAAACAGTGGAAAGAGTATTGGATTTGGAGTTATAGAGGATCTGGTTTGAAATCCTAACTGTCTCACTTACTATCTGTAGTTCCTAGAGATGTCATTCAATGTCTTTGGGCCTCAATTTCCTCATCTGTGAAATGATGGGGTTGGATTAGATAACCTCTAGGGTCCATCTACATCTGTGAACTCATGATCATGGAATGAATTTCTCTATGTCTTTGGAAGTCTATCTGAGGATAGTTGAAATAATTAGAGGAGGGTTGGTAAAGAGAGTCTGGATATGTGAGAAAGTTGTCTGAGATAGAATTGACAAAATGTATTGGAATAGAATATCTCATGTAGAGTACTTCTCACACATGAAGCTTACCGAATTGTACCCTAGGTTCAAGATTTTCTATGGGACCACATCCACTCAAACCCATAGCTTACAAGACCCCATCAATGTATTTAATCTTTTACCAGTTAGCCAAAAAACACAATTAATCCAAATGAAAGGCATGTTCACGAAAAAGCGTATTGAGAAAATTTATAAGACATTGTACCCATAAACCTAGGGCAACTTCCCACAAATGCATTTAACATTAGCAGAAAGAGTGAGCATGATTCTGGTTTCAGGAGCCAAGATGGTGGAGTCATTGGTAACTGCTATCTACCTCCCCTTGTTGACCTTGACCAGCCCAGAGATTATCTCCCTGGAAAAAATTCTGGAACTGTGGGAGCAGCAGGATTAAACAACTCTCAGTCCCAGAAGCTAGAAAGATCACTAAGGTGGGTTCCTCTTGCTATGGCCAAAGGCGACCAGTGCATGATCAGAGCTGTCCCAGACAGTCCCACCTCAACAAACCTGGTGAAGATCTTGAACCTCAGGGAGATGAAGCCAGTCACTGCTAACACCAGGACCCCAGGCATGCTTTCACACCCCAGTGGAATCGGGAAAACAGTAGCACAAAAAGCTGAGCTTGCCTATGCTCTAACTCAGCAGAGGAACCTCCAGCATCCAGATCACCTCTCCCCCACACTTAATGAACTACTTCCAGGCTAACTGCAGGGAAACCCAAAAAGAATTAACCATCCTCTGGTTTCAAACACCAGTCAGCTCAGCACCAGGTAAGCTTCAGCATTTAATTTCTAGCTGAAAGAATCAGAGGCCACAACACACAAAGCCTCAAGTTTTGGGCACAAGAACTGTGGGACAGAGCTCCCTGTACCACAGACACAGAGATCTACCTTAAAAGTCAGGAAAAGGGTTACTATCATGAGTAAAAAGCAAAGCAGAAAAGAAAAGACCATAGGATCTTTCTATGAGGACAAGGACCAAAATACAAATACCAAAGAGGTCAGCATTGAGACTGTACTCCCATCTGAAACTTCAGAAGGGAATATGAACTGGTCAGAAGCACAAAGAGCTTTCTTGGAAGAGCTCAGGAAGGATTTTAAAACCCAAATGAGAGAAATATAAGAAAAACTGGCCAATGATTTTAAAAATATGAAAAAAGAAAATTGGACAAATGGAAAAGAAAGTACAAAACCTAACTGGTGAAAATAACTCCTTAAAAGAAAAAAATGGACAACTGGAAAAGGTGATGCAAAAGTGAACTGAAGAAAACAATCTGACAAAAAATAGAATCAGGCAAGTAGAAGCTAATGAATCTATGAGACATCAAGAATCAGTCAAACAGAATCTAAAGAATGAAAAGATAGAAGAAAATGTAAAATATCTAATTGGAAAAACCACTGACCTGGAAAACAGATCCAGGAGAGAAAAATCTAAAGATTGGTCTGCAAGAATTCCATGATGACAAAAAGAGCTTGGATGATATCATTCAAGAAATCCAAAGGAAAATTGCCCAGAAGTGCTAGATCCAGAGGGCAAAATAGTCATTGAAGGAATCCACCATTCTCCTCCTGAAAGGGACCCCAAACTAAAAACACCAAGGAATATTGTTGCCAAATTCTAGAACTATCAAGTAAAGGGAAAATATTGCAGGCAGCCAGAAAGAAACCATTCAAATATTGAGGAGCTACAGTCAGCATCACATAGGACCTTTCAGCTTCTACATTAAAAGACTGAAGGAATTGGAATTCGATATTCCATAAGGCAAAGGAGCTGTGACTACACCAAGGACTAATTACCCAGCAAAGATGAGCATAATATTTCAGGAAAGGAGATGGATATTCAATGAAATAAGAGATTTCCAGACCTTCCTGATGAAAAGGCCAGAACTCAATAGAAAATTTGATCTTCAAATGCAGGTCTCAAGAGAGGCATAAAAAGGCAAACAGGGGCAAAAACCTTCTTACGCAACATGGGCAAACTGTTTACATTCCTATAAGGGAAGATGATATTTGTTAATCTTGAGAATTATATATTAATTAGGAAATGTAAAAGAGATATACATAGATAGAGGAAGTGGGTATAAATTAAATGATGTGATGATAACAAATGTGATTTAAGTGTGCAAAGGGATTGTACTGGGAGATGAGAAAAGGAGGAGGCAGAAAAAAGAAAATAAACTCCATCACAGGAAGAAGCACAAAAATAAATTACAGTAGAGGGAAAGAGGGGAGGGAGATAAGTATTGTTTGAGAGGTACTCTCATCTGATGGGATTGAAGGAGGGGACAACAAACACAGTTAAGTATAGAAATACAAATAGCTCTATAGGCAATAGGGGGGGAAGGGGGAAAGGAAAGGGATGGGAGGCTAAAAGGGAGGGAAGAAGTAGAAGGGAAAAGGGGATTAACTGAAAAAAGAGAGGGAAGACTGAGGGAGGAACTGGTAAGAATTAAAAATCTTGGGGAAGGGAAGGGAGAAGGAAGAACTAAAAGTATAAACAAGGGGAAAGGGAATGGAGGGAAAGACAAAAATAGTGATCATAACTGTGAATAGGAATGGGATGAATTCTCCCATAAAATGGAGGTGGACAGCAGTATTGATTAAAAACCATAATCCAACAATATGTTGTTTACAAGAAACATTTGAAAAGGGGAGATACACATAGAGTAAAGGTAAAACGTTGGAGCAGAATTCATTATGCTTCAACTTATGTAAAAAAGCAGGGGTAGCAATCCTAATCTAAGACAAAGCAAAAGCAGAATAGATCTAATCAAAAGAGATAAGGAAGGAAACTGTACCCTGCTAAAAGGTACCATAGACAATGAAGCAATATCATTACTAAACATATATGCTCCAAGTGGTACAGCATCCAAATTCTTAGAGGAGAAGTTAAGGGAGTAACAGGAAGAAATAGACAGAAAAACTATACTAATAGGGGACCTCAACCTCCCCCTCTCTGAACTTGATAAATCTTACCTCAAAATAAACAGGAAAGAAGTTATGGAGGTGAAGAGAACTCTGGATATTATTAGATATTATAGCTCTCTGGAGAAAATTGAATGGCAATAGAAAGGAATATGCCTTTTTCTCAGTGGCACATATACAAAAATTGACCAAATACTAGGGCATAAAAACCTCACAATCCAGTGCAGAAAGGCAGAGATAGTCAATGAATCCTTCTCAGATCACAATACAATAAAACTTATATGTAATGAAAGGCCATGGAAATATAAACCAAAAAGTAATAGGAAACTAAATAATCTACTCCTAAAGAATGAGTGGGTTAAACAACAAATTGTAGAAACAATCAACAACTTCATTCAAGAGAAATGAAATAATGAGACAACCTCCCAAATTTTATGGGATACTGCAAAAGCAGTTATTAGGGGAAGTTTTATATCTTTAAGTGTCTAAATAAAATAGAGAAAGAAGAGATCAATAAATTGGGCATGCAGCTGAAAAAACTTGAAAAAGAACAAATTGAAAAATGCCCAAGTAAATACCAAATTAGAAATACTGAAAACCAAAGGAGAGAGTAATAAAATTGAAATTAAGAAAACTATTGAATAAATAAAACTAGGAGTTGGTTTTATGAAAAAACCGATTAAATTAATAAAAAGAAAGAACAAAACCAAGTTACCAATATCAAAAAGGAAAAGGTTAAATTCACCTCCAACGAGGAGGAAATTAAAACAATAATAAGAAATTACTTTGCCTAACTCTATGCCCGTAAACTTGACAATATAAATGAGATGGATGATTATTTTAAACAATACAAATTGCCCAGACTAACAGAAGAAGAAGTCGAATACTTAAATAACCCCATCTCAGAAAATGAACTCCCTAGGAAGAAATCTCCGGGGCCAGATGGATTCACAAGCGAATTCTATTAAACATTTAAAGAACAGTTAATTCCAATACTATTTTTGAAAATTGGGAAAGAAGGAGTCCTCCCTAATTCTTTTTATGATACAAATATGGTTTTGATACCTAAGCCAGAAAGAGCCAAAACAGAGAAAGAAATTTATATACCAATTTCTCTAATGAATATAGATGCAAAAATTTTAAATAAGATTTTAGCAAAAAGAATACAGCAATGAATCATGAGAATAATACATTATGATCAGGTAGGATTTATACCAGGAATGCAGGGCTGTTCAATATTAGGAAAACTATTAACATTATTGATCATATCAACAGTAAAACTAACAGAAACCACTTGATTATCTCAATAGATACAGAAAATGCTTTTGACAAAATCCAACACCCATTCCTATTGAACACACTGGAGAACATAGGAATAAGTGGAACTTTCCATAAAATAATAAGCAATATCTAGCTAAAACCTTCAGCAAGCATTACATGCAATGAGCATAGGCTAGATGCATTTCCAATAAGATCAGGGGTGAAACAAGGATGTCCATTATCACCACTATTATTCAATATAGTACTAGAAATGTTAGCTGTAGCAATAAGAGAAAGAAAATAAAGGAATTAGAATAGGCAAGGAAGAAACTAAGTTATTACTCTTTGCAAATGATATGATGATATACTAAGAAAACCCCAGAGATTCAAGTGAAAAACTACTTGAAATAATAAACAACTTTGACAAAGTTGCAGGTTACACAATAAACCCAAACAAATCCTCTGCATTTCTATATATTACTAAAAAAGCCCAACAGCAAAAGATAGAAAGAGAGATCTCATTTAAAGCTGTGGTAGGCACTATAAAATATTTGGGAGTCTACCTGCCAAAACAAACCCAGGGACTACATGAACACAATTACAAAACACTTTTCACACAAATAAAGTCAGATCTAAGTAAGGGGAAAAACATCAGTTGCTTGTGGGTGGGCCGAGACAATATAATAAAAATAACAATCTACTTTAATTTATTTATTCAGTGCCACACCAATCAAACTATCGGATTCTGTAGAGCTAGACAAAATAATATCAAAATTCATCCGGAAGAACAAAAGGTTCAGAACATCAAGGGAACTAATGGAAAGAAATGCTAGGGAAGGTGGCCTAGCTCTACCAGATCTCAAATTGTATTATAAAGCAGCAATTATCAAAACTACCTGGTACTGGCTAAGAAACAGAAGGGTAGACCAGTAGAATAGGTTAGGTACTCAAGACACAGTGGTGAATGAATATAGCAATCTACTGTTTGATAAACTCGTGGACTCCAGCTTCTGGGATAAGAACTCACTGTACGACAAAAATTGCTGGGACAACTGGATAACAGTATGGCAAGAACTAGGCATAGACCAATACCTGACATGTACATAAGAATAAAGTCCAAATGGGTATATGATCTAGGTATAAAGACTGATACTATAAACAAATTAGGGAAGCAAGCAATAGTGTATTTATCAGATTTAAGGAGAAGGGAACAATTTTTGACTAAATGAGAGATAGAAAACTTTATGAAATGCAAAATGGATAATTTTGATTACATTAAATTGAAAAATTTTTGCACAAACAAACCCAATGTAACCAAGATTAGGAGGGAAGCAGAAAATTGTGAAAGAATTTTTGCAACCAGTATGATATGATATATAACTATGATAACTATGATCATATAACTATGATAAAGGCCTCATTTCTAAAATATATAGAGAACTGAGTCAAATGTACAAGAATATAAGTCATTTCCCAATTGATAAATGATCAAAGGAGAATGAACAGGCAGTTTTCAGAGGAAGAAATGAAAGTTATCTATAATTATATGAAAAAAAATTCTAAGTCATTATGGATTAGAGAGATGAAAATCAAAACAACTCTGAAATACTACATCACACCTATCAGATTGACTAACATGCCAAAACAGAATGATGATAAATGTTGGAGAAAATGTGGG
>CM053773.1:18017643-18046080 GCA_028658325.1 Potorous gilbertii | reverse complement strand
TCTGCCTAGTAGTGTGTAGGTTCATTTCCTCAAATCTCCTCATGGTTTATCAGTTTTAATCTGCTATAGAATAGTGGTTAGAAAATACTACTGAAAAAGACACAATTCTTTAGTCATCTCTTTTAGAAAAGCTAGGCAGAGGGCCCCAAGGCTGAGATGAATTGTTTTTTATTTTGACCTCTATGTTTGGACATAGATGAATGACCTCCATAAGATAACTATCTAATTTAGGATTATATATTCCAAAATTCACTCTGAGTTAGCATACGGATGAATTTGAACCAGAACAAAAAGTAAGCTAAGGAGACTAGATCATTTTTCTCAACCTAACTAGCTAATGTTTCTGTCTTTAGGATGTATATCTGTCAGCAGCAATACCTAATGCTTTATTGTCTTATTTTGGCCAGGCAAAAGCATCCCTACAGAGAAAATACATGACGTACAACACCTTTCTTTCCTCGCCCCTCCAAAAAAAAGTTAAAATAAAGGAAAGTAAAGAGGTAGTTGGGGGACAAGGGGTTATTGGATCAGCCAGTTTCTGGCACTGGTCACAAGGACAATTACTGGCCCAGGCCCTTGTAATTTCTAAACATAATCTTGAGTAGGATAGCATCAACTAGTGGAATGCCACATTCATGGATGATACCTTTCTTCTCATGGAAAGTCCCTAGACTTGATTTTCTGATATACCCTGATATTCTACTAGAGTCTATTTACTATAGCCCTCACTTCATAGACTGGGTTTAAAAATACATTACCAGCATTTTTCTTGGTCTTTGAAAGGGTATGTTCGCTAAAAAAAAAAAAAAAAAGTCTAAGTGACTATGAACTAAAGGGAAATGTAAATTGAGGGAAATAGTGTTTCAATAACAAATTAAAGGGGAAAGAGACAAAAATTATAGAAGTCTTTTTGGTCAATTGCATTCATACTTGCTAGAAAACCAACTTGTCTATAATTTCTTCTCCTTGTCTGGCTGACTCAGTTGTTTCTTCTAGATATTTTGAGCTAATTGGCTGTCTAGGGCAGATTTTATCTCAGTTCTCAATCTACAGACAATTGGATTAGGTTTGGCAAAGCTATAGCTATATCAGCCTTTCTAAAAATCACTTCCCCAACATGGTCAAAGAGTGCTGAATGTAACCTCAGTAAACATTTCCCCTTTCTATATGTATCCCTCCCAATTCCTCCATTTCTTCCTCCTTTCAAAGATCTCTATGCTTCTAACTAGCTCTGACTTGGGGAGGAGCTCTGTCTCTGAGCCTGGCTTCTTAGATGAGAATGGCCCTTTCTGTTTTGGCCTCTTAGTCTACCTGCACTTGATTTAGCACCTCAATATTGTTCCTTGTTTTGGAGGTTCTGAGGCTTCAGCCTTCTGAATTATCTGTTCATGTTTGTCCTGGCTGGTCTGAAATGATTTCATTAGCTGATTACTAAGGAATTGACTTTTCTCCCTATGGCCCTTTTTTGGTATGTGGACTCTTTCTCATCTGTACTTATGTCTTATTTTCTTTCCTGAACCTTGTGTGTTCTTTCAGGTCACCCTGACCTTCTTTCTTGATTTAATTGCACTCATGTTCCCAGCCAGGAGGGTTCCATTTTCATACTATACTCTTTCTCCTCTCTAATTCACCACATCTCCCTTTGGACTATCCAAAGTAATTCTCCTACCAGGTTCCTGTTTTATAGTCTGCTTACAAGTCACTGGTACTTGACAATAAGATATTACCTGGGGCTGGCACATTATGGCTACATTTTCATTGCTCTTACTTTTCTTTATGTTCCCATATGAACTTCAGGCTATTGAATCAGACTTTTTACCAGAGGATTGGCTCCCTAGACTTAAGTTTTTAGAGCAACAATTAAAAATATTCAAGACACAGAATACTCCATGTCAAGTATTTTGTCACTCATCCCTGGAATAAGGGCATCAGTGACTTGATATTACAGAGTATAATATGGTATATGCTGATATTTACAAGGATAACATTCACAATTTGGAGGGATATTTGGAGTAAAGTTGCTTTAAAAATGATTATATGGAAGTTTTTGAAATATAATTCTAGACTTAACAGAGAGCTCAAAAGTTAAGTAATTGACTGGGAAAATGAGCAAATGGGGGGAAATGAAACAGACTATAGATTCTTACTTTCTTAGTGAAGAGATATTTTCTTATGTCATTGGGAATGAGGAAGATCAAAATATACAACCAGAAGAAAACAACAAAGCCAAAGCTCCTGCATCCAACACCTCCAAGAAAAATATGAATTGGTCTCAGGCCATGGGAGAGCTCAAAAAAGATTTTGAAAATCAAGTAAGAGAAGTAGAAAAAATTGGGAAGAGAAATGAGAGAGATGCACGAAAATCATGAAAAGTGAGTTAACAGCTTGCTGAAGGAAACTCCCCAAAATGCTGAAGAAAATAACACCTTTAAAATTAGATTAACCCAAATGGCAAAAGAGGATCAAAAACCCAATGAGGAGATGAATGCCTTAAAAAGCAGAATGGACCAAATGGAAAAAGAGGTCCAAAAGCTCACTGAAGAAAATAATTCTTTAAAAATTGGAATGGAGTAAATGGAAGCTAATGATTTTATGAGAATTCAACAAATTCTAAAACAGAATCAAAAGAATGATAAAACAGAAGACAATGTGAAGTATCTCATTGGAAAAACAACTGATCTAGAAAGTGGATTCAGGAGAGATAATTTAAAAATTATTGGACTACCTGAAAGCCATGTTTAAAAAAAAGAGCCTAGATAGATACTATCTTTCAATAAATTATCAAGGAAAACTACCCTGATATTCTAGAACCAGAGGATAAAATAAAAGTGGAAAGAATCCACCAATCACCTCCTGAAAGGAATTCCAGAAGGAAAACTCCTAAGAATATGGTAGACAAATTCCAGAGTTCTCAGATCAAGGAGAAAATATTTCAAGCAGCCAGAAAGAAATAATTCAAGCATTGTGAAAACATAATCAGGATAACACAAGATTTATCAACTTCTATACTAAGGGACTGGAAGGCTTAGAATATGATATTCTAGAAGTCAAAGAAGATAGGATCGAAACCAAGAATCACCTACCTAGCAAAATTGAGTATAATAATTCAGGGGAAAATATGGAACTTCAATGAAATAGAGGACTTCCAAGATTTCTTGTGGAAAAAACTAAAGCTGAATAGAAAATTTGACTTTCAAATACAAGAATCAAGAGAAGCATGAAAAGGTAAACAGGAAAGAGAAATCATAAGGGACTTTAAAGTTGAGCTGTTTACATTCCTACATGGAAAAGTAGTATTTGTAACTCATGAGACTTTCTCAGGATAGTTGGAGGAAACTTATATATGTATATATATGTATATGTATAAGTATGTACTTAAGTACATACTTATACATACATATATACGTAGAGACAGAGACAGAGGACACAGAGTGAGCTGAATATGAAGGGATGATATCTAAAAAAGAAAAATCAGTGTTGAGAGGAATGTACTAGGAGAAAGAGAAAGGGAGAGGTAGAATGTAGCAAATTATCTCACGTAAAAGAGGCAAGAAAGAACTTTTACAATGCGGGGAAGAAGGGGAAGGTGAGAGGGAATAAGTGAATCTTCCTTTCAATAAATTTGGTTATTCAGGAATGAATAACATATAAATTCAATTGGGTATGGAACTTTGTCTTACCCTACAGAAAAACAGAGGGGAAGGGGATAAGAGGTGGGATAATAGAAGGAGCAGCAGATTGTTTGCAGGGGTAATCAGAAGCAAACACTTTGGTAGATAGGTCAAAGGAGAGAATAGAATAAAATGGAGGGTAGGACAGAATAGAGGGAAATATAGTTACTCTTTCATAACATGACTGTTATGGAAGTGTTTTGCATGACCTATATATGTATAACCTATATCAAATTGCTTGCTTTCCCAATGAACATGGGTGGGAAAAGGGGAAAGGAAACAATATGGAACTCAAAGCTTTAAAAATTATTTTTACAAGCAACTAGGAAATAAGATATATAGGCAATGGAGTATAGAAAGCTATTTTGCCCTACACGAAAATAGAAGAGAAAGGGATAAGGGAGTGGTAAGTGATAGAAGGGAGGTCAGATTGAAGGAAAGGGTAATCAAAATACACATTGTCCTGGGGTGAGGGTAGAGAACATATTAGGAGAAAATTTGAAATTCAAAATTTTGTGGAATTGAGTATTGAAAACTGAAAATAAATAAATTTAAAGAATGGCTTTGAGTGAATGGCATTTTGACTATTATAAATGCCCAAATTAATTATAAAGGACATGTAAAGAAAGATGCTATCTGTATCCAAAGAAAGAACTAATAAAGAGAAGTATGTGTATGTAATTTCACATATGTGTACATATACATACATATATGGGTAGACATTTATTTGTATCTAAAAGTAACCATCTCTAGGTTAGGACAGGGAGGGGAGAGAAAAAAAAAAGAAAACATAATTCTATAGAGATGTATACAATATAAAAGGACTAGAAAGAGTCTGAGACTAGGAAGTGAATATCTGAGTTTGGTGAATATCTGCCAACACTACCTGTGTGACCTCATTTCTTTTTCTTTTTCTAATTGATAGATTTTGTTTTAAATTTGCTATAAGGCATATAAGCATTCAAATCACTGCTGTGTGCAGCAAACATCATTAGAGTGTGCAGGGCACCCAGGGAATTTTTAAAAAAAGATTAATAATTTAATGAATAGTATTTTCAATTCATCCAATTAAAGAAACTAAAAGTTAACTAGACTTAATTTTTAAAAATTAACAAGTAAACTTTAAAATGTACACAAAAGAAATTGCAAAATGAACATTTTTTTTAGATTTTAGTGTGTATCAGGTCATACACGGCAAACCCTGTCTATGACTCAAATAGCAAACAAGAACCATAAGAAGATAGTACAATTTTAAAACCCCAAGTAAGAACATGGACAATTTTTCTTTGAACAAAACCTTGCTTCTGATTCATTTGTTGATTTTCTAATTCTTTTTGAACTGTATGTTCAGTCCTTTAGTTTCTTAGAAAATTTTGTTAATGTAAGTGTTTAGGAATATAAATTTGTCTGTGAAGATTACATTAATTACATCCCACTAATTTTGCTATGTTCTCACTCTTAAAATATTTGAATCATCACTTAATCATTCATTATTTTAAAGCCTAAGTATTTTACCTTTTAATGACTCCGTTTAATCAATCAACCAATTTAAAAATCAATCAAACATTTATCCAAGTCTATAAAGTATTGGGAATATGAAGACAAAGAGACAATCCTTACTCATTGAGTTGACATATTATAGGGTAAAACAACAGAGTTACAAATACATGATACAATCAATCCTCAACTTTCATTGGAATAACATTCCTAGAAAAAAAGTAAAAAAATTCAAATGTTGATACATTGAATCTATGGGATATAGACTCAACCACCAAAAACTGTAATCTTTTGTTGGAGATTGCTGAAAATACACTTTTCTGCATATAATTCTTTATAATAAAACATTAATTCTGATAATATTCACTTTTGCTAACACAGGTACCATGAAATAATCCATAAGATGCAGGAGAGAGGAGATGCAACTCTAAATGAGGGGGGGCAGGGATGATGATGTCAAAAGAATCCTGTGGTAAAAAAGGGAAAGGGACAACTTGCCACCTCTAACCTTCCCTTTGACTCCATGGTTGAGGTGTTCCCCCTCGAAAAGCACACATCTTGGCATGGGAATCCATTCAAACTTGGAATTCCTGCTGGTTCATATGGATGGAGTGCTAATGTCTGGGATTCTTGGGAGCCTGGCCCACACCCAGTCAGGTGTGACTGCCATCTCATTTACCCAACAACTTAGTTGCTTTTCCATTTTTTTCAGTTCCCTTATCACACACTTGTGAAGTTACTTTAGCACTTTCTGGGGTAGATTCATGAATACTTCCCTCATTTTTTTCTGAATATAAGGAATAATGGATTTGCTGACACCAAACACTAGGCTGATAGTAACTTCAGACCTTCCAGCACAAAGTTTATCTACCTCCTTTATTTTCTCACTAGCTGTATCACTTACTTTGCATGCTTAGGCTTAGAGCCCAAAGGACTTGCACTAGGCTTTGGGGGAAAAATTGCCATACAAAAGTTGAGTTTTAAAATCAGACAGTGAAAATATGCATGGGGAGTTCTTTACAATGGTAGGGTGAAAGAGATTAGTGAAACACCTATTAGTAACCAGCTTCTCCACAAACTTGTAAGCATTGTGCTTCTCTTTTTTTTTCCTACACTGGGCATAGACATTGTGCAGGACTGCCAATGTGAAAGTGAAAATTAGTTAGAAAGGTTACTAAGAAAATCAGAAGACTACTTGGAATCCCAAAAATTAAATAAGCAAATGTTGAGGATGGACTATATACTCAAATATATCTTTGACCTCATTGTCTTGGGAGTTCCCTCCAATGCTGTATATTTATATTAAAACAAATACAACGCAATGAGAGGGAGTTACTAGCCACTGAGAAAAGAAAAGTATCATTCATGAATTAACATTTGACCTGAGTTATGATGGAAATCAAGTTTCTAAGAGGTGGAAGTGAGGAAACAGAGCATGGAGAACAGTCTCTGAAGAAGGAAGAAGATTGGATATGGATGCAAAGAACAGCAGGAATGTCAGTTTTTCTTGAATAAAGATTTCATTGAAGAGGAGTGATATATCATAAAGCTGGAGAGGTAAGTTGGAACAAGCTTGCTCAGGGCTTTAAACACCAAATAAAGGAGTTTTTGTATTTGATTCTAGAGGTAATAGGCAACCACTAGAATTTATTAAGCAAGTGAGTGCCATGATTTTTAGAATATCACTGGTGGTTATGTTAAAAGTAAATTAGAGAGAAGAGAGACTTAAAATAAAGAAACCAATAGGAGGCTGTTACAATAATTCAGAGAGGAATTTTGAGGGTTTGAAATATAATTATTTGTATGTGGGAATGGAGAGAATGGGACAGAAGAGAGAAATGCTTTGAAGATAGTAGAGATGAGGGTAAGTTTTCATGTCATTGAATATTCCCAGGGCTTGTTTCTTCTTGATTCTACAGAACACTTGGAAGGTCTTACATAATCATAAATAACATCAAAATATTTTCCCATTAATAATGTGCTTAGTTTTGTTGAACAGGTAATATTTTTAGGGGAAAATCTAACTCCCCATGTTTTAAGGTATATGACATTTCAGTTTTTTTATTCCTTGTTCTTGATTAGAAAATACATATGAATTGAATTGGTATTGATATATGATTTCTTTCTTTTTTATGGTATTTGTTGCTGAAACTGGAGTTGGACAGCTATATTTCTGAGTAATATGAATTTTGGAATATTTTTCTGTTGGTATCCTATGGATTCTATCAATCTCTTGTCAATCCTAAAAATCTTTTTATGAGATTTGCTGAAAAAATGGCATTAAACATTTTTTTCTTATTTTTATGGAAGACTAATGTAATTTTCAGACTTCTCAACTAAACTCGATTCTTTAGCTCTCTCATTTTCATTCAAGGCCATTCTTTTTCCAGTTGTGTATTCAAATTGTTTTAGTTATTTATTCTGTTACTATCGCCATTTTGTCTTCCATTTAGACTATTCTATTTATTATAAATTGATTGTTTATGAAAATTTTCTACCACTTGAGTTTCTAAGATATAAAGTTTCATATTCAACTTTTTATACTTTTTTATTGATCTTAATTGAAACTTTCTAGATAGCAGAGCATTCTTTGTTTTTCTTTATCAAACTTACTAAGCACTCTGAAGATTCTTGTGGTTGGCCTAGTTTTGCTTCAGCAGTTCTTGCTGTCATTGCACTATTGTGTCCTCCTAGCATCCGTCGTCTCTTAGTTTTATTTTACTTCACCATTTTTATTTTATTTTTCACTGTGATTTTCTTTGTGAGCATTTATTTGTTGCTGTTTTGATGTGTAGTTGGGCTTAGTCACAGCCATCTACTCTTCCACACTGTCAGTATTCCCCTCTTCATTTTTTTAAAATATGGAAGTGACAGCTATGTGGCACAATGTATAGATTGCTGGACTTGGAGTCAGGAAAACTCATCTTCCTGAGTTCAAATCTGGTCTCAAGACACTTACACACTGTGTGATCATGATCAAGTCCCTTAATTTAGTTTGTCTCAGTTCTGCATCTGAAAAATGATTTGGAGAAGGGAATTGCAAATCACTCCAGTATTTTTGCAAGAAAATCCCAAGTGGGATCATAAAGGTTCAGAAATGACTGAATAGCAATATGAAAGTGACACTGGTATAACAAGGGCTTAGACATTTTGGATAAGATCCAAAGGTGCAATAATCTAAAGGCAGTACAAGTCATATTATAGGTTCCTTAAGTGACTATCCACAACTGTAAACTCTATGAACAGGATAGCCTATAATGTTTCCTAAAAGCGTACACAGTTCCTTATATTCCTTAAAATGCAATTCATCTACATGCAGAAGAGTTTACTTTTATCTCCTCTTCCACCCAAAAATGTCAAAATTAAAACCTGCCATAGGGTGTTGAGTGGTTGAGTTTCACTGTCCTGACTGAACCCTTTCTGATTGGGAAAGCAGGTGAACCAGGAAAGTTGGAATTTTCCAATTCAGGGAGGGAACAAACTCATTGTATGAAAAAAACCCCAAGATCATTAATTTGGAATTGAAGGAACAAAGAAGAAACTATTTTCTTAACTGAAAGTAGATCTCAAATAGGATTAAACAAGGTTTAAGAAGAATAAAGTGAAAATACATCAAAGATCAGACTGAATGCCTCAAAATTGACAGTTTTCATTTTACTACATCCAATTATCTTTGAGGATATGTGTACTTATGTGTAATGGTGAGTTAGATTTCTTCAGATTCATCACAGTTGTATAATTCCCTTATTACTCCTCTCATTGTTTTCTATGATAATATTCACCTTTAAGCAGAAGCAAACGACATTCTGGATCTTAATGCTGATCTTAATGCTCATTGGTTATCATGTGATAACCACTGATTTTTCTATAAATTTTTTTCTTCTGAGGATTAGGAAAGGGAACTCTTTAATGATAGTCCCACTTTGTCATTTTCCAGTATCCCTGTAGACTTAAATTCTATGAAGTTTCTATGAAATTTCTAAGTGTGATATTCAGTAGAGAATGAGGACACCCTGAGGTCTCTGACCAATTATCTTTTTTATTTTTTCCGCTGACAGGTGGAAAATTTATTCAGTTATGCTTCACTGAATATTGCCCTGACCTTGTTTTATAATAATCTTGTTAATACAGCATAATAAAATCTTGCCGTTACACTGTAACAAAAATTTCACTGTAATTCCTTTAGCCAATCACCTGAAATATAAATTGGATAGTTGGTGACAACCTGAGCTAGCTTCTTGCCCCAATGACATTAATGCCCCTGAGTGTCAGGGTGTTTATTTCCATGTATGGCATTATTCTTAAGGAATTAACTATCTCCTGTAAAATTGTTTTGCCTGGTTCCATGTTTTTATGGAATTGATAAAAGATAACAATGTGAACTTCTCTTAGTTTATATTGCACGTTAAGACATGCAAAGCATCTTGGAGGTATTCTCGTATTTGTTTTTAGAGGGAGAGGACACAGTCATAATCCTTCAATACTGAACTTAAACACCTACTTTTTTACATCCACAAGAAAATAATACAGCTCAGGAGTATTTGTTAAAGTCTTTGAAACTTCCAACAGTAATACAAAGTTCACTTATTATTCCTTCTTTTCATTGAACACAAAGAAAATCATTAGGTATTTTCATATTGAAAAATTACTAGTATATATAGACCTCCTATTATAAAGTATTTGGCTCTCTGAGGCATATTTGTATGCATGTGTGTGTACATATTGAATGATTATGTTTTGATGCATATGAAAAATTTCATTAAAAAGCAATAAATAAGAGATGACTTGTCAAGTTGCTCCTGAAAATAGTTCTTCCTATGCTGATCATAGTTTATTGTTGCAATATAAAGATCTGTGTGTATAAAGAAATATCCTAAGGCAATTTGCTCAGTATATGAAGATTTCAGACCTTACTTTTGCTTAACACTAGGTAGGAATGATGGCTTGATTCTTTTTTCTTTACATGCATTTCCATAGCAAAGAAAGAATGGATCTTCAGAGACCTTTTGAGCTGTATGCTGCTCTACATCACAGATGCATTCTTGAAAAGGTAAAGGGAACTTTCGTAAATTACTTGCTTTGTTTGTTCAGTGGTTCTGTGATCTCATCTGTGAGGATATTTTTCCTACTGGTGCAAGTCATATACCTTCCACATATTCTTATCTTGTATAATTCTCATCCTTATCTTTTTGTAAATCCTTCATGGAGGATTCACCCAATGTATTGGATTCTTTAAAATTTATGTGGTTGCCAGTAGATCACTTAGGTGTATAATCTCTTCTCCTTCATTTTCACTATGTGACTGGTGCATGTGCTTTCCTAGTTATTCATATCCTTAATAAGATCAAATAAGATATTTGTACAGTGCCTGGCACAGAGTATGCCATTAATGTGCTTTTTCTTTTCCTTTCTTACCCTTTGTGCAAGTCTCTGCTATGCTGCTATTGATTTCTATTCACTATATGTTTTTCCATTGTCTTTTGAATCACTCATAATTTTATTTGTTTTAATGTCATTCCATTGATTCCATGATTGGCAGCCATAGAACACTGGTGATTTTTTTTAAATGGACTTTTAAGGCAGGGGACAGCTTGTCATCCTGACAGTCCTATGC
This sequence comes from Potorous gilbertii, assembly GCA_028658325.1. Classification (NCBI taxonomy): domain Eukaryota; kingdom Metazoa; phylum Chordata; class Mammalia; order Diprotodontia; family Potoroidae; genus Potorous; species Potorous gilbertii. The sequence continues at coordinate 18,035,298 of CM053773.1, read as the reverse complement.
AGTTTCCAAATTTTGATCCAGACTAATTTTCTTCTACTCAGTTGTGGGCTCCTTGTTCATATACAATGTGTCCCAAAAGTCCAAGTGTAGTTTCAAATTACTAAAGCTTAATGAATGCCCAAAATATATTTACAGTTTCCAATGGGTTATCTGATTAACTGCATATCATAAATGTGGGAAATGTGCATTCTGAGTTTTTTCATTGTAGATGCCCAAGTCATCTCCTGTAAGTGCTTATGGGTCTTATTAAAAGATCCTACAAAGTGTATCATATTTTAAATGTACTTTAGTTGGTTTCTATAGTTAAAGTTGAGGAACTTTTTTTTCCTTTCAGCATTAATCAATCAGTAAGTATTTATTAAGCACCTGCCATGCATCAGGCACCGTGCTAGGTGCTAGAATTAAAAATATAAAAAAGGAAATAATCCTTACTTGCCATAAGCTTTCATTTTAATGGGAAAGAGAAGTACAAATATAAATATACCACACAAACATAAAGTTAATAAATATAAATATATAAAAATAGCATTTATATAATAATAGCATTATGTACTCTAGGTTTACATGTTTTTTTTCATTTCACTTTTTTCATTTTTCCATATACATATGGAAATGAATGTAAAGAAGAAGGAATCAAACTATCATTCCTTAGTGTTAATCAAAAAATAGGATCTAAGTCATTACAATGACTCTGTGAAGTATTTTTATCCTTTGAGATTGAAAGACTGAGTGTGAGAGAACTTAAGTAACTTGTCCAGAGTCACACATGCACTTAACATCTCAGGTGGAATTTGACCTCAAGGAGGAAGAGGAGGAGAAAGAGCCTTCCTGGCTCCAGGACCAGGACCACTTCACCAAATAGCTTTCCCTGGACTACCAGGTAGATTGGGAGGGAGGAAATTATCAGAAAAGGGGTAAGAAAAGAAAAAAATAGCAGTGAAAAAAAAGCAGAAAATGGAGAAAATGGTGACTGAGTTTCATCTTAAAGGAAGGGGGAAATTCCATGAATCCTTTTATGAGTAGGAGGGAGAAGAGAAACAGACATTTATTAAGTGCCTTCTTAATAGTGCCAAGAACCATGCTAAGCATTTTACAAATACAATCTCACTTGATCTTATTTGCATGAGTACATTCCAGGTATGAGGGATGGTCAGTGCAAAGGCACAAGATGGGAGATAGAGTATAGTATGGGAGAAACAGAGTGATGAAGTTTGTTTAGATCAGAGCTGTCAAATATGGAGCCCACAACCCTCCTGAGTGTGGCCTGAATCAGAAATAAAAATACAATAAACTATAGACACTGTGTTTTAAAACTAAGCCAGTATGTGACTCAAAGGGATCTTTATGTGTGGTTTAGTGGTTCACATTTCTATCTGAGTTTGACATCTTTAATATAGATCACAGAGTGTAGAAGGGAGAGAAATGTCCCATAAAGCTAGTTGAGGACAGCCTGTATAGGGCTTTAAAAGTTAAACAGAGGAGGAATGTTTTATCATAATGGCAACAGGACTAGAATTCATTGAGGAGAGGAGTCACATAGTCAGATCTGAATTTAAGGAAATTATTTTGTTAGTAGTGTGCAGAATTGACTGGGGTGGTGAGGCAGGGGGAACAGTTTGGAGTCTGTTGCAATAATTTAAGCAAGGGGTGGCAAGGGCATGATTTAAGGTGGCAACTCTATGAGTATGAAAAAGGAGTAGGATGGAAGAAATTTTCTCAAGACAGAAAGGGAAAGATTTGGCAATTAATTAGATATGTGGGGGAAGGGAGAGTGAGAATTACAAAATAATGTTGAGATTAGATATGTGATACCCTGGAAGGATGATAGTCCCTTTGTCAGAATTAAGGAAGTTTAGAAAATTGAGGGTTTAAGGAGAAAGATAAGTCAAAACATGTCAAGTTTTAAATATCGTTAGGAGATGCAGTTTGAAATATCCAGAAGGTTGGATTGGGACTGATAAATTGAAACTGATGTTCAGAGAACAGCCTGGGTCCAGATATACAGGTCTGGAAGTCATCTACATAGAGAAAATAAACTAATGGGAGGAGATGAGATTTCTGAGGGAAAGTACAGAGGAAAAAGAGAAAAGGCTCAGGACAGAACCTTGGAGAATACCCACGGTTAGAGTTGTGATATGTATGCGTATGTGTGTGTGTGTGTGTGTGTCCGTCTTTGCCATCAGAGAAATAATGACACGACTTGCATTTGACTTTGTTTTGAGTGAGGGAGGGCTGTGCAGGTTACCAGCCTCACTTCTCCTCCAGAGCCATCTGAATCTAGTGACCAGATATTCATCAGGATGACTGGAGATAACACAGGATGAGGCAATTGGGGTTAAGTGACCTGCCCAAGGTTATGCAGGTAGTGAGTGTCAAGTATCTGAGGTGAGATTTGAACTCAGGTCCTCCTGACTCCTGCACTGGTGCTCTATCCACTGCACCACCTAGCTGTCCCTGTTTATGGATGATGAGCCAGAAGAAGAAAAGGTCAGGCAAAGTTGTAGGAGAGAATAGCCTCATGAAAACCAGGAGAGGATAAAGTATTTAGACAGGGGGCATGTTTGGTCAACAGGGTCAAATATAGAGGATAGATTGAGAAAGAATAGGGCTGAGAAAAGATCTTGTCATGTGGCAACTTGATAACTTTAGAGAAAAGTTTTAGTTGAGTAATGAGATTGAAAGCCAGATTGCAAAGGGCTAAGGAGTGAATGAGAGGAAAGGAAGTAGAGGCAGTGAGTATAGACAACTTTTTCCAAGCAGTTTGAATAAAAAAAGGAATTGATAGTAATTCCAAAATATTTTGAACATGTAAGTAGCTCATAAATGAATATATTGGGCAAATGATACAAATGTATAATAAACTAAGCTCAGAAATGAATAAGAAGCGGAAACTAGGTTACATTGTTTTCTACTTTCTCCTAGTGTTACTGTGAATGCATGGTGCTGTGAATAGCATTCACTATGACTATGAATCATGGAACACAATGATTCAGAAGTATTAAATGACAAATAACTTGAAGGTCAATGGAAAAGCACAAAGTGTAGCATGTCATGACTTGAAAAAATGATGACTGACTTGTAAGAAGCAGAGTGAAAGAAATCATTGAGAATTCCTGTGCCCTAAAAAAGAGGAGAGCCAGCCATGAATGATGAATGAGAGAGAGACAATAGATGGATAGATCAAATGGTACACTGGTACCTCAATGATACAAAAATTACTAGACTAATCCCACAGACATGCTGTTTAGATTCTGACATGAGTGACAAGTTCTGGATAAATTTTTTTGGGCAGAGGATAAGTAAATAACAAATATAACATAATAAATAACATGGAACTCTATGCTATGGTTAAAAAAACAATTTTACAAATTTAATACAGGGAAGAGATGGCTTAACATTTATTCCTGTGAACAAAATTTTAGAGTTCTTTTTTGTATTTTTGTTTTTGCTTACTCTGAATCAGCATTATCATATGAGCCAAAAAACTTATGAATATTATCTTTGACAGCAATAATAGATTTTTAGTATCCATAACAAAAGATGTAAGAAGATGTAGCCCTAAGCACTCTGGTATACCCAGGAGGGCCCACTGCGCAGGTTCTTAGATCTGCTTTTCTAAAAGGAAAGCAACTTTTGAGGTGTCAACAAGCACTTTAATCCAACACATATACCAAGAGAGAAAAATACAAGCAGGACCAGCAGACATGGCTTCCAACTGTCTGACCACAGACAATACATACATCATTACCATTGTACATGTTCGTCCTTCGTTGTCGAAGAAGACCATGACGTCAGAGAAATAATGACATGACTTGCACTTGAGCACCAACATCTGGGTTTTCAAAGTGCAGGGCTTCCTAAAACGCTGACCAGAATCTCATCTGACATAGGAACTTCTTTGAAAAACTAAGCCCCAAAGCAAAACCTCACCTCTCTTTTCAGAGCCAGAGGGCATGACCTCTTGTGACCAAGTACCTCATAGCAATCAGGAAAAGGTGTGGACCTTCATAGGAATCAAGGCTCCCTCAATAGCCAACTTGAGACCTATCAATGGACCAGGATGACTTTTAACTCCCATTGTAGAAGACTAATCTACTTTTCCCTTTTAAGGTAATACCAAGAGTATTGAGTACTTACATAACATTTTAAGAAGGACCCTGAGAAACTTTAATATAGTTCAATTCAACTACTATTTTAAGTGTCATGTATAAGACTAATATGTGCCTTCAGAGTAACAGAAACTAGGATAATAAAGACTTTTGGAGTTGTTTGATAAATAGTTGGAGTAACCAGGGATGTTTGAGCTTGCAGAAGAGAAGACTTAAGGAAGACATAATAGATATCTTCACTTATCTGAAGGGCTATTATCTGACAAAAGGTTTGAACATTTTATATATAATTGAAAAGCAGAACTCAGGCCAAGGGCTGGTAACTACAGGGGCATAGATTTAGCTCAGAAAGGAGAACTTACTAATAGTTAGAGCTGTCAAAAATGTAATGGGCTATCTTTTTAGATTCTGTGTTTTCTATCATTGGAAATGCACACAGAGATTGGATTACCATTTTTTAGGGGATTTGTGGAAATAATTGATGCATTGGATAAAAGGCTAGAATTTTGTCATTTAAGTTCCTTTATATTATTCTATGATTCTGTACTTTTAAGGAGGAAATCTATACAAGAGTGCTAATATAAAATGTATAAATATTTTATATAAATGAATGATAAATTCATTCAACAAACATTTACTGAGCATACTGAACCATAAGTTATCAGAAGCTATGGAAACTGTTTAGTCAAACTCCTTCATTTTCTAGACAAGAAAATTAGGGCCTAGGGAGATGAAGGGACTTATCCAAACTCATATGATTATTTAGTGCCAGAACCAAGGCTTATAATATGGTCAAGATAATTCGTGAAGTAAAGAATCTCATTAACTCGGTGATTGGCAAGATTGAGTTGATGTGTTGATGTACGAACAATGTTTAACTCTTATTGGGCCATGACATATTACTGCCACTTTCTACAACGTGCTTATTATTTTTAATTGTGTGCAAGTAAAAGCGAACATGGTGGAATGGAAACGGACTAAGGACTTTGTTAGGAAACTTTAAGTTAGGTTCAAGTCTTGTCTCAGACATTTACTAGCTAAATGATCCTGGGCAAATCACTTCATCTCTCTGATTCTCAGTTTCCTTGTTTGTAAATAAGACTTCCATTTCTTCTTTCAGAGCGATGTTATGAATAGTATAAATCTTAACACTTTTGCTGCTACACCCATCTCCTAAGTATCTTGGATCCATCTAAGTGCCTTGACAGAGTTTGTCCACTAGATGGAGAACCCACCCCTGTAACTGTTCACCTAGGCTCTCAGAGCTGTCCTGGGACTTGTCCATTTCCGGCAGGTGAGAGTCTTGGAGAGGTTCAGAAATACTTATTTCCATTAAAACAATCAATTCTTTATTATCAATATCTAATTTCCTACATAATACATATCAATGTGATTTGAGGACATTAAAATTTTTCAAAAGAATCCTAAGTACAAAACAAGTTCTATATATATAACAATATATAATATTAATAGCTAACATTTATATAGTGCTTATCATATGTCAGGAACTGGGTTAAGTATTTTGAGCCTCACAAAACCCTTGGAGAGATGTGCTATTATCTAAAGCTTCATATATTTTCTCTATGAGCTCTTAGATGTTCCCCAGAAACATGCATAGATTCAACTTGCTATTTCAACTCTTTCTATGACCAATATTTCAGAAAATATATGGGAATATATATATATATTGACACATATATATGTGTCAATATATATATAGACACATATATGTATCTATATATAAATATATATATATATATATATAGACACATATATCTATCTATCTATATATATATATATATGATTGTCCTTTGGATATATTCACTTTCCTTGGAGTTCAAGACCAGTGTGTTTTCCAGACAGTTGTGTTTATCCTTTCTGCAAGGGTAAGAAAACAGGTAATTTTCTCTCCTCTCTCTTTCACTACTTTAGGACCAACAAGTAGAAATTTTAAGTGAATTACTCATCAGTGGAAGTATTTAAACACAGACTCAAAAACCACTTGTTTAAAGTGTCAATTCTTAGAGGAAAGAGATTGTAATTTTAACCCTTCTATCTTCAACACAATGCCCTACATATAATCATGCTCAACAGAGGTTTGTTTAACTTAGCTGAAGGTTGTAGGGAGGGATTCATAGCCAATGTATTATTAAGTTCTGCCAATTTTCCACCACCATCATTTCTCACATCCATTCTTCTCTATTCCCACTGCCTCTTTTGGAATCCAAGTTTTCATTGTCAGAGATGACAAACATAAACCTGCAACATTTCCTAGTATGGCCTGAACCAGATTAAAATGTAATCAGGAAATATTTAACAGAAAAAAGTACAGTAGAACAAAGACAGTGTTAATATATGGTTTTTTTTAAGTCACTAGGTAGAAAAGGAGGAAGGTTTAAGGGAAAGGTGAATTTCATTTTGGACATGTTGAGTTTAGGAAATCTACTGGACATCTGGTTTGAAATGTCTGAAAGCCAGTTGGAGATTTGAGTTTGGAAATCAGCAGAGAATTTGGGGAAGGGTAGGTAGATTTGAGAATCATCAAACACAGAGATGATGATTAAATCTATGAGAAATGATGAGATCATCAAGTGAAGTAGTATAGAGCGAGAAGAGAAGAGGTCCCAGGACAAAACCCTGTGGGACATTTACAGTCCAAGTACAGAACCAAGAACGAGACTTTGAATGTAGTAAATACTTCATGTTTCTTGCATGAATGAGGAAAGGCAGAGGAATCATTAGTGCAATAGTAAAAGTAATGGATTTAGATTCCATTCCCACCTTACCTACTAGCTATGTAAGGATGGGCAGATCACAACCTCTCAAGAGCTTCCACTGTCTTTTAGGTAAATCCACACTATCCACCTTTCAGGGTTCTGTTGTTTGCTTATTTGTTTTTTGTAAAGCACTTTGCAAACTTTAAAAACTAGGTAAAATGCTACTTATTGTTATTGTCAACATTAGTGAGAATGTTAAGAACATTTCAGGTACGGCTTGAATAAGTAGATTTCTAAAGTCATTCATCCTGGTGGAAGTTGTGTGCACATTAGAAATACTAATAGCAGTAGCAATATTTTCAGTAAGTATTAGGTGGACTTTAAAGTTGATTTTAATTCTAATACTCTGATCCTAGTTTTAATTTATATTATTTTTCCACTAACTGAACTATTTGTCAATCATTTAATACTGAAGTTTACGTCTTTGTGAACACAGTGATGGAAATAAATAAGAAATAGATTATAACGAGAATATTATAGATATATGCTAAGAGATCCAAAAAGGGAGAAATCAAGGTGGTTTATCATTTAATTCCCACATAACATATCAGTAGTCCAATAACAGACTGCCTACTAAGTGACAAATTCTTTGGAAATTAATGAAACAAAGAAAAATTCAAAATATCCCTCAACTTTTAGTTCTACTTCTGAAGTTGAGTTTAGTGAAAGACAATGACCATAATAAACAGCATCTATAGAGCACTTTAAGTTTTGCCAAGTGCTACACAAATGTTTTATTTGATGCTTGCAACAACCCTTGGTGGTAAATGTTACTATCCTTTTTATTATGAATGAGGAAACTGAGGTTGGGAGAGGTTATGTGACTTGCCCAGGATCAATAAAATCTTATTTTAAATACACAGGTAGAAGAAAGATAGCTCCTTAATATTGTGAATCTCCATTGACACATAAATACCTACTTTTGGAAAGTCACCCCTCTATTCTTTCAGTCCTAATGAAGACAATATGCTTTCTGCTCAGTCCTTCTTGGTCCCATAATTTTCTTCCTAATCAGGAGTTGTCCTGAGTGATTAGAGGGGTCCACTAGCTTCTGTCTATTCTCTTGACTGTCTTTCCTACTGAAAGAAAGAATTTCTTAAGAACAGCCCTTTGAGCTGGGGCTCAGTTTCTTAAAGTTATAATTCCTTATGATGATATCAACTATACATAACCAACTCTGCAGATAATTATTTAGCCAATTTGTAATAGCTATTCCATATGAAATAAAGTTCTCCTTGTATTTCTGTACTATCACAATAAATGGCATCCCAATTAACTAATAGTTTTGAGGAATATCTTAAGGTTATAAGGATCTGTCATATAAAATCAAGAAAGACAAAGCCGGTCTTCACAATTTTCTAGAAACTGGTTTCTAGCACTGGTTTTGTCACTAGCTAATTTTATGATCCTGGGCAAGTAACTCAATCTTTCTGAATTTTAGATTCCTTATTTTTAAAATGGTCATAATAAATGATGCCCAACCTGACTCACAGGTTTGTTGTGAGAACACAATTAGATAACATATATGAAAGTTTTTGAAAAAACTTTTATAAAGACTGTAAGTTATCCTCAAACATATTTAAGAATGCTTTTGAATATTTCAGTCTACAGAACTTCTCAATGACCCCTGAAGTTCTTTACGATTTCTTTGCATTAACAGGAACACCAGGTGCCAGATGACATAATTTTGAACTTTCAAAAGTAAATAAAACAAGATAGCTCCAGTTTTAAAAATCAGACATCATATAGAAAATGTACTTTGTTTTGACTTGTCAATCTCTGTCAATGCAGCAGCAGCTAACTTGAAAGAAGGTGCCTGATTAACACCAATTCTGGATGGGAGGGTGAAGATTTCCTTTCCTTTATTGAGCTGAAGAGACGGAGCCTACCATAACATTCTGTAAACCATCAGGAACTGGAAAAAAGGCTAATTCTAATGGAAAGAGAGGATGTGATCCTTCAGAGGTCAAGCGAGAACCCCATTCAGGATGGTCGATGAACAACACCAAATAACCCACTTTGAAATGCTGAAACATCACATTCTATTCGGTTAGATTGAAAAATCTGCTTCATCCTCTCTGACTTAGTGGGGAATAGTAGCAAAGGATGGGAGGCCCTCTGCCAAATCTATTGCTGTGGAAAAATCTGTTTCTGGTTTCTGAACTTTGTCAGAAGCAGCAGGAAGAGATGAGGCTCATCTCTGTTGGCAATGACATGGAAGTGGGGGAGTCACAGTACGTCTCTCTGTAATGGCCACCACACCAGCAGGCTCATTACAAAGATGTATTTAATTTAGACAGTCTCTTTCCTTTAATAAGACATGACTGCTTGAATCAGGGAGTCGAGATGTAATCCTGAGGAAACAGGGTTAGGGAAGGGCAGAAAAATGACTTAAAAAAGGACAAACCACTTTTCCAGGCTAATCCATCCTATGGTCTTTGCTTGCCCTCTTGCTTTGAGGCTCTGATCTATCTATTGATATATAAGAATTCTGCTTCCAGCCTCTCTCCATGTCTCTGTAGACAATCAAGGGGAGTAGATAAACAAGGACATTTACAGAGAGTGTCATAAACATAGAATTGGAAGGGACCTGAGTGATTGTTCAGTCCTGTAACTTTACAAATGAGGAAACTGAGGCTGAGAAGCTAAGTACCTTATCTGAGCTTTCAAAATATTCTAATTTAGAGTTTGAAGCTGGGTTCTCCAATTCCAAATTCAATTTCATTTTCTCTATGCTATCCTTCTGGATTCTTGCTCCTTTTTTACCTGCTCAGGCTATCCATGAAATCAGAATTGAGAGTGAGAAGGTTTTATATGAGATGAGATTGATAAGTTTCTTTATTCCTTGCCCACTCTCACTGTTGGACCTAAGATGCTTTTGAGTGCCTTTATTAGTCACCAGCTTCCAGAAGTCATAACCTGCTACCACAAGACACACTCTCTGAATGGATGGTTACAGGAGAAATTGTATTGAGTCAGCTCTGTTTCAAGAACGTCTTATACTTCACCATGGAAAACACTGAGCTCAGAAATAATATGAAAAAAACCATGACCTGACAGTATTCTTGATGACTCTATCTAGAGGACCTGATGTTAATGATCCTATTCATTCATCCAGTGCAGCATTTATGGAAGCATCTACCTTGTTTGACACAGAGTACCATGCAGGAGGGATGCCCCCAAAGAACTCATAATCTAATGATGAGGACAAGACAGTGAGACAAATAAGTACGGTAAGAATACAACTGGGCAGTTAGGTGGACTTGGAGTCAAGAAGACTTGTTGTTACTGAGTTCAAATATGACCTCAGTGCTGACTGTATAACCTAGGGCAAGTCGCCTTTTGCCTCAGTCTCTTCATCTGTAAAATAAGCTGGAGAAAGAAATGACAAATTACTCCAGGATCTTTGTTAAGAAAAACTGAAATGAGATCACAAAGCATCAGACAACTGAAAACTACTTAACAACAAAAAACTAGATTGCTGTGATAATATGATAGAAGTCATTCTGTGAGAGATCCAAAGATGGATTTGTAATTTAATGGCCATATTCCAATTTCATTCTATATCAGTAGGCTACCAGAAGGTTGACCACTAGGTGATGAATTCTTTCCATGGGAACTCATAAAACAAAGAGAAATTCAAAATATTCCTCAATCCTATCCCTTCCACTGTTACAGTGACCTTGGAAGAAGAGTGGGAAACGGGTGCTAAAAGATTTTAAAATCTTTAGAATATCTTTGAACATTAACTTTACTGTTGATACTAAAAATGTGAGGTCACAGTCCAAGGACAAATGAATCAACACACTGCTGGAAGAATGAAATAGTTACAAATAATGGCATTTTCATTTTAAACAAAAGCAGAAGGTATAAAAAAGTGAAAGGTAGGTGGATAGTTGTTTGTAAGTCCTCCTTGGAAAGACAAGTAGAGAAGTTGGCAAAATTGGTCCTATCATGTTTCTAAAGGTGACAAGAATATCAGTATCAAAGAATTACAGATCTGGAGTTACAAGAAACTTCTTAAGAGGATCATAGGGTCACAGATTAAGATGGAGTTTTTGCTCTAGAGCTAAGCTCCTGATCACCACTTTCACCAGCAGATTGGATCACTGGAAGGTGGCTATGACATCTTCCCTCAGGAATCTAAGGAGCCATGGGAGGTTGGGAGTTGATGGCAGTGGTTTTTCTAATACCATAGTTCACTAGTCTATACCATATATTTTCCCCAAAGATTATCAAATGATACAAATTAGTCAGAAACTTTGCTTTTAAAAAGTGGTTTCATATGAACAGTTGATAAAAAATATCCTTGCAAGAGTTTGTGATATGCTCTCTCAGCAGTATATCTATATTTTTATCTATATCAATATCTATCATCTATCATCCATCTGTCTATCTATCTATCTATCTATTTATCTATCTATCATCTATCTATCTATCATCCAGAAGAAAGTGGGCTCAAGCTCAGAAAGTATATATAGCCAAGGAGCAACTCTCAGTTCTTGGTGGGTGGACATCCTTTTCTCCCTTTCATGGGGGTAGTCATTAAGTTCCCCTTGGGCAAGATGTATTTTTTTCTGATGGACCCCTTATAGAGTCCTGATGCTGCATTTCCTCAATGTGTTGACTTTGTTCTGCCTCCTAATGGGCAGATATGAATTACTGCTATTCTGGGCATGATGCTAAGATGTTTATGAGGTTTACAAGCTCTTCCTCTGATCAAATTAGGGAAGCAGGAGACAAGCTTCACCTCTCTCTGCCTCCCACTTCCCCAAGCAATGCCTCAAGAGCTTCACTGAAATGATTTTCTTCTATACAAGCCCTCAAATCTCTGATTTTAAACTACGTTTCTTGTTTTATACAAATTCCTCAGTGTGTGCCTAAGTCTCCTCAACCAAATAGACTTCCTATTATGCCTATTTATGGCCAACTAGGTGACAGTGAAAAAGCAAATCTCTCAGTTTCCTCATCTGTAAAATGAGCTGGAGAAGGAAATGGCAACTGTTCCTGTATCTTTGCCAACAAAACCTCAAAAGGGACCATGAAGAGTCAGACACAACTAAAAATGACTAAACAACAACACAACATCTAGGTGAAATGCTTCGGATTGATTGAACTAAGGGTCATGCAGGTAATAAGTCAGAAATGAGATCTGAATAGCTAGTTCTTTCAACTCTAGTATAACTCACTCTGCAAGGCTCATGATGGGCATAAAGGAAAACATTACCATGAAGATAGTTACAGTTTATAGGTAAACATCCTTAACAGAAGATGAGCAAGTAGGAAAAAAGTCTTTAAGACTGATAAAATGTTCCAAATTAAACACATTGCTTCAATATTGGGTGATTTTATTACAAACAAAAACAGAGAGAGGATTACAAAATCATGCTGAAATATACGGTTCAATAAGAAGAAATAAAAGTCTGAAGGATTACAGCCCATGCAGAAGACTCTGAACTAGATATTATAAATATCTTCTTTATCATCTCTATATCATAATTTTTTCTTTAAGGTAGAAACCACAAGATACAGAATATAATAAGGATAGAGAAAAAAGCTGTATGAAAAGTAACTGACCATATATTAATGACAGTAAATACGAATGTGGGAACATTTCTGAAGTAGTTGTGTTATATATAGACAAGATTAGTTTAGTTAAAGTTGATTTAGATTAGATAAAACATGTGTTACATGTATGTTATATACCAGGTACTGTGCTAAGTACTGAGAATACAAATACAAGAAAAGAGAATGATTGTCCATGACCTCGAGAAACTTACATTTTAATGATGTAAGAAGACACATAAAAGGGAGCTGAAAAGCAGGAGGAGGGCAAGGTGGGAAAAAAAGGGATGTTTTCCAATCATTCATTAATTCATGTGAAATGAATGAACATGTTTGGCATAGGCACTTTCCTAAATGGAGATTCTAAAGAGGAACTCACCAAATGGAGGAAAAGGCTGCAAGAGTGGAAAAAGGTCTAGAGGAGGAAGCGGGAAAATAGCATGGAGCAGAGTGGAGTGAGAGGTTAGCATGAGCAGAATAGGGATTTCCTCAAATGGAGGTTCTGAAGAACTCATCACTGCAACCCATTCACTTACTAGAACCAAGAACAAAATAAACTACTAATATGAAGAAATTATAAAGGTGAGATAAAACATGGAATGTAATTAAAATAGTTCTTATCTGATCTATATAAAGTATCTATTGATTACAAAAAAATTGGAAGTGTGTTAAAGAACAGACATCCATACAGACTTGCCTTTTAAAGTTCTTTATAACCTGGCCCCAACCTGCCTTTCTATTTTGGGTGTATATTATGCCCCTTCCCACATATTATGGATCAGCTAAGCTCAACTTCTTGCTTTTCCTCATAAATGATGCTCCACTTTGTCTCGGTGTTTTTGCACTGACTCTGCACCATGCCTAGGCATGCATTGCTATCTCAGTCGACAGGACCTGAGTTCAAATCTTGCCTCAAACACTTACTAGCTGTGTGAACAGGGTCAAGTCACTTAACCTCTCTCAATTTCCTCATCTGTAAAATGGGGGATAATGATAGTACCTAACTGACAGGGTTGTTGGAGAATAAAGAGAAACAAAATTGTAAATTACCCTGTGAAGATAAAATGAGATAATGTTTGTAAATTGTGTTGCAAACTTGAAAACATTATGTAAATGTTAATTTCAGTACTTCCTTCAAGAGTAAATTCAAACTCTACCTTTTATATGATGTTTTCTAATCTCCCAGCTATTAGTATAACTATAATTATTTATTTTGTATTTATTCTAGCTATATTTATTTTGTATGTAGGTGCTATCTTTCTCCAATAGAATATAAGTCCCTTGGAGGTACTTCATTTTTGCCTTTGCTCTCCTCAGCTCCCAGCATAATATCTGGCACACAGAATAATAAATGCCTATGTGGATTCATTGTCAACACTTCCTTTGGAAGTTTAACCCATAAAAGGGCAAACAGGGTGCTCAAAAGAATCTGGAAAAATACCTCGGTAAAACCACACCAGATTTCTTTGTCAACCATAGATATACAGCAGCCAAAGACTATATTGGTCTAAAATATAAACTTCTTTGCAAGAACCTTTGGAGGAGGATGGTGGAAAATCATGAGAAATATTGTCTCACAAAACATAGAGAAACACTGACGAGAAAAATCAGGTTCTAGGAAGTTTAACATTAAGACTCAATTAAGTCAAATCATCCTAAGAGTGTTTAAAAATAATGCTGGAAAAATGGATAAAAACAGATGAAAAATGGGGGAAAGAGGAGGGAAAAATCTGTGAACATTTCTGTGACAAACTGTTTCATCTATCAGTGATAATAGAATTGCCACAATTGGACCCTAACTCCTAATATGCAACATGAAGAAGTAGAAGATGGGAGGAACAGAGGTGAGAGGAACAAACACACATACACACACACACACACACACACACACACACACACACACACCCCTGTGCCATCAACCTCAGGCTGTTTTCCCTATTCTTGTTTACAAATTTACAGTTTAAATACTATATCCCTCCCTTTCTCCTTCTTATAGAGCCTGTTTGGCACAAAACCACAGCTATTTTCATATTCAAATTAATAAGAACATAAGTCAAATTTTGGAGTTTGCTCCAAATTAGATTAGAATATTGTAGATGGGGGTTTGGTGACATGAAGGAGGACAGAGAATAGTTGGGATGGCAGGAATAATTCCTCCATCCTTTTCCAAGAACAAAAAAAGTCATCTGGGTATATTTTAGGGTAGAAAGGAAAGTTGATAGTAAAGTCATTAATTTTTTTTTCGCGATTCCAAAAGACTTGTGATATGAACATGAGTTGTCAAATTTAATAATACCTTTCTCTTCTTTAAATAATCCCATTTCATAGGAGGACAGAGAAAACAAAACTTGACAGTCCTAGAAATAAGATAGAATCTTCAAAATCCATCAATTATGCATATAAACTATTTATATCAACTTTATTGCTTCATGAAGGTAAAAGGAAAAAGCTTATTGTATTTGATAAATCAAATATAAAATTTAATTTTTCAATGAATTCATTTATTCAATAAATATTTGAGTGCCTATATCATGTAAAGTATTATGTTGGATACTTGGTATACAAAAATGTTTGCTTTAACTATTAGTACCTTTCCTAAAGGAACTTATCATATAATAAGAGATTCAATATAGTTACACAAATAGACAATATTGTGTGCTAAGTACATGACAGAGATAAAAACAAACTGCTTTAAGTTTAGCTTAGAACAGAAATGTCAAATATGTATGTACTATGTGTGGCCCATAACACTCCTGAGTGCAGCCCAAATCAGACTTAAATGTAATTGGGAAATATTTAATAAAAAAATTTAACAAAACATAGATAGTAATATGTGATTTTTAAAGATAATGTGTAGTCTGCTTAGATCCTTAAGTATAGTGTTTCTAATTGAAATTGACACCACTGACTTAGAATATAAGCTCTTTTTAAGTAGAAATTATGTCATTCTTTGTACTAGTATTCCGGATGCATTCTTCAGGACATGGTACATTACAGGCCGTTAATCACTACTTGTTGGTTGTGTCCTTTATGATAATTTAGAAGAGGGAGAGATCACTGGATTAGGAGGGGAATTTAGTTCGAGCAAGGACCTCAGTGTCTGGTACCTTACTCTGCCAGGATTCAAAGCATTCAAACTGTGCTTCAGAGAGTGCAACTCCAATGGGCTGGCCATGTTGTTCGAATGCAAAATATACTCTTGCCAAAAAGACTATTTTATGGCAAACTTGCATGGCACAGGCAATCAATCATATGTCAGAAGAAGTGCTACAAGGACATTCTCAAGATCTCTCTCAAGAACTTTAGATTTGATTGTGTGACATGGGAGACACTGGAACAGGACCATTTAGCATGGCATGCCCACATCACAAAGGGTGCTGTGCTCTACGGGCAAAGTAGAATTGAAACAGTGCAAAGGAAATGTAGGATTCTCAAATTTGGAGTATCCACCCCAAATGTTCACACAGACTATCTGTGCCCTGTGGTAGAGCATTCTGAGCTCATATTGGTCTGACCAGCGTCAGTTGGACACATTGAAATTTCCCTTTATCATGGTGATGTCATTTTGGTCCTCTTTGAGAAAGGATGACAACAGCCATGAGGGAAATAGGGAAATCTTTGTGGAAAAAATGGTATTTGAGCAAGGACTCAAAGGATGTTTAGAATTTCAACACATGACAGTGAAGGGGAATGGGGCAGGAAGGAGGGAGAAGCTCAATTGGAAAGCTTTTAAACTATTCTGTTAGAAAATAGGAGATAAGACATATGAAATATTTTTTTAACTCAGAACATAAGAAATCATGATTGTTCTGCATACAGACAATTTTATTTTACTTTAGATATAAGTACAGGTGGCTTGTTCTCATCATCCCTTAATAAAGCTGTTTTGTTTTTTTGCAGACTTCTTAATTCAGCCAATACTTGTGAAGAAGTTACTATGTGCAAAGAATTTAAGTCAGAGTTCTTTCTCTAAATCATTTATGGTATATGGTTGTAGTATCTGGCTTATGGATGCGGTGAATGTGTTTACTGATCCCAAACTAAGAGCACATTGACTAAAAAAGAATATTCTTTTCACAAAGTCTTATTCAATGTAGTACAACCTGGATATTAAGCTTAAGTTTTGTTTTTTTTGTAATTTTCATCAATCACATGTATCATTCACTTGGTTCAGTAGAAAAAGTTAGCACCCTTAACTTCAGAGAAAATACAGAGCAGTTTAAATCAACAGGCAGCAATTACAAATTGTTTGACAGGGAGGAGCCATGATGGTGGAGTAGAAAGATTCACATATGCTAGCTCCAAACCCACAGCCCATGGATTTCCTGTAAAAAGAACTCCCAACAAATTCTGGAGTAGTGGAAGCCCCACAGCAACAGAATGAAGGAGATTTCCATTCCAGAGAGCCCTGAAAAACTGATCCCAATGGTCCATCGCGCACCAGACAGGAATGGAGCCCAGCCCTGCCCTGGTCCTGTGGCACCGAGAGGAGCAGATCTGAGCAGGCTTCAGGGACGGAATCTCCAGCAACCATGAAGGTCTCTCCACCCACAGGCGCACAGGTCAGTGAGAGAGATGTCTGGACGGGTCGAGAAGGGAGCAGGGTGTCTCCATAACTCAGGCCCCCTTGGGAGGCAGAGGCTCCCAGAGCAGGCAGGAGCTGGGGTCCATTACTGAAGGTCTCTGCATAAATCCCCTGAGGGAACTAAGCATGGGAGGTGACCCTGCCCCAACCTGAGCACCAGAACATAAGCTCACATTGAATAGCAGCCAGCCCACCACTGAAAGCCCTGAGGCTGGGGAGCAGCATGTGAATCTCATACCCCAGGCACTAGCTGGGCTGGATCTGGGTGGGGGTGGAGAGGAATCTCAGAAGTCAAGTAACTGGCTGGGAAAATGCCCAGAAAAGGGAAAAAAAATAAGACCATAGAAGGTTACTTTCTTGGTGACCAGATGTTTCCTATCTTCCTTTCTGATGAGGAAGAACAATGCTTACCATCAGGTAAAGACATAGGAGTCAAGGCCTCTGTATCCCAAACATCTGAAATAGATATCCAATGGGCTCAGGCCATGGAAGAGCTCAAAAGGGATTATGAAAATCAAGTTAGACAGGTGGAGGAAAAACTGGGAAGAGAAATGAGAGAGATGCAAGAAAAGCATGACAAATGGGTCAATACCTTGATAAAGGAGACCCAAAAGAATGC
>CM053773.1:17977992-18015492 GCA_028658325.1 Potorous gilbertii | reverse complement strand
ACTAAATGAATTAAGCAACAAATAAGTAAAGACAGTGCTTTTGTTTTATAACTCTTTCCAGGCCTGCCAGAAGTTCTAATACCTTTGGCTCCCCTTTCCTTCCTTTCTTCCTTTGTTTCTTTAAAAAAAAAATCGTCAGTACATATACAATGTTAATTCTACTGATTTTACAATATATTACCTCATAGAGGCCTTTCCATATTTTCTTGTATGCTTCATATTTATTTATTCTCATTCTTTTTTTTTTGCACAATGGAAAAAAAATACATCAGCTTTAGTTCAAGGGTTCAAGTTCTTTCTCTGACAAATACTAGTTAGGTGACAGTTACTTAACTTTTCAGTGCCCAAAGCAGCTCTCTAAAACTTGGTTGTAAGAACAGTTGCTGAACATCATTGGTGGAGGGAGTTAACTCACTTGGTATTTCCTATAATTCCTCCTTGTTATAATTCATTGTGCTCATATGCCATAATTAATTCAGTCATTTTAAATTATTGTACATAAGTTACTTCCAAATATTTATTATTTCACATAAAATGTCTATGAATTTTCTATTTTTCTATATGAATTTTCTATATTTCCATAGATAAGGATATATTTTAACTTTCTATGACATTTTTGGAATGGAATACTGCAAGGAGATTGCTGAATCAAAATGTATGGTGAGTTTTATGACTTATCACATTACCTTCTTGGTTTCTCTGACTCTTTTCTTGAAAGTATTCATGCCACGTAGGCACAAATCCTTGGTCTTTTCCCTTTCTACATCTTGAACTACATTTTGCAACCTGTCTTTTGTATCCTTCCCCTGTGCTTTTCTCCACACTGCAGTCATTGACAATGTATCAAGGTGTATGGTGACTTGGTTGGGAAGATTGAGTTACGTTTTTGTAACATTTCTCTGGTTCTTCATTCTCAAAAGCTGATGTCTGTGTATAAGCTGCAACTGCCTTCATGGCAATCATTTTTCTTATGTTTTCATGATGAGCACTGTGAGATGAGACATCCAAAAGACTCATGAAATAATGTTTCTTATTGTCTTCAAGCAAATAAAAAAGAATTCCACTAGCTCATTTTTTTTTTTCACCAAGGACAACTTGCGAACCATCCTTCTATTTAACTACAACTTCTTTGTGTCTTCTATTTATACTAAGAATATAAATATTTATGTGATTAAATGTATAATAAATCATTGATAATTGGGGAAAATCTAATAGCTTCAATTTTACTTTTTTCAGATCAGAACTATAGGGAGGATTTGAGGTGAAACTCCTTCCACTACAGGATGATGTAGTGGATAGAGAGCTTGTCCTGGAGTTAGGAAGACCTGAGTTCAAGTATTGCCTCTGAAACGTACTAGTAATATGACCTTGGAGAAGTCATTTAATATTAGTGCCACAGGCAACTTTCTGCACTGGTAAAGCTACAAAGTTATCAGGAAAGGATTTTTGCAGATCACTAAAATGCACAAGTATCAATACATAGGTATGTACTGACATGTATATGCAGATTATCCACATATATACACATAACAATGGGGGCAGAGTTGTAGGGTGGAGGATAAAGATTTTTTACTGTTATTCTAATAAGCAAAAAAAAAGCAATTTTGAAATAATTTTAAGCTACTTTAGGTTGAAGATAAGAAGCAATGTTATTTTTTTTCTCCCAAGGAGGATGACAAAAAAATGTCTTATTTTTCACCTAGAAATGATTAATTTCACAATATTTGCTAACTGTAAAAAAATATAAAAATGTAAAACTTCCAATATATTATGTTCAGTATATACCACCAAATTGGCAGTGTTAATGCTAATTTGTGCCTGATCACTGTTGAAAGAACTTATTGGTAAGGTCAGGCACATGAAAGTCTTTTGTAGAACAGTCAGGGAAAGGAAAATGTCTACTTGAATTTATTGAGTTGTATGTTTTTCTCATCTTATAATCAATATTAACTTCAAGAGGGGCACTTAGAATATACTGGAAGATCTAAGACTTTTGACAAGTTTTTTTTAGCAAGTATCATCCATTTGTCAGGAGGTATATTAATATGTACTAGCTAAAAATAAGCACTGCATACAGATGTATTTACATGTATATATGCATCTAGTATCACCTATATGTATATTTTTTCTTTGATAGATCTGTGGTTTTCCTGCAGTAATAATATACATGCACTTTATAATTTACAAAGCACTTTCCTTCCAATAACGATATAGTAGGCATCACAAGATTATTAATCCATTTTATAAATGAAAAACAAGACTCATAAAGACTAAGTGACTTGTTCATAGTTCACAGCTATTAAGTGTTGAAATGGACACTCAGATTGATTGTATGACTCCCAAAGTCAGTACACTACTCTTTCTCTGATGACACTCTATTGCTTTTCAGGTGTGTTGGCTCATGGATCCCAATGCTATGGAAGTGAAGGGTACAGACTTGACTTCTTTAAGAGTTGCTGATTAGATATGTGTCCCTAAATCTGTTCACTCATCTTAATGTTATTGAAGTTATCGAATAGTTATTGAAGTTATTTGAAGTCTCAATGTGGACCAGTCAACAGAGTTCAAAACCATAAATCTCTGATCAACAACAATAACAGCTGTTGTTTATGTAGTGCCTTAAGGTTTACAAAATGCTATATGTATGTTGTTTCATTTGATACTCATGGCAGCCATGTGAGGCAGGTATTGAAAATATTACTCTCATTTTTCAGATGAGAAAACTGAAACTCAGAGAACTCAAGCGACTTTCTTTCAGTCACTTA
Source organism: Potorous gilbertii (assembly GCA_028658325.1). Lineage (NCBI taxonomy): Eukaryota > Metazoa > Chordata > Mammalia > Diprotodontia > Potoroidae > Potorous > Potorous gilbertii. Next base: position 18,012,727 of record CM053773.1, on the reverse strand, counting down.
GAATATCTAGGTTGAAATATGAATCCATCACTTTCTGGTTCTAAATCCTGTGGTATAGTCATGTGCTCTGCTGAAAACAAATACAAGGTAAACTAGCTTCCATTGAGGATTAGCTACCAGGGTCATCTTTGGATGATACCTGTTCCCAGGAATATAAATCTAGTAAATGGTGGGCCATCTTAGAATGCAATGTGAAAGGAATCAAGGATTTTATAGGTCTTCTAGTCCAACTCCCTCATTTTATAGAGACCCCAAGATATGATGTTACTTGTTCAAGGAAGCACAGTTAACGGGAGACTAGAACTCACTTCTAGGGGTCCAGCGTTCCTTCCATTATATCAACCTGTCCTTTAATGTGTGTGTGAGCACACACCCACACACCCATCCATACACACAAGCACAAACACCCCTGAGTCTAAAATATCTGATTCCTGACCATTGATTTATTTAGGTTCTCTGGATCATTTCAGGAAATGGAAGTAACGCAGATTGATCTTGAAGATGGCTTAGGTTGAAAGTATATGGAAATGACATTCTGTCTCCTGTCTATGCCTTTGTGCAGACTGACCCCTGCCTGTAATGTACTCTGTCCCAACCTCTTGGATTCCCTAGCTTCCTTCAAAGCTTACCAAAAATGACTTCCTACCCCACCAGCTGTTAATATCTCACCCTTGTTTCCCTCTAACTATTCATCTTGTATTTTTATTTTATATCTACTTTGTATATATATATATATATATAGATAGATAGATAGATAGATATATATAGATATACATATATGTATATCTATATATGTGTTCCCTTCCCCCTCAAGCTTCCTGAAGGCAGGGAGAGTTTTGTTTTTGTGTCCTCAGAGTCTAACAAGGTACTTGGCACGTAGTAGGTGTAGGTGATTTCTAAGGGCTTCTTGAATGATTGCTATGGATCTCTATGTGCCATGACCATGAGTGTGCTGAGTATGTTGTTCCAAAGATCTATACATTTACATATGTTCTGCCTTGATGTCTACAGAAATGGTACACATACAGAACATTATCTAAATGTAGTCAAAATAACTAGTATAATAATCATAGTTGGCATTTATTGAGTGCGTTAGGTTTCCAAAGGAATTTTCATATATTATTTCATCTTCACAACAATCCTGGGAAGTAGATGTTCTTATTATCCTTATTCTACAGATAAGCAAACTGAGACAGAAGTTAAATGAATCACATAGCTATTAAATGTCTGACTCAGGATTTGAACTTGTCTTCCTTACTCTAGGTCTAATGCTTTATTCACTGTACCACCTAGCTGCCTCCAAAATAGCTCTTTCCAACTAAGAACATGTGAACACTGTTTTTCAGTTTGTGGTTGTAGCTCTTTAGAGCCTAAGGTTACTTTCAGCTCTCCTTCTGAGACTTGTGGTCTCTCTAGAGCCTTTGTTAGACAATAGTCAGCTCAGCCCTGCATGTTGGCAAACCATTATTTACCAGCTGTTTACAGTTAACTGCGATTCTCTGAAGTTCTACCCTAGGGCATCTTTCAAAAATACCCTACATTCAGTTCCCAAGGACTCAGACATATTCCCTCACTTGAGCTTCATAATGACTCTATGAGGTAGTTCTGAGATGAATAGCCCAATTTTACAGATATGGATATAGAAGCTCAGAGGGCATAAGTGATTTGTGCACATTCACACAACCGGTGGACAGCAAAGCTGGGACAGGATCATCTTCATCCCAACTGTTCAGTCCAGAGCTCTTTCTTCTCTATAAAGCTGACTCTTCTCATCTCTCACACTCTTCAAATATCTCAGATTCCATGTTACGGTCCCTTAAGAGAAAGAGAGTCAGAGACAGAAAAAGAGAAAGAAGGACCAAGAGAATGAAGTCCTGAAAGGAAGAGAGAGAATGAAAGATATAAAAATTATAAGGTGAGGGGAAGTGAAAGTTTATTGCCTGCCCAGGCCTATTTCCTCCAAGATCCTCCCTCCAACACTACCATGTCTCAGTCTCCAGATCCCTCAAAACCCAGTGGTCCTTTTTGCCCCTGATCCACCTTTTCAATCTCTTCTTCCTTCCTATAAGTTATTATCACTAGCATCTAGTTCACTCAACCCCTGTTCCCAGCAACTCTACCCTTCAGGTTCAAGTCTGCCATCTTGAAGTTTCATTTTTCTTCATACTCCCTAGTTTACTGTAACCCTGAAAAGATTCAAGGGCTAGCTCAAACTGTAAAATTTTTGGATATATAATGGAATAAAGGGTTGCGAGAGATTCTCCCGCAAGCCCGACAAAAGATTCAGGAATTTCCTATGTTCACCAATAAGAAAGAGGACCAAAAGTTTATAGGATTATGTGGATATTGGCAACATCAAATACCACATCTAAGAGAAATTTTGAAACCCTTATACATAGTTACCAGGAAAAAAATGTGAATTTGATTGGAGACTTCATCAGAATAAAGTTTTTGAAGAAGCAAAGGTAGCTATATAGTTGGCCCTAGATTTGTGGCCTATGCAAAGTGGCCCAGGGAATTACAAGTGACTGTACAGGATGAATATGCAAACTGGAGTTTAGGGCAAAAACAATAAAGTTGAAATGTACCCTTACTCTCTTCTTCTGTAGTTCAATATACCACTTTTGAAAAGCAGTTGTTAGCTGCATATTGGCTTTGGTAGAGACTGAACAATTAACTCTGGGCTCTGAGGTAATATTAAAGCCTGGAATCCCAATTATGATCTGGATAATGAGTACCTCAGCTTCTCACAGAATTGGAGATGTTCAAGAGGCTAGCATAATTAAATGGAAATGGTATATTCAAAATAGATTTAAAACAGGCAAAAGTGGAATTTCTGCTATACATGAATTTATAGCAAACATAGATACTGAGGGAAATGATGCACCAAAACAACAGTTGATACAGTCCTTGGTAAAATGGAATGAGGGATATGATGAATTAAATGAAGAACAAAAGAGACATGCGTGGTTTACTTATGGGACAGCAAAATATTTGGGCCACAAAAGACATTGGAAAGCTGTAGCCTATGACCCATGTACTAGGAGGACTTTGGAAAATACTGAGGTAGGTGGAAGTAGTCAATATGCTGAACTTACAACAGTACATCAAGCTATCAAAACAGAATTAGGAGGACAGTATAATATATTCATTGATTCATGGGTGGTAGAAAATGAGTTAGCTACATGGATGTCCATGTCTAAAAATTAAAATTGGGAAATTTATAGCAAACAAGTCTGGGGCAGAGAATCATGGGAAGATATATGGGACAAGTCTGGTTGCTTATCTGTCAGTTTTTCTTGTAGATGCTCATGTGGCCCTCATCACACCAGAACGTGAGGACAATGCACATGCTGATCAACTAGCAAAGATTGGTACTCAACTTATTGTTCCCTATGACACCAAGTGATGATCCGGTACTCACAGAATGGGTCCATCAAATGGCTGACCATTTAGGGGTCCACTTCACACACCATGGACACAAGACTGAGCTATTAGTATCTCTTATTCATTGTTAAAAGAAGTAGCAGAGGAATGTTATATATGTCAGTTGGGGAAGGAATGAACTTCCTTGGAAAGTAACTGGAGTGATAGCATGGGGAAAAGTACCAGCCCCAATTTGGCAAATAGATTTTATTGTACCCCTACCCCAGGATAAAGAATGCAAATTTATATATACTTGTGATGACACCTATTCAGGTGCACTAGCGGCTTGTCCCTATAAGAATGCAACCCAGAAAAACACCTGTAAAACTCTAGATATCATAAGTCTATATTATGGAACCTCAATACATATTCAAAGTGACAATGGTCCACATTTCAAAGGTAATAGAATGAAGAGATACTGTGTATTAAATAATATAGAATGGATATATCATATTCCATGTTATCCACAAGCATCTGAGTTAATTGAAAGAATGAATGGATTATTGAAAGAACAGTTAAAGAAGTTAAATTCTAATAACTCTTATCAACATTGGAAAGATAATTTGTTCACTGCTTTATGTAACTTGAATAGGCTACTGGGAGAAAGTATACCTCTAGCCAGAATGATGTCTCCAAATCTGCAAATTAGAAAGCAACAAACATGTAATATATTATTAAGTATTGGATTATGAGGCCAGATATCCCAGCACTGTATCCAGGGGGACACGATTTACATTGTTTAGAGGACTTTTGGTTGGATAGAAAAGAAATAAGAAAAATCTCTACAGGAATATTTAGAATCCCTAAAAGTTATTTTGGATGGATATTACCTAAATCAGTATTAGCAGCTCAAGGAATATATGTATTGACTGGAGTGATAGATTCTAATTATCAAGGAGAAATTATTGTGACCTAAATTATTGTGACCTTCACCTAAAATTTAGGTGAAGAACTCATACAGCTTTGTAAAAATGATAGAACAGTTCAAGTGATTATTATTTCTTGTGAAACAATACCCCTTTTGAAAACTGACCCTCCTTCCAAAATAACTAGCAGAGGAATTGAAGGGTTGAGTTCTAGTGATAGAATAAAATTGGAAGCTAAGGTGTGGGTAAAATGGAAGCCAGATGATGTTCCAAAGGCTGTGAAAATTATAGCATACAGTTAAGATAATATTGTAACTGTTGTTTATTCAGGAGGAGATGATCACCAAAGTATACCCTTAACTCATATATTCTACTGTGAATGAGGCTATGATAGTAGGTTCATGGACTCCAGAAGCATGACTGATTCTATATTTACCCTGCTTCTGATTGTCTCCTTGTTTCTTTTTGACTTTCTGTCTGTTAAATCTATTTTCTAGATTTGTTTCCTTCAGGCTTAGTACCTTCCACCTTATCGCTTAAACCAGATGTCACTCCCTGTCCATGACTGTGATATGTCACCCCTGGACCTGGCAGAGACCAAGCTCTAGATTCCAGCTAAAGAATTGATCTCTCAAATGGGACTTGTTGGGGCAGGGATAGCTCTTGATCCAATTTCAGCAGGAAGTAGCTATGGAAGAATGGACCTCTGCCCTTTACCCCAAGATTTTAGGCCTCATTCATTCTAGGGGGAAATGATGGGGTACTTGTAATCAAGCCCCACCCTAAGATATTGTTTTATGTGTTTATTTTGTGTGATCCCTGTTATATTGTTGTAAAGTTCTGTAGTCCCCAGTTGCCCCATTGACCTATATAAAGGATATGAAAGATCTTGGGGTTGAATGTATTGCTAAATTTGAATCTGAATTTGAAGATCTTTCCTACCATTAATAGACTCCTGTAAGCTGCTTAAATCACATGATGGGAGGAGCTGCCCTGAATGGGTGGAACAGGAAGGGTGGAGAAGAACTGGGAGGAAGTCGGTGAGAGGAGTTAGAGCAGAGGAGAGGGAAGACCCTAGTTATCCAACCTGAAACCCTAAGGCCAAATTCACCTTGGAAGGCAAATTCCCTTCCTGACCTGGGATAAGCGCTTCCTTCTAATAGCTAAAGGCGAAGGAAGGGAATGTGCATTTATTAAACATCTACTCTGTATTAAGTGTTTCACAAATATTGTCTTATTTGATACAACAATCCTATGAGGTAGGAGCTATTATTACCCCTACTTTATAGCTGAGGTACCAAAAAGTACTTTGGACCAGCAGCCACACTCAAACATGCTGACCCTTAACCTGACGCAAGCATTGGACAAATGACCGTCATGAGCCAAGTGCTTGAGACGAACAGAACCCACCTGAAATATAGCATCAGGACCTGTTCCTGTCCTCAGGGAATCTCTTTCCAATATGTATACATTTACATTTGTTGATCCTACAAATCCTGGGATGCTACAGCCAACTGACTTACCCATGAATCTTGTTTTAGTACACACGTGTGTGTTCTTCCTTCATTGCTGAAGAAGACCATGTCGTCAGAGAAATAACGACATGACTTGCGCTTGACTTTGTTTTGAATGAGGGAGGGTTGTGCAGATCACCAGCCTTACTTCTCCTCCAGAGCCATATGAATCCGGTGACCAGATATTCATCAGGATGACTGGAGATGACCCAGGATGAGGCAGTTGGGGTTAAGTGACTTGTCCAAGGTCACACAGCTAGTGAGTGTCAAGTGTCTGAGGTGAGATTTGAACTCAGGTCTTCCTGACTCCTACACTGATGCTCTATCCACTACACTACCTAGTTGCGTTCTTTAGTACACATGAAGTTTAGCAGAGGGTACAGTCTAGTTCATAGACTTCTTTATGATAACCACTAATGGAATTTTCTAAAGCAGTTCCATATATGCCCTTAGAATCATAGATTTATAGCTAGAATGAATTTTACAGGTTGTTGATTTCAAACTCCTTATTTTACATATAAGAAAACTGAGCCCCAGAGAGGCTCAGGAGTGAGGAACCTGATTTTTATTGTGAAGTTTGAATTCAGTCAAAGGGCTGCATTTGAGGACCTAGAGGGCCACATGTGACCTCAAGGCCACCTCCTCAAAGGAGATGACTTTGTAGGATGTGGTAAAGCTGGGATTAAAACCTAGGTCCTCCAACTACAAATTCAATATTCTTTGCATTGTAATAGTTCATCTTTGATGAACTGAATGATAGCTATAGCTAGCATCTATATAGTACCTTAAATGTATATTATATAAACATATAAAGTATAAAATACTTTAAATGTTATACTCATTTGATCTTTACAACTAACCTCTGAGGTAGCACTTATCATTCCCATTTTAGAGATGAGGATACTGACATTGAAGGAGTTAAAGTAGCTTGCCTATCACCAAGCTAACAGTAGTAAGTAAGTATCTGAGGTGGGATTTGAACTCAATTCTTCCTAATTTCAAGCTATACCATTTTTATATCCAATAGTGATTGTCCTTTGAAAATAATAAATAACAAGCCATCATCATTTTTGGCTAAAATGTTCCCCATCATCCACAAATGTTTTAGGTTTATGAAAACTGGAGCTTTGAGATAGGATGTGATGGTTCATTGAGCTTCGAAACAACAAAGACAGAATCAGAAATACCATATGCCCTGTCCTCCTCCCAGCTTTTGTGCAACAAACTTAGATTGACAGTCAACAACAGAAACTTGGGAGCTACAGCAAATTCTATAATAAAGTCAATGTGGCCAGACTTGGTTTGAAAATTCAGGCACTCATAATCAAATGCAGCTCTGGGAGAAAAACAAAAAGATGTGCTGTAATTAAGAAAAGAGGATGGTGCAAAGACTCTTCATAAAGAGAGAGAATCAGGGGCATCAGGAGAAAGATTGTAATGTTCTTTAAAGGAGGAAAAATCTTAATCCTATCGTTCATGTTTTTCTTATTTCTACCATTCCTGCTATTCTATTTGGAGAAAAATAGAATTCAAATGCCAATGGGGGAATAAAACCCAGAAAGTCAAATCACAACCAAAGCAATCACATATAAAGTAATTTTAAATGTGAGTTTAATGGAGGAAAGCTATACAAGACCTGGGTACAAACCTGGGTTTGAGTTCTCACTCTGCTGTCTTTTATCTACGTGCAGCCTAAAGGCTACAACCAGCAGTGGAGAACCTGTGGCCCTGAGGCCAACCTCTAGGTCCTCAAGTACTACCCTTTGACTAAATTCAAAGTTTACAGAACAAATCCCTTTAATAAAAGGATTTATAGTACACAAAGGGCAGTGTTGCATAATGGATAGAGTGTGAAAGTTCCTAGAAGGCCTAGATTCAAATTCTGTCATTGGTATTTATTAGCTCTCTGAGAATGAAAAATCACTTATCTTCTCTGAGACTCAGTTTGTTCATTTGTAACATGGGAGTAATAACACTTGTGCTGCCTGATAAGGTTGTTGTGAGGAAAGAACTTTGTAAATCCTACAGATTTATACAAATTTTCAAAACTTTTTTCAGATTTGAAATGTAAGTTTGAATTTCTCATCTTCTAATGGATTCCAAGTATTTGTCATCCTCTATGGATTCCAAGTATTCAAATTTGTAGCATCATAGAATGTGAAGGTTGGAGGTCCATGGCTCTTCTGGCACGTTGGCAATGCATAATAAATGCTTGTTGGCTGATTGGCTCAATCCACAAAAAGCCTTCTCTTCCAAGAAGCTAACAAGAAGTCATGGTTTACTTGGTTGGTTGATTGCTGTCCTTTGTTCTTGAAGACGTCCAACATGATATGACTTTGTTGGAGCACTATGTTGTCCACCTGTGGCTGATTAGACCAGTATGAGCTCCAAATGCTCTACCGCAGGTTGGACACAAATAAAGATATCATCAAATTATTCATGCCTCAAAAATTAAACTGGAAAATGTATCCACACTTACTGAAAATTCTAGTTTACTCCTATTGTTTATATAACACTTTCGAGTAAATTAAGCATTTTACATTCTCTCGTTTGAGCCCATAAGTACTATTATTATAAGTACTTTTATAATTAATTATAAGTACTATTATAATATTATCTTATTTTGCTGATGAGGAAAAGGGGACTAGGATGACTTGCCCACAGTCATGCAGCTGGTAAGTGCCAAGAGAGGATGTGAACCCAACTCTCTTCTGAATTCCAAGTCCAGATTTTTGTCCATTTTACCAAACTATCTCAATTAAAAGGCTAGTAAAAGTGAATAGATATTTAAACCACAATGACTTTCTAAAGATTTTCACCATCACTTATATGGGCTAGGACAAGGCTTCTTTCAGTATTCTAGAGGTAATTCCTGGGATTAGAACAAGTTGGACCCCATTTCTTTCTAGATTGCCCCTTCCCTTACAACTCTTTCTACTCGGGTTTCATTGAAACACCAATAACCCTGGAACAGGGGTTCTTAATTTTTTTGTTATGGATCCCTTCTCAGATTAATGTTCATTGCCTACATTCATAATTGAAAGAAATGCTAAATGTCAGTTAGAGATTATTTTTAAAAATGTATTTTTTTCTCTTCAAGATCATGAACCCCCAGAATGTATCTGGGTACCTTTGCCCAAGTGAACCTGGTGAATAGAATAGCTCAGGAAAAATTGTGAGGAAGGTAAAGAGTGCCTTTCAATAGTATTCTCCTCCCTTAGTCACTCATTATCCTTTTCACTCTCTGTTCTCCATTCTCTTCATGCTTCTTTCCCTTATGCTGCCCCAGATCTTCTAAATCTGGCTATTGTTGTTGCTACATCATTCAGTCATGTATGACTCTTTGGGATGCTCATGGACCTTACTGTTCATGGGGTTTTCTTGGCAAAGATATTGGAGTGTTTCAACATTTCCTTCTACAGTGGACTAGGGCAAACAGAGGTTAAGCAATATGCCTGGTTTCATACAGTAAGTATCTGAATCTGGATTTGAACTCAGCTCTTCCTGATCTAGGCCAATGCTCTATCCATTGAGTCATCTAGTTGCCCCTCTCAAATCTGGTGCCTGTTATCTAGTGCTGTTTATCCTAGGTGCTTTCTTACCACTACTGAAACATTTCTCCTTTGTGCCCCCTTCTGAAGAAAGTTAGTTTTAACTACATATATTAATTCATTCCATGGTACTAATGGTTGAGTGTCTCAAATGTGTCTTTTCCCAACCTATCTGAATTTTAAAACGGACCATTAGCATACTCTCGGTGTAGAATTTTAATCATTAATAAATGACTGGTGGTTAATTCTCTCTCTCTCTCTCTCTGTCTCTATCTCCCTCCTTCCCTTCTTCTCTCTCTCCCTCTCTTTTACCCTCTGAATCTAAGATATCAGGTCAGGTTTCTTTATAATTTCTTGAAATATGATGTCTGGGCTCTTTCTATGATCATGGTTTTTAGGTAATCCAATTATTCTTAAATGATCTCATCATCTGTTTTCCAGGTCAATTGTTTTTCTAATGAGATAATTTCACATTTTCTTCTATTTTTCATTATTTTTATTTTGTTTTATTGTTTCTTGATGTTTTATGGAGCTATTAGCTTCCACTTGCCAATTCTAATTTTTTTAAAAAAAATTTCTTCAGTTAGTGTTTGTACCTCTTTTTTTTTCCATTTAACTAATTCTGCTTTTTTAAGGAATTCCTTTCTTTAGTGAATTTTTGTGACGCATTTGTAATTAGGCCAATTCTGTTTTTAAGGTATTGTTTTATTTAGTATTTTTGTACCTCTTTTTTAGCAAGCTGTTAATTCTTTTTTTCATAATTTTCTTCATCACTCTTTTTCCCATTTTTTAGTCTATCATTACTCTGTCTGTCTGTCTGCCTGTCTCTCTCTCTCTCTCTCTCTCTCTCTGTCTCTCTCCTCTGTCTTTTAAATGTATTTATTTCTGGAAAGGGAAGGGCTGGGTGGGTATTACTGGAGTAATATTTTGCTAGAGTTCCTTGAATCATCCCATGTAGACAGCTGCCTACTGTGCCCACCTATAACTAACTAACTAAATAGCTTCTCTTATGGACCTCCATTACTGTTTCATAAAATACTTCATATTCTGGAGGAAAATATAGAGGCCCAGTACTTTTTGCACGTTTTCAGGTGAGGGAGCTAAGGAAGTTTATTTACTAGGTCTGAAAGGCCCAGTCCCAAATTACAAAAGCTTTCAGACCCAGCAAGATATCTGCTATCTTGCTGTCAGTCTCACCAGTAGATCAACGTTTTTGCCCTCTTTGCTGAGGCTGGGGAAGAGGAGACAATGGTCATGATCATGCAGTCTGTGTAGATGTGGTGATTTTGTGCCGTTCAAAAATACAGAGAGGCAGCTGTGCTTTCTCTTCATACTTGGCTGTACCCAGCAGGATGTCCCTTTAGAGGTCTTTAACCCTAGATTAAGATAGGAAGTTGAAAATTCAGATATCCTTTTCTAAAATACCGAGCTCAGGCAAGTCTTCATCTTCTTTGTAACCCCCAGTCTTAATTATCTTCTGTGACTGTTTGGACATGTTAGATTTTTTTTTCTTAGCTGATGATGGTAACTTTGCATTAACTTTGACTTCAAAAGGCATAGCCTGGGCCTCATCACTTTGCTTTGGAAAGAGAGTCTCCTTTTGCTTTCAACTTGGACACTAAACTATAAATATAAAATTTTTATGGGTTAATTGCCCAGAGATTGGGTACCAGCTGCCTGAGGTCTCCAGTGCTTGTTTTACCTCATTTATCAGGCTTTCCCATGTTTAATGGACACTCTTTTGGAGCATGGAAAGACTTAGTACTAGACAAAAGTAGTAAAAACCAAAAGCATGCATACATTCAAGAGTTTGACCATGTATTGAAGCCCTTAAAGTCATATACTTTAGCTTATATTTGCTATTTAAAAGGTAATTGAACCCAATTTGGTTTAATTGAACAAACATTTAGTAAGTGCTTGAGACATCCAAAGCACTATGCTGAGTGCTGGACTGTAAATACCTGTGAGTGCTAGGACACTTCCTTAAACTACTTTTAATCAAGAGTAAATCAATTAAAACCATTTAGATTTTAGTGCCAGTCAAACAACCCACATCTACAACTAACCACTGCTGGCCACCACCAGAACCCTTGCTCTCACTGGGGGCAAATATACCTTTGCTTCCTAATTTATATACCCAAGATAGGTAGCTTTTGTAATGCAGTTGTAGAGAGTTGTTACTGCTTTTCTACATCCCTCTTCTAGCCTCTGCCCAAAGACAGCACCACTGCTGTAGGCTCTGGGTAAGTCTCTATTTCTGATGCTTGGGCATCAGGGAGATATATTCAGAGACAGTTTCAGAGTGAGAATCAATCAATCAGTGAACAAGTGGCTATTAAATGCCTACCAGGGGCCAGATACTTAAATGGATAGAGTGCTGTATAGAGTAGATTAGAGGTAACTAGATGGTTTAGTGTATAGAGTTGTGGACCTGGAGTCAGGAAGACCTGTGTTCAAGTCTGGCCTCAGAGATTTACTAGCTGTGTGATGCTAGGAGAGTCACTTAACTTCTGTTTGCTTTAATCCACTGTAGAAGGAAATGGAAAATCACTCTAGTATCTTTGCCAAGAAAACCCCATGAACAGTACAATCCATGGGGTCACAAAGAGTTGCACATGACTGAACTACTGAACAACAAATGGGGCAGGCTCTGTGCTTCATGAGAGTTGCAGATGAGAAGAATGAAACAATCCTTACTGATAAAGAGGCTCCTTTCTTTTTTAAAAATATGCATTTTTATTGATGTATTTTGTTTTTTATATCATTATAGTTTCCCCAGTATCCTGCCCTCTCTCTATTCCAGAGATCCATAGTATTTTTAAGGAGAAGAAAAAAAAGAAAAGGAAAAGCCAAGCACAATCAACATATTTAAAAGTCTGAAAACGTGCAATGTACATCTGTGTACTTCCCACCTCCATGTAATGATAGGTTGTGGACAGTCATCTTGTATCTCTTCAAGCACCTTACATTCTAATGTGACACTTCAGAAATTGGCTAGTATAATCTACACCTGAAAAAGAAACTTTAAAGAATCCCCAGAATTGCTGTCTGTGAGAGCAGAAATATGCTAAACTCAAAAATTTCTTCCAGGATTAGTTATTAATAGTAATTTCACCATTGAAATCTAGTTTCTATTAAGTAGTATATAACTAGATAATTTTATATCAACTTCACGCTGACATCACCAACATTAGATACATGATTGTCATATTCACTGGGATGACTCAAAGCAGAAATTCCCAACTTTTATGATAAAAAGTCACAGGCTTTAGAGCCTGGTATTTAAGTTTGGTTTTTGTGGGATGAATTATTTGAGGCCAGTTTGTCAGTATTTGTCATGTATGATCAATTACTACTTAGCACTAAGATTTCCCATTAGTAGAACTTATTTTTATGTAATTACCTATTCAAGCTAAAATTTTCCCCACAGTTGTCCTTGTGGCAATAAGTATTGGGGATGTAAGGTCAATCGTTATGTTATCCCCATCTTTGAAAGATATCTAGGTCCCAAACCTCTGCAAAACTATCTCCAAAGTGAAACTGGATAAAATTTCACTTAGCTCTTTGAGTGGTGTTCCTAGAAGAATTCCTAGTCTTAGTAACATTACCCTCATAAATTTAAAACTGAGACATTAGAGGTCATTGAACCCAACATATTAATTTTATAGGTGAGGAAACTGAGGCACAGAAAGATTGAGTGACTTTCCCTAGTGTCTGTGTTAAGGTTTTATTTTGCATCTTCCTGGCTCCAAATTCAGTTATCTATCTACTATGGCACCTAGTTTTCACCTCTTCTTTGGAAGATTAATTTTAAATGAAATCTTCCAAAGATAATCATCTTAACCCATTTGGGGCTGAAGAATTGGTGGAGAACTCAATAAAACCACATGCTTTCATTCCCCTCAAATGACACCTCCTATTCACCTAAGCAGAAACTTGCTTGCACAATTACAACTATAAAGTCAATTTAACACTTCAAAGATCTAAAATTTTATTGGTGTGGTTATTCCCCTTCACTGATATAAATTTTCAACTCATGTATGATCTTGCAGAGTTACTCTGGCTACATTTATTTATCATCATAGTGACAACCTGGTGAAGAGCCCTTCAAACTTAGGTTGATCTTTGCATGACAAATACCATTACACCTCATGTAGTAAAAAAGAAAGCAAAAAACCAAAACACCTGTTTTGTAGAAAGGACAGAATTTATGTTTCATTGGCAGAACCTGGTTCATTTTTATGCCATTATCAGGTATTTGAGTGAGATTTTGTTTAACCCTAACAACAAAAATCACCTTTAAGTGGTATGCTTTTAATATGTTATTTGAATCTATATTTATTTGCTTTTTGGTGTTGTGTCTAATTTGGTCAATTAAAATTCTAGCCCTAACCTGTATTTCCCAGTATTCATTCCTAGTAATGGACTGTTGCAAAAAAAATCAGAATATCTTGCTATCGCTTCAAATTCAATATATCTAAATTGGAGTTATCATCTACCCAAAAGTGCATCTCCCTTCTGATTTCCCCACTTCTGCCAATGGTACCCCATTCTCTGAGTCACTTAGACTTAAAAACTTGGAATTATTTTGACCTTTTCTATATCCTTGTCTTTCAGTAATATTCTGTATATTCAGTAATATTCAGTATATTCAGTAATATAGAATCTTATTATTTTTGCCCTTCATGTATCTTTTGACCCTGCTGCCTGTTTTCCTTTCTCACAACTACCACCTTAGTTGAGGGCCCAGTCTCATGATTGACAGAATTGGGACAAAGGGTTAGCAAGAGACACCATCACTTAGGAAGCAGCAAGGAGGAATACTTTTTATTATGAACTTTTTATAAATGCACATATTTGTTAGTGCTGGGAAATTCTATTTTCCATGGCAGGTAGGCATTTACTTTGTGATAAGCTACCTTGAAACATATTACAGGAAAATCTCAAAGTCTTAATGGATTGCGACACAGAGGGAGTGAAAATTTGATATGCAATGGATACAGTTCTCAAATATTGCCTGGGATTCAAAAGTGCCTTAAAAGAAATCTCCAGTGCCTGAATAGTGCAATAACTTCATAATTGGTCTGACAACTTCCAGTTTCTCTCTAGTTCTTTCTAAAGCATGGCTTTTTATCATGGCATCTTTCTGCTCAAAAAACCCTTCAAATATCCTCTCTCCTAATGCTGACAGGACTCCTTAACCTGACGTTCAACAGTCTAGTTCCAACAGCCTCCTTCCTGTAGTACAATATAATGTTTTTTCATCTACTTGAGTCTTACTACTGATATATTCTTTCAAGAGGGAGCTTAAATCAAACTCCTTTTTGAAGCTTTCCTCAATAAACATGATAATGTTGCAGGGAGGGGAGTGTTGGCAAATACTTAACAACTAACTCTTTGAAAAAGAGTATTCATGACACACTTTTAAGTTTAACGTGCATTATTAACATTTTCTCCATCATTTTCTTAAGTGTAGGCAATCAATAAAACAAGTCAAAATTTGTAGCATTTGCTTATTTCCATGATGTAAATTTTCAAACTGAAATTTTAATGATCAATGCTTGCCAACCAGTGCAAACTGTCTCCAGCACACCTCTAGTTGTAGTGGAAAATCTGCTAGATTGCACAAGGAACTACAAATCTTCCAAGAAGATGAAGGAGGAGGAGAAGGAGAAGAAAAGAATCAGTGAAGGAGCAAATGGGGAACTAATAGTAAAAGCTCATATTTATACAGCAAAAAAAAGTATTTGGGAGTAATAGGATTTGGGTTCAAATCCTAATTCTGCATTTTCCTGGCTTATGTGGACCTTAGAAAAGTCATTTCAATTTTCTGAGCCTCAATTTCCTTATATATAAGATAATGAAGTTAGTATTATAGTGGGAAAGAACACTGATGAATCAGGGGACCTGGGTTCAAATTTTGCCTCTAATACTTATCATCTGGGTGACCTTGGACAAATTACTTACTTTATATTGGCCTCAGTTTCTTCATCTATAAAATGAGGAGGTTAGACTAGATGATTTTTGAAGCTTTCTAAGTATAGAGTTATTTTGTTTGGATCCTATGATTCTAAGTTCCCTTTCAGCTCTAAATTTATGATCCCATGTTCCCATCTTATTTTGAACTCCTTTATCATGGATTTCCAGCATTACTTATTTGGTCTGTATTCTATCTTATATTTTTAGGGTTTCTTTATTTTGTGATTTTTTAAAAAAATATCTTGCCATCTAAATCCCAAATATCTTACTTAAGATAAGGACTCTGATTTTGTGTGGTCCCTAAGGCCCCTTGCACACTGGAGATGGCTATATGGTGCAATAGGAAGAGTTCTGGTCCTAGAGTCAAAAAGACTTGGGTTAAAATTCAGCTTCAGGTACTTATTAGATGTGTAACCCTGGGAAAGTCACTTAACCCTTTTTTTCTTACCTTCTTCATCTGTAAAAACAGAGATAATAACAGTACCTTCCTTCAAGGGCGCAGTGAGGAGCAGATGAAATAGCTGTAAAGCACTTTGGAAACCTAAAGCGTTACATGAGTTCTTCTGCTTCTTCTTTTCCTTCTCCTTCTTCTTCTCTTTCTTCTCCTCCTCTTCCTCCTCCTTGTCTTCTTCTCCCCTCCACCTCCTCTCCTCTTCTTTCATCTTCATCTCCCTCTTCCTCTCCCTTTCCCTCTCCCTTTCCCTTTCCCTCTCTCTCTCTCCTTCTCCTTTTTCTTTTCCTTCTTCTCCTCCTCCTTGTCTTCTTCTCCTTCCTCTCCCTTTTCCTCTCCTTTTCCCTTTCCCTCTCTCTCTCCTCCTTCTTTTTCTTTTCCTTCTCCTTCTCCTCCATCCCTCCTTCTCTTCTTCTTTTTTCTTCTTATAAAAGTACTTCTAGAAGAAAGCCAGGAATGTTTGTAGGTGTATATGGGGAGCCTAGGGTTTATAACCAACAGCTATGGAAAGCTGATTATTAGAATAGTAGAGGGAGTGAACAATGGGGCAACTCCAACAGAAGATGGGAAGATGTAGGGTAGAAAAATACCTTGTTATCCTTTCTCTTAAATGTTATGTATGTTATCTCTATCTTCCCTTCCCCCTCTTGGAACTTTCCTCTTCTGTAATCTACCAGGGATCCTCCATGTCAGAAACTTCCACTTCTGTGTAGCTTCACTTATTGGTCTTTCCTTGCCTATTACTTCAGAGGAAAATGGTTTTGAAATATTATAAGATAGGATCATGATGCCAAGGTCCTTATCAGTAGCACAGGGGCTGCTTTAATCAAAATAAAAGCAATAAAATGCTGGGTATTGTCGTGAAGAACACTGGGGAAATAAACTAGAACATTGTCATATTTTTGTGGCAAATCATGCTGAATCTTTAGCTGGCATATTTGGTTCAGTTTTGATGTCTAGTTCAAGAAAAAGTAAAGCAAATTTGGAGAAAATATGGAGAATATCAAGTTATAATGATGAAGAATATAGAGGTGCTGCCAGATGAGAAACAGAATAAAAAAATGAGACCTTTTATCTTTTTATGCCTAACCTAAGACACAAGTTTTTAGGGCATACAAGAGAAGTGTCTAAGATGTGTGGGGAACCTGCTGCCTCAAGGCCATATGTGACCCTCCAAGTCCTCAAGTGCAGCGCCTTGACTGAATTCAAACTTCATAGAACAAAGGAAGTTCAGATTTAGCCAAAGAGCTGCACTTGAGGATCTGAAGGGCCACATGTGGCCTTGAGGCTGCAGGTTCCCTGGCCCTGGTAAGATCACAAACAGTATGGATTGGGAAAAAGTCTTTTAGATCAAATCTTCCAAGAACTGAACTAGGAGACATCCCTCAAAACTTGAAACAAATAAGTTTGGGACAAACATTGGCATATGTTACTTTATACAGGAATCATTAATCTAAGCAATTAGTGTGATGGGCTGGACTTAGACACAATCAGTCAGGAGACTGGAGTTCAAGTCATAGTTCTCTCAATAACTTCCTTTACGACCTTGGGCAGTTACTTGTGTCTCAGCTTCCTTGACTGTAAAATAAAGGGATTAGACTAGATGGTCTCTCAGGTCACTTTCTAGCTTTAAATCTTTATGCTTCCCCATTATCATGAAAGCTAGATATGTGAATATCTTCAAAAAATGTACATTAATTAATGGATGATGGACCCATAATCAAATTGTTAATGGAAACTAGAGTGTATTAGAGAACACAATTACTCTTTTAAAAATGATAGAAAAAGAATGTTAAAAATTGTCTTTTCATGTAACTGGAGAAAAATAAAATGTTACTAAAAATAGTTCATTTTTTAAAAATGACAGTAAAATGAATAATTGTGTCTTTTTAAAACAGTCCATCCTTAAGTATCAGTGTCAAGAACAAAAACTGAATTATAAAGCTAAGGGGTGTGGTCTTCCAAAGCTTATCCTATGTCCTAAGGTTTTAAAGTGGCGTGTGTGTGTGTGTGTGTGTGTGTGTGTGTATGTGCGTGCGTGTGTGTAGGCACAAATGTGTAATAGGAAGCTGCAGTAGAAAACGTGTGAATGCATTCCTTTTTAAAAAAAAAATTTAGGTGGTATATATTGGCATGCATACCAGTGAAGGAGAAAAACATACATGACAATGAAATTAGTCATAGTTGTATGCATCCAGTGCATTGCATGTTTTGACCTTAAAGCTACAAACAAAACATGAAGTGTTGAGTATTTCACATCTCAGTGAATTCAGTCACACATTCTCTTCCTCTTGAATATAGTACAGAGGGTCTCTCTGGCACTTTCCCTATTGCAAACTCCTTTCAACACTGAGTGTACAAAAATAAATGTCTAGTTAAGATTTAGCAATGTGATGCATATTAGATCTGAAATGTAGCTTGCTTTTATGTTTTACCCCATGATATATAGTTAACCATGACGAACTATAAAATAACAATTTCCCTCCACTTTACTCCTAAGGTCTTTGAAAATAACTTTTTTATTTGTCTCCTAGTTTTTAATTTTTTCATTGATATTGGCAAATTTTGTAGAAATTTGTGTTAGCTGTATATGTGTACTTATATACATTTATCTAGAAGTGCAAACATTAATAAGCATAGCACTGTTTTTTGGAATTTAAAATGAGAGTTTTAAAAATCATTTGCATGAATAATTCTCAACATGTCACATAAACCTGGGGTGTCAGGAGATTCAGTGCCAGCCTCAGACAGGGAGGTGTGATATTTTCAATCACACATTCAAATCAAGTCATCGGTTTTCTTATTCAAAGGTATGCTTGTTTGAATCCATAAAATCTAAATGAGGCCATTTTAATATTCAGAAAACTGATAGATTTGGAGGAAATCTTCACAAGCACAGGGATTGAGAGTTATATCTATATAACTGCTACATGACAGAACTAAGTCTACTTAAAGGCACAAGTCAGAAACTTCTTTTAGTTTAATCATCATAATGAACAACACCTACATTTTGAAGTTCAATCAATTTATTTTTTTTTTTGACACAGATCAATGGCATTTGCCATTCAGAAACTCAGACGGGGCCATGCTTCAAGGCACAACTATGTATCCATGAACACCAGTGTCAGAAAGTTACTGTGTCACTGCTTTATTTAATTGGTATAGTTGCTCAAGTAATAACACACACACACACACACACACACACACACACACACACACACACACACACACTGTACGAATCACATTCCTGCTTTGTTAAATAGCATTATATACATACCTAGTGGTTAATATTGGATTAAATGGTATTCCCAGGAGCATAAACACCCTGTAAGTCTTTTGGAAATTGAGCTCTAGCAATTGCTAGCATCTGTCACTTTTCCCTTTCCCATTTGCCAGTTGCAAGTTCCTTGTGGTATATTCAGTAAAAGATAGCAAAGAAACCAGTAGGCATGATTCAAAGGGTCCAAATGCTTTTGTCTTTTCCTTGGGGATACAACTCAATTCAATAAGCACACCCTAAAATGTGTTGAGTGCTACAGAGACAAAAATGAAATAGTCCCTGAGGTAAGGACAGGGAGAGATACAACATGTATCCTAATAAATTAATAAAAGAAACCATTTTTATTGGGTAGTTATTCCAGTCGTGTCCAACCCCATTTGGGGTTTTCTTGGCAAAGATGCTGTTACAATTTGCCATTTCCTTTTCCAGCTCATTTTACAGATGAGGAAATTGAGGCAAACAGGGTTAAATGACTTGCCCAGGATTACACAGCTAGGAAGTGTCTGAGCCCTCATTTAAACTCAGGTCTTCCTGACTCTAGACCTGGTGCTCTATCTACTGGGCCACCTAGCTGTCCCTTTAGAAAGTATATATGAAGTTATTCAATTTAACATATTTATTAACCTCCTAATAGATGGAGATAACAAAGGCATAAAAAATCCCTTGTTTCCCATTTTCTCAAGCATATTACCACCTTTCCTAGCATGTCTCCCTACCTCTTGTCTTCAGTATGCCCCTCTCTACTGATTCCTCCCTTATTTCCTACTTGTGTCCCCCATTTTTTTAAAAAAATCACTTGATCCTATCATTTTATCTAGCTATCCTATATCTCACCTTTCATTTTCTGCTCAACTCTTTGAAAGAACTGTCTCTACTTGGTGTATACTTTCTTCTCATTTTCTTCTAAACTCTCAACAATTTAGCTTCTGGATCAGATGGATCACCATTCAACTGAGACTGATCTCTCCAAAGTTATAAGATCTCTTACTTGCCCAATCTAATGGCCATTTCTCAGTCTCATATTTCTTGACCTCTCTGTAGCTCTTCACTGTTGATCACCTTCTAGGTGTTGAGACATTTCACTCTTAGTTCTCCTCCTACTTGTCTGATCCCTTCTTTTCTGGATAATCATTCATGTCCCAATCCCCAAATGTGGGTGTTCCAAAAGGCTCTGCCCTGGACCCTTCTGTCTTTGTTCTTTATTCTCCTTCACTTGGTGACTTCAGCAGCTTCTATAAGTTCAATTATCTTCTCCATGAAGATGAACATTTATAAGTATATTACTATATTTAAAATGAGAAGATTTGTAGAAAATCTATTAGCATTAATCTATCAAGTCCTTCTCTCAGTCCAAAGTTATTGTCATTAAATTACCAACAGACTATTAGACATTTTGAACTGGCTGTCCCATAGACATCTCAAACTCAAGATCTCCCAAAGAGAACCCATTACCTTTTCCTCTAAATGCATCCACCTTTCAAACTTCCATATTTCCATTCAAGACATCACCATCCTACTGTATGGTCAGGTTTGCATCTTCAATATCATCCTTAACTCTTCAGTTTTGCTCACCCCATATATCCAGTCAGGTACAGAATCTTGTCATTTATGCCTCCCCAATATTTCTTGCATCAATTCCCTTCTTTCCACTCATATAGTCACCACCTATATAGAACATTTTAATAGTATTCTAATTAATCTTCCTGCCTCAAGTTTCATACCTTTCCAATTCATCCTCCACATGGCTGCCAAAGAGATTTTTTTCTAAAACACAAGGCTTACCATGTCACTTCCCTCAAGCAATCATTTCTAATGGTTTCCTATTACAGGCTTTCTTACTGTTTTTTTGCCTGTGATTTGCTATCTCCTATCTTCTTGCCTCTCCATTGACTGTCCGTCATGTCGGGGAACATACTCCTTTTCTGCTTCCATCTCTAGGAACCCATAGAGTTTTTCAAAGCTTAGCAAAATATCACTTTTCCAATGTGGTCTTTCCTGGTTTTCCAGTTTCTAGTATCTTCCTATCTCCTTCCCAAAGTAACAAAATTTACTTTGAATCTGTTTTGTATATAATCATATATGTTGTCTCCTTGAATAGATTGTAAGCTTTTATCTTTTATCCTTAAGGCCTACCATATTACCTAGAACACTTCAGGTGCTTACTAAGTACTTGCTGATTGATTAAACATTATCAGTGTGAAGATAGGAGGAAGTCACTGGGTTACATGTTGCAACCCATCATTTTACAGATGAAGAAATACAGGTCTAGAAAGGGTAACTCACTCAGGGTCACACAGGTAGAAAATGACAAGTCCAGGATTCAAATCTAGCTCCTCAGATTCCAAATCCAGGGTTCATTCCAATGCTTCCTCTGAGCATGTGCTTTCCCCTCATACTGTTGTGCTTTTGATTATGATAAATCCTTAGGACTCAAATGAATGAATGATAAAAGAATTTATTAAGTACTTGCTATGAGCCAGGCACTTACGTTTCCTGGCTGTGTGATGCTGGACAATTAGCTTAATCTTTTCCTGATTTCCTCATCTGTAAAACAGAGATAATTAAAACAACTATCTCCCAGGATTGTTGTGAAGAGGAACTGAGATAACATTTGCCACCTTTAAAGCACCGTATAAATGCTAGCTATTAATATTGTCATCATTGCCATGAAGTGATAAAGATAGAAATACAAAAGTGAAATAGTGTTTGCCTTCCTTCAAGGAGCTTGCATTTTCAAAAAGGACCAGATGAAATAGGTTCCTAGTTGCCAAGAAAGGGAGCGACTGGAGATGGTGAATTGATCCATGAGGAGGTCAATTGATACATATTTAGGGAAGACTAGTACTGATTTAATTATTGAATCTAGATTTTAAAAAACCTAGAAGGACAATATGCATTGGGCAAACAGCAAGATGGCCAGGATGGGATATGAAGCAAGGTCTGATGTGGTGGTTACTTAGATATGTTGGGTTCGTTGAGTATGGACTTTCTCACTCTAATCAAGGAGTCTTGAGGGCAATTGCCAGAGTTAGTGGATTAACTCCCCTAGGGAACTGTGACACTTACTTTTTTCCTTTGGAGGAATGGTTCCTACATGCTATTTTAGCTAGAGAGAAGTGTAGGCAGTGGCAAGATAGATAGCAAGATGGCTAGTTGGTATATGAAGCACAATCACATGTGTTAATATATATGATGTGTGTGTGTGAGTGTGTGTGTACACACATACTATACCTTAATAAATAGGATCCTAATCTACAAGTAGTTCTCTTTCTTAAAGACACTTCATATAGTGTTTGAAAGGGCTGAAAGTGTTATCATCAGTTGTATTGTTAAATAGATAAACTGTCTCTAGGGTTCAGAGGCTGTCCAAAAGTAAGATGACATTTTAAAAAGGCCTCCCCTCTCCTGAAAGACCCCCCCCCTCAACTCATTTTATATTTATCAAAGTAGGCTCCCTGATGAACTCCACTATGGTACTTTCAATTAACACATCCTCTGTCTGTCTTGGCAGCTGCCTGTGTAGGGAAGAAAAGCAGACTTAGGGAACAGGAGTGTGCTGAAATTTCAATGTGATGAAAGCATCCTTCTCCTGTAAACGTGTGAACTAGGTACTGGCAGCTGCATGAAAAGCTCTGTTTTATTTTCACGAGTCTGCCACCATCAATTTCACCACTGTACTATTTTCCTTTGAAACTTCCCTGTAAAACATTTTAATGATGAGAGGGGAGCATGGTTTTCCAATTAAGGTTTTACCAGTGAAGTGTGTATTTCTGGCAGCAATTTATTATGGGCGTATTCCTTCCTTAGGTAGGTACTATTGTCATTCCACAAGTTTCTGTGTTAGACTGTCATTACCAGAGAGCCCATCTCATCTGGTAATGCTGTCCCCTTATAGCAGAAGCATTAATATATGATAGCAATGACGATCTGATGAGTGGGAAGGTCAGCACAACTTCCCATGTGTACACAGCCAGGTTAAGTACAAGAGGTATGCCATTTCCTTCCTTTCAAAGTCAATTTGGCAGAATAGATAATCAGAGGAAGCTAAAATTTAATTTAGCAAATACATAATCTTCAGACGCTGGGTAACACACAATAGGGGTGGATAGAACTGTGTCAAGGCAGATAAGTTATTCAGGAGAAGTCAGAGTAATTAACATAGGGCAAAGTCTCTCAGCCTGGAAAGATCTCAGCCTGGAGGCAAAACATACTCTTGGAGAATGAAAATTAGAATTAAAATGGAAATAACCACTTAAAGTACTAGAACTTCTTTTCTTTGGCGTCCTGATGCTTTGTGCTTTTTGGATCTCTTATTGCTATGGTAAGGCAAAGGGTAGGTAGTAGGTTGCGGGGGGGTTGCAGGCTGTGAATCAAAAAGTAACCTACTCCAGCTCAGTTAACAGCAAATTTCCTGTTACCAAGTCTCCAAAATTTAGTGTACATTCCATCAAATAACCCAAATCCCTAGCAAGTCTTTTATTAACAGCCTCCCTTATTTCTGATCAAATCCCTCAGAATAACTATCTCTGTAGCCTGTTCACTATATTCTAAAGGCAGGGACCTTGTCTTTATACTGTATATAGCCATACTCTTTGCACTCTGCGGCTTAATTCATTTTAACTGATGATTATGCTTTATCATGGAATCCATAAATATGCCAACAGGTACAACAGTACAGTGCCTTGTACTGTACCAGACATACCCACGGTACACCCATGCTATGCTGGGCATCAGATGTTTCCTTCTTTCAGAGAACCTAGAAAAGTTGGGGGAGAGGGAAGGAGTACAAATGAACAAATACATCAAGAGTAAGTGAAATAATGTATTTAAAGTGTTTGGCAAACTTTAAAGCTTTATACAATTAAGAGCTGGTATCCTGGCTCTCAGTGCTATCCATAATTTGCTTTAGGGAATGGAAGGAAACACATTAGCTTAGGTTTGTTTTGTTTTGCCTGTACTTGTTTTTTCATTGGTGTGAGGAATACATGGTATGGAAAATGCATCCATTCATGCAGTTCTGCTTTGAAGTTTCTCCATAACCTACAGTCATAGAGAGATGTTGAAGACACTAAGAGGTTAAATTACTTGCCCATAGTCACACCCACAATATGTATCAGAGGCAGATCTTCAAGACTGGCTTTCTATTCCCTCTCACAAGATGCCTATCTACATACTAATGTCACTATTTGATCTGGTCTCCATTGACAATTTTACCCAGTAGAAAGGTTCAAATGTCTACAAGGGAGAGCAAATGGTAGCCTAATGTCTGCAATAATGCAAATAAATTCTTACCATTTAGCTTTATGCTTTCACCCCAAGGTCATAGGGCACTCATTGTCACACATGATGGGACTAGATGTAAGTGCTATTTCTACTAACTATGATACCTTTTCCCTCCTTCTCTGCCTTTCCATATGTCATCCATGTTTAAAGAACCACCTTCCCTTATGACTTCATCCCTCAATTATCCCTCCCCCACTAACTCCTTTATGTTTATTTATTTTTCTAACAATCACATACGTGTTATACTATCAAGAAAGAGTTGGGGTAGTGGATAGAGAGCAAGCCTTGACTCAGCAAGGTCTTGATTGAAGAACCAGACTGTAACACCTACTTACTGAATTACTTTAAGCAAGTCCTTTAAATTCTTGGGGCCCCAGACAACTTATGGTAGGGATTCCTATCCTTTTTTGCCCATTGGGGAAACATATGGACTTCTCTTCAGAGTAATATTTTAAATTCACTAAAATAAAAAATATATAGATTATAAAGGGAGTTGGTTACATTGAAATACAATTAGTAATTTTTTAAAAAAACAAGTTCATGAGTCCCAGGTTAACCCTGCCCTACAAATTACATAAAAGGCCTAGATTCACAGTGGTAGAAAGAACTATCCCAATGAAATTATAAGTTAGCATTAAAAAAAAAAGTTATCCTGCTTTGTCATGCAGAATACCTCCACATTTAATGCAGAAAACATTTGAGAATCATTTCACATACATAGTTCTTGCTGCCCCATTGGATGATAAGCCCTTATGGCAAGAATCTCTTTTGTGCTGCAGAGAGCTTGTTCTAGGTGCAAAATTGATAGTTCATATTGTAATTAAGTGCATAAGTGATCATCTATATTGAAAAGAAAAACAAATTTATAGGGTAAAAAGCCACCTATGTGTTCAAAGATCCTAATGGAAGTAATTGGGGAAGGAGGAATATAATTCAGCAGTCCCCTATTTCTGAGACTCTACTTACCAGATTCCCTCCCTTCCCTTTCTTCAATTATGGCTTTAAAGAAGGTGCCAGGGGAAACTGTAAATCTGAAAGACCAGAAGCGCAGGCCAGTCCACACAGCCCCAGAGTAAGCAATACAGCCTATATAACAAGCCTGACAATAAAAAAGAAAAAGGCCCGGGAGACTGGCAAAGAACCAGATGCTGCACTGCTGGAATAGATTTTCCCAAGTGCTCCATCATTATGGCTTTTGGACCCTCTTATTTCTTACCAAAGCTAGCAATAAAAGAAAAGGTCAAATGGGAAATACTATGTTTCTCTCAGCCCTCCTGTCCATTCCCTCACAAAAAAAGAACCCAACTCCAAAACAAATAAAAAAAACTTGGCCTTGTATTGATGTCCAAGAGCAAGTGTAACCCAGAGCTGAATGAAGGCTAAATTTATTTTTAAATCTGTAGGTAAGGTAAAAACCACAAAAGTTTTGAGTATTTGAGTTTGCTCATACAATGAGATCCATAAAAGGAGGTTTTTCCATTGTGCTTCTGCAAATAGCCTTTGGGATTCCATATTTATAAATGTACTAATGGGTAATTTCTGTCGAAGGGTGTTGTGTATAAATGGAGGTCAGAAGATTTATGTATTTACAAGTCATGGTTCAATTTGTTTAAGCAAGGCCCAAGATTGAATTATACACATTCCTTTAGTCTCATAAATCCTTGTGTAGTTTATAAGTCGGAAAGAAGGTCCACTATTTCTGCCAATTGACCCTAAACTGAATCAGCTAAGCGGACATAAATCACTGTCCTGAATCAATACTGCTGTCTTCCCAGTAGGTGTAGAGACATTTGCTGAGACAAAAGACAGCTTCTGTAGTTTCTGGGCTTGCAAAAAGACTTGAAAGTCAATTGATAATGTTATGGAGCTTTTCCATTCCCTTGGAGCTAGAAGAAAAAGCAAAAGAAAGGGCTGAAAAGCCTAACGTAATGATGCAAAGATGAAGTCCATTTATGTTAAGTGCTGTGATGGATAAAAAAACCAAGAAAGCCAAAGTATTTACCCTCAAGAAACGTACTTTCTAGCAAGAGAATAATGACAATAGTGGTAACAAGAAATAATGTTTTAAGACTTGCCAAGGACTCTGCAGATATTATCTCACAACAACCAATTATAAAGATGTTGGAGAGGTTTGTGGTACAAAGGCTCAAAAGGTATTTAAAAGTATTTAAAAATATATATAAGTATTTAAAAATACTCTAAAGATGATACTAATAAAAATGACATTTATATAGTGCTTTAAGGTTTACAAAGTGCTTTACTTAGTGATTTTCAACATTCTAAGTTAGTTAGTATTGTCCCTTTTTTACAAGCCAGAAAACTGAGATTGCAGAGGTTAATTGACTTGCCTGATATTACACAGCTAAGGCGTGTCTGAGCCAGTACGCAAATTCAGGTCTTAATGACTTATATCCAGCACTCACAAAAAGGAGGTGACCTCAATGGAGATGGGATAAGATGCTGACTGGGGAAAGGACTGAAATTAGGTACAGAATAATCCTTATGCCTGGCACTGGAAAGATTGATTCAGGAAGATGAAGGGAGCCAGATAACATGGGTTCAAATATGGAATTTACTACTTAATATTTGTGTGACCTTGGGCATATCATGATATTTCTGAGCATGTTTCTTCATCCATAAAAATGAAAGTCTTTGACTACTGTAGGGAGTCTCCAAATTCCCATTTATCCTTGATTATCATGGGTGAAGATCACTTTTTAAGACAAAAAGGAGATAAGGAACAAAAAGAGTCATGGCAGAAATCTGTAGAGCCAAGGTATTTGCATGGACACTGAAAAGAACACTGGCTATCTAGTGAGAAGACCAGGTTTCAAATGCCACCTCTGACAGTGTTTGAGTAAGTGAACTTGGGCAAGTCCCTTAATATCTTTGGTTTTTAGTTATTTTATCTGAAAAATGACATATTTGAATTAGATAACCCCTGGGTTCTCTTCTAAGTCTAGAACCATAACCCTAGATCTTTGAAATGACTCATTTGTGATGACATACTCATTAGATCTTCAAGATGTAGAGTTAAGTTCTGAAACATTCTTTGAAAAATGCTGATTATGCCACAAGAAGTTTGATTTTGCAACCTTCTCTGTAGAGCTGCTATCTGGAACCTTATTTTTCCAAGACCTCAATTTATCCCTGAGAGTAGTGATTTTTCTCTCTGTTTTCTCAAAGAAATAAGAATGATTTCCCCAGTGTCTCTTGTGAAAATAAGAATTTTTTTTCCATTGTCTCTACAAAGGATGAAGCAAAAAAAAAATTTTCATGAAATTGGGGATTCCCCAGAGCACTTAACACAAGACTTTAGTGAGGATCAGAGTTCTTCAGAATAAGGAGAGATTTATGAGGTCCTTTCCTCTGACTTCATCTGAACTATTGTGTTCAGCTCTGAACATCACTGTTTAAGAAGGACCTTCCTAAACTGGAGAATGTCAAGAGGAAGGCAGCGAGTATGGTGAAGCACTTTAATAAGTCCAAAACATATGAGGATCAGTAAGATGAAAATGTAACCTTGAAAAGAGAAAAACTCAGAAGGAACATGATAGCTGTCTGCAAATATTAAAAAAGCTGTCATGTGAAAGAAGGAATAAATGTATTATATTTGTTCCCATAAGGAAAAGCAGCAATGAGTAGAAGCTGAAAAGAAGCTATTTTAGGCTTGATTTAGGGGAAACAAAGCAAAATACTTCTTAACAATGACAATTGTCCAAGACTAGAATTGACTCTCTCTAGAGATGCTATGTTCTCATGCTAGGTCTTCATGTACTGTCTGGATGTTCACAATGTATGTTAGAGTGGAACTTTCCTCTTAAATAGAGATTTGATTGGATATGTGTTAGGAGGTGGTGGTGGGGGGAACCTGTGGCCTTGAGGCCCTCTAGGTCCTCAGGCATGGTCCTTTGACTGAATCCAAAATTCACATGACAAATCCCTTTAACAAAACGCTTTGTTTGTCAACTTGAACTTAGTCAAAAGGATGCACTCAAGGACTAGAAGGCCACAAGTTCCCTACCCCTGTATTAAGATCTCTCCAAAATTTCAAATTCTATGGTTTAATGATACCCCAACCATATACTCAACATGAGAATTGCCTCCACAATATCCCTGATGGATAGTTATGAAGGTTGTATTTGGGGCATTTCCAATGACTCTCTACCTTAAAAGGCAGCCCATTCCTTTGTTGGACATCTCTATTACAAATTTCTTCTTCATGTTTATCTGAAAACTGACTCCTTTTAACTCCTACCCATTAGTTTTAGTTTTTTCCTCTGGAGTTATTCCACCTACATATATTCTCTCATCCACATGACAGCTCTCCAAATTTCTGAGAACAGCTACTACATCTTTCCTCCTATATCTTTTCTTCAGGTCAAATATTAATAGCTCTTCTTACCATTCTTTACCAGACCTAATTGTGAGATTCTCTCTGCTACCCAACCCATGCACACAACTTCATGGTCTTTCTACAGTCAGTACAACTTTTATCACGTATTTCTTAGATCTAAACATCCTTCTTATATTGTCTGATGAGGCATAATGAAGTAAAACTATCCCTTCTATCACTTCCCTTGTTTTGGACTCTGTGCATTCCTTTATAATGCCCAAAGTTAACTGCTTTTGTTTTAATGTTAAGAGAAACAGAGAAGTGATCTTGTGTAGTGGTTAGAGATCTAAACTTACATCAGAAGATGTGGTCTCAAGTCCTTTTTCTGATACATACTGGCTCTGTGAACCTGGGCAAGTCATTTAACTTTTCATTGTTCCAAAACAAACCCTCTAAGACTACAAATTGCTCAGTAAGGGCTTACAACATTGGTAGAGGGAGTTCTTATAATATGTACCCCATCACAATTTACTCCAATATCCCACCAAAATCACAACTTTCCAAAACAAAAGCAGTAAAGAAAGAATCATGCAAGAAAAGCTTGCTTACCTGTCTTTGGAATCACATCTTATGAAGGTGGGTCTATTCTGAATGGTAGGGATTCACCCACTTTTGATGATGTAGGGAGAAGGCTTGCAAGGTGGCAACTAGGACAGTGACCTTTTAATCCCCTAAATGCTTTCTCCCAATCTACAGAACAGTTTAGAGACTACTACACTATTTCTTGGTTAGGGATTTATTTTGTGCGTAAATACGGATCACTTTTGTCAAAAGACTAAGTTGAGTTATCAGAAGTTTTGTTTTGGCAAATGACAATGGAAATGGGCTAAGTACCTAGTCTGGAGCTGATTCTTTGCTATCACATTTCCCCACTTTAGAGCTTTATGATTGCTCCCTGCAAGTCATTTATTCCACTTAAACAGCCTTCTGCTGTGCCCTTTTAAAAACAAATATTCATGCTACAGTAATTAAACCCGGTGAAACATAATAAAAATATGTTCTAGAGAATAAACAACAGGCAATGGATTCCCTGGGTATTTTGTGATCAATAGAAGAATATTTCCCTCATTCTTCTTAAATTTTCACAGATTTATGACAGTAGTTTAGATTACAAGTCACTTGATATTACCAACATATTCAAAGTGTCTCATAGTCTCTAACTACCTTTCTTCTCTCTCTCTTTTTTTAAATTCTAATGATTGAGAGGACAGATTATACAATACAAAATTTTATGGATTTGTTAGTCTATGTACCATAGTTTTCTAAATCAAATTAATTTTTGCATATCCTTAGGGTCCTAGAAGTAAAAGGTAGCTATGCAGAAGAGTATTACTTTCAGTTTATCCACTTCAAAATTGGCAATGAGTTGTGATTTGGTAGATTTGGATATTGTTTAGAGATCTAGCTATAAATATCTTAATCCTTATGGCTTTAGACAGATTCCAGAAGTCAGGTAATTGTAAACTCAAAAGGATTTTAAAAATTAAAGCTAAAAGATATTCAGTATATCAATACATGGATTGCGTGAATTAGTATGTTGTTATTTAAAAGTAAATTGAGCCTATTCAGAGGAGACCACCTATAAACTGATACAAATAATGACACATAGTATTCATATATTATTCAACAACAAGGATATGACAAGTGAAATTGATCAAGCACAGTGGTTCGTGTTCCAGTAGTCTCACTTATTTCTGTCTCTCTTGTACTCCAGGGCCAAGTAGTGCTTATTTCCCAGTCAGAGAATTAGGTACAGGCTGTTACGCAAGAATCAAAGGGGAGATAATTAAAAGGGACTATTGACTTTGGTGTTAACCAGGAGGTCTCCACTCTAAGTGTGGGAGTTGCAGAAGTGTGAAATGGAATGCTGAGAGTGAAGACAGACATATTGGCATGGTGGAGTTCCTCTGAAAATCTCTTGGCCCCCTCTATGATAATCTAATGTGTTCATGACATGATGACTCTATAGATGATGGACCAAGCCCTTCTATATCATATAGACATTTCTTCATACTTCGTTCATATTGTTCCATTTCTAAAACAAAAAAAATTTTCTTAAACCAGAAACGTACTGCTAAACCAAATTAATTCTAAAACCCTACAAATTCAAAGTTGTGAAGGGCCTCTCAAAGATAATCCAGTTTAGGTGTTCTTAATTTTTTTTGTCATCTACCTCTTTGAGAGTATGGTGGAGCTTATGAACCCCTTTTCAGAGTAATGTTTTTAGATATAAAGAATAAAAATTTGGGGGCTGTAAAGGAAATCAATTATATTGAAATGCAGCTATCAAAGTATATTTTAAAAATTAAGAACCCAATATCTAGTCCAACTATCCTTATTGAACAGATGAGAAAACTGAGTGATTATATCCTGGTCAGGAAGTGAGACACTGGAATCTATCCAAGAATTGAATGGGAAGGAGTCAAATGATACTGTAGTTTTAAGAAGTTATCATCACAAAGCTCCTCCTCTGATTTCTCTGAGACTTTTGACAGCTCCTCAGCTCTCAGTGAAGATAAACAAGCTTCCTGAAATGGTTAAAATGTTTGAGAAAAAGGCATTGGGTGATTTAAACAGAGCTTTCCATAGCCATTATAAACAAAATTCTGAGACCTATAGTTCCAACTACACACATACACCAACTGTGTTTATTCTCATGATGAGACATTAAAATAAACATACCTTGTAATAAACCAGGTTCATTTAATGAACTACTTCATTAAATCAACATTTGAACATGCTTTACTATTTCACCAGAAAGATGCAACTCTCATACGATGAGAATGTGCAAACCTAACTAACCATGGAAGCTTCAATAAATAGAGAAGAATTAGTATGTATACTATGTTCATGATTGAAAATCTGAAACCAATTGTATAGACTTCATGTCCATGGTAATGTGTTTTCTTTTTCAAAATGAAATTTTGCAGTCTCCTATGTTAAGTAAGCCAGGTGGTACAGTCAATAGAGTGCCTGGCCAGAAGCCTCATCTTCATGAGTTCAAATCCAGCATCAGACACTTACTAGCTATGCGGTCCTGGGCAAGTCATTTAATCCTTTTTGCCTGTAAAATGGTTTGGAGAAAGAAATGGTCAACCAGCTCTAGAATCTCTGCCAAGAAAATCCAAATGGGGTCATGCAAAATCAGTCACAACTGAATTGACTCAACAATAACAAAACATTAAGCAAAGGAACTCAGCTGGCTTAGGACAGAGTTATTTTAATGACATTCATTGAGACTCCTATTCCATCTCTCTTCCTGTCCCACAAGTCAATGTTTTCTGAAATTATGGGACAGATATGCAGAATAAAAGTTTCTCGAAGGCAGGGACTGTTTCATTTTTGTCTTTATATCATGGAACTCAGAGCAGTTCCTGGCATATGTAGGCACTTAATTATTGCTTCTTGTTTGATTGAAACCCATTTCTCATCACTTCTTGCCTTCCTTTACTACTAATTCTTCTACATCTGGCTTATCCTCCTAAATACATTTAGGGATCATTTGCTCCCACCTCCAGAATATCCCCATGCAAGAAGAGCAGGATAATTGGAAGGAAAGAAAGGAATGTTATGCACATTATAATTAAATGAGTTTATTTTTCTGTTCAAATCCCATTCACAGCGTCTGTAACAGTTATGTGGGTCTTTTAAAATGCTGAAGCATCTTCTAAAGAAGTTGCATAGGGGTAGGTGGTGTTATGAAAAACCAGTTTGAATTTATAAGCAAACTAAGTATTGTTTGTCAATTAAATCAGTAAACAGTATCTAATCAAAAGAAAAAAAGGGAGAAATCAGTAATTCCATCTCCAGTTGGAAGAAATCTGGTCAAGATAGTTTTGTTGAGTGTTGGGATTCTTTTTCCTAGTTTTCTAGGGGAAAGGGAAATGGACATCTCTCAAAAAGGGAAATGAGAGAAGAAATACTGTTTTCTTTCTTATTCTGGAAGTTTCTTTGATAGATGAAGAAGGGTAAAGCTGACAAAATCATTTGCAGCTGAGAGAAAGACTAGAGAGGCTTTGATGGTGGGCAAATTTGAAATTGCAGCTGAAGCTGAATTGACAGAAGAGGTTTATGAGGTTTGGAGTTAAACAGGTAAATGGAAAGAGTGAAATTGTTTACCAGAAAGAAAAATGAGTAAATGTTAGGGGTAGGGACTGGACGTAAGATTTTATAGATTGAGAAAACACTACCAATTCAGGTTGGTACCTTTTCTGTAATTTATAGTCTTAGAGTTTCTAGAGCACTGAGAATTTAAGTGACTTCCTCAATAGTTAGGAGAAAATTAATCTGGATTTTAGAATTTGGTTGTTTTAATGTCTAAAGTAACTTAAAATATCGTATGTTTGAATTTCCTTGAATAGAATTCTTCTAATGAAGAGAGTTATTTTTGACAAATGAGGGAGAAATTCAGGTATGTCACCGAGGGCCACCATTCTCAAACTTTGGGGATGAGTATACCTTACTGTTTGAGCCAGATGGTATGACTCATTCAATGTCACATGATAGTGGCATCTTGAACATCAGGAACAACTCCTTCAGAGGGCAGGGAAACCCCTTAGGAACTGGATCTGCAAAATTAAAAGCACTAAATGATGTTTTGGGATTTGCATTACCTCTTTTCATCTGCCTCTAGGCAGCACTGTGTTCAATGGGCCCAGGCTCAGTGAGCATACAGCTTATTCTTAAGGAACTTCACAGGCTTTTCTAGCAAATTATCTAGATTCCTTAAAAACCCTTAAGAGCTGTTTTCTCCACCTGGAATACTGGCCCTCTTTCTCTCTGACTATCCAAATGCTACCCTTCCATCCTGCAGGCTTAAATCAAGACTCAGTTCCCCTGTACAAGGTTTTTTTTTTGTTTTTTTTAAATCATTCTCAACCTAGAGTCATCTCTTACTCCTCTGAATTCTTAGATATTATTTCTACCACTGACTTGATTTTCACATTCTACCTTGTACTTTCAACAGTCCAAATTTATTGACTTGTTCTCCAAACCAGAAAGTATCTTGAGGACAGAGACTATGTTCTTTACTTCATTATAAGCCCCAACATGCATGGCATATAGGAAACATTCAGTAAATATAAAAAAAAATTTAAAGAAAAAAATCTTTTCAGAAAAAATTCATTTTCTTTTAGAACAGTGTTAAATCATCATCCTTCAGATCACTTAGCTTTGCACTATTGCTCTAAGTTCCATAGGACTAGCTTATTTTATTTTTTCTGAGATAGCTCTATGTTCATCAATGAAGTCTACATTATGCCTTTTTGATCTGCTTCAACCCACAACTGAATCATATTGAATTTACAAACTCATTATTGTTCTCTCTCTCTACACACACACACTCACAATTTTCCAGCCAAGTATTTCTTATTCTGTCCTTTTATAGTTGATTTTTTGGAACACAAGTGCACATCCTTACATTTATTCCTTATTAAATTTCATCTTGTTAGTTTTAGCCTGTCATTACTGCTAGCCAAGATAATTTTAGAAGCTGTCATCTCATGCATTAGCTATTCCTTTAAGCTTTTTCCCACTCACAGATTTGATAAGCATGCTATCCATGCCTTCAAACAGGATGTTGGTTTAAAAAAACTAGATAAAATGGGTCAAAGATTGAGCCTTTGGCCATTCTGCTAAAGATTCCCTTGCAAGTTACTGAAGTTGACGTTGATGTTTTGGGCTTTGTAAATCATCTGGTACTACGTCCGCTTACCTGGACTTTCTGTCAGAATATTTTGGGGCTTAAAGGAGAAAAAAGAAAAATAGTTATATCCTACTGTAGAAAATTTTCTTTTTGTCTCATCCCATTTCAAGGTCATCTACAAGGAAAAGTACATGCCTGCAATTCAATGGAGTTATTTGGGAGAATCAGGAAATAAGCTCAGGACTGGTATATGTGGATTGGTAATTTAGGAGAATGACTTGAAAGTTGAGTAGAGTCATTGATCATGAGGAGAGTATCATAGGAATAAATTCACATGTCAGGAGC
>CM053773.1:17959515-17977492 GCA_028658325.1 Potorous gilbertii | reverse complement strand
TAAAGACTTCTTGGTTGCTAAGATGAATTACTTTGTTACTATGATAGATTTGGCTTTTTGGTGTTTGAATAAATGTCTTGGTTCTGTTTTCATTGAAGAGAGTCTGTTATATCTTGTGGTTCAAACCTGTAAACATGCCAGCATATTCATAGCTGCCACAGTGGTTATTGCCTTGGCAATATATGAGATTGGTCAAATGCTTTATCTCATTTGACCCTCACAACATTCCTGTGAAGTACTATTCTTGTACACATTATACAAATGAGGAAACTGATTTTCACTGTCAGTACCTTGTCCACAGTTCTACATCAATCAAACAACAACCTTTATTAATTGTCTACTATGTGTTGGGTACTATGCCAATTTCTGGAGATAGAAAAAGCTAAAATGCACTCCCTTCCTTCAAGGAACTTACAATCTAATGGGAGATACAACATAAAGATAAATATATACAGAGTGAGCTATGGTCAAGATAAATAGGAAATAATTAGTAGGGAGGAGGCACTGGAATTAAGAGGATTTGAGGAAAGCTTCCTGTAGAAGTTGGGACTTAAAGGAAGCCATGGAGGTCAGGAGGTAGAGCAGAAGAGGAAGAATGTTACTAGGATAAGGGACAGCTAGAGAAAATGGCCAGAGTCAAAAGATGGAGTGTCTTGTTTGTAGAATAGCCAGAAGGCCAGTGTCATTGGACTGACGATACATGGCAGGGTGTAAGGTGTAAAAAAATTGGAAAGTTAGGAGGCCAGGTTTCAAAGGGCTTTGAATGCCAAATAGAGCATTTTGTATGTGCTCCTAGGGGCAACAGGAAGCCAATGGAGCTTACTGAGTGGGGTGTGTATGTGCATGACATGATCAAATCTGCACTGTAAAGAGAGATGCAAAAATAGCTAATTAAATCTTACAGAAAGGAGGCAGGAGCAACTTTAAAGTGACATGCCAAAGACAAGTGACAAAATCAGAGTAGAACAGGTACCTCTCAGTTTTTAGTCTAGACCTTAAGAATTATTGATCATCATTTATTAACTCAGTGAATTTGGGAATCATTTAATCATCTCTAGGCCCCACTTTTTTCACCTGTAAAATTAGAGTTGAATGAGACTGCCTCTAAGATTTATTTTAAGCAAGAATCTCTGATCTGCTCCTATGGACTCACATGATGGAATACTCTGACACTTTGATAGACTCATGATGTCATTATCTCAATGACAAGTGACAATCTGAATCCCTCCATTGTTTGCTTATCTGTTGCATCTTATTTATACCTGTTGTGTGATTTTCCATTAAACTTGGTTTTACTTGTAATTAGTATAATTCAAGATAATGCTGTTCCATGGCACACAGTCACATAGCCATATATTCAATTCAGTTCACGAAATATCTGGTGAATATTGACAGTGTTCAAGTCATTGGAAATAGAAAAATAAAAAATGTAACATTCCTTGTCCTCTAAGAAAATCAACATTAAAGAGAATGGGAGAAATATGGGATCATAGAAAGCAATATCATTTTTTATTTTATCTTTGGCTTCTGAAACCATAAAGTACATATTAAGAGTCTGACTTGTTTAGTGACCCTTTTAAATTAAGACAATTCTAGGTAAAATGAGGCTCTTTTGCCCACTTTTTTCTAATGTGGATAGTTATGTGCGTCTCTTTTCCACTGGTGTTGATTCTGCTGAAAAGGCAATGTAATATTTCAGGACACCATACCCTAGATAAGTACATTATTACCTGAAAACAGGAATATTTGGAGAATTTCTACATTAATAATGCAAACTTCTTTGGATGTTGCACAAGATATCATTCCATGACACTGGAGTACATAAAGTAAGCATATGTCTCTTTGTTTTATACCTTGCTGTATATGGTCAAAAGATCATATAACAAAGTTACCTCTACAGTTGCATCTATCATAATGTGGTATATTATTTAACAAATGATAACAGTATAAGAACATGGAAGGGCTGGAAAGGACCTTAAAGGTCATGTAGTCTAATGTCTTCTTTTTACAGATGAGGAAACTGAGGCTTCTGAGATGTTCAGTGGTTTGTCCAAGGCCATATCATTTCATTATCTGGTATAAGATATTACATAAGGAAGTGGCAGTGGCATTCTGGAGGTGAAGCTGGGAATGGAGAACTAACTCAAACTAAATGCCAACAGAAGATATAGTATAAGTCAGTATAATCTAATGGAATAATAGTATATATAGTATATATATATGCTTATAATAGTATGTCAGTATAATCTAATGGGATAAGTACTGGTTTTAGAGTCAGAAGAGAACATACACTTACTACCTATGTAACTTTAAATAAATCCCTTCACTTCCATGAATCTCAGTTTTCTTATCTGTAAAATAAAAGGCTTAGATTAGAGGTATTTGATTTAGAATCCATGAAACCAGAAACATTTTTTGACAACTAATTTGTTTCCTTTGTAATCCTATGTATTTTATTTTGTGTATTTTAAAAACATCATGGAGAGTCGCATAAGAAAACATGAGCAGTAATGGACCCATATGGTTACTTTCTAACCTTTATAGAATCTTTACATGCTTTATGTATACACTGAGGACATTGGAGAGAAACACCAGGAGGGGAACTTGGGCTTCTAAAACTTACCATTTATGTTGTTGTTTAGTCATTTCAGTTGTATCTGACTCTTTGTGACCCCATTTTAGGATTTCTTGACAAAGATATCAGTGTGGTTTGCCATTTCCTTCTGCAGTTCATTTTACCGATGAAAAACTGAGGCAAATGGGATTAAGTGACTTGCCCAGGGTCACACAGCTAATAAGTATCTCAGGCCAGATTTGATCTCAGGAAGTTGAGTCTTCCTGACTTCAGATTCAGTACTCCATTCACTCTGCCACCAAACTACCCTTTATTGTCTATATGAGACCACATATTCATTGATAACACACCTGAGAGATCTAGGCAATATAAGATGTTGTCAATAGTTTTTTTTAATTAAAATATTATTCCGAAATAATAACAACCAACTTTAATGTGTGCAAATATCATCCCATTTGACCCTAACAATCCTGTGATGTAGGTAGGACAGGCATTATTATCTCCACAGCAAAAATCAGAGGAAAGTTTGGCACCAAGATCTTCGCAACTAAGTCCAGCACTATGCCCAGTGCCACACAGTAGAAGAAAATTAAACCAGGAAGAAATGCAAAGAAGGTATCTCATGCAAATCTATTAGAATAATAAAGACACCTAGATGACAGTATGAGATTTAAAATTTCTTCCTTACAATTAGCTTATTTTAAGCTAAAAGGGGGTAAATTAATTTTCTCTATTTTCACGATTCTCCCTCAATTCATCATTCACACACACACACACACCCCCCCCCCCCCCACACACACACAAAATGTGGTAGGAGCAGCATCTATTTTTACTAGGCTGGACTAGTTTCCCTTGAAGGATGTGGTGAAACTGTTCTTAGATTTACTGTTATTTTGACATCTTTGCTACCCAAGGCATAAGATTTATTGTTATTTTGACATCTTTGCCACCCGAGGCATAAAAAGATAAGTTTATTTGGAATTTATGACTAAAGTTTTAGCAGAATACCCACGGCTCTAAGGGAAAACCTTTCTTATTTAGCATGGCTATTTGCCATGATGAACGTGGAGGCACAAGGGAGTACTTATTTCATGTGAATTGCTATCTATTTAATCTTAGGAAGTGAATACTTTTTATTCTTTGTTTTCAGTAAAGAACATTATTTTTAAAAAATTATTTATTTTTAGTTTTTGCCATTCATCTTCATAAGATTTTGAGTTCAACATCTTCTCCCCATCACTCCTCTCCCCTCACCAAAATTATTTTTATTATATTTTATGGTTCATTACAATTTCATTGCATGTCCTGCACCTGAATCACTGGCCTGGATCGCATTAGATCTCCCCAGAACAGAATAAGAACAAAAACCTTTGCTTTGCCAGGTCTCAATACCAAATACTGAAGATTCGTATTTTTTAAGTAAATTGGATTATTTAAGCAAAAGTTGGAATATAAGGGGCTCATGGCAGTTGTTGTAACCAGGTTCATTTCTGTTCACACATCCCTCCTAATGGTCTGCCTCCACTTTCCCCAAGATCCTTTGCTCCCTCTCACCAGTACCTTGGACACTGCTCAGGAGAAGCCAGATTCTGACAAATGAGCTTTTACCTAATCTTGTCATGAATTAGTCTTCATCTTTACTTCCCAGTAATCTCCATGGCAAGCTGCCACTTGGGTTCCACTTTGCTCCTTTCTAAAGTTTTCCCACTAGAATGTAAGGAGCTTGAGGAGCAGAAAGTTTCCTGTTTTTTTTCATATCTCTATGGCTTAAGCACAGTGCCTGACATATGGTATGTACTTAATATATTCTCTCTGTTTCTCTCTCACTCTCTCTCTGCCTCTGCTTCCCTCTCTCTTTTCTTCCTTCTTTTCTTTCTCTTTCTTTCCCTCCCTCTCTCTTTGTCATGAGGTGGTCATAGGGATGGATGAACCTCTGTAGCAGACCAGCACAACTTGTAAACTCCTTTGGAGGCAGATGTTTAGACTAAAGACAAACTGACAATTGTTGGTTATTGTGGGTCACGTGACAAACAGGCAAGTGAACAGTGGCAACCTTACATTCTTCCCTAGGTGGCCTGAAATCCTTTGGCAGCAGGTCTTACGATGTGCACATCTGTTGTATAGTAACTTATATTCCCCCCACCACTTTCTCATGGATGTTTTTATTTTAAAATAGGTTGGAAGGACAACCATAAGGAGAGAATTATATCTATTTTTAACTTGATCCTCCCTCCTACCTTTGGTAAGCATCTTAATCTTTGAGACTGTTATCTCCATTTACTAAAGAATGACATCTCACCACTAATAAACCACTTTCCAGTTCTATATAACTTCTTACTTAGAGGGTTAGACAGAGACTGCATTAATGAAGGCTTTTAATTGAGAGAGAGGGAGGGAAAGAGATGATTTGAAAGGAACTGAACAGTGTTGTTTATTTAAAATTTATTTTCAAGCTATGGATTTGGCTGAGAGGAGGAATCAGGTATCTTTTATAACCACAGTCCATTGCTAATGCCATCTCATAAGACTGGAAGAATATTGGAAGCTGATCTCTCATCTGGGCTGAACATGCAGAGCTAGATGTGAGAGAGCCAAGGAATGACTTTGGATGAGAGACATTTTCTTTTCATTTTCTCCCCTTCTTTCTGTCCCTCCCATACTGCTAGTTGGTCCTTTAATTAGATTGCCCTCTGTTATGGTAAGCAACAAGTACATGGCCCCTAAAGAATCCTTGGTTGGCAACAATTATTTCAGTTTGTTTTTTAATGGGTACTAGATGGCAGAGTGAACCAGGTATGGAAAACATTTTCTTAAAAAAAAATGCCACACATGCACATGAAAGGAAAGGGAGAAGAATCTATCTATCTATCTATATACATAGTTGGGATAATATGAACAATACACATATAGGTAAATAGAACTGCTACATAAAATCATAACTTAATTCTCTCCCTCCCCACCACTGCCAGACATTTCAAAAGTTCTTTGCTGACCTAAAGTATTAGCTTATAAAAAGAAATCCAAATACAGACATTCTTTCAGTAGTACAGAAGCCACTAGAGAATTTATATGATAAAATGCATCTATTTAAATGTACATAGTGGCAAATTTCTAGTTCTTTTTCAGTGCAGTGCCGTAGCATGTAATTTTGTACAACATGCCTTCATCAGTACCTTTATGGGATACTCAGGGGGCAATGCTGTTAGGTTTTTTAATGCCTCATTAGAACTCAACTATAGCATTTTCATTTAAGAGTAATGGTTTAATTTATGCTCCTTTTCCCTTTTAGCCATTGGCTCAGTGCTGAGAGTGGTTTGACTTAATTATTTTATTCTCTACAGCCTACACAGGAAGAGAAGATTGGGTTGGCTTATATTTGGAAAATGTCACTGTGTTTTTGATGATCCTGAATTGATCACTTCCATAAAGATCATCATATCAACAGTGACATCCCTAGTAATACTACAGGGCTAGGAGTCATGGGACAACATGATATCTGAAAAATGATGATGCAACAGGCAATGGGAAAATATATGGTGGATTTAAGTAGGCTATAGCATATTATCTATGATAATTCACACACCAGGATTGGAGTAAAAGACTTCATCAAGAACATGCACAAATGGTAAAGGAAGTGGGTAAGTCACATCAACAATGAGAGATAACAGAAGACCAGCATGAATGTTGCCCTAGTATCGGCAAAAAATTAGGAAAATCAGAGAAAACTGGACAGATCCTGTATAGAGGATTTATGGAACGATATGATAGATAAGAGTTACAAAGTGAAGGAAATACTCATTCCAATTTCGTTACAAATCTATCAAAATTTGTTGTCTGTTGTAACAGTACAAAATTTAGAGCTGAGAAAGGTCTTTGAAATAACATATTCTAATCCTTTCGTTTTTCAGATGTGGATACTGAGACCCAGAGAGAATAAGTTCTTGCAGATTATAATAGGTAAAGCTGGTGTTTGAACTCAGGTCTTCTGGCTCTAAAGATTTAAGGCGGGAGATGGAAAACTATGGTCCACAGGTCAAATTCAGCCTGCTGCCTGCTTTTGTCTACCCCTTGAGCTTAGCTCCATATTTACTGTTAATTTCTTTGATGATTGCTTGAAAGGCAGGGTAATGTAGTGGATGTTTAGGGATCCACTTAACTTGGAGTGAGGAAACCAAGTTCATATTCCATTACTGACACATACCCTGTGACTCATAGGCAAATCACTTAATCTCTCTAACCTCAGTTTCCTCATCTGTCAACTGAAAAGGCTAGAACTTGAGGACCCTAAAATCCCTTTCACATTTAAATCTATGATTTTATCCTGATGCTGTTGCAATAAAGCAAGAATTCTTAACTGTTTTTGTGTCATGAACCCCTTGGTAGTTTGATGAAATATATGAATCTCAGTTTCATATTTTTAAATGTATGTAACAGAAGACATAAAATTGTAAAATGAAACATTTATATTGCAATGCAATTATAAAATGTCATTAAAAAACCCAATAAGCTTGCAGGTTCTAGGTGAAGAATTCCTGCTTTATAATCATTTGTGAAATTCTACTCCAATGCCTTATTGTGATGTGGAGGTAACTCTAGGTTCTCAAAAACAGTACTGGTGATGTTTAAGTGATGGTAGACCCTACCAAGTTAGCAATGCTTCAGTTATCAGCCTAGCAATGTTATGCCTTTTCATTGTTGATGAGCCAGTCTTACTCATCAAATCTCAGAGAGGTTCATCAAGTGAAAGGATTACCATCAAGTCTACTAAGGCTTAGGGGGATTGATTTTTGGTTAGCAGATAAAATATCATAAGACCATAGATTTTAGAGCTGAAAATAATTTTGAGCTAGAGTCAGAAAAACCTGGTTTCAAATTCCCCTCAGACATTTTGAGCTATGTGACCTGGTCCTGTCACTATAAAATAAAATTATAGATCTTTTTTAAGTATTGGAGAATGATGAGCAATGTATGCATTAGATCATAGAATTTGACAACTAGATGTGTGACTTGAGTCACAATCTGATGTCATCCCTTCATTTGACAAATAAGCAATTTGGGGCTCAAAGAATTGCTGTGACTTGTTCAGTGCTGCACAGCTAATGAGTGGCAGAGCTGGGACTGTGACCCAGGACTCAAGAACTGGTCTTATCTTCCTTTTAGTTGACCCATATGCTTTGTAAGATCTTACTTTAGATTCTTAACTGACTGGGTAGTATATAATAGAAAAGTCAGCATGAAAGATGCAAGTATTTTAACACAAGGAAAAATTCCTTAAAGTCATTTTAAATTTTTATTTTTCATAAAGGAGACAAGTGTGAATAGAACCTAAAATTTAGGGAAGTCTTTTCTTTGTCAAAGAACAAACCCCAATGAAGAAATCTATAGTGATGGCACATTTTTAAAAAAGTTTGTTGCAGTCTTAAGAAGTGTCTTTTCCACAGATTATATCTCAAAATACTTTATAGGAAGGTATTCTTTCCCCTTACCTGAAATCTTGAAATGGAATTCCAAAAAATCAGACATACAGAAAATTTTCGATAGAGGACAAAACCTACAGAAGGAAATAATTATTTTTCTCTTTAGTGTTGAATACTTGAGCACTCAAAGGCTCACAATGGGACTATGAATCATCATTAACTAATATTAGTTAGCTTTTCTACATTAGACCCCACTCTGATGCTTCACTGTGTAATGGAGCTGGCCTTATGTCAGGAGAACACGGGCTCTGGCAGGTTCTGCCAAGCTGGAGGTGCTTACAGGACAGTCTTGGCAATGGACTCCATTCTGGGAGCCAGATGGGTTAAATACCAAAAGGCTCATTACTAGTAGTCTAGTCGCTTGGTGATGACTCCTTCAGCCATAGCAACCCATGAAACAAAGAATAATTCAAGAGGCTTCCAGTCCTGTGTGTCCCACTTTTGCTTCTACAGGGAGACTTGCAAAGTGGCAGAAAAGAAGGCATGAGTATTTAAGAACCACAGTTTTTAGACCCTCTAAACAGATCCCTTCAAAAGTAACATATATCTTATATTTTTCAGGTCTTGATTTCAATAAAAGAAATTCTACTTTTAATTAATCATCACAAAATGAATATCCTTTATAGTTCCATATACACTTAGGAAAGTGTGGTCTTTGTGCTTATAGACTGGCAGGGCAAGTACTGCATTAAGGGAGGCATAGAAAAATAGAAACAGAAAAATATAAGGAATTTCATAAAGAGTGAAGGTAAGTATGAATGATAATGGACTTTGGAAAGATGAGTCATATGAGCCATCTATTGCTCTAGTGGAAATGAAAAGCAGCATTTGTACATGATGGAATACCGAATCTTCCATAGGAAAGATACTGTTTTAATTGGCTCAATTCTCTTATTCATCTTCATTGCTAGATTATAGTTAGACCATCTGATTAACTGTACTAATATGATATGTAACAGTAATTCTTGAAAGTATTCTATCCCATATGAAACATGATTAATATTTATGCTACATTAGCTTTTAGTAAAATTTAATGAAAATGCTTACCAGAAATTATGCAAAATATTGCTTAATATAATTTCACAATGTGTCCCCATAGTTCCCAAGAGGTAACATACCTGGATTTTTGGGGGAAGGCAGTGGAAAGATGTAGGGGAAGGGATATCCAAATCTGTTATTTCACTGTGGTAGGAAATTCTTGGTGTGGAAAATTCATTTACCAATGTAGGTCAACATCTTGAACTTAAGAGTCTTAGTGAGTGGTCTGTGGACACTGACAGAGTGATATGTTTATAATCATATGGCTGTTATTTGGCTAAGGCAGAACTTGAGCTCAAGTATTCCTGATTGTAGGACCAGTCTTTTGTTTACAATGTCATGTTGTCTCTTGATAAATACAAAATAAACAAGCATTTCTAATTCTTGAGAGAGCTCATGGTACTGCGGATAGAAGTTTTTCCTTTGGAGTTATGAGTCAAATCTCCTCAAATCTTAATGATAGATGCATGAAAATAAATTTACCTCTTTACATTATGATCTCTAATTCACTGCATTTACTATCTATAGTCTACCTTTATACATAGTTAATTGAATCAGTTAGTTATATTACTGCGTTCATTACAGTCTCTAGTACAATAGCCCTCTATGGATATTGCTTTTTCAGTGTTATACTTGTTACGCACTGTGGTATCTGGCTTATGTAAGAGAGTAAATGTTCCCCTTCCCCTGAATTTTCATTTTGATGAATTTTGATGATGATTTCTGACAAAGATGATGGCAATAGTAATATGCTAGGATTTACATAGCTTTTTAGGGTTGCAAAGTAATTTTATTATTTTGTACCCAAAAAGTTATTAGTGAGATTTTCAAATGTCTAGGAAAAATATTTTTACTAATCCTTTATAGACACACTCTATCCCTGGTCATGAAGCCATTGCTCTTGTATCTTAAGTTGTAGTCTGGAAATGCAAATTCTGTTCTCAGCCACTGAATTTCTTAACCA
This sequence comes from Potorous gilbertii, assembly GCA_028658325.1. Lineage (NCBI taxonomy): Eukaryota > Metazoa > Chordata > Mammalia > Diprotodontia > Potoroidae > Potorous > Potorous gilbertii. Next base: position 17,967,438 of record CM053773.1, on the reverse strand, counting down.
GTTGTTGACTCCTCAGATTCTCCTGTCTTTTTTGAGGTCCCTACATTTAACCTGCAATGTCAGGTTACATGTCATTGTAACAAGACAATGTGACAAGGGACAAGAACAGTGCTAACTGTTGCCCAGGATTTCATAGTCCCTAGCAATGCTCTCTAGCTTCTTCCTGTAAGTACCATCTCTCCCCATGTGAATCTCTAGAAGTAGGTAGTGGTTGTCAGGTTTGGACAAGTCTTAGGAAATTCTCCATATCATCCTGACTACATACTCTGGAAACATCTAGTACAGCCCTACTGCTCTTGTTGGGTTGACATATGCCTCTGTTCAGCAGGGACTCACCAGGCACTATTATTTATTTCTTCTTTCCCTGTTCATGATTGAATGGACTGTCATCCTGGTTGTATTTGTGGATCTTCATCATCATTTCTTGGGTCCAGTTCACCCTGCATGGAAATTACCTCTTCTCTATTTCAGAGTTCCCCTATGTTCAGTTGTTCTCCTCTTCCTTTTCTGTTGTTTTTTTGTCCTCTCTCCCCCAACCTGTTGATAAAGGCTAGATTTCCTCTGCCTCTTCAGATTTCTCCTTTTTTCATTTAAAGCATTTTAAAAACTTTTCTCAGGCTTTTAAAGAACTTCCTTCTATAATAAGATAATTGACCTTCATTTTTATTCTGCTTGGCTTAGTACTATCTTTTAAAAAATTAAATGTATTTTTTCATTTAATAAGCATTGTTTTCTCTCCCTCCCACATTGAAAAAAAGGGGGGAAACCTTTGCATGGTTAAACAAAGCAAATTCCTGCAATGGTCATGTAAAAACAAAAGTGTGTCTCCTACTACATATTTAGTCCAAGCCCTCTCTGTCAGGAGGTGGACAGCATGCTTCATTATTCATTATTGGAATCATGGCAGGTCACTGCATTGATAAGAGTTTTTAACTCTTTCAAAGCTGCCCATTTTTACAATGCTCTTATAGTCTTAATAGTTCTTCTGGTTCTGCTCACTTTAGAAGTTTATAGAAGTGCATTTACATTTTCTCTGGTAAAGGAGTGCCCATCAACTGGGGAATTGTTGAATAAATCATGAATACAGAATGTAATGGAATTCTATTGGGCCATAAGAAACTAAGAAGGGGAAGGTTTCTCCCATACTTGGGAAGACTTGTAGGAGGCTGCTTGTACAGCACATGCACATGCATAGCCTCTACTTTGCACTGACAAGAGTACAAAGCTAATGTATGCAGGATTCCTCTTGTTCTTTTTACTTGCTTTGCTGGAACTAGTATACTCAGTTTTTCATACCTCCTGCTCCTAGTTGTTGTAGCACATTCATGGGACTGATTGCCAGCTTTCATTAAATTGTTCAAAAAGTTCTAGTTGTGTTTAAAAGAAATAAGTTTGAAGGAGTTGATGATATTAGCATCTAGTTTGACTGACAGTTAAGATTAACCAGCAGATAGAAGGATTGGTAAATAGCCCTCATTGGTTGCTAAAGTACCCCTAATCCATTCAGTTCACTATATTGAGAGGGTCTTTCCCTTGGGTAGGTCAGAATTCAGCTTTATCTATAGCAAACTTCATCTTTTCCTCTTATCTGATTCATCTGCCCATTGATCCATCTGTAGCTAGCAGATTGGGCAGCTAGGTGGTGCAATGGATAGAGCACCAGTGCAAGAGTCAGGAGGACCTGAGTTCAAATCTCACCTAAGACACTTGACACCCACTAGCTGTGTGACCTTGGGCAAGTCACTTAACCCCAATTGCCTCATCCTGCATCATCTCCCATCATCCTCATGAATATCTGGTCACTGAATTCAGATGGCTCTGGAGGGAAGTGAGGCTGGTGACCTGCACAGCCCTCCCTCACTCAAAACAAAGTCAAGTACAAGTCATGTCATTATTTGTCTGATGGCAGGGTCTTCATCAGCAACGCAAGACAAACACGCCAACTAGCAGATTGCTGCCCAAAGACTTAATACAAACAGTAACTTCTCTTAACTCTCTGCAGGAAGGTTTTCTGGAGAAGTCTCACTTCTAGCGACTTCTTTCTTTGATAGAGTACAAGCTTGTTCAGGGCAGATATTGTTTCACTTTTGCCTTCGTTATCCCCGCTTAGAACAGATAGAAGGTACTTAATAAAAACTTGTTAATTGATTTGTATTTTATGACCTTTCCTTTCTCCACTGCTCATCCTGCACTTCTGGCCTTCTCACTGTCTCAGAATCTTCTTGTTATCTCACACTTACGTTTGTTAGTGACCCAGAAAAGATGACTGTAACAACCTCCGACAAGGTATTGATCATAAAAACCCTTGGATTTGGACATAACTATTCCCAGCTTGGGAAGACAGGACACTAATGCAAGATCTGCCTTTAGAATCCTTAAATGGGGGGGAAGTGGGGCAGGAGAGACTAGGTCTTTCAGGTACACCCTGCACATGGTGGGAGGATGTAGTGGGAGAGGAGGAGAGAAGCCTGTGTCAGTCACATCCACAATTCCTTTCTGTAAAGCCATGAGATAAGACTTCTAAATTGGCAGATGGAAAGGCATTGTTAAGGAATTTTAAGGAGTCCCCTGAGCTTGTCTTTTTGAGTTGTCATATTATCCAGAAACACTGGACCCCATGTATGCAGGAAGATCTGAATGTATCAAGAATGAATCACTCCCTTCCCCCTGAGCTGACATTATGTGAGAAACTGGATTCTCTGGCTTTTGGAGTCAAGGCAGTCTGCACTAGGCTGGGAAACTGCTTTGCAGCTGGGACCCCTGTAGATAAAAAGACCTTCCTATATTCATGATCTAGCAGTTCCCAAGGGAAAAGAATGGGGCATTTACCATTGCTCCTCCCCTTCAGAAGGAGTTTTGTCCTTTGTCCTACATTTACTGCACCTTTCCTCTTCCCATGCCATGCCCCTTTAGGTGGAAATTTATTTTCTATTCTCCTCCCTTTGTTGTAAAATCAAAAATATGCAAACTTTTGTATGGTTTGAGAACTCTGGGTTCCATATGCATCTTCATTTCTCCTATAATAAATCTAGTTTTCATATAAGTTTTGTGAAGTTGTTTGTCATTGCCTGTTGACAGTATGTAACTGTGGCATTTTAAAATTATTGGCTGCTTGTTCCAGTAGGAGTGCTGAGAGGGGAAAAAAAACACCACCCAGAGGAACAGAACTGTTGGTCTCTAGCCACCTCTGCCTTACCTTCATTTAATTAGTTTTTTTTGAACAGTGCCTAAATCTTTATTTTTCATAACCTAGGCTTTTCAAATGAGACAGTTTTACCTTGTTGACGCAAAAAGAAACTTATATTACCAGTCATTTACATGTAAGCCTGATTGCAGTCATAATGGAAAAAGTAGAGCAAAACCCAAAACCCTCACTTTCATTTAACTGTGAAAAAATTCTGTCAGAGAATACAATTGCCAGATTTAATATGATATCTTATGAACACCTGGGAGTACCTCAATGTCACCTGGTATCCCTGTTTGCAGAGCAAGGACACAAAAAGAGAGACACAGGAAAGTAACCTCTCCTTGCACCAACCTGATAGTTCAATCCCTCTAATCCATTGTAAGAGAGTTGTGCTCTCTAGCTGGGGGAGTCAGCTCAAGCTACTTCAGAGCTACACTTTCAAGCCCTGAATTATTATGAATATGGAGCCAAATTATAAATCTGCCCCACAGATGAGAGCCTACAAGTTATTGGATGTTGCATAAATATTTTCTTTATTTACACAGGAGAATACTGAAGTTCACACAGATTAAATTCAATGTCCATGGCTATTTCTTCATCCTAAAAGTATTTATTAAGTACATATTATATACCAACCACTGTGTGGTAACTAGTGATACAAAGATAAAAATTTAAACAGTCCCTGTACTCAAGAAGTTTACAGTAATTCCTTTTTTTCTTTTTGGAAAATATTTACAGGGATAAGTACATATAAAATTTGTGTGAAGTAAATAGGGAATAATATTGTGAACAGGACACTAACCATTGGGAGTTTTAGAAAAAGGTACCATGTTTTTTCCTAACCATTTTCAAATCTAATCTAACTCCCTTTCTTTTTTAAAATGTTATCTCTTTAAAAGCAAAGATTGTCTTGCCTATTTTTTTTTAAAATCCCTGTGCTTAGAACAGTGCCTAATAATACTTAATAAATGTTTTCATACATTTTTTTTCATTTATTTATATAGAGGATTGAACTTTAAGGAAAGCTAAGGGATCAAGGGAAGGAGGAAGTATGTTCCAGACAAGGATAATTGACAGTGTGAATACAGAGAGATAGAAAATAGCATGCTTTGTCAGGAGGCAATGTGTTGGCACAGACACAGCAGAGAATTAGAACTCAGGACGTGGATTCAAATAAATCTTTAGACATTTACTAGTTCTGTGACTCCTGTGCAAGACCCAACCTCTCTCATATGTAAAATGGGGACGATAGTGACCTGACTCAGAAACTTATTATGATACTAAAATAAGAAAAATATCTGTAAAGTGATTTACAGACCTTGAAGACCATAAAAATGTTAGCTATTATTACGTCGTATTTGGGGAACAGCAAGTAGGGCCAGTTGATCCATACTGTAGTCAGGATTTGAACTGAGCTTCTCTGACACCAAGTCTAGAATTCTTTTTACTATACCACACTCTCTTTCAGTGCTTTTCACCAACATGGTGATTTAGTTCTCTAGCATTATTAATAGAATATATGTTGCACCAGCTTTTGTGGGCTGATTTGGTAATGTAATAATCAGATATAAAATTGTTTCCATTGTAAATACATCAGGAGACCTAAATAGCTGACTTCCAAGGCAGCATGGTATAGATTTGGACTAAGGAAGACCTGGATGCAAATTCTACATCATACATTTGCCAGCTGTGTATCCAACGTAAATCAATTACTTTCCCTGGTTTCTTAATCTGTAAAAAGGAAGGGATTGAGTAGAATTTGTTTCAAACTCAAAGATAAATGGGCCATCAATTTGTTCATAAGGATCCCTGCAGGCTGCAGATTTAGTTTGAAAATGTAGTATTAACAATTTTTTATTAAATTTTAAAATATATTTGGTTTAAAATTTCCCAATTACATTTTAATCAGTTTCTGGAGCACCTCTCAACTGGATGACTTTAAAGGTCCTTTCCTGATCTAAATCTATGATCCTCATTTCCATAGGTAACTTGAGTAATTCCCCAAGTGGTTATTTGGAGATAGTGGGAATATGTGCAACAAGCAAATACTTATCTTCTCTTTTCTAAATATATGAAGAGCTACAAAAGAAGATCCAGTGACTAGAAAAGGGTTGACAGAAGCTACAGAACCAATGTGAATTCTGAGAGATAAAGAAAAAATTTGTAGCTCTAACAACTTTTGAAAACTTTTTGAAAATTTGGATCAACTACTTAACTGACAATGCATTGACAAGATCAGATCAACCTCTATTTTGAAACATTCAGTACATATGGTTGTTTTAAATAACCCCACTCAATTTCTGGACTTTTTTCCCCTCACAAGATAAATATCAAACAGAGATGATAGTTTCTCTAAATTTGGGGAAGCTAATGAAACTTCCTGGCCAGCCGAAACCAGATCTCCTGGCACTCTGCAGCAGATGCTCTTTCTAAACAGGATGCTTGTCAAAGGCACTTGAGACACTTCACAAATAATACAGCTGAGAATGAATTTGAATGATATTCATGCAATTGATACCCATTGAGCAGGAAGGAGTTGACATGTGGGTGGGGGAAGTCTCCCTTAAGCACATACAGGTGGCAGCTGGAGGAATTTTCACATTCCTTTTCTTCAGCCATAAGGGAAAGACAAATGATTTCCATTCTCCTCTACCTTGTCATTCATGAAGTTCAATTTGGCAAAAAAAAAAAAAACCCAACAATGCCCCAAAGATGTAGCAGTCTGATTTTAGTCATTCATTCCTCTACTTATCCAACTCCTACTGTCTTCAAGGCACTGGGAGGATGGCTCTCAGAGACCATCTGTGAACTTCCTGATCCCTCCTCCACACTTCAAATCCCCTCACTATTTGCATTCATCATCTCCCTCCTTTCCTTCTGTCTTAGAGGAAGAGGTGTTCTCTTATCCTTGCCAAGACTACCCTCCCTACACAAATTCAATATCCCATTTCATTTCATCTCCTCTGGGATCTTAGACCATTAATCATTTCCACTCTCTGATGTATTCTGTCTCTCTTTTTTTCCCCATCTTATTTCCTTAAATCTACAAATATGGTAACAAACAAGGATGTGCTGGTAAATATTTAACAACCAGCTATTTTTTGGGGGGGGGAACAGTAATGCATATGACACACTTTTAAATTTAATCTGCATTGTTAAGATTTTTCTATCGCTTATATGGTCAAAGGATATGAACAGTTTTCAGAGGAAGAAATTAAAGATATCTATAATAATATGAAAAAATGCTCTAAATCACTATTGATTAGAGAGATGCAAATCAAAACAACTCTGACGTACCGCATCACACTTATCAGATTGGCAAACATGAAAGAATAGGAAGATGACAAATGTTGGAGAGGATGTGGGAGAGTTGGAACACTAATTCATTGTTGGTGGAGGTGTTTTTTTTTAGCTGATCCAACCATTCTGCAGGACAATTTGGAACTCTTCCCAAAGGGCTACAAAAATATGCATACCCTTTGACCCAGCAATATTACTTTTAGGACTGTATTCCCAAGAGATCATAAAAATGGGAAAGGGTCTTACATGTACAAAAATATTTATAGCAGCACTCTTTGTGGTGGCCAAAAACTGGAAATCAAAGGGATGCCCATCAATTGGGTAATGGCTGAATAAATTATGGTATATGAATGTAATGGATTACTATTGTGCTATAAGAAATGATGAATAAGACTTCAGAGAGGCCTGGAAAGATATGATCTGATGCTGAGCGAAAGGAGCAGAACCAGGAGAACTTTGTGCGCAGCAACGACCAGAGTGGGTGAGAGTTTTTTCTGCTAGACTTGGAACTTCATTGCAAAGCAAGGACTTAAAAAAATTCCCAATGGTCTTTTAAGGCAAAATGCCTTCCATATCCAGAGAAAGAACTACAGAATTCAATTGCAGAGTGTAGCAGATCATTTTTTTGTATGTGTATGTGTGTGTGTGTGTTATGTTTTGGTTTGTTATATGATTTCTCCCATTCATTTTAGTTCTCCTAAACAGCATGACTATAGTGAAAATGTATTATTTAATAGGATTGTATGTGTAGAAGCTAATAAAATTGTATGCTGTTTTGGGAAGGGAGGGGGGAGGTAGGGGAAAAAAATCTAAGTTATATGGTAGTGATTATAGAACACTGAAAATAAAATAAAATTAATAAAAAATTAAAAAATATTTTTCCATCACTTCCTTAAGTCTAATAACAATTGACAAAGCAATAAAACAATTCCCAGTTTATAGCATCCCAAAGTACAAGTTCTCATACTGAAAATTTAACAATTAGCTCTCCAGAGTCCGTATGAACTGCCTCTAGCACATCCTTGGATATCTCCTAGCTTAAAAATATTAATTGGCTCGTATCCAGACACTGCCTCCTGTCCTCCTCCTCTGCCCAAATAATCCATGTTCACTGTTTCTTCACCCAACACCCCAATGACCACTCCCACTTTAGTCCAATTTCCCCACAACTGAGCTTTGCTGTTGCTTCATTGCTAAAACCTAGATTATCTTTGCTTAAAAAAAAGAATTAGAGAATTTTCTTCCTTTTTTTTTTTTTAGAAAAGAAACTCATTTACCCAAATTAGTAGCAAAACAGGAAATCAAGAGAATATACACCAGACAGCATAAAGTAGAGATGCTCTCCCAGTGGGAGCAAGGTAACTCAGCTCAACAAAGAAAATCTCAGATCTCATTAAAGTGAGAACCAGATCTCTCCCTGAAGTCTCTAGAGTAGC
>CM053773.1:17939205-17959015 GCA_028658325.1 Potorous gilbertii | reverse complement strand
AGGTCTGGCCTCTGTGACTCTGGGTAAGTAATGAATCCACTGATGTCAAACTCAAATGGAAATAGATCACTGCTGGTTGCATGGCGACTTAGAAAACCACAAATTAACATTATTTCACTGTATATTTACTGTACTTATATTTATTTTGTTAAACAGTTCCCAGTTACATTTTAATCTGAATCAGGCCTCTCTCTGGAATTTTGGGCCTCTCTGCTTACAGCCCATGGTGAGGAGGTATAGATGTCTCTGTGGTCCTGCAGAAGTTCCTGTTGCTATATGTAGTTGTGAAAGTTTCAGTCAACAGTTGGTAGAAAATTCTCACTTAGCACTCCTTACATGGATAAAACACATTTCAAAAATGAATTAAGTTACAGCCTTATCTCTCAAAAGAGTCACAACAAGCATGTCTGACCATCAAACTTCTGTTGCAAGGCACAGAAATTTAGCTTAGGGTACTTTCAGTGGTATAGAAAAAATGAACTTAGAACTTAGTTAGCAAGAATAAAGAGTTATAATAGGAAGCCAATAGATGGTGTATTTCTTCCTTACAGCTGCACTTTTTAAACTACTCCTCACCCAGGTCCCGTCATCTCCCTCCCTCACAGTGACCTCATGATTTCTTGGGGTCTCTGTTGAAAGTACCCAACATACTGTGATTTTTCCTCCAATAGGTATGTCTCAAGTGCTGCTTAGGTCTCCTCTACAGCTTTAAAAGTTGACACGATGGCATATTGTGTGCTTTGTCCCAGACCCCAAAATTGCTAGTTGTGACTGCTTTTCACAGGCAACTGTCAACATTTGTGTCTTCATATTCCTCTTCCTTTCCCGCTTTTTCATGTCTTTTGAACCTTACATAGCAATAATATGGAATTAAATTAATGTATTCCTTTATTGGTGTGATATTTATTTAAATATATTTTTGTTCTATATTCTTAATTTAAAATATATGAAGGTAATACCTTCCTTAAAAAAATTTTGATTGTTATAGATGTGACTCTTGATTGCTTCCCCTCTTCCTCATGAGGCAGTAAAACTTTGGCGAGGAGAAGAAAAAGATCCTCTATGCTGAGTAAAATATATTACAACTTGGCTATCTTAGGTCATTACTATTAAGTATCTTCCAAGAAGATCCCTTGGGATTAGGGCTGTGGATACGTATCAGTAGACAAAGAGTATCAAACATTCATTTAAGAAGATAGGATAAGACTTCCAGGGGCAGAGACAAGATGGCAGAGTAGAGAAAGTACTCAGCTGAGTTTTCCCAACACTCCCCTTCAAAAAAACCTTCAAGTCCCCAAACGAATTCTGGAGTAGTAGAGCCAGCAAAAGGTCAGTGTGGGACATTCATCCTGACCAAGACCATTTAAGAGGTTGGAAGGAGGGATCTTGATGCGGTGGTGAAGGCTGGTCTGGAGTCCATTTAGATGTAACACCTGTGATGGGACAAGGTGGTGGCAACAGAAGTAGCAGCAACTTTGGGAACTCTCAAACTAGAGATAGTAAGGGAATCTGGCAGATGGTCAGAAAAAGATTACAGGAGAGGGGTAGAGGGAAAACTGAGTAAAGAAATGAGAGCAAAGAAAGAAAATTGTGAAAAGACCATTGAGCCACACACACCAAAAATACTGAAGAAAATAACACTTTAAAAAAAAGGACTGACCAAATGGTATATAAGAGGTATAATACTTCACTGATGAAAACAACTCCTTAAAAAGTAGAATGGGTAGCTAAAAGGACAGTTAGGTGGAACAGCAGATAAGTCAAGAAGACTTATTTCAGTGAGTTCAAATTCAGCCTCAGACATTTACGAGCTATATGACTCTGGACAAATCATTTAAACCTGTTTACCTCGTCCCTATTCTGTAAAATGAGTTGGACAAGGAAACTGCAAATTATCTTTGCCAAGAAAACCACAAATGGGGTCATAAAGAGCTGAGACATGACTAAACAATTCACCAGCAAAAGCAGAATAGGTCAAATAGAAAAAGAGTTACAAAGACTCATTGAAAAAATAATTCCTTTTAATTAGAATTGGGCAAGTGGAAGGCAATGACTCCATAAGATACAAAGACACAGTAGAACAAAGTCAAAAGAATGAAAATATAAAAGAAAATGTGACATATCTTATTGGAAAAACAAATTACCTAGAAAATAGAGGGGAGAGAATTTAAGAATTATTGAACTATCTGAAAACCATGATCAAAAAAGACTTAGACATAATATTATCAAGGAAAACTGCTCCATTATCCTAGAACTAGAGGACAAAATAGAAATTGAAAGAAGGCATCAATCTCCATTTGAAAGAGATCCCAAAATCAAAACTCCTAGGAACATTGTAAAAAATCCAAGAGCTCCCAGATTAAAGAGAAAACACTTCAAGCAATCAAGAAGAACCCATTGAAACATCGTGGAGTCACAGTTAGGGTCACACAAAATTCAGCAGATACTACATTAAAGAAGCAGATGGCTTAAAATATGATATTCTGGAAGGCAAACAAGTGAGGATTATAACCAAAAAATAACCTACCCAGAAAAACTCAGCCTAATACTTCAAAGGAAAAAATGGAAATTTAATGAAATAGAGAACATTCAAGCATTTCTGGTGAAAATACATAAAGTGATTAGAAATATTGATTTTCAAATACAAGAAATATATAAAAGGTTGAACATGAAAGAGAAGTTATGAGGGACTCAATAAAGTTAAACTTTATTTACATTCCTATAGGGGATGATGATACCTGTAGCTTATAAAAACTTCATCATTATTAGGACACTTAGAGGTATTCTACATAGACAGAGGGCATGAGATTAAGTCAGCAGTGTTGAGATGATATAAAAAAATGAAAAGGTGAGAAAGAAGGATGCTCTGGGAGAAGGGAGAAAGCAGAGGAAGAATGGGGGAAATAATCTCACATAAAAGAGGTACACAAGAAAGAGTTTTTACAGTGGAAGGAAAAATGTTAGGGAGGAGGCTGGCAATGCTTTTACCTCACTCTCATCTAAATTGGTTCAGAGAGGGAATACACACACACACACACACACACACATACATTCATTTGGGTAGAGAAATTTATCTTAAGCAATAGAGAAGTAAGAGGGGAATAGAATAAGGTAAAGGTATGTGTGTGGGCAGGCAGTGATTAAAGGGAAAGTGAATAAATGAAGGTAGTGATCAAAAGAGAGAAATAAGGATAAACTGAACAGGATGGAGGGAAATACAGTTAGTAATTAAAAGTGTGAATGTGAATGGGATGAACTCACCCATAAAACAGAAATGGATAGCAGAATGAGTTAGAAATCAGAATCCAGCAATATGTTGTTTACAAGAAACACATCTGAAAGAGAAACAGAGTTAAAACAAAGGGCTAGAGCAGAATCTGTTGTATTTCAGCTGAAATAAATGTATACATCAATTAAAGAGATATGAATTAAGTATGCAACTAAAAAACTAGAAAAATAAAAATTAAAAATCTTCAGTTAAAAATCAAAATCCTAAAAATCAAATAAGAGATTAATAAAATTGAAAGTTAAAAGGATATTGAAGTAATAAATAAATCTAGGAATGAATTTTATGGGGAGAAGGGATAAACTATTGATTAATTCAATTTTAAAAAGAAAAAACAGATTAACAGCAGCAAAAATGAAAAGGGTGACCTGTGAAGATGAAATTTAGCAATTATTAGGGGTTATTTTGCCTAATTACATACAAGTAAAACTGACAATATAAGTGAAATGGATTAATATTTACAAAAATCTAAATGGTTCAGATTAACATAAGAAATAGAATGCTTGAATAACCATATCTTAGAGAAAGAAATTGAATAAGCCATAAGTGAGCTCTCTAAGAAAAATCTCCAGAATCAGATGGATTCACACCATATAATTACTTCCAATGTTATAAAAAACCATTTGAAAAAATAAGTAAGGAAGGAGTCCTACTAAATTCCTTTTATGACATAGATGTAGTTTTAACCCAAACTAGGGAGAGTAGAAATTGAGAAGAAAAACTACAGACCAATTTATTTAATGGATATTAATGTAAAATCTTAAATAAAACACTAGCATGGAGATTACAGCAATAAAACACAAAGATCATAAGCTATGACTAGGTGAGATTTATATCAGGAATTCAAGGCTGGTTCAAAAGTAGGAAAACTTTGAGCATAACGGACCATATCAATAACCATGACAATAAAATCTTATGATTAGATCAATAGAGGCAGAAGAAGCTTTTGGTAAAATATAATCCACATTTCTATTTTTAAAAAATCACTGAAAAGCATAGGAGTCAGTGGAGCCTTTCTTAAAGTGATAAGTAGTCTCTCTATAAAACCAAAAGTAAACATTATCTGTAACAGGTATAAACCTGAAGACTTCCCAAAACATCAGAGGTGAAATAAGGATGCCCATTAGTGCCACTATTATTCAATATGGTTGTAGAGAATTTGGCCACAGCAATAAGACAAGAAAAAGAAATGGAAGAAATAAAAATAGTTAATGAGGAAATAATACTCTTATTCTGTTAAAATGATATGATGGTATGCTCAGAGAACCCTAGACAATCAGTTAAACCCGTCATTGAAACATTCTTATGCAACTGACAAATATGGAAATATGATTTGTACGACCACATGTATAATCAATATTTTATTGCTGGCCTTCAATTTTAGTTAAGTTGCAGCTTATAAAATACACTCACATAAATCATCAGCATTTCTATATACTACCAAGAAAACTCAGCATCAAGAGAGAAAAAGAGAAATTCCATTTAAAATCATTGAAGACAATCCAAAATACTTGGGAATCTACCTGTCAAGAAAAAGCCAGGGACACTTTGAACACAATTATAAAACCCTTTTCACATAAGTAAAGTTAGATCTAAGCAGTTAGAGAGATATTGATTGCTCCCGGATAGATCGAACAAATATGGAAAAAATGTCAGTTCTAACTAAGTTAATCTACCTATTCAGTGCCATATTGGTCAAACTATCAAGCATTATTTCATAGAGCTAGAAAAAGTCATAAAATTCTCCTGGATAAACTCGACTTATGTCGAGAATATCAAGGGAATTAATGAAAAAAGGAAGGTGGCTTATCAGTACCAGATTTCAAACTATTTCAAAAATCCTCAAAACAATCTGATACTAGGTAAGAAAGAGAATAGTAGATCAGTAGAATAAATTAGGTACACAATACACAATAGCAAACAATCATAGTGTTTGATGAACCCGAAGAGCCACACTTTGCGGCACTATCTGTCCATTTGACAAAAATTGCCAGGAAAGCTGGAAAGCAATTTGAAAGAAACAAGACATAGACTAACATCTCATTCTGTCAAGATGGATAAATGTTTTAGACATAAAGAGTGATATAAGTAAATTAAGGGAGTATAGAAAAATATATCTGCTAGATTTATGGATAGAGGGAGAATTTATGAATAGACAATAGATAGAGGGAATCACAGAAGCTACATGGATAATTTTTATTACATTAAGTAAAAAAGGTTTTGAGCAAACAAAACTAATGCATCGAACACAGAAGGAAAACAGAAGTGAGGGGAATCTTTATAGTAAGTTTCTCTAATAAAAGCCTCATTTCTCAAAATCTACAGGGAACTGAGCCACAATTATAAAAATATGAGCCATTCCCCAGGTGATAAGTGGTCAAAGGATATGAATAGGTAGTTTTCAGAAGAAGAAATCAAAGGTATTAATAGTAATATAAAAATGCTCTCAATCACTGTTGATTAGAGAAATGCAGATTAAAATAGCTCTTGGATGCTACCTCCCACCTATCAGATTGGTTAACATGACAGAAAAGGAAAAAGGTACATGCTGGAGGAATGTAGAAAAATAGGTATACTAATGTATTGCTGATGCATTGACCCATCAATGCCATTACTAGGTCTATATCCCAAAGAGATCAAAGAAAAGGAAAAAGGTCCTATTTCAAAAATATTTTTGGCTGTTCTTTCTGACATGAAAAAAAAATTGGAAATTGAAGAAATTAATTGGGGAATGACTTAACAAGTTGTGGTATATGGTTGTGATGGAATACTGTTGTGCCATGAAAATGACATAAGCAGGATGGTTTCAGAAAAACATAGGAGTACTTGTGTGAACTTAAGTAAAATGAAGTGAGCAGAACTAGGAAAATATTCTACAAAGTAACATCAATACTGTAACAATAATCAGCTGTGAAGGACAGTTACTTTGATCAAGACAATGATCTAAGATCATTCCAAAGGACCCAGAATGAAAATTGCTATCTACCTCCAAAGAAAAAATTGATGAACACAGGGCAGAATGAAACATACTTTGTTTTTAACTTAATTTTTCTTGTATGTGTTTGTATGAGTGCATGTGTGCACATGTGTGTATTTTCTTATGCAACTGGCAAATATGGAAATATGGTTTGTATGACCACATGTATTATCAATATTTTATTACTTGCCTTCATAAAGGGTGTATGAGGGGCAGAGAGAAGATGACAATTTGGAGCTCAAAAATTTTTTAAAAATGAACATTACCAAGTTTGAAGCCATGTTATTCAGTAAATTACCACAGCATGACCCTCAACCTCTCTACCTACTATTCCCATCAACTTTGGTGGTTCTAGTTTTGACCCTGCTTGTGTTCCAGAGACATATTTCTAACTCAGCCCCTTTAATTCCATGGCTTATATACAAATTGTTGACTTTAGCTTTTTTTGGCAAGATACCTTTGGACCTTACCTACATAGGAACTTCCTGCCTCTGGAATTCCCCCATTTTCCAAACCAGGAAGAACAGGAAAATTCCATCCTTGGAATTCTCCCAGACATGTAGTTAATGTTAGGTCCTGATACATTCGTCACCCTTAGGTAAGGCCTTGCTGCACTCCTATACAAGTTTACCTACTAGAGAGATTGGAAGCTGCATTTGCCTCCCTGCAGTAATGGCTGTCAGCCCAACCTATAAAGAACGTAAAACATCAGCAGAAGCTAAACCAAGAAATGATCAAAAATACAATGCTTCATGGTAGGGTAATCACTTGCATGGAGAATGTCTTATGCAAAATTCAATCTCCTTCCTCCATGTTTTTGTATGGGTGGCCCTTCATGTCTGGACTGAGAACCCTTCTCACCTACAACTTATAGAAAGACAACTTAGGTTCTACTTCCCACATTTATTAAGCACCTGCTGTGTGCTGTGGTAGAGATACAAAGAAAACAAAAAACCAGTCCCTATTGTAAAGGAATTCACAATTTAATGGGGGAGATCACATGCAAACAACTATGCACAAATAAGATATATACAGAATATATAAGGGAGTAGTCTCAAAGGGAAGGCACAAACATTATGGGGGAATCATGAAAGGATTCTTGCTGAATGTGGAACTTCAACTGAGACTTTAAAGAAGCAAGGGAAGTCAAGAGGCAGAGATGAGGGTGGAAAGTATGCCAGACATGGGGGAAAACCAAAACATCTGGAGCCAAGAGATAGAGTATTTTGTGTGAGGAACAGCATAGAAGCCAATGTCACTAGGTCATAGTGGGGGAGTAAGTGGTAAGAAGACTGGAAATTTGGGGAGGGTCCAGTATGAAAGTCTTTAAAAGCCAAAGGGAGGATTTTATATTTGATCCTGGAAATAATAGGGAACAAGTGGAATTTATCAAATTGGGGGATTGTATGGTTACACCTCTGTTTATGAAAGACCAATTTGACAACAAAGTTGAGGATGGATTAAGGTGAGGAGAATATCGAGTCAGGGAGATAACCATCAGGCTATTTCAATAATCCAGGCATAGGGTAATGAAAACCAGCATCAGAATAGCAGTACCAGAGGAGAAAAGGGAAAATATACAACAGTAGTTATGAAGATAGAGTTGATAGGGTTTTACAATTGATTGAGTCAGGATTGGGGAGTAAGGAGTAAAAGGTGACAGCTAATTTGTGAGCATGGGTTAGTGGAAGGATTATGATACCTTCAACGGTAATTGGGAAGTTAAGAAGAGGGAGACCTTGGGGAAAAGATAAAAAGCTCTGTATTGGACATCCTGAGTTAAAAATGTCTATGAGATATTCAGTTCAAGATGTGTAATAGGCAGTTGAAAATTCAGGACAGAAGGTGATGGGATATGTTAGGGCTGAACAAATGAACCTCAGAATTATCTACATAGAGATGATAATTAAATTCACTGGATTTGCTAGGTCCTCTAATCCAAGAGAAGGTCTTAGAGAAGACCCACTATTAGCAAGTGTGACTTGGATTTAGATTCAACAAAGGAGATTGAGAAAGTGAAGTCAGAGGTATTTACACACAGAGAACAGTGTATGAAAACCAAGAGACAAGAAAATATCAAGAAGGGGATGAATGACAGCATCAAAAGGTGAAGAAAGGTCAAGAAAGATGAGAACTGAGAAAAATCCATTAGACTTGGCTATTAAGAAATCAGTAAACCAGGAAGAGCAAAAACAGAAAAAGAAAACTATGGACAATTTTCCTTAATGAATATTGGTGCAAAAAAAAGGATATTACAGGAATATATCACAAAGATCTTACCCTATGATCAGGGGAGTTTATACCAGAAATACAGGATTGGCTCAATATTAGGAAAATTATTAGCATAATCAGTATCAAAACATAACAGTAACAAAAACAAAAAATCATATGATTTTCATAATAGATACAGAAAAAAGCTTTTGACAAAATGCAACATTCATTCCTATGAAAAGCACTAGAAAGCATAGAAATAAACCAAGCTTTCCTTAAAATATTAAGATCTAAAATCATAATCTACCATTGATGGAGATGAGTGACAAGTCTTTCCAATATGATGGGTGGTGATGCAAGAATGTCTATTATCGCCGTTTTCAGTGTTGTACTGGAAATGCAAGCTATAGCAATAAGAGAAGAAAAACGAATTGAAAGAATTACAGTGGGAAATGAGAAAATAAAACTATCACTCTCTGCAGAAAATATGATGATATACTTAGAGAGTCCTAGGGAATCAACCAAAAAACTAGTGGAAATAACAACTTCAGCAAAGTTGCAGGATGTAAAGTAAATCCACATATATCATCAGCATTTCTATATACTACCAACAAAGTCCATCAGGAAGTGATAGAAAGAAGATTTAATTTAAAATCAATGAAGACAATTTATAATACTTGGGAGTGACCAAGAAAAACTCAGGGACTCATTGAACAAAACACTTTTCACACAAATAAAATCAACTCTAAACAATGGGTGAAATATTAATTGCTGAGCCAATATAATAAAAAAGACAATATTATCTGATAAAGGCAGGTTCTATCAAAAGTCAGAGAACAAGCATGCTAAAAGATTATGACAGAAGCTCCTCCCCTTCTGGAGCTGATGGATGTATTGATTGACAGATTAAGGCCAATGAAAGTCATTGAAATTCTCTTTCCTGCAGGAAACTTTGCATCTGTTAGCAGAGGATATTCACTTACTAGACAGGGATGATCTTACTAGGAACCTAGCTTATCTCCTAAGTTGGAAGACTGGGAAAAATAATTTGTTCCACTCAGAGTGGAATTTTTGAAGGAGATTTAAAAAAATAGCTTTAAGCATGTAATGAAGAACAGTAGTCCATTTTAAAAACCTTTTCAAGCTACTTACTCAGTTGTTGAATACCTGATTCCTTTCCCAAAGTCAATTCAATATAAGTCAAACACATTTACGAAATATCTACTATCTGCTAGGCACTGTACTAGTTGCTGGGGCTGTAAAGGCAAAAAAATGTAAAATTCTCACTGTCCTCAGAAAGTTTATATCCTAAATGAGTAGGTGCCAGGAGGGATATGTCATATATAAAAGAGAGTAAATACAAGTGAAATAATGTATTTTAAGAGTTTTTGGAATCAAAGCACTCCATAAAGTTTAAACCTATTATTGAAGTCGGTGACAAGCTTCTAAGAGGTTAGGTAACTATTTCCATTTAAACTGGATGTTTCTTGGAAGGAAGAACTAATGCTGTTCAACTCCCCATGCTACTGGCAGAATGACAAGGGTGATTAGTGGGGATCTAACTAGAGGTCATGTTTTCACTCCAGAAGTAGGTATCACATCGCCACACTAATCTTAGTGGTTTCAGTGTATGTGACTCAGATGGAATTGATGCCATCACATAGACATTGCAGCTGTGAAATAATTTTTATTTCCATTGACTCCATCCTCTACATAGGACAAATCCAAGAAAGAAACACTAAGAATCTTTGAAGAGAAATTAGGGGAGGGGCTTCCTGTGTCCTTTCATTTCCCCTGTTGCTCCATTCACTCCAAATTATTTACGAAGGAAAAGAATGAGGAGTTAAGTATCTCTTGTATTTATCGGGCCCTTGGGTGCAGCAGGACCAGGACAGATTGTCCTTAATCTCTGACTTACTGGACCAGCTGGATCAAGCTGTTAACTTCTCCAAAGTGTCTGTGGCACAGAAGGGCTATACTGTTAGTTGATTTCAGGATGGTCATGAGCAGAAAATTCCATTCCACCTAGGCAAAGACAGTTCATGTAGGGGGATCACTCCTTTCTTGCTATTTGATGGCCCTATAATTTTTCAGCATTTCATGATGAACTCAGTCTTCCAGAGCCTTCTGGATTAGTAATTGGGGAAGGGATAGGGGGAAGGGGGGCAGGAATTATGTTGTTTATCTCAAAGACATTTTCATCTACTTTTGGGACAAGAGGCAGCATGTTACCTTGGTTTAAAAAAATATTTTTCTAACACATGTGCCCTGACCATCTGTTCATAAGGTGGGGTGGATGTCATGTTGAACAAGGGGAACTAGAATTCCTGTGACAAATGATAAGTCATGAGAAAGTGAGACAGAAGCAGGTAAAGTGGAGACAGCAATGCAAGGAGTGCCTCTAGGAATAGTAAAGACTGGAAGAAGAGAAAATGAGAGAAAGTTAATCCTACCCATGCCTCATTCAAATCCCTAAAGACTTTTTTGATGAACTGTAGCAGATCCTCAAAGCCTCTGGACTACCAAACCCAGACATCTGGAATACATTCATGGTGAAGACAGACCTCTTAAATATGGGAAAGACGAGAACATGTTGGTATTGCCTCCTGAGGATTTTGTCTCTGATGGATATTTTTAGTGGGAAGCATCCACTGCTAAAAGAATTTACATAATCTTGAGGAAAGCTGCTGACAGTAAGGGTGGAATCTGAGACTTGGTACCATTACCTGGAGGGGTTCGTCATTCCCTAGTAGTCAGCTATGACCCGAGGAACCCAGAGTATCTTTCACTTGAAAAAATGAAGCCAGGAGTGAATAAAGAAAGCATTCTTTTTTAACAAAAAAAGCTGGTTCAACTTTTCTTTTGTGTATTGTCCCCCATTGCCACAAACAGCAAATGGAGATTTCATTTGGGAAGCTGGAAGTCTCCTTGTCCTCCCCCATACCCAATACAGGCAAGATCGTGGCCTGAGAATTTCACAGCTATTCAATCCTCATTAGTCTTCATAGAACTGATCCAAGAAAAACAGGCACAGGAAGCATAAACTCAGGCCAAGCTGTCAACCCTCCAAGCAGGACAAACCACCAACCCAGGGAGCTGGGGACAGTATTGAATGGGTTATTCCATCTTGCTTTTAATAGGGCTAGTTTTATACACTTGAATCTTTGGGAGCCATGAATGAGACTACAACTGAAGGTTCAGGCCCTCATCTCCTAGAGAATTCCTTCTCTAGAGAACTGAGCCTTTAGCCATAGTTTCATAACTCTCGAAGTCCAAGGTGGGTAAGTATTAATGAACCTCTGATTACATGTCTCCCTTTTCACTCCCACCCTGGGAATGCTCCAAAACAGTTCAGTGGAAAGACATTTAAGAGACTATTTGAAGCCTCCCAAACTGCTCAGCTAGCCCTGGCTTCCAGCAATCTTTGCACTTATGTATATTCCTTCAAGGTCTTCACTCATATGAAAGACTCCCATGAAGAACTTACCTGTGGTCTCTTGAAAAATTTAGTAACTCATACTGATTATGAAAGACCTTGATAACATCATAGAACTGATATATCCCAAGGGTATATCCATACCTGGGGGATTAATGCCTCCACTCAGATAAGCTATTTTATCTCCTGTATAGCTCATAGCATAATCATTTTTACAGGCTACATGAAATCAGGTCACTCAGTCTATCAGATTGGGAACCATTGGGACCATGGTTTGGGTCTGCTGTGTTCACCTCTTTCCAGATTACAATTCATCTCTCTGTTATATGTCATACCAAATCTAATGGCAAGGAAAAGAAAATCAATGGGCTACCCCATTATTGCAACTCTAATAACCTCCCAGTGCATTAGACTTCTGTTTGTTGGAGTTCCACTCGTATCTACCTTGAACATTCTCTTTCACTCAAATTATTATTTGAGTTCCCATTCTCATTTCTTTCCCTGCATTCAGCCCCAATACCACCATGCCAGCTCATCGAATTCAATCAGACCACCTTTAATTGGAGTGTCAGCCATCATGAACCCACAAAGCCCACTATATCTAGCAGGATCTGTACCATACTTTATGTAGCATATGACTGTTTTCCTTCACTATCTCCTTGTCAACTTACTTATTTTCATCCGCACTGACTGCTTATCCCACCTTAGTGTGGAAAGAATGCTTTGTTACATTGTTTGGAAAATTTTATACTGCTAAAATCTAACCTTATGTGTACCCTGAATATCACCTAACCACAGTAACTCTCTAGGAAAATCAGAGGTGATTATAAGGAATTTGGGGTTTCTTTGGGTCTTAGACTCAGTCAAAGCATTCTTATTTCGGGTCCCCATACCCAGAACTTATTTCAGATCTACCCAAGGTTGAGTTTGAGTTGTCTTTGTGTTCTGGCTTCATGTAAATTTTATTTTTATGTCTACTCATCTTCACATCAATCTACCTTGCTTTCAAGTTCTTTCTCAGCAAAATTGTTTAACTGAAGTCCAAGTGATGTGTGTGACTCATATGCAGATACCTTTGTCAAAATTCTATATAATGTAAGCCTTCTAGAACCTAGAGAGAGAAAAATATCTTCTTTCCATCTCTCTCTCTCTCTCTCTCTCTCTCTCTCTCTCTCTCTCTCTCTCTCTCTCTCTCCCCCTTGAGAGAACTGTGGGAATTGAGTGAACCACCCTAATTCCATCTTGCATCTCAATTCTGGATCTAGCTCAGTTTCCTTTCTATCCAGTTACGAGTCTACTTCAATTTCTGTCTTGTAAGAAAACTTTATCCAATTATGGGAACTGTAAAAAAATATTAATTCATTGTTTGAAACTATTCCTCTGTGGCTGGGAGGCAGGACCATCTCGATCTGTTGCTTAGAGACCCTTAACTAAGAACCTATGTCATGCTGACCAGAAACTCATCCAGAACCAAAGATGGATGCAAAGCACTTTCTCACAATTGTACACCTCACCTGTGTGTCTTACCTGAAAACTGGGGTCAATTAATTCCTTTTTCATTTTTTCCTTTGATCCAATATAGACACCAGGGAGGAATGGGACTCTTTTTTTTCCTGCTTTTAGAGAATTATATCTGCTCACTCTTCTCCCTCCCAACTCAGATCTTTCCTCCAATTTGAAACCTGATGTACCCTCGTTTATATCCTGCTAATTGTTTTCTTTTCATGCATAAAATTCTATCTCCCCCTGCATTTGGGGTCCAATGCTAAGCTGAGGAAGTCCTGGTCAGAATTTATGATGTAATTGGCATTCATTGCTTACTAAATTGATATGCTTGGAAGGTCAAACCTTTGTTTCCTCAGTCATTTCAGATTCAACCCACCACACTAACAAAATGACCTAACAAATTTCTTTCTAAAATTATTTCAGATTTGGGAGTTTGTTTTCATGAACACTAGCCTTCTACCTCATAAGCTAACAATAGTAATACAGTCATTACTGCCACTGTTTCCAAAAAGGGCATGTCAATTCCTTCCCCAAGGTATCCATTCACCACTCCGGTAACTTCCTTATCCAAAACTTACTAATCCAAAATCTTTTCCTGATCCCTGCTTCCCTATATATGATGTCTCCACAGGGAGATTACAAGCTCTTTATGGCCAGGAACTATCCTGATTTTGTATTTTGTATATGTAACTGTAGTGCTTAGCACACAGTAAGTTTTTAATAAATAAATGCTTTCACATCATGACAGCAATAGATGACTAGCTGGGAAAGGTGACAACTGTGTAAGCTAATCCATAGCAAG
Organism: Potorous gilbertii; assembly: GCA_028658325.1. Classification (NCBI taxonomy): domain Eukaryota; kingdom Metazoa; phylum Chordata; class Mammalia; order Diprotodontia; family Potoroidae; genus Potorous; species Potorous gilbertii. Next base: position 17,944,797 of record CM053773.1, on the reverse strand, counting down.
ACATTACAATTAGCCAAACAACAGAATGATAAAGGGGGCATTGTTACTTATGATTTGTAACACAAAAATCATCCTGAGGTAACATTCTTTAATAAATATAGAGGAGACATGTTGCCTTCTACTCAATTAATTCATCCACCAGTTGAAGATCTGTCACTCTTTATAAACTCTGCCCAACCAGCAGCTAAGGTTTATTGGGATGTCATTAGTTGAATGCTTACAAAAGCTTCAGGATATGCAGGTGTACCCAGGAGCTGACAAGCAAGAATCCTTAGAGATAAACATGTTTCAAAGAAAGAAAAATATCAGTGAATAACAGGATTAATTCCCAAAAGTCCTCACAAATATACAAATTATCAGAGATAATTTTAATATCGGAGTATCGCTGAGGTTTGGTAGAATATTTGTGGTTATGTAAGGATACACTATTTTCAAAAGAAAGAGATTAGATAAAAGGAGTAGTGGAATAGCATTACATTTTACTAACACACCCACTGAAGTCAATATAATATATAGTAAAGAGCATTTGAATGAGTAATCAATGATAGGAAAAACAGAGGATATATTGTGGTCATAGTATATTATAGACTACTTGGCTAAAAATGGAGGAAATGGATGGTGAGTTCAGAGAGTAGAACAGAAATCTGGCACAAAGACATGTTATGTTAGTTATGGGGAAATTATTATATACAATATAATATTAATTAAATATATAATGTAAACTATATATTAGGTAAAATATATAAGAAAATCTAGAGTACTAATTATATTATTATACATGAAATAATACATTATGAATATAATGTGTTGGTTAAATAGTTATTTTAACCTTTCAGGTTTGCAGTCATTAATACTCCCCTTCTTGTTCTATAAAGCTACATATCCTTTATGCAGAATCCACTTTTAAAAAGATGGTAATTCCATGCACGATGTGACTTTTCTAGGAATTACCTAGAGATCTTTTCCTTGGCTCATTTACATGTGGAAAGCTTCATTAAGCATTTTTTTTTCCTAAACAAATATGTGGAAATGTGAAGAATCAAAAATAAATGTTTATCTTCAAGTATTATTCTTAGTTTAGTTAAATAGAAAGCAAATCATATTCCACATTGTTCTGACTTTCCTCAAGTCAAGAGATTAATCCACTAAATGTGTGATTCGAATCAGTATCTTCGTAAGTAAAGTTTTTCATTTTAATTGCTTAACACATTCTTATATTTTTATTTTGATGAACCTCTAGAGTTTAATAACTGAGTCTGGATGAATTGAATCTGATGTTTATCTCTGATGGCATACAGTCGATTCTATAAATTAGTAATGTGTCTTTGATCTTAATATTTCTGGAAAATTTTCTCAGGACATTTATACAAAATGGTTCTTAGACTTTCAGGTTCTTCATATTTGAAGGAAGGAGGTGCTCTTCTGATAACACAAACTATTTCTCTCATCTTTATTTAATTTCCATCAACATTGCTTGTTAAGTTTTCAAGTTTTTTTTCCAAGTGTATTATATTTCACTTAATTTTTGCCACTCATAGATTTGCCATTCAGTATGAAATTTTATGGTTTTATTCAGTTTTTCCACTACTTACTCCGTGTTGTGGTTTTTGTTATTAATTTGTCTTGACTGGGTGTTACTACAGCTAGATCTTATAGATATCAGATGTTTTGGTGTCAGATGTTCTTTCCTTCCAATCAGGGTGTTTTTTTTTTCCAATTCAATTTGTTACAGCTTGTGCTAGATTCATTTTCATTTTTGGGGTTATTTAATGAACTTGATGTTTTTGTTGTTTTTCTTCTAACTTCTATGTGAGATATTTTAATCATAATATTCATTATTTTCTCCTTTTTGTTTGTTCATTTACTTGCTCTTTCCTTTTCCTTTTCTGTGGGGCTATTCTCTCTTGAGGTTTCATACTTGCTCCCTTTCTTTTTCTCATCTTCAACCCTACAATTTCTCCCCCTTGACCCCTTCCCTAGTGCCCACAAGTTTGTGTCCTTTGTGCTATCCTAGACTGGCAAAAATGCACTTACTGTAGCTTTTCCTTGGGTTTCTTGATCATTTCTAGGTCTGGTGCTCTTTTTTTTTTATCCTTGTTGGAGTAAATAGGAGAAGACTGGGTTTTATATCTGCTCACTCTGCTATCTAGAGGAGAGTTCTAAACCTCCTTTTGTTAACCGCCAGATGTTCTGCAGTGGCAACCGTTCTATAGCACTTCATTTTATTTTTCTCAGCTTTCCAATTAGTTAGCTTTGGCTTATTACACATGTTTAAGACAAGACTTTTAGAAAGTGGTAATTTATCCTTTGTACATGCAATTCCCATAATTTTTATAAAATAAACTGAACAGGAATGATTTTGTTTATGTAATCTAGCCTCAGGTGTGGATAACTGAAAATGATTAAATATTTTTTAGCTGACACATATACCATAAAACAACAGAAAAATTCAATCAAAATTTTAAAAATTCTCTTTAACGTTCCATATCTATCAATGCACTGTTTATTTTGACAACAATATTTTAACTGACAAGGGACAGCAAGATAGGAATATGGATGTCTCAACAAGTTCAGACAGTCTCCTTATTTTGACCTTATTGCAAAGGGACCCCTAAACACACGCACACACACACACACACACACACACACACACACACACACACACACACAAATTCCATTCACCTTAAATAGCCATAAATTAGTAATCAGGTTGAGTTCAACAATAACTTTTGCATTGAATATTGAGTTTAAATTTTTGTGTTTTACCATGTATTGCATAGTTAACCACTGTGGATTATAAAATAACATTTTCTTATCTCTTTTTTTTAGATGATAAAAAATTATTTTAAAAACTTTCAAAAGTGTGATGATTTTTCCCCTCCATTTTCCCCATGTTTTTTCCTACTACAGAATAAGTAAATTTATTTTTTTGGGGGGGGGAGGGAGGGTGGAGAAAAGTTTGCATCATAATAGTCAAAATTGTCTTTTTAATTAAAATTCCACCTTTTTAAAGTAACAGTATAAATTGACTATATGAAAATGACTAGGACAAAAATGTAGGAAGGAACAAAATTTAAAGAAATACTATCAGCTCTTATCAAGGCTTTACTTGAAACTTTATTTTCCCAGTTATAACTTTCATTTTTATTAAATTGAAACCCTTTGAAATTACTAAACCCTTCTTCCTACCCCAGTTTCAGGCATATTAAGGCTTTAATTAGTTTGATTATTTAAATCAAACTGAGCTAGGATTTTATTTATTCCAGCACCCCCTCTTGTTCTAGTGAATCTACTTGTAATTACCTTTAAAGTGTTGTTTATACTGAAAATAATTCAAACAAAATATGAAATTCCATATTTAGAACCATGCCTCATTACTCTTAAATTTAACTTAATTTAAAAGTATATTTTGATTGCTTTAGCAATCATGCTATTATAATCACACAAATTCTTTATACTCATACTTCTCCTTTTTTTTGGTATATAATATTTCATTTTTTCCCAATTACATGTAAACATGGTTTTCAACATTCATTTTTGTAAGATTTTGAATTCCAAATTTTTCTCCTTCCCTCCCAATCCTACCTCCCTCTCCTCCTCCCCCCTTCCCAAAACAGCAAGCAATCTGATATAAGTTATACATGTGCAATCACGTTTTTCCATGTATTTCCACATCGGTTGTGTTGTGAAAGAAGAAACAGAACCAAAAAAAAAACCCAAACAGGAAAAAAAGGCAAAAATAGAATGCTTTGATCTGCATTCAGATTCCACTCAGACTTTCTCTGGATATGCATAGCATGTTTCATCTTTCAGAACTGTCTTGGATCATTGTATTGCTGAGAAGAGCTAAATCTATCATAGCTGATCATCACACCATGTTACTGTTATTTTGTACAAAGTTCTCCTGATTCTGTTCATTTTATTCAACATCAATTCATGTAAGTCCTTCCAGGTTTTCTGAAATCTCCCTGCTTATCATTTCTTATAGCACAATAACATTCTGTTACAGTCATATACCATAACTTGTTCAGTCCCTTCCTAATTGATAGGCACTCCTTCAATTTCTAATTCTTTGCCACCACCAAAAAAAAAAAAGATCTACTACAAATATTTTTGTACATGGTGGTCCTTTCCCATTTTTTATGATGTTTTTGGGATACAGACCTAATTAGTGTTTAGTGTGTGTTTGTCCTTCATTGCCAAAGAAGACCATGCCATCAGAGAAATAAAGACATGACTTGCACTTGACTTTGTTTTGAGTGAGGGAGGGTTGTGCAGGTCACCAGCCTCACTTCTCCTCCAGAGCCATCTGAATACAGAGACCTGATATCCATCATGATGACTGGAGATGACCCAGGATGAGGCAATTGGGGTTAAGTGACTTGCCCAAGGTCACACAGCTAGTGAGTGTCAAGTGTCTTAGGTGAGATTTGAACTCAGGTACTCCTGACTCCTTCACTGGTGCTCTATCCACTGCACCACCTAGCTGCCCCAGTTAGTAGTGGTACTGCTGGATCAAAGGATATGCATAGTTTGAATGCCCTTTGGGCATAGTTTCAAATTGCTCTGGAGAATGGTTAGATCAGTTCACAACTCCACCAACAATGCATTAGTGTCCCAATTTTACAACATCTTCAACATTTCTCATTTTCATTTTCTGCCATATTAGCCAGTCTAATAGGTGTGTGGTGCTACCTTAGGGTTAGTACCTATACTCTTTTGCAGATGTGTGTGTGTGTGTGTATATAAAATATATATATATATATATAATATACACCCACACACACACATATATATCTATAGCTATACATACGTATATATATCTATACATATGTATATATAGATATTATATATATAATATCTCCTTAATTATGCAATTAGGTTGTGATTGTTTTTACCAGCTTCTATATTGGAGCACTTTTTAACTAGTCCATGTCTTTGGAAGAAAATTAATTTTTTATACAATTTATTTTGGAATAATAATAATTGCTAACATTTGTATAATGCTATGTGACAGATACTATGCTAAGTGCTTTACAATGATAAGAAAACTACATTTTTTATACTAAATTTTTTAACACATTTTGGACATATCAGAACAATTTTTAACAACAAAGAGTCTTGTCCTGTTTGGCCTGTGTTCATGGCAGAGCTAGAGAAAGCTGGAGAAGAAGATAAGAGTCAGATATTTTTAATTCTAGTGCCTTCTCTCTGTTAATTATTTTTAGTTTGTCTTTTATATAACTTTCTTTCTATTTATTTGTTTGCATGTTATTTCTCGGTTATAAATTACTTGATGTCAGGGACTATCTTTTTTCTCTTTCTGTATCCCTAGAGCTTGCACAGTTCTTGGCACATAGTAGGTCCTTAATAAATGTTGATTGACATTCTCTAAGACTTCAGTCAGTTTGAACTGAACAAAATGGAATGTGTGGTTGATAATTCAACAAGTCAAATATAAGAAGTACCCTGATATGCTAAGGTATGCTTAGAGCTATAAATAATGGCCAAATTAAAAAATACAGTCAGAAAGTTGAGACTGGGGACATAGTCAGAGATACAAGCCAAAGGAGCCAAAGGAGATACAAGCCA
>CM053773.1:17906550-17929572 GCA_028658325.1 Potorous gilbertii | reverse complement strand
GACTTTGTCCTATCTAAACTTTGTTACTCTTCCACAGGCTACCACCAGACTCTGAGCATAGGTGACACAATGGTCATAGAATTAAGTTGAGCTATAAAAATAAAGGTATATTTATATGTTTCTTCCTCATCCTGCCTGATAAATAAATGGGTATAGAAGTGTAAACATTAACCAGAACTACTTGTTGATTCCACTAATTAGGATGAGTCCGATATGATGGAACAGAAATTTGTTTCATCATTAATTAATATCTTTCCTTACTCTAATCTGAATCTGTCATACTTCTAGGGATTCCTGAAGGAAATTCCAACTGTCCTGAAAAGAATCCTAATAATCAAAACCGCTTATAAAAGACAACACCCATTTATGATACTCCAAATTATAGCTTCCAAAGAGCCAGAGTAAGACATTTGCAATCCCTGGCAATGTCTGAAAAATGTCATCCCTTAGGTGTTACCATCCACTAGAGGTTTTCATTTATGAATGGATAGATGGATGGATGAAAAAGCATTTACAATGTGCTTCCTATGAATTGACCAGAGATGAGAATTTTTGTTTGGAAAATTCTAAAGTTGATGATTGGAGTCATGGAGGAGATGACTTATATGCCCTTTTCAGTAGCTTTGTTTTGATTACAATTGTAAAATGCAGAAGGGGTAAGAGAATCAAGGGGAAAGGAATTTAGGGTACAGTGCCCACAAAGGGAAGAATGTTAAAATGACTAGGATGGGATGGTGGGACCAATTTATAACTAGTGGATCCCATGGTAGGAGTTCCAGAATTGAGAAGATTAAATCCCCAAGAAGGTATAGTGGCAGGCTGGTAAAGCACATAGACATTGGTTTATCATAAACTAATATTTACACAGAATGAACAGTAGGATTTTGGGCATTAAAATATATAGGGCATTAAAATACTAATATCAAATGAAAGGAAGACAGGAATATCAAATGGTGACTCTGATACATACCCGTATATCACATTGTCTTGCATTTTGAAATGTAGGCACCTGGTCATCTAGTCTATAGACCTAGCTTTAGGGTAAAGAAAGGGAACTAGTTAATAGACTGAGAAGGAAATAGCGTTTTGCACTTTTTTCTTTCTTAACACAGAATGGCAACAATGCCTTCTAGTAAATTCCAGTAATTACTGTGCCAGTGAAAAGATGACCTCTGAGAAATGTGATTGCCACTAATCATCATTTGCATTCACAGAACATTATCTTTCTCTAGAGTAATGCAAAAGACTTTGGATAATTTATTTTTGTTTAAGTAATTTGCCCTTTTAATGTTGTAGTTAACATCTTAAACATTTGGTGGAGGGGTATTGTGGGGACAGAGGAGGCCAAGAAATAGCCAATGATTCAGTGTCTGAAAGACCACGAGTCCTGCCATCTAAAGCAGCCAATTCATTAAGTGTTTTCTCAGAACTGCACATCTTGATGCTGACAAGTATGAAATCTTCTGTCTCAGCAATAAACTATTTGCAGCTATATAACCCTTATAACTAAATTCTACATGATCCTTAAAAAGACAATGAAGAAATATGCTCCTTTATTAGTGGAGACATTGAGACAGAACAAATGTATACATATACATATAAGCACAGACCAAGCACAGACGCAAAGAAATAGATGTAGCTACATTGCTTCACAAGACAGACAACGTGAGAAAAAAGTATATGCCAGTACTGGAGTCAGCTCCAATCAGCTCAAGAGAAGCAGTTGTTAAGTTTTCAGTGTGAGCATTTATATCTGAAGATCAACAAACATATCAGGGCTGTTTTGCTGATTTCTAGACTTAAGAAAGCAATGGAGAAAATATTAATAATGAGGATTAACCTCAAAAGTATGTCAGGCACACATTGTTTTTCAGAGAGTTGGTTGTCAAACATTTACTAGCATATCACAGGACATTTTTGTAAAATAAGAGCTAAAAAAAGAACATTGGGGAGATGGGGAAGGAAGGCAGAAAGAATATATGAAAAAAAGAAAAGTGAGGGATAGAAAATGAGGAAGAAGTTATGTACCAATCAAACTAACAAGTTTAGAGAGCTAGAATAAATCAATAAAATTCATCTGAAGAAACGAAAGGTCAACAATCTTAAGTGAAATAATGAAAAAAGGGAGAAGAAGAAGGCCTAGAAATATCAAAATATGTAATGGAGCAGCAATCAACAAAACTTTTAGTAGTAAAAAATTTTTTTAAAAAAATAAAATATAAAATATATTTTTTTAAAAAAATAAAAATGTTGATAAGTAGAACGGATAAGTTACACAACAGGTAGAAGCAAATAAATAAGTAAAGTAGCATTAAATCCAGATACACCCGTTACTAGGGTGTGGACCATCTATTTGACAAAAAGTTTGGAAAACAGGAAAGCAGTCTGGAAAAAATTAGATTTAGACCAACATTACATTCCACATGACACATAAGCTCCAAATGGATGTATGACTTCAATATAAAATGTCACATCATACATATGTATATTATAAGGGCAAAGAAGGAAATATCTTCCCTAACTATTGAAAGAGCATTTACTACTAAATAAAACAGAGATGATAAAGTTTAAAATGGAATTTTGATTACATAAATTGAAAATGCTTTATACAAAATCAAAGCAATTAAAGTTGAAGGGAAACAGTCAAATGGGGAAAATCTTTGTAACAAGTGATTGGGTTTTTTTTCCAATTAAGGTCTCATTTCCAATATACATAAAAACTGGATTTAAATATATAAGATCAAAAGCAGTTCCCAATAGATCATAATTTCATAGTGATAGATTTAGATAAAAGGAACTTTATAAGTTATAGTCAAAGGATATAAATAGGTAATTTTCTAAAAAAAGAAATTCAAGCTATCAACAGCCATTTGGAAAATGCCTCAGATCATTAATAATTAGAGAAATACAAATTAAAACAACTTCAGACCCATAAAATTGGTGAAGATCGCTAAAAAGAAAAATGACAGTTGCTGGCAGGGCAGTGGGAGGATAAGAACACTAAGGAATTGTTTTTGGAACTGGGACTTTGGTTTAGTCATTATAGGGAGCAATTCAGAACTGTCCTTAAAAATCATCCAATTGGTCATGTCCTTGGATCCAGTGATACTGTATGAGCAGAGTGATAGGCTTGAAGCCAGGAAGATCCAAGTTCAAAATGGCCTCAGACACTTATTAGCTCTGTGGCCCTGGGGAAGACACATAAACTCTGTTTATCTCAGTTTCCTCAACTGTAAAATGGGATGATGATAGCACCTACCTCCCAGGACTGTTGTGAGGATCAACTAAGATAATATGTGTAAAGTGCTTAGCACATAGTAGGTGTTACATAAATGTCAGTTATAACTGTCATTATTTCTGTATGCCAAGTTGATGCTTAAAACAAGAAGCCTCATCACACATGAAACTTAGATTTTGCAATGCGATTAGGACAGTCCACTGTCCCAGGTACTACATTTCTTAGGATTGGGTACTGCGGTCACCAGCATAGATTGTAGTTGGTCTTCAAGACATGCTCTGGCTAAAAAATTCATCATCCTGTCTTTAAGCTAGTGATAAGCACCCAACTTAGCAAGTCTCTTGGACAGCACATGTATTTAGACTTGTACTCAAAGTCTTACCAATTCGGTAAGACATATGCAGGGGTGGGGAACCTGCAGCCTTGAGGTCATGTGTGGTCTTCCAGATCCTTAAGTGCTACCTTTTGACTGAATCAGACTGAGTTTTTTCATTGTTAGAGGAAAGGGGGGAGAAAGAAAAAAGGGATTGAGGAGGGTTAGAATTGCCTAGTATGATATTAACCAAAGATCCTGCTTCTGAACTTTTTGCTTCTCTGTTCTAAGCTGATACTTTGGTCATTTCAATGGAATACTGTGTTATTACAATTTCTCCAAAGAAACAAAGCAATATAATAAAGCAAGGGGTTCTTGGTAAAAGAACAAATGGTTTTATTTTTGTGATACAGATGCATAGTCCCCAAAGGAACCAGAGGAGGGAGCAGCTGCTAAGTTTAATCTTCTAATGCAACCATGAAAATGGAAAAGCCAAAGGAAATCAGTAAGAATCTCACAGCGGATCAATTATGATTAAGTCAAGAAGACTTTTTAAAACTTTAAATATTGTTTTACTCCTTGACCTCTTCGTATTTCCCCATTTTCTTTTACATTATTCTTAGGGGTACTTTATATATGTGGCTGATGTTTTAGCTTCTTACGACTGAGAAATACATTTGATTGATTTATAATAACTCCCATGTGTGTAGCACCCTAAAATATGCAACCTACTTTCCCTATATCTATACTGTGCCTTGGGCGGTAAGAATTATTAGCTCCATTTTGCAGATGATGAAACTGAGGCTATGATTAATTAAGATATGCTCATAATCACGTAAGTAAATTGCTAAGGCCAAATTTAAGCTCAGGTTTCCTGATTTCAAGTTCAAAATATTATCCACTGTGCTGTTCTGATACAGTACATAGTGGAAAGTTATTAACTTGAAGTCATAGGCCTTGCATTCAAATTCTGGCTCTCCCATTTACTTCCTGTTTGACCTTAGGCAATTTATTTTACCTCTATAGTTTTCTCCTCTGTAAAATGAGGGGCTTGGATTAGATTGCAAAGTTGTTTTCAGCTGTAAATTTATGACCCAATGAATTAATGAAACTAGTTGTATTAAATACATAGAATAAAATTTCAGAATATGTTTTATATTATGACGGAAAGAGCTCTGGGCTTGGATTCTGAAGGTCTGAGATAAAGTCCTTCTTTTCTGGCCCCAGGCAAGTCATTATCTCTTTTTATGGGGTGGGGGTGTCTCATTAACCTCGTTATAAAATGGTACTAATTAATTAGTAAGCATTTATTAAGTATTTAATAGGTAATTTACTAAGTATCTAATCTAAGCACTGTGCTAGCTAGCCCTGGGTTAAAATAACAAAAGCAAAATAATCCCTACCCTAAAGGAATTTACATTCTAGTAGGGATGGTTTACACACAAGTGTGCATGTGTGTGTGTGTGTGTGTGTGTGTATACATTTGTATACATATATATGTATGTATATGTAGGTGTATGTATGTATATGTGTGTGTTTTATGTAAAGATCAAACTCAGATACATCTAATAACTATATCTCAAAGTTGTTGTAAAGAAAGTGTATGTGGATGATAGATAGCATTTATTGCTGACCAGTTTTTTAGTCATTTTTTTGTTATGTTTGTCTCTTTGTGAACCCATGGTGAGTTTCCTTGGCAAAGATACTAGAGTGGTTTGCCATTTCCTTCTCCAACTCATTTTATAGATGAGGAAACTGAGACAAATAGGGTTAACTTACTTACCCAGAGTCACACAGCCAGCAAGTGTCTGATGCCAGATTTGAACTCAGAAAGATGGGTACTCTATCCACTGTGTCACCTAGTTGCGCTTAAGCACTTACTACTTGCCAGTATGGGGCTAAAAGCTGGTAGACAAATAGGACAAAAAAGAAAGACAGTCTCTGTACTCAAGGAGTTTGCATTTTAATGGGGGAAGAAATGACATAAAAAAGGAACTGAAAAGGGGTGCGTGGAAAGGCCTGGAGAATCAGGAGCTCTGCTAGGTTAGAAATAAATGGAACTAGTGTAGGCATTACCTCAAGTGGAGGGTCAAAGAAGAAACCTACCAGTCTGAGGGGAAGCCACAGAAGTGGAGTCAGCTCTATTGTGAAAAGGCTGCAGTGATGTAAGTGGAAAAGTAGTCTAGAGAGTAAAGGACAGAACTATGTTAGACCTTAAAGAGTTACATAATGAGTTATCATAAGTTTAAGAAAATACACACACTGTTAAATTTCCAGTCTCACTTTAAAAACCATATGATCCAGGACATTATAGAGTTACTTGTATCATGTGAGCTGGAACTGCTATTTTGTCTACTTAATACTATTCTTTTATACTGGTTTCTTTCTTCTTTGCACATGATCAAATTTCTCTTTTTCATTGCTAGCAATCTGATCTCTGGGCAGCTATCCATCTTCTTAACACAGTAGCAAAACTATACTTTAACTGATCTTCCATTTCCTTTTCCCGTGTCTAATTCCCTACTGTCATTTTTATTAGACTACTGCTTTTTTTTTCCTGCTGACTGCTGTAGATTGATTCAAAAGAACCTTGTGAATTAATTCAGAGATTTTCTGTGGTTGACATTGCTTCCCTTGTCCTCTTGACCAACAGTCCCTACATCTGGACACCTATCTTTTACTATTAATTGATAAAATATATTAGAAGTTACAATTTCACTCTTAATAGTGCCAAATGGCACTGATCTCATTTGGTCATCACTACAACCCAGAGGAAATAGGCAGGGCAAATACTTCTATCCCCATTTCATAGGCATGGAAACTGAGGTTCAGAGAAGTCGATTGATTTGTCTAAGGTTGCCAGCTAATATTTAGCAATAGCCAGGAATCAACCTTAGCTTTTCTGAATTTAAGCATAGTTCTCTTTCTATATTCTACCATTCTTCTTTATCTTCAGTACCAGGAATAGTTCTTGAACAATCTGATTCTTCTCATAACATTTATCAGAACAGTAACTATGATAAGGAGTTCATCCAACTCTCCGAACTAATCAATCATCCTTTTCAGATATACTTTTGACCTTTGTCCCTTTGAATTTAATCACTGCCAGCAAGCCTGTGCCAAAAGCAAAACAGAGTCCTTTACTACTTTATGAGTAATTTTATTGTGATGTATGAATTCTTGAATTCTACGTTTTGACTTACAAATTATAGTCTATGGCAAATAAGACAGACAGAGAGAATAGAAAAATCATTTATTAAGAACTTACTTTATACTAGGCACTGGCAAAGTGGGTATATTTAAACAGTGAGATTCATCAGCTAATGATCTGGGTTATTTCTGTTATTAGTTGCAAGTAATCCTGAATAATCTTGCTGTTTAGGTGGGAGACTCGTTGTGAAAGTTCTCAGTGTGTTATTTTATTCTATTGAATACTTTTTTTTTTAATCACCAAGCAATAGGCATCATGGGCTCTTATATTCTCTCCATCTTTCAGTTAACTGTGAAAGTCAACATGTGTCCCATTGTTGAAATCTGATTTATTCCTATTTATATCCTCAAATTGTACATCAAAGTCCCTCATGAAGATTTTGTAAAGATGGGAGAACTGGCATATGGACCGGTAGTTATTCATATTCTCTCAAGCACCTTTTTATGGCAATAATGTCTGAGCTTTTTTCCCTACCCCTCTTTCGGATACCTTATATATTAGTTCCTCAAAACCCCTATGTTTGTGTTTCCTGCAGCATGGATCTCCTTTGATACTTGATCAAACCTAGCTGCTTTTCCCATTTCTGTTTGCTTTAGTGCCATTTCCATTTCTTCTAGAAGTGCCTCAGGCAATGTGATTTGGGGCTGAGACTATTCCAGATGGAGAAAATAATTTCTTAAAATGATTTTTGAAAACCTATTTAATTTCTCTTTGTTTTGTAATACTTCTATTTTTATCCTTAAATGACCTTGAGATTCATTTGATTAGTTGGATATCTTGCCAAGCTTTTAGTTTCAACTTCCACTGCTTCTCTCTGCTTTGTAAGATTGCTTATAATAGCAGGTTATTTTTTTGAAAAGATTTGTTTAACAAATGAATTTATATCCTAACTTGGTTTTGCCTTCATAGCTATCTCTCTGGTAAGTCAAGTTTTTGCTGAATAAGGTAGTTTCTGAGATTTTTGGTCTCTTTGTTGTAACTATTAATTTACCTGGCTTTAACTTTTAGATGAAAATTATTATACTTGGTGGTGTCATTTCTGCTGTCTATTTCCCAATTTTGCTTTTAAATGGTTTAATTTTTCAGGGTTAAAACTTCATTATTTATTATTACTCTTTCTCCTTCCTTCTTATAAATTCTGATCTTAGTTTTTATGAGTAGATGGTATGACTAGACACACAGTTAACACAAGGATAAACCCTGCATCCATAATAAATCATTTCTTATCTGTTAAAAGTGAAGTCACTTTGATTCTGGAGCTGGATTCTATGAAACATTAATCTGTAAATTTTGTATAGACTAGAGTCCCAGAACTGTGCCTCTGATCCTCAGTTCATGACAAAACAATGAACAAATATATCAAGTTAGTTCATCGCCTGTTTTTCTGCTTCAATACAACTGTCCTGATCTAGTTTCTAGATTTTAAAGCATACTATAAGTATTATTGATTTAGTAAACAGTTTACTGTTCCATCTGGGTCTTTTGTTCACTATTAAAACTAAATAAAATTGCAGGTGAGGGGAAGCTTGCATTTATGAGGAGGTTCAGTAGGAAGTTACCAGGGCCATGTATAGATTCTAACAGCCTTACCTACCCCTTGTTCTTGCTCTAAGAATTTAGCTATCTAAAAAAAGATCTCTTACAAAACAGCTAAGTTAAAGAGGTAAATTAAATTTCCATCACAAAAGGATTCTTTGATTTACTAAAGTATTCATCATATGGCTATTTTGAATAGCATACTTCTCCAATGCATTTAAAAATATAACTTGATTTACAAAATTTCAACTTATACACAAATCTATTATGAACATTGAATTGCACCAGTTCTTCTATGAAGAAATATATCATTTGCCTATATTTCTGATTTTTTCTTCTCATTCAAAATATATTTCTTATAATGTGCCTCTTCAGGAAGCCAAGAGAAAGTATATATCAGCTCTTCCAAGGAGTATAAAAACAAATCATTGAAAAGTAGTCAACACTCAACCTCAGGAACAGATAAATTAGCAAGAAAAATAGAATGACTTGTCATGACATACCTATAAAAAGGGTGATATATCACATTACAGCAAAGGATCCTAAACTTCTAGTGAATGGAAGCTAGTTTTTTATTTTTAGGTTAGAGGAGAAAGCAGAGTAACAACAAGGGGGGAGTGATCTGGGCTGTGGTCTAGGGCACTCAAATTTACAAGACACAGACAGAAAATGTATTCTTTTCCCAGGCAAGTTGAATCAAGTAAGTATCTCATTAGCAAGAATATTTTAGAAAGGAAGTTACACCCCAGGTTCTGGGTCTCCCTCCCCAGTAATAACCTCAAGGTGTCCAGGGTCCTTTCCCCTCACAGAGTTTTGTTTCCCAGTTTCTGAACTCTCTCCTCTTAATTTGTCTGAAAAAAGTTAATTTAAGAGTACTTTTTTTTTTTTAACTTTTCTGAGACAATTTTATGGTGTTTGATATGAACACTAGAATTGTTAGTTAGATCTCTGATTTTGTGAGGAAAGAGTGCTCTCCAACAGCAGAGGGAAAAGAAGGAATATCTGTTGCAAACCTATGGGCATACCTCCTCAATAGTCAAAATGCTTGTGAACTCATGGAAGTCTCCTGGAGTGTTCATCCCCAAGTGAGGGCAGCAAATGGTTAGCAAGGTTGTGCTTCATGATTACGTAGTTTCTGATTGACTAATTGATTAAATTTTGATTAAATTGTGGTTATAGATAGTTGTTTGTGATTAACCAGTTGGAACTCGCTGCCTGAAACTATAAATTTCAAGTTTTGATGAACGTGTATGCATTTTGGACAGACTCATGGAAACTGAATAACACCAAACCATAGCAACATCATTGGCACTTCAATATTTTGGTTTACTCTTCAAACATTATTTTAACTTTACAAAGCTATTTTTACAGCGGATGGTTCCTCCTTTCCTCCAAAGTGGCAGGCATAATGTATTAGACCTTTTATGACTTTCTGAGGCTATTCCTAACCTTTTGTTCACATGACATATTTCTATTACCTGGATACTTGATAACCACAATCTGTTTTTAGACATTAAGCTTTCAAGATTTCCTTTTGTTGGAGCAATTAAAAATACTTCCTCTAGAAAGTTTTTTAAGCCAATTACTGGGATATAAAATAACATATTCAAGGAGGAAGAGTAGGAAATATGAGTACTTTAGAAAGGAGTCACACTTACAGTTCTAGGTGGTGGACAAAACATTTTCCTCACAACCACCTTGTGGATTAACCAGCATCATCATTACTGTCCCTGTTTTACAAATGAGAAAAAATGTCAGCGATGGGAACACTTTCTGAAAGAGGAAGTTATGTGTGTGCCTGCATACATATGTGTATATGTGTGTATGTATGTTTTCATGGAAATAAGGAGTGGCATACTGTGAGTACCATGATGCCCTCAAACTGAATCACTGTAACTTGGATTAAAACATCTGTGGCTGTGCCAACCAGCCCTAAACCAGTTTCTGGTCCTTAGATGTTTGCAGTTCCAGCAGGATAGATGGGCAGAACCGCAAACAAATATGGAGGATGTACAACTCTGAGTTAGAGGTAGGCACAGAGCAATTAATCAAGAAGTATAGAACAGCTTATACAGAAAAAAATATGTCTAGGATTTCTTGCATAGGTCAGAAAATAATAATATCTAGCATTTATAAAGTACTTGAAGGTTTATAAAGTTCTTTCTATTTATTATCTCATTTAATCCACACAAAGACCCTGTGAGGTAGGTACCATTTTACAAATCGAGAAACTGAGTCCAAGAGAGATTAAGCCTCCTTGACTCCAAGTCCAGCTATTTACTGTACCACCCAGGTGCCTCAATTCAGAGAATAATACGGTTAGTGTTGGCAGGAACGAAATGAGATCATAAGATTGATGAATTGGAAAGGACAGTTGAGAGTATGTAATCCAATCCTTTCTCTTTATGGATGGGAAAACTGAAGCACATAGAATGGCTTGTATACTGTCACACAGGTAGTAAAGGGCACAACTGGGATGTGAACATAGATTTTAATGCTTCTTTTACACTCTTTTTATGAGATTCCGAGTAATAACATTTTAAAAGCAATCTGGGCATATAAGTGGCAGCTGTCATAAACTACTTTAAATAACAGTCTTTCCTGAAGAACTGCATTATATTCAATATTCCCTGGTTTATTACAAGAAAGTGAGTTTTGTATCTTTCTCCGCCAAGTAAGACTAATGATAGCAACTCACATTTATATGGCATTTTACAAATTACTTCCACTACATTATCTTTTTTTGTGCCCCACAATATAACCCCACAAGATGGACTGCAAGAAAATTGAAGTTCAACAGGTAAATGCTTTGCCCAAGGTCACCCCTCTGGTAAGTGGCAGAGTCAAGACCCATACTAAGGACATTTCATGCCATGTCTGATGTTTTTGCCACTGTGCCAAACAGCCTTACGTTTTCTTATTTTCCAGCTGTACACACTAGAGTTCATCTACAATTTCTGCATCTTTTCACTGAACTTAGGAAAATAAACCTGACAAATATCTAGCTTATGCTCCCATGCCGTTCATTCAGTCTCTCCTCCCAACATCCACACTATTATTTTCCAGACTAGCTGCTACCAGGTTTTGTATGAAAACCCTGAAGCTGGAGGGTTTTTAGCTCTATTGGTCAGATTTGTTTTTCGTTTTTGTTTTTTTTAGAATAGTGTCATCAGGAGGAAACAGGGAAAATATGGGGAAGGGAGATTGGAAGTTTAACTTGTTTTCATTCTATGAATTTGGAATTGTTTCAAAAGCATAATTTTTTTGGTTATGGAAACCAAGGTTGACAAATTGACAAATTTCATCAATTCAGGAAACCTACTTTCTTTTTTGGTATGTCGTGTAATTTCTGTTAAGGCTGAAGTACTTGTTTACTGGCTGGTAGAACAAACCAGAATCTCAGAAGTACTGGCAGGAGGGCCATGGGGGGATTGGTCACAGAAAATAACTCCTGAATTTGTGTGATTTATAAGACCACAAGATCTGTAAAATGAGCAGGTTCAGCTTCATAACCTCTGAGTCCCTTCTAGTGCTTTGACCAAATGATCTTAATAATTCTGTTAAAAGCAAACCAAAACAAAACAAATCTCCCCTGAACAAGACTCTTTGCGATGCTAGGGAGAATGCTTGTTAGAACTGGACCTTTTCCAAATGCTCTCTGGGGAAGGGGGAGGTCAGCTCCCAAAACACTTGTTCTAATTTACACCTTACTCCCTACTGCTCACAAGCTGCATGCAGAATTTGTCCTAAATCTCAGTAGGAGAGCAAACCACTGATTAGAACAAGCACTCAAAGACTGGGCCTGGGAGAGCAGTAACTGGAGATATCCCAGCACCAGGGAACACTCACTGCCCAAGTGAAGGGCCTTTGTAACAGCCTGTGCTTCAGACAGAACACAAGGAAGAAAGCAGAGAAAAAAGGAAAGCTATGACTTGTTTACTTAGGGTCCTTTTGTCAGTTTGTCATTTGAGGAATATGGCTGGCAATTTCATTCAAGAGAGCCCTTCTGGCCAGGACACTAGCTTCCCTCTGGCTACATCTTCCACATGTTTGGAAAGTTGAGGCTACAGTATTTTACAGAATTTTTACGCTTGGTTAGAATTAATGAAGATTAACTTACCCACACATGCCAACTGGTGGCTATTACTTTTTTCCTTTTTTCAAGGATAATCTGTTTCATTTTTAATTTTGGAAACCATAGCATCTTTCCTTCAAAGCCTACAAAAAGTTCTGGCTGAAAATATTTCAGTCAAATTAAAAGGTGCTTTTTCATTTCTGCTTATCTATTAATAGCTTTAAAGTACTGGCACAGGACTCACTCCATATCTGTAAGGAAGAAATAAAAAACATAGTGTTATGATATGAACGTAAGTAAATTCAAAAAAATAAAAACACAACTGCAGGTTAGCAGTGAACTTCCTTTCATCTTGTTTTTCTGTGAATGATGTACATAGACCCAGATTAGATTCAGCCCTCACATCATTTTTAAGGGCTGATAAATTATAATTGTCCTTTTATGGAAATCAACACAGAATGACAATGTAACTCCTTTGGCAAATAGTGATACTTTATATGGAAATGTACCTTTGGTCATTGTTTCTGTGTGTGTGTGTGTGTGTGTGTGTGTGTGTGTGTGTGTGTGAGCTGTGTCCTATTCTGTTAAGATAGTGCCTTGTCCTCTGCTTGGGAAGCTATGGGAAGCAGAGCAGTGTCATGGAAATGGTGTTGGTGTGGATGTCAGAAGATCTGAGTTCATGGCCTAGCCCAATCAGTTTTAAGTCCTTTGCCCAATAGCTTTCTCTTTAACTTTTAGTCAAGGTGTAACTTCTAGTACTGGTTCTATTATCAGTTTTTCCTTGGCTAAATTACTTAAACTGTTTGCTTATTTGTGAAATAACCACCAGGTGGCACTGATAACTCCTCAGTAAGAAGTCAATTCAATGCATTCAACCTGGCAGTTTTTTGCTCTCATGCGGCAGGAATGCTGAGTCAGCTCTGTGTTCCCTATGTTTGCCAGACAGTCAGCACCAGGTGACTGTCCCTCAGCTCCTTTTTCTTTAAAGCTCGGTTCCCCATGTTCTGTGTAGATGTGTGAAACTACCCGAGCTACAGTATTTCAGTAAGTGGTAGTCACACAACCTTTGCATAATTTGGCTAGTTTTTCCCAGAAATCAAATCACATGTGATGATACTGCTGCATTCAGTACCTTTTTCTTCTCAGCATGGAATCAATAACACTTGAAGTCATAAGTATTATTGAGATTTAGTTGGAGAAAGCCCATACATACAGTTCTGGTTGGATACACTTTTTCCCAAAAAATAGAGTAATTAAAGGAATGAGGTGGGTTAGATAGCTTTCTATCTTAAGGTGTACTCATATGAGGAAATCAAGAAATCAGAGGAGAAGCTTAATGAGTAGCATTGGAGTGAAGGTCCATGGACCTAGAAATAGAAAAGATGTTTATCACTTAAGTATATTGTAGTGTGGACCACCTCCATAGATAGAAGAAATAGATGCCTGTCATAGAAAGATGATAAAGTAGTAAAGTGGGGCCTTAACAAGAAGAGAATTTTTACTGTCTCTTTCTATTCCTCTTTCCAATCCCCACCTCCCACCAAAAAGAAAAGAAAAGAAAAGCAGCTAAGGACTGCTCAATAGGCCTTAGTGATAATTTCATTTTTCAAAAGGTAGAGGAACAAACTAGAAGAAATTTATTTTCTGGATTTGATCCAGATTAAATGGCTGATTGTTGGGATAGAGATGATGGGGGTGGGGGATGAGAGGCAAGAATGGGGAGGGGATTGCTGCCTTCAAGAGTTTGTGATTGCAGAGAGGAAATTCAGGCATAATCTGACACAAATTCTAGATTTGGGGAAAGCATATTTTAAACATTAGTATCAAACTCAAATAGAAACAGCCACCAAGCTGAGCATAAGGATCCCTATGGCTACACAGTAACTATATTTTATTGCATTCTTCACTTATTTTGCTAAATATTTCCCAATTATATTTTAATCTGTGTCCTCCATACTCAAAAGTGCTGTGGGCTACTTGCAGGGCTCCGTTATAGATGATTTAGAGTAGGTCCCATGGACTCACATCCTATAGGGAAAGCTAGTCCCGGGGAGATGGAAAAGCTCAAGAACAAAGACACAAGAGGGGAGGAAACATTATTTCTCTGAAGAGATGAATGTAGAAGCACATTAACCAACACATTCACGTCTTTAAAAGATATGTATAGATGATAAAAGTAAGGTCAAGTAACCTAAAGAAAATATTGGAGTATAGTGCTTTAAAAAAAATAGTGCAAGAGTGTTAAAAATGCAAAATGAACTGAGAGTGGGGGAAGCTTTTCTTTTTTTAAAACTATGTTGGGAGAAAGATGAAGAAAGATATGACCTTTTTTTGGCGTGTATGGGATAAAGGTAATTGACAATATCATGTAAACAGAACTGCAAAATTCTTCTTTATATTCTTTTTTCTCTGCCAAAGAAAATCATATTTGCACTGGAAATGACAAGACTAACAGAGAGTTGATATAAAGATGAGTAAGGAAATAATAAAAGGGCAGTTCATTGCTTTGGAAGAATTCAAGTTACCTGGTCCGTTATAATCTTGGCTACTGAAAGAACTGGCAAGTGTGATTGCTGAGTCACTGTCTGTAATACTGGAAGACTATGGAAAGGGGGAGAGTTATCAGTGGGGGCTACTGGAGCCAGTTGGAACTGGCTGACTAGTACAAATGGTTAAATTTTCAGCGTGAGCATTTATATCTTGGAAATCAGCAAATGCTCAAGTCAGGACTTGGTATATTGTTGTGCTCATTGCTTAGAATTAAGAAAGTTATAAGCAAATGTTAATAATGCAGATTAAATTTAATCATTTTCCTACATTTATCTATATTTACATATAGGAAAGTTGGTTATTAAATAATAATAGCTAATGCTTACATAGCATCTATTACATGTCAGGCACTATGCTATGTACTTTACAAATATTATCTCATTTGACCTAAACAATGCCACTGGAAGGCAGGTGCTACGATTAACCCCATTTTACAGATGAAAATGAGGCAGGATCACACATCTAGTAAGTGCCTGAGGCCAGAGATGAATTTAGATTTTCATGACTTCAGGTTCCACTCCCCATTCACTGTGCCAACTAACTCCCCAACATTTAAATTAAACATTTACCAGCATACTCCTGGTGGTACCACAGTATTAGAGAAGAGCAAATGTCCTACTTTTCAAAAAAGGGAAAATAATAGTCTTCAAAATAAAGACAGTGAGCTTTATTTCAATTCCTAGGAGAATTTTAAAGTTGGTTAATAAAAAATTGGCAAATTATCTAGAAAAAGAAATTGTGATTAAAGGATACCATTCTTACCACATCACACTTATCAAACTGGCTAACATGACAAAACAGAAAAATGATAAATGTCGGAAAAGATGTGGGAAAATTGGAATACTAATGCATTTTTGGTGGAGCTGTCAACTGATCTAATCATTCTGGAAAACGATTTGGAACTATGCCCAAAGGGTTATAAAAGTGTGCCTACCCTTTAATCCAGCAATACCAGTACTAGGCCTGTATCCCAAAGAGATCATAAAAAAGGGAAAAAGACCCACATTTGCAAACTTATTTATGGCAGATCTTTTTGTGGTAGATGAGAATTGGAAATTAAAGGAATGCCCATTAATTGGGGAGTGACTGAACAAGTTGTAGTATATGAATGTAATGGAATACTGTTGTTCCATAAGAAATGATAAGTAGGCAAGCAGCAACATTGTGTGATAACTGACTTTGTTAGACTTAGCTCTACTGAGTCATACAATGATCTAAGACAATTCCAAAATACTCATGATAGAAAATGCTGTCTACATCTGAAGAAAGAACCATGGAGTATGAATGCAGATCGAAACATACTCTTTTCTCTTTGTCATGGTTTTTTCCTTTTTTTCTGATTCTTCTTTCATAACAAGACTAATGTAGAAATATGTTTAATATGATCATAATGTAGAGTTCATATGAAATTAAATGCTGTCTTGAGGAGGAGGGGAGGGAAAATTTAGAACTCAATCTTATAGAAGCAAATGTTGAAATCTAAAAATTAATTAATTAAAAAGTAAAGGATGCCATTCTTGTAAAGATGGAGATATGGACTATATGATAATAGAATTTTATGTAATCCAAGCTGGTTGAGTTTCTGGATTCAAAGGGTAGTTATTAATGGTTCAGTGTCATTGTGTCAGAAGGTCTGTGATAGAATACTTTGAAGATAAATGCTTGACTCTGTGATACTTAACATTTTAATCAATAATTTAGATAAAAGCGTAGATGGCATGCTCATCAGACTTGCAGGTGACACAGAAATGGAAAAGATTACTAATATACTAGGTGACAGAGGTAGGATCCAGGAAGACCTTCTCAGGCCAGAACATTGAGCTGAATCCAATAAAATGAAATTTAATGGCACTAAGTGTAAAGTTAGAGACTTGGGACAAAGAGTTTACTTCCTAAGTACAAAATGGGTGAGGCAGTATTAGCAGTTTGTCTGAAAAAGACAGCAAGCTCTATACGACTCAGATATAGGTATGTGAACCTATCAAGGAACAATGCCTGGCAGAGACTACATACCATGCCCACATGGCCATAAGTATACATGTCACATGAGATCAAGGGGACCAGGCTTAGTGTAAGGAGCACATTGTTATCACCAGAAGACATCAGCAGCTTGTGCAATTTGCCTCTGCACATATATATAAATATATATAAAATCTTATCACACATGTTACTCACAGATATATATTTGGTATATGTTCTCCAAGTTTCTCTTCTTTGTTCGTTGATCCTATGTGGATTTATGTTAAACTGTGCCCAGGTTTATAGGGAGATATTTTCTATCGCTACTTTTCATACTATGCTAATTCATTAAATGCCTTTGCTTTGAATTAATGCATCCTCTGGCTACAATTAGCAAACGCCAACAAATTTTCTATGACTACTTTTCCTATTCTACTAATTTATTGAATATCTTTGATTGGAACTAACTGTATCCTCTGGCTACAGTTAGTAAAAGCCAACACATCAGTTGGGGAGTGTGGTTTACAAACCAAGTTTCTGAATAGAGTACTTTGAACCTGAACTAAGTTTCCTGAGTGACCTACATGTCACTCAGGTGTTTCTTAGGAGGACTTTCTACATTCATTAACACTCAGAGTCTGAAGGTTTAAACAGTTACTTTACTTAAAAGGCACTTGATGAGGTAAAAATGGCATGCTCATCAGAGGAAAGCAACCCACAAGGCTACTGCTGCCTCTGATAGCAATAATCATAAATAGAATTTTGTAGCACTTTACAAATATTATTTCATTTTTATCCTCATAAAAAAACATGGAAAATAGGTGCTATGATCTCGATTTTATAGATAAGAAAACAGAGGCAGACATGTTAAATGACTTGCCTGTGGTCACACAGCTAGTAATTATCTGATTCTCAGGTCTTCATGATGCCAGGTCCAGCTGTACCACCAAGCTGTCTCCGGGATCAAAGCATCCTTACAAAGAGATCTCATAGGGATCTCAGAAGCTTCTTATTCAAGTTCTATAGTATAGTCCCTCTTAACTCTGGCTAAAGGGCCCAAAGCTGAGTTCCCCATCAATCCACCTGGTAGCAAAATTAACTCAATCTGCCCCAAGCCACAGAGCACTAGCTCACAATAGTCCTGGGTTGATGGTATAAGGATTGGAGCATTAACTCAAACTCCTTCTGAGTATGGTAGGCTGTCTTACGAGAGAGGAGCCCCCCTAGTTACCACACCCCTATGTACCATCTCTAGAATTATAAACTTCCTCTTAATTTCCACAACCCCTTTCATGATCAATCTTATCTCAACCCTTGTCTCTGAAGACTCAAGGTAACCTCCACTACCTTTAATCTGGGCTCCTCACTTCTTGCTTGTTTTTTATTCCACTCTAACCTATATTCAATTAGAATCATCTTCTTAAGGCACCCTTTTCTCCACATTTTCCTGTTACTGAAAGACCTATGGTAGCTCTTTATTCCTATGATATTACATCTAAATTCTTCAGCTTATAATTTAAGATACTTTCCATCTTGTCATTAAGTGTGACACCTTCTATGTGAAAGTTCTGGGAGAAATCCTGCTGTCACTGCAGTAATCAGGAGCACACGGTGTGGTTGGAAACATACTGCAGTTTCAGGGAAGAGAGAGCCAGGTTTTCATGCCTTGTTTTTGGTATGTAATAACAGCAGCTCATATTTATTTAGTGCTTTAAGGTTGGCAAAGCCCTTACGTACATATATATCACTTCCTCTAGGTTATTCCCCCAATTTGTACTTGAATTCACAGCCACCAGAGGATGGCTGCTATTTTGGGTTCTAATGGTAATCCTATGCATTTTTACTCCTGAAATTTTTGTTCGTATGCCTACCACTATGCTTTCCCTTAAGATTCATTGAGTAGACAACTCTTCAAAAAGGCATTTAGTAAGATGAAGTAGTAAAAATACAACATTCTCCACCACCTCCATCCATGAGAAGAGTAGGCACAAACTTAGAAGACAGTGATAATGAGGCACACATACCTACTCTGGTACTGCTAGACCTTGGAGGCCTTCTTTTCTTTAGAGTACTGCTTACAAAGAATCAGTCAGGTGATGCAGTGGAAATGGCCTTGGAATTGGCAAGACTATCGCCATGAGCTGGAATCGGCAAGATTATCTCCATGAGTTCGAAGCTGACTAGCCGTGTGAAACTAGGTAAATCACTTAACCCTGTTTGCCTTGGTTTTCTCATCTGCAAAATGAGCTGGAGAAGAAAATGGCAAACTACTTCAGTATCTTTGCCAAGGAAATTCCAAAAAGGTGGGTCACACAAGTCAGACATGGTTGAAACAACTGAACAACTCCTTACAAAACTCTTTCCTGGACATAATGTTCAGTGGGTTGCTCAGCTGGGCTCCTGTGGTCTGTTCCTCACAGGGAGTTGTGTTTCTCTGTAGTCTACAGCTGGCTCTCTTCTCTAATGCAAGGAGGTCATGATCCTTGAGGCTATTTCTGACCTCCAATGACAGCCTCTCTGTATCTGCATCTGTCCGGTTTGTGTTTCCATTCTTTCAGCTGTGCTTTGAACTCTGTGGTGTTGTCTCTACAACTACTGGAGATAGAGCTACAGATAGATAATAGATACACACATACCTACACACACATATATGTAAATATACACATGTACATATACATGTATATTCTTCATTTCTCATAAGTTCTCACCTTACTTATATCCTGTTAAGCTATTAAATCCTTTACTCCTTAAAGCAGTAGGATGTGGCTAGAGCAGACTGTACTAATGACTCAGTGGACTTTAAATAAACCTGTATTGTTTATTAAATTTATTGTGACCATCTGTGTGGGGATGAATACACGACCTTGTATTTGCCTGGGAAACTGGATGTCTTCTTATTAATTTTTTTGATGCATAAAAGTATGCTCTCTGATTGCCAAACCTTTAGGCTCTTTCATATAATTAAAACCATGTATTTCCTGAAGAGGAAAAAAAAGCTGACAAGTAATCAACAGCTAGTGAACCCTCTCGAATCACTGACCAATTTTTACCTCAAAGAAATTCCACTCCACTCCAGCATCTCTGAAGCGGATAACAGGGTGAGTAAACACATGAGCCTGGAAACATATCTTGAAGGACTCTACTTTCAAATTGAGCTAGCTCAATCAATGAATGAGATTAAGTCAAAGGGTTATTTCAGGAAAATCTCCTTGTTCAAATTCTGAGGTTAGTCAAAGCATCCCATAGGATTGCAAAAGACAAACTGCTACTCTATTTCACATGCTGGTTCAGTGAATTTTAACAAAATCAGGCACCAAAATGATATCAATAAAAGTTAGTATTTATATGGCACTTCAAAGTTTGCAAAGTACTTTACAAATATTTCATTTGATACAGTAATACTAGGAAGTAGGTGTGATTACTCCCATTTTACAGTTGAGGCAG
This sequence comes from Potorous gilbertii, assembly GCA_028658325.1. Taxonomy (NCBI): domain Eukaryota; kingdom Metazoa; phylum Chordata; class Mammalia; order Diprotodontia; family Potoroidae; genus Potorous; species Potorous gilbertii. The sequence continues at coordinate 17,909,246 of CM053773.1, read as the reverse complement.
ACAGAGTTCAAGTGACTTACCCAAGGTCACAGATCTAGTGAATGTCTGAAGATGCATTTGAACACAGATCTTCCTGTCTCCGGGTTCAGTCTCAGTTCATATTACTAATAACAGTAGCAATTCTAATAATAATGAAATCATAGTAGCTTAATTATTGTAACTTATCTTAGGGTCATTTCTATCTGAATGCCATTGAAAAAGTAAGATGCATAATTGATGAAGATGATGATAGTCATGACAGTGATGGAGATGAGAATGAAAAAGAAGGGAAGGAAGATGATGACAAATCGCATTGGGAGGAAGATTTATAGTTTACAAATGAACACCCATATTTAGTGCTCATTTAAGCTTCTGGCATATAGTGAGATGTGGAACTAAGTTTAGGTGCAGAATTATGTCAGGGTAAATAATGGAACTGAAAAGTTCTCAATTTTTGTGTTTCCTGCTATTAATATGTTCGTTTAATTTGTTAAGCTGTTAATTTTCCAGTGAGTGGTAGATATAAGTAGATTTGAATTCCATTAGACATTTGTTAAAAGTCAACTTTGGGAGAAACATTGTAACACATTAACATGGAACTTTAATTTTTATAAAGTTCTTTGCTCAAAAGAACCTAGAAAAGCATGTAATACAAGCATCATCACTTCCAATGTTCTAGAGAAGTGACTAGGAGGAAAACCTGAGTATAATTATGGCCTCAGACAGTGGGCAAATCACTTAACTTTTTGTCTGACTCAGTTTCCTCATCTGTAAAAATGAGAATAACAACACTTATCTCCCAAGCTTGTTGTGAGGATCACATGAGATAATATTTTGTAAAGCACTTAAAACAGTACCTGGCTCAAAGAAGGCATTTAATAAATGCCTATTTCCTTCCTTCCATTTTACAGATGATGAAACTGAAGCACAAAACAGATAAAGTATTTTCCTAGCATGTAGCAAATGCTGACCCTGAGACTCTAACTCAGGACTTTGGACTCTTAAAAGCTGCATTCTTTCTACATTATCACGTAACCATCATAGCAATTCCATTACTTCTTGAAAAGACATATCTACCTGACCCTGAGAATAAGGTGCCAAATGTCCTTGATTATTTCAACTGAAAAGATAGTTTTTGTCTTGTGCCCTATCATCAGTCAGTGGTGATCAAGGTCTGAGTTACTGCTGATCTTTACATGTGATCAGAAAGTACTCTGAAAGTTAACTACAAGCCTAAGTCTCAGGATTGCAGATGTGAACTTTAGGTCTTCTAATTTCTCAAGAAAGATACAACCATTCTGGGTCTTTAGTTCTTCCATTTGTAAACTGAGATTACTACTAGAGACTAATGATCTTGTATGCGACATCAACACAATTATGAGGCACTTAGTAGGTATAATATAAGGTGTTATCTATATTAGTTTCTTAAACTTTTTCCTCTCTTGACCCCTTTCCAGAAGCATGGCACATGTTTTGTGTTCAGAATCAAAGCTTCAGGGAATTTATATGATACAACATGGGCAAGTGCTGCCAGAAACACCTCAGATTTATTAAATATTTGATTTTTAATTAATTTTTGGTAATTGTGTGTTCATAAACCTTTTACCCATATGAGGTCACAACCTACAGTTTAAGAAGTGTTGCTATATGACAGCCATCTTTTTAGGGTGGTCTTTTCCTATCAGGTGATACTTTTCCCAGGTTAAGAACTTGTATGATTTACTGTTTAAAATGTAAAATTTTATTATAAAATGCGATCAATATGTGCTGAAAGAACACATTTTCATAAAGCCTATAAAATGAATAGTGCAAATGTCTGCATACACACTAGGCCAAAATGGCAGTCTGTTTTGTGGACCTTGGCCTATAGCCTACGGTTCACTGTGGGCCTAATGAATGGCACAGGAAATACCTTATTCAAGAAAAGTTAATGCTCTCTTTCTTCAGGCTGTCACTCTTATGGCCAAACCCAAGCCACTTTCAAAGGCCTATGGACCAACATGTGTTGGGTGTACTTTGGGTGAAAAAATGAAGATTGTTGACTGTGTGTGTGGCGCTCCAGGAGAAGAAAATACTGTTGAAGCTCTGACCACCCAGAATAACAAGAGGCTTTTAATAAATTCTGATTACAACAAAAATGGTTTTGTTAACTATGTTATGGGCAAGGGGAAAATAAAGGAGGGGATAAAGGCCTTAGCTGGGGTAGATGGGATGGTAATAGTGGATTACACAGAAAAAGCAGCTCCTATGGTTTCTGTTTTCTCAACCAAGAATTTTCTTTGAACATGGGAGGGCTAGAACATAAATGGTCTACGAAGAAGCAGACGTCACAAATGAGGATACTATAAGGAACCACCTAGCAATGCCCAGTGAGTTTGAGTTCCTTGACCCAGATGAGTTATAGCACAAGGTATTAGAATAATTTGTAGATATGGTTATTGGTCTGCCTTTCAGGAACTGTGATGAATGAATTTGATTGCAAAATGTCCCATGTGAAGACAGGAAAACATGGGTCACAACACAGTATAAATAAGATTTGGAACTGGTTAATTGTCTAGAACTAAAGAGTGATTGTTAATTGGTCAGTGACAACTTGGTGACATTTTTCTAGTGGTAACTTCCAGTGTGCCTGTTATATGTTAAATGGTATACTTTATCAGTGACCTGGTTGAAGGTATAGATGGTATGCTTATCACATTCCATTATAATGGCAGACT
>CM053773.1:17812143-17906050 GCA_028658325.1 Potorous gilbertii | reverse complement strand
ATGGAGCAGATGGAAGCTAATGACTTTATGAGAAATCAAGAAATCATATAACAGAACCAAAAGAATGAAAAAATAGAAGACATTGTGAAATATTTCATTGGAAAAACAACTGGCCTAAAAAATAGATCCAGGAGAGATAATTTAAAAATTATTACACTACCTAGAAGCCACAATAAAAAAAAAAAAGCCTAAACAAAACTGTCCTGATACGAACCAGAGGGTAAAATACGATTTGAAAGAATTCATCTTTGTAAAGAGATACTAAAAGGAAAACTCCTAGGAATATTGTAGCCAAATTCCAGAGTTCCTAGGTCAAGGAGAAAACAATTTCAAGCAACCAGAAAGAAACAATTTGAATATTATGGTAATACAATCAGGATAACACAAGATCTAGCAGCTTCTACATTAAGGGATTGAAGGGCTTGGAATATGATATTCTAGAGGTTAGAGGAGGTTGGGTTAAAACCAAGAATCACCTACCCAGCAAAACTGAGTATCATACTCCATGTAAAAAAAATGGACATTCAATGAAATAAAGGATTTTCAAATATTCTTGATGAAAAGAGCAGAGCTGAATAGAAAATTTAACTTTCAAATAGAAGAATCAAGAGAAGCATGAAAAGATAAACAGGAAAGAGAAATCATAAGATTTATTAAAGTTGAATTGTTTATTTTCCTACATGGAAAGATGATATTTGTAACTCATGAGACCTTTCTCAGTATTAGGGTAGTTGGAAGAAATAGAAAGATGGCCAGACAGACAGACAGATAGATAATAGATAGATAGATGATAAAGGGCACAGGGTGAGTTGAATATGATGGGATAATATCTAAAAAATAAAATTAAGGGATGAGAAAGGAATATATTGAGAAAAGGAGAAAGAGAAAGATACAATGGCATAAATTATCTCACATAAAAGAGACAAGAAAAAGGTTTCACAATTGAGAGGAAGGGGCGGGGAGGTGAGAAGGAATGAGTGAACCTTACTCTCATTGAATTTGGCTTAAGGAGGGAGTAACATACACACTCAGTTGGGTATCTTATGCTACAGGAAAGTACGGGGGGAGGTGATAAGAAGTGTGTGGATGATAGAAGGAAGGGCAGATTGGGGGAGGGGGTAGTCAGAAGCAACCACTTTAGAAAAGAGACAGAGTCAAAGGAGAAAATAGAATAATTGGGGAACAGAACAGGATGGAGGGAAATATAGTTATTGTCTTTCACAACATGACTATTATGGAAGTGTTGGAAGTACATAACTACACATATATAACCTATATTGAATTGGTTGCCTTTGGAGCTCACAGTTTTAAAAACAAATGTTAAAAAAATGTTTTTATATACAACTGGTAAATAAGATTAACTGTTAATGGGTTATAGAAATCTTCAAGAAAGTAAAGGGAAAGGGATGGGAGGGATTATAAAAGGGAGGGCAGACTGGGGGAAGGAGTAATCAGTCCCTGAAGGGACTGAGGGAGAAGAGGAGAGATGGGAAAAAATTTGGAACTCAAAATCTTGTGGAAATATTGAAAACTAAAAAAAATAAAATTTTAAAAAAAGAAAAGATGGGCTTTTGCTTTTATGGAAATCTTGCCACCAATAAAGAGCTTTGTAAGTTCCTAAAAACAATTCCTCGTCCCTACTTTTCTACTCTAGACTCAGGTCATTGTTCATCTCTACTATCTGTCCCAAACATGTGTGCTGTTGTACAAGTTCTATTGTCCATTTCCATTTTCAATTTTCAATCACTTGTTAAAGCAGTTCAGAGTATTTTTTCAATTATGTGCTATATCTCCCTCCCTCCCATTAAATAAATAAATCCTGATTTTATCTTTGATGCTCATTTGAACACATAAAGCTGATTCAGTCATCATCAACAGCAAGTCTTTTCCTGACTGTCAGCATATAATCTATTTCATTCTATATGATATTAGTGCTCAAAAAGTTTAGTGCCTATCAATTTCTTTCTTGAATAAAATATTCATGGTATGGAAGCATATGTTTTCTGTAAATCTTCTTCTGTTCTCACTCTTTCTTTCTGAATCATATTTTCTCTCCCTGTCCTCATTTTTTTCCACTGTTGCATTGAAATCACCAAACCCAAAGGTATTTTGACTTAATTTGAGTTCTTCAGAGAATTTCACAACTATTTCATTCCCCATGACCAATGCTGGGGCATAAAGCCCAAATTATTTTCATGGTGGTCCTTTTGCAAATATTAATACTTAGTACTAAATACATGACTAAATACAAATAATAATAATTAGTATTAAAATGCATTACAGCCAAATATCACAAGAAATAATATTTCTCATTACCTTTGAGTATATGGTAAAGCTCTCTCTGCTATTTCCTTTGATCACCTTTCCAAAGAACACTAATGAGCCATCTTATTTAGCAACCCTTGTTCTCCTTCCCGCAACTCTTACCACTGTAGCTGCAGACGTGAAAGGGGGCAGCACAGACTGAGTCACTTTTAATTTTTTTTTAATTTAATTCATTGGACGCACCAAAAAAACCATTACCAAATAACTACTGGTGATATATCTCTGTAGTTAGCTAGACCGATCCCAGAGAAAACAGACCACATCTGTTGTTTGGTACCTACTGAAAGTTTCTCCATCATTGTAGAAACTTCCAGAGCCTTTTAAGAATTTATAACCACTTCAAAACCATTGTGAGGTATCTGTGCAGGACATTATGGAGATTTCTCTTCATATCTATCCAACTTGCTTTCTGAGATTACTTTGAATTCTCAAGTGGAATAAAATCATCTGTTACAAAACAAAACCCTTAGATTCACACTGCTTTTAAGTTCATGACTACACACCTGTACAGGAAGCACTGTAGGGCATAAACACAATTTTTATAATTGGGTGAGAACAACTCAGTACTAAAAGGAAAAGAAATCCACTTCCACAGGAAATTCCCAGTATACAATCTCACAGCTGATTGCCTGTAGTCACTACTGTTGCTGTTACGTTATTTTTGCTATGGTACGTAAAGTTACCCATATCCAAAGACTCTTTCCTTGCTTATAACATAGCATTGCTACTGACCTTTGTTTTCTGTGATTGTCATCTAGCCATGCTAAGCTAATGAGCTAAGGAAGCCAATGATTAAATTCAGGAAGTTCGAGTTAAGGGTGGAAAGTTATCAATCTAACTATCATAAAGTATGATTGTGATATCATTGTAACCATGGAAATCAATATGAATTCTGTGAGACACATGCTAGTTAGGCTCATCTTCTATGGCCTCATAGAAAAATGTGTATAGTATCATCAAATTAGCTAATTATAAATATAATATTCCTTCCCATCATGGAGAATAGTGTTTCTTTTTTAAAGTTATTGTTTTAAGAAAACTGTGTTAAAGGAACTAATATAATGCTCTTGGGAAGTTTCTAAATTTATCCCAATTGTGAACTTGCCCTATTTATCTAAATTCCTGGAACTCATTGTTGTCTCATGCTGACCAATTTTTGACTCATATATCTCATTCCTCTTTTTTTGTAAAACTTTAATCAAGCTTAAAGACAGGACCAGCTTCCTAAGCAACACTGATTACATTGTGGTAAATTTGCTTCAATTCATAATTCTCATTCTCTTGTTAGAATTTCTCACTGCAAATTTCAGTTAAAATACTTTGGTTTTTTGTGACTAGCAGAATTATATTATTTTGCTCAGATCTCATTGAAAAACAATTTATTTTTTGAGGTAAAATTATTATGCTGTTTCTCTCTTGCTTCTACAAATACTTATTTGCATTCAATGACATTTTAGCAATATACCATACTAATTTTAAGCTTTTGTTGAGTGGAAGAGACTGAAGGAAAATACCTCAGTGATTGTCTGTTAGCTAATCCAACCTTTCCAAACCCAGTGAAAATTTTTTTTCATTTTCAAGGAAATCATTGGAATGCTATTTTTTCCTTTCAATCCTGCCTCATCCTACATACTTAACTATTTACCTATCTAGGAGACATATTAGATTTCATATTCCAAGAGTTATTATGAAGGGGATATGTTTGGGTTCTCAGTCATTTTTCAGTAAGCATTCTTGTGCAAGTCACTTAGATCTCTGGTCTGGGGAATTTATATTCATATTCTCTAGATCTTACTTTCTTTATCTATAAAATAATGGTGTTGAACAAAATGTAATAGAATACCTCCATATTGACTAGATTGTTTAACAATTACTACTTATAATAAAAGCTCCTCAAATTGGTTTAGTACTCAATAATACTATTTTCTTATTTCACCTATTGGATAAGACCTCCACAAAAGTCTCACTATGATACCTTATCATGGCGTGGGCATAACCCTGGTTCCTCAAACATTATGACAACAGAGCACAAACTCCAGCAAGTCATAACAAATTGGAAAGGCTATGAATATAGACCAATAGTAAACCATGCTTCTGTCATCCAAGGACCACCTTGACTAAACTAAGAGAATCTTGTTACTACAATGGCCACAAGCATGAATTTTTATAGTCATAGGCACTTTTAAAGACCTATGTGCTGTGCCTCAGAAGGATTGTGAACCGTATCAGTGAAGGGTGTACACATATATGAAAATGCAGACCTTTTAAATATTGATGTATTTTCTAAAGATTTCAAATTATTTTGTGAAGGCCACTATCTATTTTCACTTTATTCATGTGAGCATGATACTGTTAATCTCTTTGTCTATTTGGTATATTTTTGTCTTATGTGGCTTATGGAATGAATCAGAATCACATGCTCTCGAAAGCAAAAATGTGTTGATGAATATGTTTTACGAGTTTTTGGCTAGCTTTTAAATTGGTTATATGAAGGAATGGGAGGGAATTCAGCTTCATGTTATGACCAATATTTGGAAACCTACCCATCTAAAGATATGCAAATTTTTTCATGTCTTCCATAACATATAAATTGAAAATTTAAATTAACCATGTCTGACAAAAATGCTTTCTATTCCAGAATTCAAAAAAGTCAATGTTTATGCAGAAAGAGGAGAATATGATTTGATGGAGGATAGAAGATGAAGGACACATGGAAGGGAAGACAGGTCTATTTCACAAACTTGAATGGGAAACTGAATGTTTTAAAAATAAAAAAAATATTTTGAGAAATATAAAATAAGATTAAATTTTGATGGAATTCTACTGGTTTTAGTAACATTGAAAATGTATTCTTTCCCACCTTTCCTTTCACAGAATCATACAATATCAAAATTGAAATGGGTCTTCCCTTCTAGGATTCATATTTGAAAATTTAGACGGTTTTAACAAGTTCTTTGGACAATTTCTCAGCTATTTCATTCTCCATGACAATTCCATCTGCCACATAATGCAGCCTATTCCACAACTGGATACCTCTACATGTTATATTTAGGGATTAGTTTTATTGATCATATATATGTAAATCTATTTATATGCATAGTGCCTATATACAGAAATATAGTTGTATATGTGTGCACACACATCAATGCACATCTGTGAACATCTGTAATGTTTGTGTTATAATGCATATGTGTTTGTATGCCAATACTAATTTATGTACACATATCCGTATGTGGGCCAAAGGGGTAAGAGAGGAAAAATTCTCTTTTTATACTTCAGAGATATCCTCCATAGACAACTTCCAGTTCAACATCTCTCTTGCTTTTAAACTCTGAACTTTGTCTCTAACTTGGCTATTTAAAGTCCCTAAATGAAGGACTATTTTTTTTTTATGCTCAGCCAATGGAGTCATTCTCTTCTTGAATTAATTATACAGGTGCATCTTTACAGTTAGTTTCACACCTTGTAATTACATTATACTGTATCAATTGTGGTAGAGAGGAATTCCCTGTTACATTTAGATAATGTGTTATTTAAAAGGCCTATATTTAAAAGGAGCATAGTATAGCAGAAAGAGCAATTCATGCAGCTGCCACTCCTGCATCCATTATTAACTAGCTGTATGACCTTAAGCAAAATATTTAACTGCTTTGAGTTTACATTTTCTTCTATGAAACATGAGAATAACTGAACTAGATATAATTCAAAGTACCCTGCACCTTAAAAATTCTGGATTTTGTAATTTTCTATTTTTATTTTTTCATGTCATCATTTATTATTTAAATTCGATCACAATTTTTGAAGGGGTTGGGGTGGAGCCCTGTGTGTCTACTCTAGATAGGGTTACTCTTGATTTCTGAGCCTTGGTCCAAAGCACACAACAAAACATATGACAAGATGAGGTTCCAGGGGGGACACATTCAGGAAAACATCAAGGAAATGGTAGCCAAAGTTACACATCTAATCAGAGATGGGGTTTGAGATTTTCCTCCTATCAGCAACACTGCTTCATTTTAGGAACTGAAGCATAGTGATAAGTTCCATCCAACTTATTTTAGCTCTTATGAAACCTTCTCTTAGGTAGCCTTTGTGCTAAAGGATTCTTTCATCACCTCTCTAACTTCTTGTACTCTGCTTCTAGTTTCTTTGAATATGTATCCAAAGTATAAGCTGCCTGCTCAAGAGCTACTTATACTCCTCAATTAAAGTGATCTGATGCAGAAAAGGCTGAAGTGCTACATATTTCTGGTTTAAGTCCTCTAGGTTTTTATTTATGTTAACTGCAATATCTTCCATTTTTAGACACTTCAAGCTAGTTAGTTTGTTCAAATTTTCCAGAAGTATATAGTCTTCACTGGTGGCATTCAGCTTGTCCAGCAGGTACATGGTCATTTTGGAGAACATGTTCTGGCACAGCCTCATGATGTCCACATCAGAGGGCTCTGCAGCCTCCTTGTCTTTCTCCACCATGGCATCGTCTATGCCAGGGAAGGAAGGAAGGACATAGGGTAGAGGAAAGGAGAGGGATGGGGTCAGGGGGAGAAGAAGAGGAAGAGGGGAGAGGAAGGGAGAAGGAAAGGGAGGAAAGGGGAAGAGTGAAGAATTGGAGAAGGAAATAAAGGGAAGGTCTAATTTTATATTTTTAAAAACATATCTATCACACACACATATATGTATGTGCATGTGTTCATAAGGTTGAATAATTTGCCTATGGTTTTGAGCCCAAGGTAAAATTTGAGCCCAAGTTTCTTCTGACTCCAGGTTCAATACTCTATATCAAGCAGCTAATGAACACTTAACTATTGCTTACTTGATGGTTGGTTGCTTGGTTGTTGTACTTCATTCACAAAGAGAACCAAAATTATTTTGGAGTCAAAGCACAGTATGTTTGACTGTAGCTATAACATCAATATGAGTTTGGAAGGCTCTACCACAGGTCAAGCACATATAGTCCACTCAAACGTTTGGAGGGGAGATGTCTCTAAATTTATTCATCTCACTTTTTTTGAGCTAGTGCCATTGTGCTTTGCTCATAGAGCATAGCCCCTTCTTTGATGTAGACATGCCATGCTGGGTGGTCTTTTGCCAGGGACTCCTATATCATGCAATTGATTACAGAGTTCTTCAGAGAGACTCGAGTGTCCTCATATTGCTTCTTCTGACCTCCATATGAGCACTTTCCTTGAGTGAGTTCTCCATAAAATAATCTTCTAGCAATCATTTGTTTGGCCTTTGAACACTGTGATCAGCCCTCAGAATTGGGCTCTCTGCAATACAGTATGAATGCTTGGAAATTTATTCAGGTCAGGACATCAGTGTCTGGTACCTTATCTTGCTAGACAATCTTCAGAATCTTTCTGAGACAATTCACATGGAAGTGATTCAGTTTCCTGGCATGACTGGTATACTGTCCAGGCATACAACAATGAGGTCAGCACAACAGCTTGGTGGACTTTCAGTTTAGTAGGCAATCTAATAATTCTTCTTTCCCCCACTTTCCTTGGGAGACTCCCAAACACTGAGGTAGACTCTGGCAACATGTGCATTAATCTCATCATCTATGTACATCTCCAGAAAGTATATTGTCAAGGTAAATTAAATTATCCACAACATTCAAAATTTCTCTTGTTTGCTGTAAGCAATTGTTCGACATCTGGATGGTGTGGTGCTGGCTAGTGGAGAATCTCTGTTTTCTTACAGTTAACTGCTGGGCCAAAATTAGCACAAACACCAGAGAATCAATCCATACCATGTTACATTTTGGTCTCAGAAGCTTCATGTATACAATTATCAATGAACAAAAAAATTCATACCCCCAACTCTCCCTTCACTTTAGTCTTGGCTTGTAGCCTTTTCAAATTTATCATCAGTGTGGTCACTGAACTTGATGCCAATTTCATCCTCACTGAAGGAATTTGATAACATGACTGAAAATATACTAAAGAGCATGGGAGCAAGCACATAGTCTTGTTTCACTCTGTTGGTGACTGGGAAAGTGAGAGAGTATTGTCCATTATCCAGAACCCAGGGAAGTATGCTGTCACAAAATTGACATACAATACTAATGAACTTCTTCAGGCACTCAAATTTGCCATAATTTTCCACAAGTTCTTACAATCAACAGTATCAAAGGCCTTGCACATATTGAAAAACAATGTATATAGACCTCTGTTCTGCTCCTGGCATTTTTCTTGGAGTTCTCAGGCAGCCAACACCATATCAACCAATCTGCAGCCCCTTCTGAAGCAACACTGGCTCTTGGGTAGATGACCACCTCCCAGATGAAGGATCAGTCTATTAAGGAGGACTCTGGAAAGAATCTTGCTGAGAAATCCCCCTGTAATTATCACAAAACAATCTATTTCCTTTACCTTTAAAGAGACAGACAATGAAGGTGTCCTTGAATACCTGGGGGAAAACCTCCTCTTGCCATATAACTGAGAAGTTTTGAATTTGCTTCTATATGAGTAGTGAACCCCCTGCCTTGTAAATCCTGTCTGAAATAGAATCAGCACCAGGTACTTTGCCACATGTATGGGGCTGAATGGCATTAGAAGCCTCTTTTACACTTGGAAGTTTGACTAGAAAGGAATTGACGTCAATTTGAGGTATACAGTCATTGACTTCAGCATGGATTGATAACGGTCTGTTGTGAACACTTTGGAGGTGTTCAACCCATCTGTCCAGGATCATGACCTGATAAGCCAAAAGTCAAGGTGATTGGGGATGGCTCAGAATGCAGTGGACAGCTTTGGTGTCTTCAATGTCTAACCAAGCTGTAAGTACTCCCACAGTGCATGCTCCAGCTGCTTTCACGGTCATTTTAACAAAATGTTCTCATTCATCCATTCCACTGGGGCAAGTCTTTGCATGCTAGGGGTAGACATCCCTCTAACTCACCCACGTTTGAGACCCCCTCAGTCTCAACCTGATTTAACACATTTTCTGAAACAGTTTACTGGTCTGTGGCCAGTAACATTGTGTGATAATTAACTATGGTAGATTTAGCTCTTCTCAGCAAAACAATGATCCAAGACAATTCTAAAAGACTCATAATGGAAAATGCTAACCACATCCAGAGAAAGAACTATGGAGTCTGAATGCAGATTGAAGCACACTATTTTCACTTTTTTTTTCTTTCTTGTTGTTTTTCCTTTTTTTCTGATTCTTCTTTCACAACATGACTGATGTGGAAATATGTTTAACATGATTGTACATATGTAACCTGTATTAGATTGCTTGCTGTCTTTGGGGAGGGAGAGGAGGGATAAAAATTTGGAACTCAAAATTTTACAAAAAGTTAATGTTGAAAACTACCTTTACATGTAATTGGGGAACAAAAAAGAAAGTACATTTCAGACATGGGGAGAAAACCAGTGAAAAGTTAGGATATGGAGTGTAATGTATGGAGAACAGCAAGGAGGTCAGTGTAGATGGATCATTCCAATTAAATGTTTATTTCAATATTTCAAATAAGTGATGAAGTAATCTGTGAAAGTATATGGAAAGGGATTCAGAGATATTGTGAACGTAGAAACAGCAAGATTTGAAAACAGATTGGATATGTATGGTGTGTTTAAGGAATCAAAAATGACACAGGTTGTGAGTCTCAGTTGACTGTACTTTCCTAGTCACTAACAGGAAAATTAGGAAGAGAGATTTGGCAAGAAAAATAATAGGATCAGTTTTAAACGTGATGAGTTTTGGTCAGGGTGAGTTTCAGATACCTGAGGGACATCAGGTCTAAAATGTTAAAAAAAAAAAATCAGTTTGTAATGCAAAATTAGAGCTCAGAACAGAGTGGGGCTGGATAAAAAGATCTAGGAATCATGTGATGATAATTGAACCCATAGAAAAAGATAAGATCACCAAGTAAGATAATGAAGTGACATACAGTTTTCCCTTTTAGACTGAGCTCCTTGAGAGTACAGACTTCCCCCATCCTACCTTTTTTTTTTTGATCTTTCTTTGTATCCCCAGCATTTAGCATGATGCCTGATAAAGAGTAGGTAAATGATTTGGGACATCTAGAATAGCTAGTGAATAGCGTGCTGGACTTACAGTCAGAAAAACTCATCTTCCTGAGTTCAAATCTGGATTCTGAGACGTGCTAGCTGTGTGATCCTAGGCAAGTCACTAAACCCTGTTTACTTCCACTTCCTTATCTGTTTAATGAACTGGAGAAGGGAATGGCAAACCATTTCTGTATCTTTGCCAAGAAAACCCAAAATGGGGTCACAAAGAATTGGATATTACTGAAATGACTGATCAACAGTAAGTGTTTGTTGACTTGTTGATTGATGATTGACTGAATGGAAGAATGTCCAGGACAGAATCTTCCAATATACCCATGATTAGTGGATGGGATGTCAGTGACCATCCAGCAAAGGAAACTGAGGCAGTTAGGAGGAGAACCATGGATGTACATTAGAGAATGGTACTTGATGGGATCGAAGATTGTAGAGAGATCAAGAAATATGAAGACTGAGAAAAGGTAATTAGATTTGGTAATTAAAAATTTGGTAACATTTGAGAGAGCACTTTCAATTGAATTTTTGAGATCAGAAGCCAGACTGAAGTTTGTCTCAAGAAGAGTAAGAGGAAAGAATATGGTTGCATCCAGTCTAGATGGCATTTTTGAGGAAAAGATGATGCGTTCTTTTTTGGACATGTGTTTGAGTTGTCTTGTGGATATCTAGCTCAAAATGTCAAATAGGCATTTGCCTATACAAAACAGGTACAGAGACTGCAATAATAAAATAAAAGGTTAATAGCTAGCATTGTCAAAAAGAAAAAATACATTGTGTTTCTTCTATTTATTAAATTATTTTACATGAATAATAAATGTGTACGAGTGTTTCAGGGAGCACTCTATTTTTTCAAACAAATATTAATCAATCATAAACATTTTTAAGTGTGTTTTATATGCAAAGCTTCTAGGAGAGATGTAGTAATATGAGAGAAGTCATGCCTTCAAGAAAATAAGATAACTTTGAGTTCAATTTTTTAAATTACTTTTTTCTTTGGTGTGCTTTGCGATTATTATTTTTTCTCTTTTCTCATCCAGGCTTTAGTTTGAAGTTTGATTCCTTTGAATAATGCCTCCCTCCCCCTATGCCCCAACACACAGACATATTGCTTTAATCGAGTACCTACAGCAAGAAAAGCTAACAGATGTGTGTGCCGTGTTGCATTTTCATATTGTAATTTCCTTCTGCTGAAAAAATCAGACGTGTTACTAAGGGGCCTGGGGGATTTCCTGATTGGCAGGGTCTTTGAAGTTGAAGAGTGTCTTAGGACAGAGGTTTTTAATTGCAAAATATCTCTAACATTTAGGGAAATACATCTTTGGAATGTGTCTCTTTGAAAGGTCTATTCTCCAATGAAAGAGTGGTTGAGTCTCCAAGTATGGGCCTTCAGCACTAATGTTTTCATTTCTCCCAATATACCTATGTCTCTTTATTAATGATACATTTTTCTTCTAAATTTCATTTAGCCAATTCCCTAAGTTAGGCCTCCTCCCTTATTTATTATTATAAATTAAAAATTTTATCCTCAACAAGAAGTCATCTGAGACAGACAAGGATGTCTTTTAATCTTTAATCTCTAACAACAACATAAATTCCCAGTCATTGAGATTTTGTATGTTTAATTCTTTACTTGGTAAAATTTTGGTAGCAGGCTATTCTCTTCTTAAAAGCCACTGAAAACTCCCATTAGTGCTTATTTTGGTTATATACACATTAGTCATGAGGAAAGCAGAAATTCCCCCATCTCACCTCACCCCCAGGCCCCACTGTACTTTTTTAAATAATTGGCTAACATTTTATGGTTGAACTATTTGGCCTTTGTTTAATTGTGGGCATTTGCACACACTAACTACTTTAACAGTTGACAGGAGGTAGGAAAGCCAGTCATTTGGTGGTAGTTGGGAACTCAGAGAAACAGCATCATCCAAGCTTGCCTAGATAGGCTAATTGTCACAAATCTCTCGTCAATATTCCCATTAGGGTTTGGAAAACATTTTTCTGGGTTTCATTCTACTCGAAGGAAATGCATCACAGCCAGGAGAATGTTTAGGAATTATTAGCCTTTAGAAACGAACTAGCAGTCACAGCACTAGGCTCTGTGCAGGGAATAACAAGCACACAGTATTGAAATGGAAGCAAACATGATTGAAAAATAGTTCTATTGCCTAAAATAAATCACCAGAAGGGAATGAATGCCTTGGTAGATTAGCCTAATCTGGACTGTCTGATTATCTCCCCCTTCTGAAATTATATTTTATATTTCAAGGGTCTGTAATATCATAGGTGATGTCTATCCCCTCCACTGATAGACTACAATATGTAGTTTTTTGAGAATTATGTGGCCAATTTGGTGATAATAGTAAGAATGAATAATGATGGTGATATTGACCTTAGCTGAAAATTACATAGCACTTTAAAGACTTATCAATTGTTATATTATTTATATTTGGTTTTTATTATATGATTTGAACTATATAGCTATACTATGAAAAAGATTAAAATGGTTATTCTCCTTTTACAGATGAGGAAACTGAAGTTCAGAGAAGTTAAAAACAATTATCTGTGATTACAGAGCTAGTAGAAATTAGGTTTTTGTTGTTCAATCATTTCAGTAATGTCTGATGTTTTGTGGCCCCATTTGAGGTTTTCTTGGCCTTCTCCAGCTCATTTACAGATGAAGAAACAGAGGCAAACAGGGGTAAGAGACTAGTCCAGGGGCACACAGCTAGTGTCTGAGGTCAGATTTGAACGCATTATGATGAGCCTTGCTGACTCGAGACCCGGTACTCTATCCACTGTGGCACCAGTACCAGTATTTAAATATACGTTTCTTGGCACTGAGTCCAAAACTCTAGCAAGCCCTTTCTGGAAATCTGTCAATAGTAAATCAGAGGTACATAGAGCTAACTTCCATGCTTTCAGTAGCATTTTCTCACATGCCTATGTTGCTGGTTTGGTCCAGTATTTGTCTTCTGTCTTGTGATTAATGTCATTACCATCTCTCAATTTAGCTTCTTTTGAAGTCACTGCTCACCTTGGTAATCATTTCCATGTGTGTCAGCATAGCTAATGACTAGAGATATTTTCCTCTATTGGAACAGAAGATAGGAGGCAAGAAGACAGAATGCAAAAAAAATTGCAGAAAAGCACATGAGTTTTTTAGTGAAGCATGTTGCAAGTTTGGAGGAATGATAACAACTTCTACCCATGATGCAATTGTTGCTCAAGATACTCGCTTAATGAAAAAGAACAAAATCTGGGGTTTTCAAAGTATTCTGGGTAAGGGCCAGGACAAGTTGCAAAGTAGGTTCATATGTTTCATGTTTCAAATGTGTTTAATGAGACAGCCTTCTCAATCAAACCTACAAAATATAACTAGAATTAAAAAAAAATAATTCCTCAATCTCTAATGAGAATAACATCCTGGTTAAACTTACCTTTTACAAATATTTACCTGAGGTAAGACATAAGGAAAAATTCTTGTCAAAACTGCAATGCTGACAATTTCTGATGTAAATCAATGACCATTGCTTAAGAGGAGGTATGCAAATTTGTGTCTAGAATGAGTTACTAATTTTCATAGAAATCTGAAAGAAGCCTTCTTCATACATACTTTATACCTTCAGCTGAAATTTTAAAGATGATGATAATCTAATATATCCCAGTTATTTCCTGCTTTATAAAATTATTCTGAATTTTGAAAAAGGATATAAATGAAAACATTCAATTCATGAAAGCTTTGAGGTCAGGCCCCCCCCCCCCTTTTTGCCCATTCCCACATTTTTCCCAGTTGAGACTAAATGATTTTTTTTAACCATGTTTCAGCTTTTAAAGTCTATCAAAGCAATTTATTAAATTGCAGGCAAAAAAATTAACTATGGGTCTTTATTATCTGTGTTTTAGGCTCTTAGCAATATACCAAAAAAAGTAGCTTTCCTGTGTAAAACACAGAATCACAAGGAAGAAAGAGCACATTATTTTCCCATGAAAAATTACCTAATAACTAAAATGTTTACTATTAAACGTTTGAATTAAAATAATTTAATGTCTGTAATTTAAGGAATTGTTGTTGTTCAGGGATGTCTGACTCTTCGTGACCCCACTTGGGGATTTCTTGGCAGGTACTAGAATGATTTGCAATTTCCTTTTCCAGCTAATTTGACAAATGAGGAAACTGAGGCAAACAGGGTTAAGTGACTTGCTCAGGGGCATCACACAATTAGTAAGTGTCTGACACCAGATTTAAACTCAGGAAGGTAAGTCTTGCTGACTGGCACTCTATCCACTATACCACTTTAATTGCTCAGTTTAAGGAATATGTAACTCAGTATCACTTGTTGACTGGCTTTCCATTCTGTAGGTATATGGAAGCTACTTGAGGGCAGAGGCTTATTCATGTCTTTATTCCTCACTCTCTAGAATGGAATCTTTCACATAGGAACCACTTAATAAATACTTGTTGAATTGACTTCAATATAATATTATTAAAGTTCATCTCTTTGCATATCCTTTTTGATGGGAAACCAATTCCTCTGGCTCTCAGAACAGAATCGTGATTTGTTTTGAGAAGCAGTAAACACAAAAATAAAAACAAAATCTCCCATGTTTCCTCTTGTGCAGTTGGGAGAATTTGAAACCAACATTTAAGAATTTTCAGGGCATGGTCTTTACTCCTTTGAGGTTTCTTATTGTTCTGGAGGATACAGGGATTCTTCAAGTTTCTTCCATACACCTTAAATAGACATCCATGTGCCTTCTTTGTTGTGCTGGATAGATCCTGTTATCATAACGTATTCTTTAACACATAGATTTTCTTTTTTAAAAAGCAACTATGTAGGAAATAAGTTTAATGAGATAGCTGAAAACACTACTTCAAACAATCTACAGCAGAATTCTTGTCCAACTTCCTTCCTGTCTCACATTTCAGCTTTCACATCCTCTTGCTGCCTTCATTTTCAGGCTAGAAGCAAAAGGTGAAAACAAGGTGTGAAATAGCATCTACCACCTTCTGGAAGTTCTATTATTCCTGGGCTTCATTTATTCTGTATGGCATTCAGGGTAAAACCCACATCCAGCTAAAATTTGATTCCTTCTTTCAGTCTCCCTAGCAACCCACTGGTTTCTAATACTATTCCCTAGGTGAAATAAAAGTTTTGGTAAAAGTTCATTTAAGGTTCTATTTAGCATTTTTTTTTAAAAAAAACTGTCATATTATAGGATGCTAAGATTACTATCTGTAATCTTGAGTTTTATTCCTAGGAAATAACTAGGGGAAATAGAGTAAAAAAGCAATTTGCCAGCAACTTGGCAAAAATAGAGTCATGAGTAATAGTGAACAAAACTTTACAAAGTTCTGCTAGACTAATCTAACCTCCTTTGAGACAGGTTAGTCTGGTAAACTGAGGAGCCAGGAAAGAGACGAGGTCTCTTGATTCTGTCTTGCATGACACACTTCAGGAAACAGAACAGTAGTTCTAAAATTGTTCTACGCATTACAGCTCTTCTGGAGGGGGCAGGGAGGAGAGCAAAAAAGACACAGAGATAGAGGGAGAAAGAAAGAAAGAGAGAGGCAGAGACACACAGAAAAAGAGAAATGGGGGAGAGAGACATAGACAGAGAAAGACAGAAAGAAAGAAGAGAGGGAAGAGATACACAGAGAGAAAGTGGGGTGGGGGAGACAGAGACAGAGAGGGACAGAGAGGAGAGAAAAACAGAGATAGACACAGAGAAGGGGGAGAAAGAGAAGGAAGAGAAAGAGAGACAGATGGAGACATGAAAAATAGAGAGGAGAGAGAAAAGGGAGAGAAAGAGAGAGACAGAAAAACAGAAACAGAGAGAGGAGGGAGGGAGATGGTGGAAATGGAAGAACAAAGAGACAGAGATAGAGCAGACAGAAGACAAAGAGTCAGAAACCAACGGACAAAAGCATGGAGACAAAAAAAAACTATAATGTTTCCATGTTACTGAGAGAACAATTTAATGAATGCTTACTAAGTGTTTGCTATGTGGAAGCTGCTGGTAGGCTTTGAGGATGAAGTAAATAAAGGACAAGGGAATATATGTGTGTGTGTGTGTGTGTGTGTCTTTTATTATTATATGTATAATGTATAATCATTGGTGGCAAGAACTGTCCCCATATTGTCTTTTGATCTGAATGAATGAAACATTTATCAAATACTTACCATGTATAAAACTCTGGGAATACAAGTAGAAAAGTTAGCCTCTGCTCTCAAGGAGCTTGCATTCTAATGAGGATATCAATACATATGGAAGTCAGATGGAAAGTCCCATAGCATTTAGGATTAAGCATCAAAGCAGATGTTAATGTTTCTTGGTTAATGTCATTATTTAATTTCACTATTCCCACATCTCTTGGGTTTGGGTTCTAGACTGTTCCCCTCTCTCTTCCAGAATTTGAGGGAAGAAGGTGGTAAAGGTGGTGGTGATAGCCTGATGTGCCTGACACATACTGCCTCCATCTCTTTCTAATGATGCTCCACTGCCTGCCCTGTGTGTAACAGGTGGTTGGCAGTTGATGGAGATGACTGGCCTTTTCTCTACAAGTATTGCTTTAGCTGTTAAGGGCTTCCAGAGATAAACTGGAAGAGTGAATGGTAGTTTGGGAGACACTACTACCTCCAGGGCTACTATGTCTATCTTCCTGTTTGGTGGCAAGTTGCTCAGGATTTCCAGCCGTTAAATAAATGACTTGTACATAGAAAGGCTTTAAAACATGCTTGTCAGATTTAATTGAATTAAAGAAAATTTGTGTAATGCTCATGTAGACAGTTTAATCAGGAGGGATAGGGATTAGTTTGAACATTGGGGAACTCAAGGGGGAAAAAAGGACTGCAGTAGAGAGAGACAGACAGATACAGAGAGACACACAGAGACAGAGAGAGGCAAAGATAGAAAGACAGAGACGTGCAGAGACAAAGAGAGATAGACAGGGTGACAACAGCTAGCAATTATATTGAGCTATAAGGATCACAAAACACTCTATATGTGTAATCATTGGTTAGCGCTGGAAGGAAGAAACCATAGAGACAATCCAGTCCAATCCCCTTATTTTATAGATTAGGAAACTGAGATTCAGATGGCTGGAGAGAATTGCCCAAGATCACACAGCTAGTAAGGAACAAATTTTGGATTTGAAACCCAATTCTAAGATTCCAAATCTTTTCCACCACACAGTAGGTTTTCCTGATGTATCAGCACTTCCACCACCACCAAACTGCTGTCAAGAATGCTTAGTCACAGCTACAGCCGTTATGAGTCCCTCAGACCTTTTACACAACTTCCCGGATGGAAATAGACCCCACTTACCCTTACCCCACTTTAATTTCAATTTCCTCATTTCATTGATGAGAAAACTGAGGACCATGAAGGCCAAGTAACTTTGGAGTGCAAGCAAAGAGATTTTCAGAGACAAGATCTGAACCTAGATTTTACATCGTTTCTCATGTTCAAGTCAAATAATATGTTGTAGACGATTAATACCTGTCTTTTCAACACTCTTTAGATCACCTACAATTCCCTCTTCACCACAAGGTAAGATATAGTGTCACCAACCTGACATTCAAAAATTTCCACAATCCAGCTCCTATCTACTTTTCCCACTTGAAACAAACAAAAATTCTTCATACCCTCTGCATCCCAGCCAAACCGTTAGCGGGGAATTAGTTGCTCTCCAATCTCTACTTTTCTATTCCTGCCTCTGAGCATTCACTCAGGCAGCTTCTCATGGCCTGGAATGCACCTCTTTCTTTCCAAATCCTAGCCTACCTTCATGACTCAGGTCAATTTTCCCAGATTGCCAGAGTAGGGAATGTTCTTCTCCTTCTCCCCTTCCTATTCTTGCTCCTCCGCTTTCATGTTTTCTCCTTTTCTACCTCCTTTCACCCTCTTCTTCCTTTCTCCTTCTCTTCTTGCTCCTTCTCCAAATCCTCCTCTTCCATATCTTCCTGCTCTTTTTCTTCCTCCTTATTTTTTTCTCCTATTCCTTTAATTTTTCAAGAGCACTCGGGTCTGTCCTTAGTCCCTATCAAATCCTGCCTTGCATCATATTTATTTATGTACATGTTTCAGACCCCATTCAAGTATAAGTCACTTGGAGAGAGGGCCTGGTGACTTTTTTCTTTTTTATTTCATCTTTATATGCTCAGTATCTTGCAGTCCTTCCCATATAATAGCAAATTAATAAACACTGCTGTGTTGAAATGAGCATTTGTTGACTTTACTCATACTTTTCCCAATGTATCTTCCTCAGCTGTTTAATTCCTACATGCTAAGAGTCAATTCAGATGGAACCTCTGCTTTAAAGACTTTCTTGATCCCCTCAAGGCCAATAATGACATTTCCACTCTCTGATCTCTCAAAGTATTTGTTTGTACCTCTGTAATTTTTCTTCTTTTGCATTATAGTTATGGTTGTGTACATCATAGTCTGCTATCAGATTGTAAGCACCACAAAGGCAGGGCTTATATTTTATCTAAATTTTGCATCTTCCCCAGTGCCCACAGCAATATTATGACACAGCAGAAATTTTAAATGTATTCCATGAATTGAATTAAACAAGATGAGCACACGTCAACAGTCTCACATTTTAAACGTACGTAGGAAAGAGAAGCTAGGTGGTACAGTCAGTAGGAGGACCTGAATTCAAATCCATCCTTATTAGATACTTACTATCTATGTGACCCTTGGCAAGTCATTTAACTCCATTTGCCTCAGTTCCTTCATCTATAAAATGAGTTGAAGAAGGAAATGACCAACCACACCAGTATCTTTGTCAAGAAAATCCCAAATAGGGTTGTAAAGAGTTGGACAGGACTGAAATGACTAAATAACAACAAAATACACATAGAAATAGAGTTCTACATATCCATGACAGGACAGTACTCCTTTCTTTGCAGTATCCTAAGTGGCAGGATGGGTAGGGGTGCCAGTAGTTTTCCACTTGTTTGTAGGGAGAATAGTAAAATAACAGAGGACAGAAATGGCAGTATCACTTGCATTAACTATAGGAACTCTTCATACAGAAGTTACTTTAGCAAACACATTCATATAGTTGTAATGGAAAGATTATAATTTGTTTTATAAAAGTTGCACCTTAGACATAGCTTTGAAGGGACATGTCTATTAGGCTGGACTAAATAACTATAATAATTGACATTTGAGTGGTTTTTTAAGGTTCACAAAGTACTTTATTAAACTTCTTTCATCTCTAAGCCTTCTTATAGCTTTAAACCCTTTGAAACGCTTGGGAATGCATAAAGATATTTCTATGTCTTATATTTGGGTACAAAAATTGACTTCAGAAGTACAATATAGGGAAGGAAATTTGTCTGAAAAAGGATCCAGTTGTTTTAGCAAACTGCAAACTCAATATGAGTCAACAATATAATATAACAATAAAAAAGATCAACGTTCTTCTAGGCTGCAGTATCAAGAGAGAAGAAGCATAGTGAGAAAAGTGGTAGTCCTACTGTACTGATCTGATTAGGCTACAAGTGGATTATTGTGTTCAGTCCCAGGTACCTTATTTTAGAGTTGACCCTGATATTCCAGAGAACACCCAGAAGATGCAATTATTTGGTCATTCATACACTTACCCTTTCAAGAAGCATTTATTAAGAACCTTTTTGTACTCAGGAGTAAGATACAAAAACAAAAACTAGATAGTCCCTGCTTTCAAGGAGCTTACATATTATATGACAATATCAAAATGTGTACAGAGTTTTTACTGCTGTGGTTCATTGACCGATGTCTTGACTGGCGGGTGAAATGAATACAAGTGAGGCAGAGTTATACAAAGTCTTTAGCCTTACTCTCTCTTCCAGAGTCATCAAAGTCCAATGGCAAGACATAAATCAAGATGACTGGCAATGGCCCAGGATGCAGCAAATGACCTTGGTATCTTTGATGTCTGACCAAGCTCTCCCTAAGCACTCCACAGCCTCTATTTCATCCTCCTTCCTGGTCTTTAGAACAAATTATTCTTATTCAACTTTTCCTCTGGGAGAAGTCTTCACATGCTTTAGACAGACAGCCTCCTAACTTACAGATAGATTTGAGGCCTGTTGGTTACCCTTTGCCTGGTTTAGCCCATTTGTCAACTGGTTTTTCAGTGTGGCCACCATACATTACAATTTCTTAGAGCCACAGTTGAGAGTTAAGTGATTGGTGAACACCAAAGATAGATGAACAGGTCAGCAAAGGTCTCAGCAAGCCTTCACATTAGAGGTGCTAGTCCTACATGAGCACAACTAAATTTGAAGAGGGGAGAGTACTAGTATTAGTAGGGGAGATAAAGAAGGGCCACCCTCAAGGAAAAGCATTTGATCAGAGTCTTGCATAAAGCTAAGGAATCTAAAAGGACAGGATGAAGAGGGAGGACATTTCAATGATGAGAGACATGTTGTCCAAAGCACAGACTCTAGAGATGGAATATTGTATGTAGGAAACAACAAATAGGCCAGTTTAGTGAAGGAACTCTGAGTAAACCAGGCAAGTCCTTAGTCTGGTGTAAGAGTTTGAGTTCATGCCAAATGAGGAATGAGGGTGATTTGAAGAAAGCACATATATTTGGCCTAGAGAAGGAAATTATCATGGGATAGAGGTGGGAGTTGACATGTGGAAGTACTAGACTTTTTCTGTTTTGTTCTAGATTATGTAGAGTTCATGTAGAAGAAGGATTAGACATTTTCTGTTTTGTTCTAAAATGTTTTATCCGGATGTAAGGAAAAGCCTGTTTATAATTACAGGTAGTCAAAAATAGAAGAGAATTTATCTTGAGGGAATGAATTATCCCACATTGTAGGTCTTTGAGTAGAAACTGGATAACCTTTCATTGGATATGTGATAGATGGAATTATATTTTTTTAAACATTTATCATCTTAAAGTAATTTCCAGCACTGAAATCCTGAGATTCTATGATACCTTCAAGTCTTCTGTGATCAACAAGTCATATGATCATGGAGTATCTCAACTGAAGTCTTTTGCCATTTTCAATTTTCTTCTTTGTCTTGTCAGTTTTACAAGGTGGCTGAAATGACATGAATCTCTGTTATGCATTTATCATATATAATTTTGTAATGAAAAAGCTATTTATTGTCGCTATCTATTAGACTCTAAACTCTCTAAGTATAGTCTTACTAAATTAATACAAAGGGTCTTTCTCATTCTGCTCAATTTCTAACTATATCTCTGCCAGAGATGCTTAATCAATGGTTCTTGGTTAAGTTAAATGACATAGTGACTCTGTATCTACTATCAGGGCTTTCATATTTTATTTTTTACTTACAAGGAATATCTTCCTTCCTTACACAACTTCTTGGAGGTCTAAGAGTTGGATTTTTACTTTTACCAGGATTGGATTTCTCTGACATCAGCAGCCTTAGCTTAGCCTGCCTAGGGTGGTAGGGCAGGAGGTGTAACTGTCCTTCTAGTCACAGGACCCTAAAGTTGGAAGGTACCTTAGAGATTATTCAATACATGATCACCAATTTACAGATGATGAGACTGAGATGTAGAGCATTTCAGCAGCTTGTTCACATTCACATAGCTAGTAAGTGGCAGAGCACAGAATTGAACCTAGATCTACTGATTATCCAAATTCAGTCTTTTTCCCACCATACTTCACTAATAGAGGAGAATGGGATACATTCCACAGAAAGCAGGAGAATTTCATCAATATCACAACATACTATTGGAAGACCTCTTTGGGATGCACAGTCACCATTTGAATTGACAAGTATACTCTTCCAAAAGGAAATCAGTTGTGAAAGGTGAACCAAATATTTAGAGAAAAAGGCTCCTTGGCTCAACATCTGGAATCCAGAGGAAAGTGTGAGTATAAAAATTAGCTGACTACTTACTAATTACCACAACAAAACTCTTCCATGTTTCCTAGGTTACTGAATAGCTCTAGATAAACTTTCATTAGGCAAGCAATTTTTGAAATCAAAACAGAAAACATCACCAATTATTTTGATCAGTTGTCAGCTGAGAGGCATTGCTGGATTTGAATCTTTGATCTTCCTGTTGTGGTGGTAAAAATTAAAATTGAATGTGGTATATTTTGTTTTTGATTGGCATTTGTGAAGTGGATTTTCTTCACTAGATTTAGGGAAGTTTGTATTGATTTAGATGAGTTCTTTCAGCTTCCTCAGTATTCTTCTAAATGCTGAGATTAGAAAAAGCATTTTAAGCTAAATCAGATTCCCTAAGTATCAGTGACTTTCTAGTACTCCTGATAGAATACGGGCCCCTTGAGAGCTGGGGCATTTTCATTCCTGTTTTCATAGTACCTGAGTCTGACACAATATCTTTCACATAATGGAATAGTAGCTTAATAAATTATTTTGGTTGAGTGAGCAATTGATTGATAGTAGGTATTAAAGAAAGGTACATAGCATAAAAATTGGAATAGGAAAAGGGGTACGCATAAAATTTGTTGTGATGTTAGATGACGGTGAGATCACTTCAAGGTAATTAAATCAAGGAAAGTTAATGAAAAAGGCAACATCGGAGATGAATTTTGAAGACTAAGTAGAGTAAAAACAAGTGAAGATGGCGTCCTATTGGCTGTGCGAGGTGGGGTCGTGTGTGCCCGCGGGGGCCGGGACGCGTCGGGGTGGTCCCGAGGGGCCGGGCCTTTCCCAAATCGTCCTCCCACCCGAGCGGGCCTGGTTTCCACGTGATTGCCCACGTGGCCCCCCCCTTTTCAAGATGGAAAAATTGAGGGAGGGGAGGGGATGGCCCCGCCAGGAAGTTGGAGGAAAGAACATTCAAGGAGCAGATAATAGTATAAGGAAAGATACGGATATGAAAAAATGTGGGATATATTTGAGATATGTGAAGTCATCCAGCTTGGTTGGAGAAAAGACTACATGATAAGATGCAGTGGGAGATAGGATTGAAGAGATTATCAAGGATTCAGATTATAGAGGATCTTTAATGATGGCTAATACAATCTAATAAATATTTATTAAATATTAGCTCTGTGTTTACACTGTGCTAACTGCTGGGGATATAATTAATAAAAAGAAACAATCTCTGACCTCAAGGAGCTTAAAATCTAATTGAGGGAGACAACATACAAAAGCAGGCAGGAATCTTGCTATTAGAATTGAAAGCAAGCAGAGCAGCAGACCAAAGATGAAATGAGTTGAGTTCACTTTCTTTCCCCTATTATGGAAGACATTGGGAGAAATTTGGTACTCTATCCTCTGGTCCTCCAGTCTCAGGGTAGAGAAGATTGAGGGAGGTGGTATCAAGGCTTGAGTTAGCACCATAGTTATAAGATTAGAAGTGATAGATTTCTCGTGGCAGGGGCATTTTGTTCTGTGGAGTTGAAACTAAGCAGAACAGTTGATACAAAGTGGAGGCTAAAATAATGTGCATTATTTGGTAGAACTTGGAGAAGTATTAAAGATTTCAAGCAGTTGGGAAATCTTCTAAGAACCATGCCCTTGAAAAATTAATCTGGTATTGGTACTTTAGAATGAGTTGTGGGAATGAGGAATTAGATGTGCAGTAAACACTTAGAAAGTTAGTGTGTTGGTCCAGGCTTGTGCTAGCTTGGTGGCAGATGGAATTGTAAGGAAGGGAGAAATCTGAAAGAAATTGAAAAGAAAAAATCAGTAGGACTTGATAGCTGATTACAAATATAAGATGATAAAATATTCTTCTGAAGTCATCAGTAAAATAACGTAAGAAAGTAATAAAAAAAACAACAGATATAGATAGAAAGATGATGACTTAAATTTTGGACACACTGAATAGGATGTGTTGGTAGAAATTGTTTCTCTTTTGGGCAGCAACCCTGAGGGTCTTTTCTTTCCAGGTTTTTTTTTTATTATTATTAAAGGGCCACCCCTTGACTCACTTCTTAAAGAGGCCTATTCACTAAATTGGTGTTGCCTCACTCAAAATGAGAATATGGAAAGACCTTAGCTTTCAACCACTGAGTTCTCCTACCACATCTGTACCATCTCCAATCATCCTGATCAATATCTGGCCACTGGACTTAGATGGCTCTGGAGGTGAAAGTAAAGCTGGTGACTTTGCATAGTCAAATTTGTTCAAATCAAAGTCAATTGCAAATCATGTCATCGTCTCCCTGGTGTCATGGACCTCTTCAAGAATGAAGGACAAACCACAGCCACAACCATTGGGCAAGTGAAATTTTTATTCTGTAGGAAGGCAGAAGGGAGCTCATATTGGGAGGTATCAGTCTTAACATTATTTACAAAAAAGTCAATTCAACAAATAGTTTCTGCCTTCAAAGAGCTCACGTTGTACTGAAATTGAAGTTGTAGGTTTGGATAAACTCAGCAGAGAAGAGATTATGGAAACCTTAGAAAATGCCAGGTGGCAGAGCCAATATGGTAGAGTAGGAGCAGAGACCTGCTAAAGCTCTCCCAGCCAAACTCCTCAAAAAAACCTTTAAAAATGACTCTAAACAAATTCTAGAATAGCAGAAGCTACAAAATGACAGACTGAAGCAAATTTCTAGCCCAAAACAATCTGGAAAGTCAACAAGAAGGGTCTATTACACTGGACTGGGGAGCAGAACACAATTTGACATGGGCTGCACCAGTGCCCACAGATCAGGCCTTAGGGGATTGAATTGCTGGCAGGGGCTGCAGTTTCCAGATGTCTCAACTCATGAACACCAGACAGCTCCAAAGGTCAATGAGAAGAATCTCTCACATGAATGAGAGGGGAGTGTGATCTGACCCTAGCCCCAGCCACTGCTGAAGGAGAAACTGCTTCTGGAGCCCCTCACTTAACAAAGAGCTCAAAAGTCAAGCAATTGGTTGGGAAAATGAGCAAACAGAGGAAAAAGAAAGACTATAGAACCTTACTTTCTCTGTGAAGAGGTATTTTCTTACATCATTAGTGATGAGGAAGATCAAAACATACAACCAGAAAAAGACAACAAAGCCAAAGTTCCTGCATCCAAAGCCTCCAAGAAAACTATGAATTAGTTTCAGGCCATGGAAGAGCTCAAAAAGATTTTGAAAATCGAGTAAGAGAAGTAGAGGAAAAATTGGGAAGAGAAATGAGTGATGCAAGAAAATCATGAAAAATGAGTCAACAGCTTGCTAAAGGAACTCCCCCCCCCCAAATGCTGAAGAATATAACAACTTTAAAATGAGACTAACTCAAATGGAAAAAGAGGTCCAAAAAAGCTGATGAGGAGAATGCTTTAAAAAGGAGAATGGGCCAAATGGAAAAAGAGGTCCAAAAGTTCCCTGAAGAAAATAATTTCTTAAAAAACTTGAATGGAGCAAATGGAAGCTAATGATTTTATGCAAAACCAAGATATTATAAAACAAAACCAAAAGAATTAACAAATGGAAGACAATAAGTATCTCCTTGGAAAAACAATTGACCTGGAAAATGTATTGAGGAGAGATAATTTAAAAAATTATTGAACTATCTGAAAGCCATAATCAAAAAAAGAGACTAGATATCATCTTTCAAGCAATTATCTAGGACAACTCCCCTGATATTCTAGAACCAGAGGTAAAATAGAAATGGAAAGAATCCACTGATCACCTTCTGAAAGAGATCCCAAAAGGAAAACTCCTAGGAATATTGTAGCCAAATTCCAGAGTTCCCAGGTCAAGGAGAAAATATTATAGGCAGTCAGAAAGAAACAATTCAAGTATTGTGGAGACACAATCAGGATAGAACACGATTTAGCAGCTTCTACCCTAAGGGATTGAAGGGCTTGGAATATGATATTCCAGAGGTCAAAGGAGCTGGGATTAAAACCAAGAATTATCTATGCAGCAAAACTGAGTAGGGGAAAAACGGAATTTCAATAAAATAGAGGCCTTCCAAGAATTCTTGTTGAAAGGACCAGAGCTGAATAGAAAATTTGACTTTCAAATACCAGAATCAAGAGAAGCATGAGAAGGTAAACAGGAAAGAAAAACCATAAAGGACTTATTAAAGTGGTACTGTTCACATTCCTATCTAGAAAAATGTCATTTGTAACTCATGAGACCTTTCTCAATATTAGAATAGTTGAAGGGAATATATATTTGTGTATATATAAATGTATATAGGTATGCATGGTAGACACATACATTTATATATACATATATGTGTGCATATACACCTATGTATGCATATATACATATACATACATATACAGAGAGAGAGACAGAGAAACAAAGAAAGAGAGACAGAGCAGGAGAGAGAAAGGGTATAGAGTGAGCTGTATATGAAAGGATTATATCTAAAAAAAGAAAATTAAATGCTGAGAGGAATGTACTAGGAGAAAGAGAAAGGGAGAGGTAGAATGTAGCAAATAATCTCAGGTAAAAGAGGCAAAAAAAGAGACAATGGAGGACAAGAAGGGGAAGGTGAGAGGGAATAAGTGAACTTTCCCTTCATTGGATTTGGCTTCAGGAGGGAATAACATACACACTCAATTTGGTATGGAAGTTTATCTTACACTACAGGAAAGCAGAGGTGGGGAGGGGATAAGAGAGAGGGGATAATAGAAGGGACAGCAAATTGGAGGAAGGGGTAATTGGAAGCAAACACTTTGTAGAGGGACAGGTCAAAAAATAAAATAAATGAAGGGTATGACAGGGTAGAAGGAAATATAGTTGTTCTTTCACAACATGATTGTTATGGAAGTGTTTTGCATGACTACACATGAATAACCTATATTGAATTGCTCACCTTCTCAATGAGAATGGGTGGGGAGAGGAGGAAGGGAGAGAAAGTGGAACTAAAATCTTTAAAATTGAATGCTATAAATTGTTTTTACATGCAAATAGGAAATAAGACACATAGGCAATGCAATATAGAAATCTATCTTACCCCCAAAAAAGAACATTTTCAAGTATACAGCACAATATAAAAAGAGGATTCAACATAAAACCATAAATTTCCATTTCACAGTTTAAAAAAACTGTATAATAAATACTAGATACCAGTTTTAAAACTACACTGCTTTTCTGTGCTTCCTTTTAAGATTTTTTTTGTTCTCTGCTGTGCATTTTTTGTTTCTTCTTCTTCTTTCCCTCATCACTCCATAAATGTGAATTATTATTATTTCTTTGGAAAAGAATTTGTCTTTATCTGAATCTCCATATAAGACTGTTTCGCTCTTAAAATTATTTTATTGGGAAATAAGAATATGATTGCTATAATTTACTGTCTAATTATATATTCTTTAATGGAAAATAATTTTCCTAAAAATCAAAAGGGACTATGTTTACTCTCCTTCTCAACAAGCTCCAATGGCTCCCTATTAGCTCTAATGTCAAATACAAACTCCTTTGTTTGTCAATCCAATCCCTTTACAGCCTGGCTCCAATCTACCTTCTAATCTTTATTGGTATCTTCCTAATATATTGTTCTTTACCACACACTACGTTCAGCCAAATTGGCCTTTTCACCATCCTTCCTATAATACTTGATCTTCTATTTTTATGTCTAATGCTAAAACCAAGTTTAACTTTCACTTTGAATTTACCTGGAATGTTCCCCATGCCTGGAATATACTTCCTCTTCACCTCTGTCTCTTAGAATCTCAATTTTATTCAAAGCTCATCTCAAGCAATACTTTCTACATGAGGCTCTCCTAATTCCCAAATTTGCAAATCCCCTGTCCACTGCCCCCTACTCATTTTTTTTTGCATGTGTGTATAGACATGTTGTCTTTTCTAATGAAATATAAGCTCCCTGAGGGCAGAGATTTTTTTAAAATTTTTATTAGAGGGATAATAAATCTTTCATGGCCTTTTTAAAATTTATATCTCTAGCATTTAACTCAATGTTTGGCAAGTGGTAGATGTTTAATTAGTTACTGCAGATTAATTCATTTCAGTGATGTGCACACTCTTTTAATTGGTAATATTTCATATTATATCCCTATTACATATTACAATCTAGCCACACCTCTTCATCTGTGCCTGGTGTCTAGGTCTTCCATCTTCTATAAGATGTCTAATCCATTGAGAGCCTTTTAGTCTTCTTAACATTATGTTGATATCAGTACAACATGCAGATCCTCATCATCTGTCACCTGAATGATTACCATAACCTTCAATCTCCCTGCCTCAAGTTTCTATCCACTACAGCCTAGTCTTTGTTCAACTGTAAAAGTCCTTTCCCTAACTGTCAGGCTTGGCTATGTCACCTGCTTCCCCCTCCAATTCTATTAGGAATTTAAACCTTTCACAACATGGGTCCTTTCTCCCTTTCCAGTCTTCTTACATGTCACTTCCATTCATGCATTTTTACAATCCTGCCTACACACCATTCTTTACATGTAAGTCTCCATTTCCTGATTCAGTGCATTTGCACCAACTGTTTACCCATGACTAGATTTTTCTGCCTCCTTATCTCAAACTCGTAGCTTCCCTGATTTCCTTTAGGGCTCAGATCAAATTCCATTTTCTGCAAGAGGTCTCTCCTTATCCTCATCAATTCCTAGTCTCTTCCTCTAAAATCACCATTTACACTACGCATATCTCATAATTGCATGTTCTCTCCCCGATTAGAATGTGAGCTCCTTGAGAAAAGAGGTCAGACTTTTGCCTTTCTTTGTGTACTCCGCATAAATTATGGTTATTCTTATATCAACTTCCATTGTCACCACCAAGTTGGATTTCCAAAAAGAATGCTGGCTTCCTCTCTTCTCTAAGGTTCCATGTGTTTGGGATTACTTTGTCGAATGCCATCACTTTGACACCCCTTATGGTATTTTCTCTCCAGTCTCAATATCCAGTTACGTTTAGCAGCTTCTATGTTAATAACCTCCAGTGATTAATATCATTAATTGATATCAGCTAGTTTTTACAAAGGGATGTTTATTGAGTAAATACAACAAAAGTTACAAAGCATTTCCCTCAACACTTGACATTCTCTTCTCTAAACCACTTTGGTCCCAGGGGAGAAAGGATCTAATTTTGAAACAGTTGCTAAAAAGCATTCATTCCACAAACTTCACTTCCAAATGTGGCATAGCTGACGAATGAGTCCCTGTTGCTTCCTCTTAGACACCTTTGATCTACTTCTATGCTAGGTAAAATGTCATTGGGAACTTTGCTTCCCAGCTGCCTTAGTTGTCTGTAAATTCTTGCAAGGACTCCAGCTCCCAGAACTGTGACAGCTCACTCTCCTTACCTTTTCAAGATCACAGGGTCACAGTCTAGTTTAACACTCTTTCATCTAAAATCAAGAAAAAATGAACACAAAGAGCTAAAGAATAGAAGCCCATATTTATGGATCATATGTCAGCTCCAGGTGGGAAAAGACCCAGGCCCCTCAGCTCCCAGAGTCTTAGAGTACATCCTCTTCACTCACACTAACCAGGCAGAAAAGAAACTCATTTGTGCCATTGGGAGTCTTTTGTAAGATCTGTTTTGGCACAGCAGCTTATCAAAAAGGCATGTAATAAATAAACTGGCCATGATCAGAGAGCTCCTGTGCATGCTCTCAGATGTAGCATTAGGTCCCTTAATCCTGAGATGTTGGACACTTCCAGAAATAGGCACATGAAATGCACATGCAATGAGAACCAAGACTCATTGGTTAAATAAAGGCTTAAATAATCATGGATTGAATAAAAGAGTGGTTGGTTTCATTATAGTGTGGGCCCATTGTTCCTTATTATTTCTGCATGTAAATGAAAGTTTGAGTAATTTGGAAGTGACAGATCTATCAGTAATTTGGATTTTATCTTACTAGTTGTCAGTCAATAAATATTTATTAAGTTCTTACAATGTACCAGCTCCTACGCCAAGCCCTGGGGCTACAAAAGAGGCGAAGTACTCATGGATCTCACAATCTCATAGCAGAGATGACAAGCAAACAAATGTGTACAAAACTGCTCTTTACAGGATAAAAAGGAAATAATTATGAAATGGAAGGGTAATTAGACAGGTTGGGATTAAGACAGGTTGGGAAAACCTTTCTGTAGAAAATGGAATTTTATTTGGGACTTGAAGGAAACCAGGAAGACAGAGATGAAGAGGGAGAGCATTCCAAGTATGGAACAGCCTGAGAAAATGCCCAGTTCTGAGAGATGAAGTGTCTTGTTTATGGAACAGAAAGGAGGCCAATGTCACTGGATCAAAAAGTATGTGGTAGAAAGTAAGGTGTAAGTACAGTGGAAAGATAGGAGGGGGTTAGGTTTTGAAGGGCTTTCAATGCCAAACAGGAGATTTTGCATTTGATCCTGGAGGTGTTAGGGAATTTACTTATTGGAATTAACTTTCTCAGTTGAATCAATATTATTTATAATTGCATAAATAGTAAAAAGGGGCTATTGCCTTGATGGTATTAAAGGCTTGAAATGTAGCTACTAT
This sequence comes from Potorous gilbertii, assembly GCA_028658325.1. Classification (NCBI taxonomy): domain Eukaryota; kingdom Metazoa; phylum Chordata; class Mammalia; order Diprotodontia; family Potoroidae; genus Potorous; species Potorous gilbertii. The sequence goes on along the minus strand of CM053773.1, from coordinate 17,875,346 downwards.
TTTGTTTTTATCCCTTTGTCAATATGAAATCTTAAGTTGGCTGATTTGAAAGTTTTGGTAGGATTAGTACTTGATGTATGTAGGCTGGGGGCAGGGAAGTCATTCCCAAGATCATTAATGGTTTTGCTTCCACTATATCTGAGACCTAAAAGGACAAATTTATCAGGAGTTGGTGTCAAAGGCTTTAGCCAAATAGTTATTTCCTGGCAGAAACTTTGTCTATAACTTTCTAACCTAACATCACTGATTTCCATTGTGACTGTGGTGGCAATAAGCTATCTTATATGAAGTATTCTATTTTGATAGAGTCAATCTAGTTCTAGATCTATCTTATCCAGATCTATTTTATTCTAATTTGACCCATTTTACTGGTGTGGAAAAATCTTCCACTGATGCAGAGCAACAACAAGACTGTAATGTGTGATCTTAGAAAGTAAATTGGAACTGGTTTACTCATCACATAACCAGTATGTCACAGTGACAGGTCTTAAACCCAGATCTTCCTGACTCTGAGACTAGCCCTCTATACACTCTGGTATTCTGTCTCTCAGTTTTGTTTTTTTTTTTTTACAGAACCTAAAACAGGAACATTTATTAAAACATCAACCAAAAAAAAAAAATCTTGTAACCTCTACACATTTCCCCACCCCCCAGTTATTTACTTTAAACATGGAATCTACTGGAATGGTTTCTTTAAGAAATCCTGTCATTATCTGCTTATGATTTCATCAAGGATACCATTGATGTAGGCACAAGTCATTCTATAAAGAATTTTATAGCCAAGAAAAGATACTTGGATCAATAGACAATACTGTCTTTTTTGTCACTGATTCACTTGCCATGTCAAGCTCACACTCAAGCTTAGGTCCACTTGGACAAATCTCTGCCTTTCCCTAGAATTCTTAACTTCAATAACCTATATTTGGCAATAAATGTGCAACTTTTTAAGAATTTTTTCTTTTTTGAGATATCTTGAAAATTTATATGAGTAATTTAAAAATTCTGTAACCTCCATCAAAAAATTTATTTTCTTTTTTTTTGTTTAGTATTGTCATTCAGATGCTCTTCCTGACTTTATTTTCCTACAGACTATTGCTGTTTCCTTATCTGTACATTATACTACAATCTAAATTTGATGTCTCTGTTCTTGCCCTCAAAGATGCATTAGAGATAATTAACTTCAAGTACGTTGAAAAGAGCATTAGATCTGAAGTCAGAAGATGTCAGTTAAAACCCCTTCCAGTTTTAAAGCTATATGATCCTAAAAGGTCTATGAAATTACCTACAGATACGTGTTTGATTTTGTTATGCTGTTGTCCTCCTTTTGGCTACTTCAAAAAATACTCTTGGGATGATCTGAATTAGTTTGACTTTTTGCAAACTACACTGCAGGATTTATTTTTTGTCCTCAACGACTCTTCATGATTTTGTATGGCAATGTTGGTTCATGATCTAGCACCATCCATCTGTCTACTTAGAAAAGGCAAGAAGGAGGACTGCTTTGGGAGTCAGATGACACAGGGTCAAATCCTGGCTTCTCTACTTCTTTGTTGGATAACTTTGCACAAATTATTTAACCTCCCTGGGTCTCGGGTGCTCAAATATAAGATGTCAGGACTGGACTTATATGTCCTCTGCTATAATTCCCAACTGTAAATCCATGATTCTTTGATGACCACTCTCCATCATATATGGCAAAATGAACCTGTGCTTTGGTGTTTTCCTACTGGCTACTATGTCTTTCACTTTGGTCATAGGAGATTTTGCGTTTTCTGACATTTTGTGTCAGCCTCCTCATTGTGGGAACAATTTTTCAATTATTAAACTTCTTGAAAAATGATTTATGGAATTAATATTTCTATTATTACCATTTCCGTTTTTCAGAGTAGGCAGCTTTTTAAAGCACTTTGTCTTAGACCATCTATAATTATAGGTAGTGTTTCATTCTCTTCTTTATGATGTCTTCTAATTTGGTACTTACTTTGACCTTCCCTCTAGTAGAATTTTGTAACCTCTGAGTCTTGTGTATTATGCATATTGTAAGTACTTAATGACAGATCAATAAATAGGTGTTTCTTATCATTTTCACCCATTGGGATATGGACCTTTTGACTCTCTTTTTCAAGACAGTAATCATGATATAGGCATCTGAATACCCTATCCAAACCATATTCTCTAAGATTGTTTTCATTACCTGCCCTTGTGAACACCTTTGTATTTAAATTTCTAAGTATTTTATTAAGGATGATCATGTGAAGTCCTTCATAGAATCGCTTTACTTTATTCTCCACAAAGGCAGAGGCTAGAGAGGCAGTTTGGTCCAATAATTAGAGCAGCAGCCTTGAAGCTAGGATCCTGATCAATTACTTGGATATATCTTTGCCTGTTGGCTACCTTCTTCTGCCTTGAGTCTTAAGATACCATTCACAGTTTAGAGAAGCTAAACACTCTGTTGAGCAGGGGTGGGTAGTGGTCATAATGACAGCTGTTTTTGAGCATATAGGACATTGTCCAGGAGTTTAGATGAAGTCAATTTTGTTTATTCTGTGAGGAATTCCATGGTTAGCATATTTAGTTCAGAAAATTCTCCTGGGCTTCTGAGAACTTAAAAATTTCCTTGGGAAGCTAGTGTGCCAAAAGGGTTTTGCTCTCAGTAAGCTGGAGCTTCTGACCCTGCCTGCCAAATTCTCATCATGTTAGCTATAGCATTATTCGGCTCAGACAAGTATGTAGGCACTAATTGCTCGGGTTTCGGTAGGTAAATGCATGATCAAGTGGAGTTAGATAAATAAATGGAACCAGTAATATTATAATTTGGGAGTTGTATGACTTTGAATAAGCAATTTTTCTGGATCTCACTTCCATGGTTTGTAAAACTTTGGGGTTATCTTTTGGAGAATGGCTAAGAATTATGATATATTAATTTAATGTGATATGAGACACAAGCAATGATAAAAAAGAACAGTTTGAGAGGGAATTAAGAAGATCTCTATGAACTTATGCAGAGTGCACTGAGCAGAATAAGAATTATTTATATAATGACAACAACATTATATATAGAGAAAAACAACTTTGAAAGACTTCATAGCTCTCATCAATGACATGATAGGGTAGGTCCGGAGGACTGAAGATGAAACATGCCAGAGAGATGTTGAACTTAAATATAGAATTGGACATGGATTCTTGGACATAACTAAAACATGCATTTGTTTTGCTAGATTATGAATATTTGTCATAAGGGTTTTATTTTTTAGGTTTTTCATTATTCAATTAATAAAGGAATCGGAGTAAGAGAAAATAAATGCTTATAAAAGTAAACAGAAACATTAAAAAAATTAAAAAGGAATAGGGTGCATAACATTTCCAGACATTAATCTAGTTTATAAATCATTAATCATTGAAATTATATCAATACACATCTGTTACTTTTTATAAAACAGATAAGTAGATCAATAAAACAGAATAGTCACAAAAGAACCAGAAACAATCAAATGCAGTAGCCCCATATCCAATAAGAATCCCATTCTATAAGACTTGAGAAAACTGTAGTTTGGCAGAAAAAAGCTAGACACTAACATTACACTGCATACCAAAATGCCTCAAAACTGTATAAATGATCTAAATTTTAAGGGTCATATCATAAAAATGAAGATATTAGAAGATAACTAGATTTGATCTTTTTGATAGAAATATTTAGAGAAGCATTCTTCAACAAACAATGGACAGAATCAATCACAAGAAGGAAAATAGGTAACATCAATTACAAAAAATTGAAAAATTTTTTAATGAACAAAAGCAACGTAGCTGAAACAATAAGAAAAGCTGTCAACTAGGGAAAAAATCTTTGCATCAAATAGATTTGGTAAGGGTATTATATAAAATAAAGTGTTGGAAGCCTGATTTTCCACCATAAAATTCTCCCAGAAGGATCTTTAGAGACCACTCATTTTAACTCTGTTAATCTAGAAGAAATAGACTCAGAGAAGTTAAGGGACAACTAAGGAAATAAGTATCAGAGCTAGATTTTGAATCCAGGTCTTTTGACTAGAAACTCAGGACTCCCCATCTCCTAAACTCCCTTAACTGTATTTGATATAGATAATTTCTAAGGTCTCTTCCATGTCTAAAAGTTTGTAACTGAACTTTACTATTTTAAATTGCTATAGAGATTTATAAATATTGTATCCTTGTCTTCACTATGATTTATTTGATGTAGAGACTTTGTTCAGTAATTCAAATCCCAATTACATTGATATCTTTCCACTTCACAATGACCTGCTTTTATGGTACTGTTGTCACAAAGACATGGGTTCAAATTCCACCCCCAAGACACACTGGCTATGTAATCATTGGGAATTCATTTACTAGGAAATGCTTTTAATCAATTCTCCAAGACCATAAGTAATAGAACTAGTACTAACATGCCTTGATAAAGAAAGCTTCCATTGCTAATTCCCTACAGCCTATGTCAATGAAATCATAGGTATAGTAAAAAAAAAATGTATAGGATAGAAAGGAACACAACATTGGACAAAACAAGACACCTTCCCTTTTGAAGCTTATTATATAGCAAAAGATATAACCTATGAACAACTTTTTTTTCCCAAAATGGGACATAATAAGAGAGACAAACAAGTTGCTATTAATGACTGAAAAGGGTAAGTTCATTTCTGATCTGAAGGTGGGGAAAGTTGTATGGAGTTGAGGAAGTGTCATTAAAGTTAGATTGAAGGTTATAAGGATTTCAATGAATAGAAATAAGGGGAGGGCATTCCAAGAGCAGAGAACAGTGTGAGTAAAGGCTCAGAGAACAGAGAGTGAAGAATATGTGTAGAAGACAGTGAATAATCCAGTTCAGTCCATGTATAGAATAAGTGAAGGAAAACAAATGTGAGATAAAGTGGGAATATAGAGCCAAGACATACTGTGGAAAACCTTGAATGCCAGCTAAGTCCTTTGCATATTATTTACCAAGCCATTAAATATTTTTGAACAATGAAATGATGTAATTAAAGCTGAATATTAGGAAGATTAGACTGGAAACTAAATTATGAATAAATTGAAAGTACGATTACAAGCACTGCTCCAGGCAGTAATCCCCAATGGTACATTTGTTCATGCATTTAAGATATCAAATGCTAATAATTATTCATTCTGATTTAGAAGACCACGATAAGGTGACATGCTTTTTTCTTCATAAAAACACTGTGTATATTTCAAAGTATTCAAGAGCCAAATTAATTTCCCAGTCCAATCTTCACAGATATAACTTAAATTGCACAGTTTTTGTTTTACTGTTTTGATCCTAAATTGGAATGGCAGTGTACTAATCTTTCTTCCTAGGGAATTATGTGTTTTCCTAGAATATAGATGCCATGCTACGGGAAATGATAGTTATTAAGATGGCTGAGAAGTTTTTAACCCCAAAATAGGGATGGGGTGTAAAGCACAGAGAGGCTGATGAGTATGAAACGATATGAGTCTCAGATTGGCAAAGGGACTGATAGAATTTTCAGCAAGAAAAGAGTTATATGATATACTTAGAAGACTGAATAGTTGACCCATCTAAATAGATGACTTGGAAGTTGAAGAAAGTAAGAAAGCAAAAAATGAAGTAAACTACATAATGTAGAAGGATTGCGTAGTGGAGTAAAGAGTAGATTTGAACTCAAGATGTAGATCTAAGGTCACAATTCCTCCAGTGAATAGCTGTGTGACTTTTGATGAGTAGCTTTGCAACTCTGAGCCATAACTTATTCATTTATAAAATGTAATAAGACTTGCACTAATGACTTCAAAGAGTTGTTGTAAGGATTGAATGAAAAAATATATGTAAACTACTTCATGATACCCAGGAATTTTAATACTCATATGATAACCTATTCAGCCAACTGACTTCTCGATTTATAGTATCACAGGACGACTGGATTTAGAGCTAAATGATGTTTGTTGTTATTCAGTAATGTTCAACTCTTCATGACCCCATTTGGGGTTTTCTTGGCAAAGATGTTGGAATGACTTTTCATTCCTTTTCCATCTCATTTTACAAATGAGGAAACTGAAGCAAGCAGGGTGAAGTCACTTGCCCAGGGTCATACAGCTACTAAGTGTCTGAGGCCAGATTTGAATTCACAAAGAAGAATCTACTTGACACCAGGCCCAGTACACACTGGTAGTCATTTAATTCAACTCTACCATTTTATATAGGAGGAAAAAGACTTAATTAGTATAGATAAAAACATTATCTTGTAGATGTCATAATATATTTATATAATAGTTGAGCTATTAATTTTAGTCCATAAAAACATATTGTGCTTATGCTTTAGTGATTTCAGCTTAATTGACAATATTTCAGCTTTATGAAGTCTCCAGGTAGAGGCCTAAAGTGCTAGGTATTTTGTATTAAGAATCTTTTAGAAACTGTAACTCACAAACCTTCACCAATACCATTTGCATTTTACCTGCCAGGTGATTTACTTAATTAATAACAAAAGTTTTATAGTTAAATAGTAATAGAAATAAAACAATATTTCTCAGCTTGAGCTCATGCTTCTGTGAATAAATAGAGCTTTATGCATAGGAAGACCATAGCTTTAGGAGAATAATGTGTGGACAGCCACACATGGGGAACACTTGACCATGTGTGCTCAAAACACATATATCAAGAGACAACTTATGCCCTTGACATTGCAAATTTTTTATTCTATTTACCTTCAATTCTTTCTTCTCTATCCACCACCCTCAATACCAATATCCATTGTAAATAATCTATCCTTTTGTTTCACTGAGAGGTATGGCCCCCCTCATTCCCTATGTTTCTATCATCTATTTCTTTAAATATCTCAACGCAGGGGACATTTTAAGACTGCTTTGGAGCCTCCTAAATCATATTATATATCATTTGTCTAGTTGTTCAGATGAATATATAGCTGGATCAATAAGTCTTTGTGTTGAGAAACAAAGATTAGGAAAGAATTTAGTACAAATAGATTGGTGATACAAACAAAAGAAATATGCAGTTTTGATTTGAGATCATTGGCTTAGAGTCTTAAATTGAAAATGTTTAGTAAAAATTGTGAATAATAGATTCCTAGAATTAGAAGGGGCTAATTTCAAAGTAGCTCTCCCACCTGTGCTTAGAGACCTACAATGAAGGGAAACCTTATATCTCTTCAGGAAGTCCTCTCCACATTTAGACAACTTTAATTGTTAAAAAGTTTTTCCTTAAATTAAACCTAAACATGTCTCTTTGCAGCTTCCACACATCTAACTGTAGGTTGTTGAGGATATTGTCAAGTAGGGAAATCATTCTTCCCCACAAATCATCTTTGAATGCTACCATATATGTTTCCTGTTCCACCCATCCCTTCCATTCCAGGGACACAGCCTTGGAGGATGGGAAATTGGCTGCCCTCTATGGTAAGGATCATCTGTGAAAGACTGAGAGAGGCAAAAGTCTATTAGCAGTTCCAGATGAATGGAGGCAAATATTTACCAATGCATAAGAGCTTTGGTAGAAATAATGATATTTCAGCACGTCTCTAGAGGGGAGAGATGCTTGCCTGGTAGACTTAACTGAATTAATCGCAGGAAAGGAAACAAACTATGTCTACATAAGGTCCAGGGCTAACTCAAGGTTGGAATGGAGTGTAAAACAAGAAATCAAGAATAAGAATATGTGCAGCAAGATAAAGCAGTGCAAAAAAAAAAATAGGAGAGTGTGGATTAAATCAGGGTAGTAGGTCATCAAGGAATATAAATACAGAGTATCAGATTAAAGGCAGGGATTGCAGCAGAAGATAGGAGGTGTAGTGGATAGAGTGCTGGACTTGGCATCAGGAAGGCAAGAGATCAAACTGAGCCTCAGGTACTGATGAGCTATATGACCTGGGTCAAGTCACTTAACCTCTATCTGCTTTAGACCTCATCTGTAAAATGGGTATGACAATAACATTTATCTCCCCAGTTTGCTGTAAGGACAAAATGAGATAATTTCTGTAAAGTAATTTTCAAATCTTAAAGTGCTAATTTAAATGTTAGGTGATGATAAGTGATAATAACTGTTATTTATTATTACTAGGCAGCTAGGGAGCGGAGGCTTTAAACAGGCTTTAAAGTTGATGGGTCACACTCTCTGTGGGGGAGAAAGAGAGATGCTGGACTTTGTGAAAGGCTGCAAGCTGAGTCTGGATCTGGGTTTTCCCAAGTCACATCATTCCCTTGTAGAAATTTTTCAAGACATCCAAGGACAGACTCCTTGAAATTAGTCCCTGCCCATGCTTGAGTTGATCTTTGCTATCTTAAGTGCCCCAGCCCTTTAAACCTAATTTACTTGCAGGTCATGAAGTCTCCTTCCTGGTGTCATGGTCCTCTTCAGGAATGAAAAGCAAACAGTAGCTTTGGTGGGAAGAAACTGGGACTGGCAAAACCGAATCAGGAATATTGGGGAATAGTATGGGACTTTTAGTTAGGTGACGGTGGAGAGGACAGTGATGACAGATGGCAGGTAAGGTTGTTGACTAAGAGTAATCAGTGAATGAAGATTTTGATTATAAACTAGGTCTCAGAATAGGTTTAGGATTATTTATCCTGTATGATTTTAAAATATGGTTTTAAAACTCCTGTATGGGAGTTTATGGAGGCACAAATGGTTACTTTCTTACTCTTGGAGTAAACAGGCTTTCACAGATAATTCTCAGACCCACATCTTGATAGTCACATAGTCAACTAAAAAGTGGAGAGGATGTAAGAAACTATTGTTTTTATTGTTTGTTGATTATAAAAACAAAACATTTGATTACATGGATTAAAATGGAACTTTGAAGACTATTCTTTAATTAAAAGTCTGTCATGCCTATGCTTGGGTTATATAAAATTCCTTGAAAAAGCTAACTACATTGATATTCCTGTACAATGGACTTTTGATTATTAGTGTCAAGTAAGATATAGAACAAGGAATATATATTTTTGAAAAGTGTTAAGGAGGATACATTGTTTAAGGTCCAAGTGGAAGAAAGATGACAAAGTCCTTCTGATGCTACTTTTGCAAGTGATACGGTGCTTCAAACTCTAAACCTTTACGGGATTAGTAGGTTATTGCCTCAATGATAACTATGTTTACTCAAGAGATGCTGAATAACCATACATATAGGAGAAAATAAATGGCTGAACAATACCTGTCATTCAGATTATGATGTATAGTTGGATGGAGAATCCATTGAATTAATACATCAGTATCTCTCTTTATATGTACATATATATACACATACATGTATTTGAATATGCCTATGCATATGTGTGTATATCTGTAAATATGCACACACAAATTTAGATCTAGGACAAGCACCACACAGTAGCCCAGAAATGCACAGAGAAAAAGAACAGGTGAGACTGTATTTAAGTAAAAACACTATATACTACTTTTAATCCTAAACTGCTCTTTGATAAAAAAAACAAACCCATATTTTAAAACAGATGTCTTTCCCACAATAGTATGTAATTGTAAATCTTGGAATACAACAATCTTTGAGAAATCACAGCTGGGAGTAACATAAAGAATGGAGATAAATGGTGGGTGCAAAGAGTCTGCAGCACATTTCTAATGATAACCTGTACAAAAAGAGTGCATTAAAGGGCATCATAGAGGAAATATCTGTTTGAAAAGGAGTAGACCATTCATTCATATGGCAAGAGGGAAAGTTAGAGGGAAGGATCACCACCATCAGATGTATAGTGCTACTCATAAAACTCATGAAATGTAATAATTTCAAGGGAAGTTTTCCAATATGTTAGACATGCAGAAGATCTATCTAAAGACACTGGCAAAAAGCATACATGGTGAGATGGTATAGATAATTTGAAATTTGCAACAATCTATAACATCACACATCCACTTAAGTACTGTAATATATGAATTTATTTATATTATTTTATATATATTTTACATATATTATTTTTCCTGTTGATATTGTTAATAGAAAAGTCCTGTGACAGTCAGCTAGGTGGTACACTGATTAGAGTACTGGGTCTGGAAAAGGATGACATAAATTCAAATCCAGCCTTAGGCACTCACTAGTTATGTGACCCTGGGCAAGTCATTTAACCCTATTTGCCTCAGTTTCCTCATCTCAAAATGAGTAGGAGAAAGAAATGGCAGATCACTCCAGGATCTTTGCCAAGGAAACCCCAAAATGGGGTCATGAAGAGTAAGATACAACTGAAATGACTGAACAAAAACCATGATAGACAAATAAGTATTTAGTGAATTGAATGTCATTTGTATAATACATATTAGAAATTACTTTTTTTCTATGAATTCATCAAAACATTTTTATTAAGATATATTTTTATGGGATATATTTTTATGTTAACACATGAGTAAAGTGACCTCTGACTGAAATATGACTGGAAGAGGTCCTCATATAAAGAAACAGTGTTGTATTTCAGAGAAATTCCCTGTTCTTGGAAAGTTACCCAACCTTGACCTGCCCCAGATGTTTCAACTGCATAGCTTATCCTAGCCATATAGGTTATTTAACTGTTCCTCCATTCTCTATGACACTAAATTTTAACTGGTTTAAACCTGGAAATGTTTGAGAACCATGTAAAATGTAAAATGAATTTAAGCACAAAGATGATCTGAATATTAATTGACTTCACTTCATAAATGCCATTTTTTACACTTTGTTTTTTGTCTCTCCCCAATCCCAACTTAATATCACAGTTATTTCTCAATATTTCTATTACTTTCCCACTCCACATTTAACTCTCCTTTGTGACAAAGAAAAGAAATTAAGCAAACTAAATTGACAAAGCAATTTCATCTGATACCATATACAACATGTAACAGGTTAATTCTTCAACATTTTACAGAGAGATGTTTCTCATCCTCTGTTTTCTGAAACCAAACTTATTTATTGCAGTTACTCTCAGTTCAGCTGCTTTTTGTTCAACATTTTTCAATTCCTTTACCACCATTGTCTCTTACTATGTTTTTACTGGATATTCCAGTCCTATTAGCCCTGATTCAGAAAGAATTGTTTGTTGCTGAGATACTAGGAACATTCTAAAAGAGAGCCCCACATGGGGTCCTGAAGTTGTGTATTAATTATAGATGATGTTGTGCCCTGTTTATATTATAGGGAGAAGTAGAAGAATGGGTAGGCATTGTCACAGTTAGGCATCTAGACAAAAACAACCCAAGGAAGATCCTTTTTGTTGAGGGAGGGGGTATTAGCAGTTCAGTAATTGGGCACGATTGACTAGGGAAAGACAACATTCACTAAGGATCAGCCATGGAAGGAACACTGATGAGCTTGGCAAAAGTTGAAAGCACCTCTTTAACACCTGCATTTCTTCCTTCCTGCCTTTATTGAATTGTGTGAAGTATAAAACATGTGTTTGATTTATCTATTTCTGAATTTATATCCTCCCTCTACTGTTCTTTTTTGTTTTGTTTTGTTTGTTTGCTAGGTGTTCCCAGACTTTTTATTGCAATGCTCTTTATTCTTTAACTATTGAACATGAAATGCTCTTACTTTACTTCTGCAGAAGATGAGTCTAGAATCTAATACTTGTTGCATCAGTTCATCATACTATTATCGGTTTGAACTTTAACCAGTTGCAAATAAATGCAACAGATTTCTGGAAAAAAAAATCTCAGAATACAAACTTTAGAAAGTTGTCATAGTCTTTTCTTATAAGGCTTATGTTTTGAAAAAAATGAAAAAGAAGTTTTAGGTGCTTTGAAAATTGTAGTTGATTTTCAACTTCTTAATATAAAAATGCATCCATTGCTAAGGGATTATTTCAACTTATTCAGTTGGTGGTCTAAAAAATTTGCGTTTTATAAGAAAAATCCATTCCAAAATGAAATATAAAACTTGATAACATCTACTTTATTTTTGTTTGTGTTAGATTTGTTAGATATGTTCAGTCCTTATTAGCTCCTAGTTCTATTTACAAGTACAGCAAAATAGTCAAAACAAACATTTAGAGCAAGACAGTCTCTTTCAGTAGCTTTAATCCTATGCAAATGTGTGTCTTTGGAATGAATTTATTAATTCTGAGGGAAAAAAGTTGTAGTTGTCTCTATGACATACTCAATATGGTGGATGTATTTATTCACTACATCTGAAGTTTATTGGTTATGCTGGCCCGTCACACCCCGAGGGTGTCTTCATTTATTATGCTAATTTGACCTTTCAAGTGCAAAGCTTCAAACTACAGTTGTGGTTTGTCCTTCTAAGAGGATCTTGACATCAGGAAGGTGATGTCATGACTTGCAAGTGAATTAGATTTAAGTGAGGCAGAATTGTGCAAAGTCACCAGTCTCACTCTCTCCTTCCCAGTTATGTTCTTTGTAGATGGCCCAAATGCAGTGGGAGACCTTGGTTTTTTTAAGCTAAGTTTTTCCCAAGTCTCTGTCTGAGGCCACCCATTCAGTGATTAAGGCTAGGTAAGGAATGAAGCAAAGAATGGTTTTTTTCTGCCCAATTAAAAAAAAAGTTTGGGAGGGGAGGACCCTCAGAGTTTCTGGCCAAAACAGAAACAATTGCTTTTGACACTGAAGCAGCAGAGCCCAAACAATGACTAAATGAAGCATGAACTGGGACCTATTGTTGGTCAATTCATGAGAACAAACTACTGTACCGTCTAAGTGAACAGAGAAGTTTTCTCAGGCTTCAAGTTTAAAAAAGAAATTAGTTTGGAGAGGGAAGAAAAAAAAATCGATACATTTATTTTCAGCTAGGGAAAGGTAGGCGAAAGGGTAAATATTTTTCTTCCCTAGTTATGTAATGGAGAGGACTTGTTTCTTTGCTTTGAGGATATGTACACAGCACATTAAAGCTTAACAACAGGTCAGAGCCAGGAAAGCAAGAGTGTAGTGGGAACCTGGGACATGATAAAGTCAGTGAGTACCTGTGTCTTCTTAGGTCTTCAGAGCTCACAATTAGTCTCAAACTTCCGTGTGTGTGTGTGTGTGTGTGTGTGTGTGTGTGTGTGTGAGAGAGAGAGAGAGAGAGAGAGAGAGAGAGAGAGAGAGAGAGAGAGAGAGAGATGGTGGGGCAGTTAGCTGGCACACAACACTTCCCGAAGGTTGTGTTTCCTTTCCTTTTTCCTGAGATTTGGCGAAGGGTAAAGGGTCGGAGTCACATGGATACAAAGCTTTTTGATTAATGTCCAAGTTGCTGCTGCTATTGCCGAGAGAGAGAGAGAGAGAGAGAGAGAGAGAGAGAGAGAGAGAGAGAGAGAGACAGACAGAGAGAGAGAGAGAGAGAGAGAGAGAGAGAGAGAGACAGAGACAGAGACAGAGACAGAGAGAGAGAGACAGAAACAGAGACAGAGACAGAGACAGACAGAGACAGGGGCAGACACAGAGAGACAGGAGGCCAACTTGGGTCTGCACAGGCTGATCGATAGCCCAGTCCCAGGCAGCAGAAGCCCGCATCTGGATTCGCGTAGTTTGGGTCTGCTTCCCCCGCTTCTTCGGGACCTGCAGCCAAGGTGTGCGGGGAGGCCGGACGGCGGGCAGGACCCTTGGCCGAGAGGGAGGGCGGTCCGCCCCAGGACCGGCGCGGCTCTCGGTGCCTCGGGGGTTAGCCGAGTCCGGATCGCGGCTTCCCCCGCCCCTCTCCCCCGCCCCTCCCCTCCCCCTCTTCCTTCCATCCCCTTCTAAGCATGGACAGTCTCCCGGGGGCCTTCTCGGACTAATCGGAGAGAAAGGCAACTCCGCTTTGTCGCGGGGGCCGGAGCAGGCAGGGCAGAGCCGAGCCAGGCTAAGACGGGGCCGGGAGCGGATCCGCCGCCGCACGATGACCGAGGAGAGCAGGGGGGAAGGCAAAGGGGAGAGCGGGAAGGATCTGGAGAAGCAGCTTCGCCTCCGAGTGTGCGTCCTGAGCGAGCTCCTGAAGACGGAGAGGGACTATGTAGGGACGCTGGAGTTTCTGGTGTCGGTGAGTTTCCCGGGAGCGGGCCAGGCGGAGGTGGGGGCTCCTGGAGAGTTAGAAGGGAGCCCTGCCACCCTGGGAAGTTGGGGAGAGTGCCTTGTGGGGAGCGATCTTACGTGCCTGTGTCTTAGAGGAAGGCACTGACTTCGGGATCCTCTCCTGCCCCTCAGGTTACGGATCCCCCACACTGGGACCAGTCCTGGGAACGGGAGGCTTCGGCTTTGCAAGGACCTTCCAGGGTCCTGGGTTTGGCAGAGGCATTTGAGGAGAAGGATCTCATTCGTTTTTCACTTTTCCCCTCCCCTTTGCCCCTTTGTTTCCTTTGCTTTCTTGCATTAACACTATATTTGAAAAAAAAATTTTGTAATTATTTATTTCCTTACACCCTGGGATCTTGCTTTAGGGCTTTGGTTTGATGATCAAGAACTGAGTGGTTCATTCAGGTACTTTTGGCCAAATAATCTCTGAATCTGTCGGGGTTTGAGTTCATTATTCAGATTACATGGCAGTGCAGTCCCTTTATTTATAATAATCCTTGAAACATAGTATTCTGGCAGGGGGTAACAGAAAGAGCAAAGAGGTTTTGATCTGCAGCAGCTGTTGGATATTAAAGCCACATGTGGTACTCACACCCCTTCCTACAAGTCCCTTTTCCCCTAGCTTAAGACTTCTGTACTATACTTGTGGGCTTGATAGACACACTGAGTGTGAGTGTGGTGTAGTAAAACTAATGTCAAAAAAAAAGAGACAAACCTACAAACTTTAAGATCTCTTATACTGCTTTGTCTCACTGTTTTAACTTCACTGAGAACCGGCTTTGAAAAAATTGTGTTAACTTTAATGCCAGGAGGTCCAATTCTTGGATGAAACAAACTTCTGAAGTAATTTTTCTGATGTAGAGTATGGAAAATGGTTCCTTGTTTTCCTATTTGCTTTGGGAGAGCATCATTTCAAGAACTTAAGTGCCTTAGCTATAAACAAAATTCAACTCATCAGCTTCACTGTGTATGATGCCTGGCTGTTGTTATTAGGGCTCTGACATTCCTCTCTTTTTACCCACCCCCTTCCATTCCCCTTTGTCTGGAGGGAAGTGTTTCAAACATTAAACTTCCTACTCAACTTTATGAGATTTGTATACTTTTTGCATATGATCATGGAAAAAGAAAATCTTTACTTGACTCTGGCAAGAATGCACCTCAGATTTAGGATGATGCACAGGTTGTCTTTGGTAGACTGAACAATTTAAAGCCAACACAGTCAGACAAATGGAAATGCATTCTTTGTAATTTTGTAAACTTTTAGTCTCAGATTTGACTCCTCTCAGTTTTATTTTACTCCTGTCAACAGTCTTTCAATTTTGTAAGTAACTAGAAGTAATTACAGCCCTTTGGTGTGGCCTATGGGGGAGAAAAAAAGTCTGGTCAGTGCTGATTTTGATAGCCTTCTTTACCTTCTCTACAAAGTACTGACATATGGTGACTTTCTTGGAAGGTTTTAAACTCTTTCTCTTCCAAGCTTTCCTTTTAATCTTATTGCCTTATTGATCCTAATAGAAGACAAGTCTTGCTGGTATAGGCTTAAGGTTAAAAAAGAAAAGTGTTAAACTGTAAGATTCATTATCACTTTTTTATTTCTAACTTATAAACAATCCCCCCATTTCATTTCTCATCTTATCAAGGAATTATAGATCCTTCTTCTTTTTCTGTTTTCCCTGGAATATTTTGTACATAAACACATAGACATACATAACTTGGGATCATAACTTTAGAATTGGAAGAGACATGAAGGTCATCAAGTCCTGCCTTCTCATTTTATAACGATTATAGCAAAAAAGTGTGCCCAGGATAACCCTGGCAGCTAAGAGGCAAAGCTGAGACTCAAACCCAGGTCCTCTAATCCTAAATCCTGTGCTCTGTTCTCTGTCTCATGATAAACAACTTATGCTAGCTTATTTTGACATTATAACTTTCTACCATTCAAGATCCATTCATAAAATAGGAAAACAAAAGAAAATAAATTTGTGGAAAAATTTATAATGTATTCAAAATTAAATGCATTTTGGGTTGAATGCATTTGGCAGTCTAGTGACTGTCAAGTGTACTTTTTTTAATATATATATTGTGAAGAAGAAGAGGTACTGAAATTTTTTTTGTACTGTCAAGGATAGGATTTGTCTACAGACACACACACACACACAACAATAACAACAGTCAACCATATGAGACATTGTAAAGGCCCTAGAGGAGAGAGAAAAGATAAATAAGGTATAGCCTTCAAGAAATTGATAGTAAAGTAGAGCAGGACCATCTCTAGTTGTCCTGATTTATAGCTTACCGCTTGACCCTGATTGGCTCTGGAGGAGAAAGTGAGGCTGGTGACTCTGCACAGCCCTCCCTCACTTAAATCCAATTCACTTGCAAGTCATGGCGTCACCTTCCTGATGTCATGGTCCTCTTTGAGAATGAAGAACAAACGAAAAATAGATAACAGCAAGAAATTAACTCAAGGAGACAACATAGAGAAATTCTCACGCTTTTTTTTGTTTGTTTGTTTAGATCTGTGGTTTTGTTGGTGTGAGGAACTCCTGCTGTGGAAACTCCACCCAATAATACAAAGCAAAGATTATAACTTATAATCTTAGGTTATGGTCTGGGATACTGAGAAGTTGTGACTTAATCATAGTCACACAGCTAGTATATGTCAGAGGTTGGTCTTGAACCTAGGTCTTCCTGATTCCAAGACTGGCTCTCTGTTCACCTCACTGCATAACAGTAGCATTTGATATTGCTGGCTATTCCTCCCTTTTAGACATTCAGTCTTCCTTGGACTTCCATGGCATTTCTCTTTCCCATTTCTCCCAAAAGCCGACTGTTCCTTATTTTTCTTGTTTATTACCCTCCTCTTAACCAAAGCCTTCAGGCTTCATGTCTCTCTACATTCTCTTCCTTTGTGAACCTCTCCAAATGATGTTATCACGACTATGAATTTAACTCCCAAATCCTTACGTCCAGGTCCAGTTGCCCCCTGAATAATTGTTCTTGCATCTCAAAGTACTTGCTGGACTGCTCCACCAAGAAATACCACTAGCATCTCAAACTCAGTATGTACAAAAGTGAACTCTTTATACCTATCCCTTCCCCTCCATTTCCTTCCCAACCTAGTTTCTTTATTACTGTTGATTGTTTCACTATCCTTGTAGTCACCTAGGCTCAGAACCATGATATCATCTTTGACTTTTTACTATATTTTACACCTCCCTCCCATGTGACCAATTTCAAAGTCCCATTATCTCTACTTCCATAATACCTCATGCATCTGTCCACTCCTTTCCAATTCGTATCACTACCGTCCTAGTTCTGACTCTCTTTACTTCTTCTTATTATAGCTTTTTTAATGGCCTCCCTCCTCCAGTCTTTCTATTCACTTAACTGGAGAAGTAATCTTATAAATATGACCATATCACTTCCTATCTCAAAAGCCAGCTATTGCCTTTAATATAAAAATACAAAACTTTTAGCTTGACATTAAGATCCTCTACCATTTGTATTCAATTTGCCTTCATTTCATATTACTCTCTTTCACACACTGTGATTTTCATCCTGTTTGACATATTAACTATTCCCTAATCTCATTTTATCCCTTCCAGTGTTTTCATAGATCATCCTAATGCCTGGAAATGCACTCCTTCCTTTTCCTTGTCTTTCAGAATCCTTCTCCTGAAGGCATAATTCAGGTGCTGGCTTCTTCATGCCTCAATACTTCCAAGATAAAGGGTTCTGTACCTCCTCAACTTTTCCTTATGCCCTTTACCTTTTTGTCTTTTTTCACTATATTACTAGCCTTGTATTATAGTTGCTATGTTGATTATTTACATAGTTTTAGGACTCTAAATTTTACAGGGTCCTTTCCTCAGAACGGTATTTGTTTATGTCATATAATAACACCCATGCCCATTAGATTGCAGACTTCTTGAGGGCAGTGACAGTCTTTTCTTTTGTGCCTGAGAGTACGTTCCATGTTGAGGGCACTTAATACATGTTTATTGAATCCTTGAACAAAAGTTACCAAGTTATATATGAAGTCTGAGAAAGAAATATCATTTCCTCCTGGGCTAGTCAGTCAAGATGTCCTTCAGGAGATACTCACATGGGTAGGATTTGAGTAGGCCACCATGAGTAGGGAGGATATTTAAAGTATGGGCCAAGACCTGGAGGTAACGTGGGTGCAATAGAGCAGAGATATGCTGACTTTCACTTTGATTTTGAACATAAAGTACAGAGGCCATTAACAAGTTCTGAACAGAAAAATGACGCCACCAGATTTGTTCATAAAGGCAGATTAACTGGATAACCCTGTTTAGGAAAAATGGCTAGGGAAGAGTTTTGAGGCATGGGCCCTGTTAGGATGGTTTTAGAGTATTCTAGGAAGGAGGAAATAGGACTTAAATGTGGAGTGCTAGTAATGGGAGTGGAAAGGGGATGATGTATAAAAGAAATATTACATAGAATTCATAGAACAGTTAATTGGAAGAGGGAGGTAAGGGAGAAAAAAATTAAAGATGCAAACAGAATAGAGTTATTAGTTGATTTTTAATAACAGTTTGTTGGCTGCCATGGGCAGTGTACTGTACTAGTTATTAGGGATACAAAGATTTTAAAATGATATAGCCCTTGTCTGTATTTACCAAACCAGCTCACAACTGCCTTTCTGGGAAAAACCCACATTGTTCAATTGCTATTCTCCTCTTTCTGTGCTACTCTCGTTCTTTTCAATGCAAAGTTCATTTCTATAAAGTAATTCTTGTGTTTAACTTTCCTTCTCTATTAAAAAGACAAAACTAGCTTTTCTGTTCTCTAAGGACAGAGCCCCAGTTTATTTTGCCTCTAAGATTTAGGCAGTTACTAAATCCTAAATTATGTTTCTTCACGTTACCTAACAACTCAATTGGAGGTCCTCTCTTTCTGTCATAAATGTTATAGCTTCTCCTTGTCTGGAAAAAACCTTATCCCTTTTTACATTGTTATAGGATCATAGTTTTTCCTTGAAGTGTAGCTGAAAAAGTTTTCTGAAAATTCAACCAATGATTAGTTTTGAGAAGATATGGTGCTAAGGGGACAGCTCGGAAAATGGAATAGACTAGTCTGTCAAATGTGAGTGTATGCATGTGTGTAAGTGTGTGCGTGCATATGTGTGTGTGTGTGTGTGTGTGTGTGTGTGTGTGTTCGTGTGTTCGTGCTTCAGAGCAGGTTTCTCAGGCTGAGTACCTAATAAAATTTATTGGTTGAATGGATTTGGGGTTGTTATCCTGGCTCTCTTCCTTAATTTGTTTTTACTTCTACTGGGAGTTAATTGAAAACATTATTGCAACTGCAAAATGATCCAAAATGCTAACCCAAAATAGGATACTGCCCTTGAGAAAGATGGAAACTTTTTTTTTAAACTTCATAAGATTTGAGTGAAATCTACCCACAACTTGGATAGGCAGCCCATTTTGCTATATATTTTGGATCCTGTGTTGATATATATCTGTATTTAAATGTTATAAGTTTGTTTGTTTGCGTATGGGTCTGTCTTCTTGCTCAGGTCTCTGTCCTCTCCATTACATACTTTGCTATCAAATATCATACTATCACTAACATTACATTACATCATACATTACATACTATCACTATCAAAGTGATTTTCTTAAAGTGCAGGTATGACCATGTCATCTCTATCACCCCATTCAATAAATGCCAATGGCTTCATGATGCTGCTTGGATCAAAAAGAAAATCTTGTTTGGCTTTCAAAGCCCTTCATAATTTGGCTCCTTCCTATCTTTCCAGTCTTCCTAAGTCTTACTCCTTCTACTCTGTGATCAAGTGACCCTAGCCTTTTTGTTATTCCTTGGACAAGATATTCCTTTGCCTAACTCTGTGCATATTTCATTGGCTGTTCCCTACTTTCAGAATTCTGTCCCTCCTAATCTTTGCTTCCAAGCTTCCCTGGCTTCCTTCAAGTTTTAGCTAAAGTCTCACCCTTGGCATGAAGTCTTGCCCTGTACACTTTAATTCTACTTCCTTTCCACAATTGATTATCTCTAATTTATCTTATTTATTCATACTTGTTTGCATGGGCAAGCTCCTTGAAGAAAGAGAATGATTTTGCCTTTGTTTTGTATTCCCAGCAGTTAGCCCAGTGCCTGGTACATAGTAAGTACTTAATTCTCCAGTTGATTTGACTGCCATTTTGGTAAAGAGCAAACCTTTATTGGTTACTTGGAAACTGGAAATCTAAGAGTTAAAAGCATCATTAAGAAACTTGAATCTTGGGTTGAAGTCACTCATTTGCCAATCATGAAATGCACTGTGATAGTCTCTTATTAAGCCTGTTTCTGATACTTTTTGAGGTCAAAGTCAGTTGATTATCCTTAAAAACTTTGTCATATTCCTGCTGTATAGTTATTAACTTTTTACAATGTTTTACACTGTCCAAGCAGGAATTTAGAATGAATGTTTTATATTTCAGTTTTAATTGCTGGCACTTGTGATATTTTAGCTTATACCTTTAACCCCTTCATGGTCTCTTTGTGTTCAGGCAAAGAGTCTTTGACTTTACCCTGATTTTGAGAACACTCTCTTAGCAGAAATTTGACATGCAGTGCTGTGGACTGGGGAGTACCTTTAATTTAGAAGCATGAGAGGGCTCTATTCAAATTTTTTCTTTGACCTCTACTAGCTGTGTGATCACGGAGAAATCAGTTAACCTCTCTGAGCTTCAGTTCCTTTATCTGGAAAAAAAATGAAAATGAGAATGCCTGTAATGACTATAAAATGAGATTATATATAAAAAACATTATATAAATGACAGCCATTAACTAACATCCTTAAAATGCCAAATTCCCATTTTTTCTGTTTTTTAGTTGACAGAGTTTTTAAAATTCTATCAGAGATATTAGTGTTTAGCCAGAGGTGAGGAATCTATAACCTCAAGGCCACATGTGGCCCTCTAGGTCCTCAAGTACAGCCCTTTGACTGAATTCAAACTTCACAGAACAAATACCTGTAAGAAAAGGATTTGTTAGGCAATGGGCGTCTTAGATCTGAATAGTTAATAGAGATCTAAACATTCTTCTAAGTCATTTCTTGAGGTGCTGAATACTTATACCTATTGTGTCATTATTGTAATGTGCTAAAAATGTGCACTGAATGTCTTAGATAAGTAATATATTTCTTAAGCTTTAGATTGTTGGATCTCTGTCCCCATAGGGATAATCCTAATGGGTGCTGGTGATTAAGATCATTTAACCGTCTTGGATGAGGAAACTCATTTAGGGGCAAAGGGCTTGATTCAAACCATGATTTGTGGGGTAACCATACCATATTCTGGGGTCAGGCTAAAGAGTTCACCAAGTCCAGTAAATCCAGAGGGCCTGACAGGCACCATGAAATGGATGTCCAGAGTCATGGGTAGGTGGGCAGGATGGGATCAGGTAACAATCTGGAGGAAGTAGCACAATGTATTACAAAATGAGAGTTTTGCTCATCCTAAACCTCTGTCTAGGATAGCGTCTCTATAGTGTCCATTTTATAGTAATTTCTCATTCTTGTCCAGTTGTATCTGAATTCCTGTGAGCCTGCATGTAGAGAGAAAGATGTTTTTTAGAAAAAGAAGGGAATCACAGATTTGTTTGGCATTAAGTTGATTTCTGCTCGCTTCCTCCACCCTCCATGTTGAATTCAGTAGGCATTTCTGAAGCAGCTGCAACAGAGGCAGCCGAGTAGAGTCAAAATGGTGCTTAATTTTTGGATTCAAGTAAACTGGGTTCAAATTCTGATTCTGTGAACAGTATCTCCGTTCTCCCAGGCACCCATGTTCATAACCTTGGACTCTTCACAATCTCTTCCTCCACTTCCATATCCAAACTATTGCCAAGGCCTGTCAATTTTACCTTTATAACATATCTCAAAGACATCCCTTTTCGTCCTCTGACACAGTTCCCCACCATGATTCAGGCCCTTATCACCTTATGCCCAAACTATTGTCGATGGTTTGGTCTCCCTGCTGCAAGTCTCTCCCTACCGCAGTCCGTCTTCCAATATCAAATTAATTGTCCTAAAGTACAAGTTTGATGATTTTTTTCTCTCTCTCCCCTTGATTCTCTCACAGTCAGTCAACTTCAGTATTTCCCTACTACCTTCTTTTTGACTTTTAAAACCCTTCACTACCTAGCTATTTCCTACCTTTCCAGTCTTTATACCCCATCCTCAACCCTCCATTCCACATACTGTCCAATCTAGTGACACTGCTGTTCTTCAGACATGATGTTCAGTTTCTACTGAGGGGCATTTTCACTGGCTGATACTTTCTCCTTTTTCATCTTGCTGTCCTGACTACCCTGGCTTCTTTTAAGTCTCAGCTAAAATTCTACCTTCTGTGAGGAGTCTTTCTGGAAGCCTATTAATTCTAGTGCCTTTTACTCTTTTATCTCCAATTTATCTTGCATACATCTTGTTTCTACATAGTTGTTGTGTGTTGTCTTTCTTATCAGCCTGAGAGCTTCTTGTAAATAGGGAATGTCTTTTTCCTTTCTTTGTATCCCTGGCACTTAGTGTTTGGCACATAGTAAGTGCTTAAGGAATGCTTGTTGACTTGTTTTGATTGACTTGATAGGTCTGTCTCTACAAAATATTTTATATCTAGTCATTCTTTTCTATTTCCAGTGCCATCACTGTAGTTGAGGTCCTTATCCAAGGAGTATATAACACCGTCCTTACATATCTTCCCATTTCAACTGTCTACCCTTCATCCTTCGTGACAATACCACTGACTTTCTTTACGTATACATGTGGTTATATTGCTTTCTGCTTCAAAGTCTTTAGAGTTTTCTAAACATTCCTTCATCAGATTTACTTGCTTCATAGTCCAGACCCTCTATATCCTTGCCCTATTCTACTTTCCCAGTCTTATTTCATATTTTATTCTTGATGAATTATATAATGTACCAGAATTGGCACATCTTTGTTCTGGGAACGTACACTGGTTCCCATGCCTTCACAACTTCGTTCCAGTATTCCTTATACTTGGAATACTGTCTTTTACCTTTGTTCTTTGTCTACTTTTAAATCCTTTAAGGATTTTAATTTAATTTAAATCCTTTAAAGATCCACTTGATAATGTCTCTTCTAGAAGGCTTCCCTGATTTCTCTAACTGGGAACAAACTGCTTCCAAAGACCTCTCATCTCTGTTTTGTATATATATTTAACATGTACTATTGTGTATATATGGCAGATACCAACTGATGCTTTTAACAGTTCTGAGCTCTGTAATTCACTTGATAAAACTGTAAGTGGTATGATCATGTATAAAAAATGCCTATTTTATAATTATTTACTCTTCCTCTACTTGTCAAATTGTTAGATACAAAATGCTCTTGGATTTAGGGCGTCATAATGCCTTAGAGTAAGCAAAGTTGAAAGAAAGGTTTTATTGACTTATCTTACCCATAATAATTGAATTTAATCATGTAAATTCTGTCACTTCTTATAGTGGCTCTTATTCTTCCTCCTAACCCTTTAATCCTTTAATTTTTGTACTTCTGGATTTGTACTCAGACTTGAATGGCATCACCTCCAAAAGCATTTATTGCATACCATTATGATGAATGAAAACCCAGAAAGACAGAGGTTTAGAGTAATTAAAAATCAATTTATTAATTAGACTACTAATAATAAATTGGTGGTCAGTGGTTCAAAGGTTAATTTGGATGATATTTAAAATAATAATCATAACTGATTAAATTTAGAATACTGAAGGAAACCTTGCATAGTTATATACTCTGGGACTATTGCATTTTTAATCTGTACTTTCTTTTAAAAATTTTGCTTCAGTATTTTTTTTTTGAGGTTATCTAATATATTGATGCCTACACTGGACTTTGCAGTTTTGTACTTTTTCCATGAATCATCTATTTTAGTTGTATCCTGGCCAATTAGAATGGCTTAATAGTGGCTAACACATTGTTAGGGATTGTGCAAGAAGTGTTGATATTTGCCTATGTTATTTTGTTGCTTAGTGCATCAATTTAGCTTTGTTTTGTCACTCCCCTGGAGTTCTGGGTTTTTTCCTCTTTGAAGTCAATGTCTGGAGGAGGGGCACAAGCAACAACTTGAAATTCTAAGCTCTGTTAATTTACCCAGTGTTATCAAGGTGGTATAATGCAGGGGTCACAGCACTACTCTCATTATACAAAATATTCATTCTTTATGTGCATTTTTTAGGAAATACAGTATAGATATTTAAAATTGAAATAGTGAAATAGTCCTTACTTGAATTTGCTGAAAACAGTGATTCATATATCCTAGTGTTCTGTCTCTGTGTCCTGCAAAGGTGCTAATTAATTCGATTCTAACCCTTAACATGAGCATTATGTGTCCAGTTAGAAGTACTTGGTTCAGGCACCAGTCTACAAAATCAGTTCCACCATGGTTTCCATTGCTACTTAGTTCCACTACCAAGGTCTTTCGTTATAATATAAGTGTTATCTCCCTTTCCATGTGGATAGCCAATGGAGTTTCTTCAAAGGGAAGGAGTACATTACAATTTGTCCCACTGCAGTTACTGCTGCCTCTAGCCTTGGACAGAATGCAGATTCCCACATGTGGCAAAGGATGTAACGTTGCCTGAATGAAAGGCACACGGCATAGCAAGATGAACACTAGATTTGGATTCAGGAGAGACCAGGATTTGAATCTCAGCTGTGATGCTCACAAGATGTGTGACAGTTGAGTGAGTTACTTATCTTAAACCTTATTTTTGAAATCTATAAAGTGGGGTTAATAATACATGTACAGAGAACATGGGAGGCAGCATGGTAGAACACCTTGAGCCGAGGACCTGAAGTAAGTAAGTTCTTAGTTTGAATCATACCTCAGACTGGCTATGAAATGGGAGACAAGTTACTTAAACTCTCTCAGCCTCAGTGTCCCCATCTGTAAAATGAGGATAATAGAAACAGTTGCTTAACAGGGTAGGCAAAGATCAAACGTAGAATACATGGCCAACTTTAAAAATTATTACCATAGGAATGCTAGCTATGATCATTCAGTTGGGGGCTTGCTGTGAAGAAACCATGGTCTGTATGTACCTTAATCTGCTGCGTTAATGTGTGCGTCATTGTTATGGATAAAGCCAATAGATGGGAGCATATTTTAATATCAAGCTATTGTTCATGACTTCACATTCAGTGCACCTTCGGGGAGAGGAACTGAAGTTACCAACAATAAGCTGGAAGACTGATGACTTTGATAACAATAACAGCATTGTATAGTACATAGCATTTGTATATACTATGTGCAAGTACTATGCTGGAAAGTAAGTGTTATGATTAACCCCATTTTACAGTAGAGGAAACTGAGACAGGCAGAGGTTATGTAACTTGTCCAGACCCACCCTAGTATGAAGCGTCTGAGGCAGGATCCAGGCCCAGGACTCTGATCTGTGTTGGCACCTAGCTTTAAGGAAGATGTTCTGCTGATTATTCATAATATTCATTTTTTGAGGATAGTGGTCCTTGCTTTCATCTAAGGATCATATCCTTGTCTCCAACCTACTTTTCTAGGCTTATTAAATGTAATCTTTATATGTTATGTCTTCCACATTCCAGTCAGATTGACTTGCTTGCTATTCTCTAAACTCCTCCAATTGATATTCCACTTCCATATCTTTGTAGAGACTTTCTTCCATGTCTGGAAGGCATTTTATCCTTACCTCAAACTTTTAGAATCTCTGGTTTTCTTTTTGGCTCAGTTCAGTTGATACTTATTATGGGAAACCTTTCCTGTTTCCTTTACTCATTAACGTCTCTACTTCCTCAAATTATTACGTATATACTCTTCTGTCTAACATGTTCTACATCCCACCCACCCCCTCATTGTAAATTTCTTGAGGGAAAGGGTTATTTTCATTTTTTCTTTTCCCAGGATCTAGCATCATACCTTGTATATGGAAGATATCTAATAAAAGTGCTTATTAGATTGGATTGGATTCCCTCAGTTCATCAGCAGTGCACAATCTGTGGACACAGTGTTGTCCACATACGTATATGAATATGCAAGAGATTAGCTAAGCCTCCAAATTGTTGCACTCTGACACCAAGAGAAGTTCTATTAGAGAGCTTGGTTGTTCTCCTCAATATAAGTATCAAAATATTAGAATTTACCCTAAAATACCAAATTTCATTTGATAATCTATTATAGGTTTATTTTCTATTTATTTAACTATTTCCTTGAAAAAATCCATTTCTATTTTCAGCCTTTATTGTCCATTAGGATAACAAGCTATTTGTTTAATATTCCTTCTATAGGTATGCTTAACCATTGTAAAAGTATAGTATAATTTAATTACATATATTTGTCATAAATTATCTCTTTGAAAATTTGAATTTTGTTGAATCAGTCCATTTTTTATATTTGTCTGTATCCAGATACATTTAAGTCTCATTGACCTTCTTTTACATGAATAAACCTATGTTTGTCTTATCTTTTTCTCTTTAAAATTCTTTAACTTTAAATCACTTCATCTTTGAATCTTTCCTAGTTTGATGTACTCTAATTTTTTAGCTAATTCTCCTTTGCAGGGGTATTTTAGCTTCCATTTTCTGGCTTTCTCCTCAATTCTTATAGTTACTTGAGGCCATGACCCTAACTGAACACCTTGTTCTGAGAATGGAAGAACCATAATATTTGAAAGAGTTAAAATGGTATTTTCTGGCTTTGTTTTGTTTTGCTGTGTTTGCAACACCTTTCTTTATGATGCTGTGCATTTTGATATGGTCCTAATAATACTTGGGTCTGATATCTTCAAGAAACAGTGAACGGTAGTGATTCCTAGGTCTCTTTTATGTCAGAGAATTATCATTTTAAACTACATATAAAATCATTTTCCCCCAATTTAATTACCCTATATTTATCTGTGGTAAAGTTCATCTGCTATTTTTATGCCTATTGATGCAATCTTTTGATTGCTCTTCAGAATTTTGAGCTCTTCAGAATTTATCACTTATAGCTTTTTATGACTCAGAAGAACCAACTCAGTGTATTCTGTAAAATCACAGACTTTATGTGACTTCCTAATGTTTTGAGATTCCCCAGAGTAGAACTGATGGAATTCCAGCTAAGCTATTTAAAATTCTAAAAGATAATGCTGTTAATATGCTGTACTCAATATGTCAATAAATTTGGAAAACTCAATAGTGGCCACTGGATTGGAAAAGATCAGTTTATATCCCAGTCTTAAAGAAGGGCAATGCCAAAAAATGTTCAAATGACCAAACAATTGGGCTCATTTCTCATGTCAGCAAGGCTTTGCTTAAGATTCTGCAAGTTAGGCTTCGGCAATCTGTAAACCGAGAATTAGAAGAGTAGGCTGGTTTTTGAAGAGGCAGAGGAACTAGAGACCAAATTGCCAGCATTTATTTACTAAATTATGGAGAAAGCCAGGGAGTTCCAGAAAGACATCTACTTCTACTTCATTGACTACACTAAAGCCTTGGATCACAACAAAATGTGGCAAGTCCTTAAAGAGAGGGGAGTACTAGATCATTTTTCTTGTCTCCTGAGGAACCTATATTCAGACCAAGAAACAAAAGTTAGAACTGAACATGGAACAACTGTTTTGTTGTTTTAAGATTGAAAAAAAGAGTACAAGATTGTATACTGTCATTTTATTTAATGTATACGCAGAGTACATCATGTGAGATGCCAGGCTGAATGAATCAAAAGTCAGAATTAAGGCTGCCAGGAGAAATACCTACAATCTTGGATATGCAGATAATACTGTTGGATGGCATAAAGTGAGCAAGAGTTAAGAAACCTCTTGATGAGGGTGAAAGAGGAGAGTTGTAAAAGCTGATTTGAAGATTGACATAAAACTCCCCCACTAAGATCTTGGCTACTGATTCAGTCAATTCCTGGCAAAATAGAGGGAGAAGAAATGGAAGCAGTATCAGATTTTATATTCTTGGACTTGAAGAGCACTGCAGATGGTGACTGCAGCTGTGAAATTAAAAGAAGCTTCCTCATTGGAAGGAAAGCTATGGCTAATCTTGACAGAATACCCTTGCTAACAAAGGTCTGCATGGTCAAAGCTATCATTTGCTTTGACATGTATGACCATGAGAGTTGAATTGTAAGAAAAGTTGAGTGCCACAGAATCAGTGTTTTCAAATTGTGGTACTGGACATGACTTTTGAGAGTCCTTTGGACAGCAAGGAGATCTTATCAGTTAGTACTTTAAAAAATCAATTCAGACTGTTCACTGGAAGCTCAAATATTGAAATTGAAGCTTAAATACTTTAGCCACATAGTCAGAAGAGAGCACGCCTTGGAAAAGACCTGATGGTGGGAAAGAATGAAGGCAAAAGAAAAAGGGAATGGCAGAAGATAAGATGGATAGGGTCATGGAAACCATGAACATGAACTTGGTCAGACTTTGGGAGATAGTGGAGGATAGAAGATCTTGGAATACTATGGTCTATAAGATCAGAAAGAGTCAGATATGACTGAAGGATACAACAACAATAACAATGGAGAATCCCAATTAATATACATGGTTATATGGTACGTTCCTGATAAGTTGTACTGTTATTCCCATGCTATGTGGTTGGTTGGTTGGTTCCAATAAGCTGTGGATAACAGTAGATCTGAGGGTAGGGCATTAGACCAGGACTTGAAAAGATAAAGCAGATGCTGAAATCTGACCGTAAGCACATGTTGAAGAGATGGTCTGGATTCTGGATTTATAGAGAAGTCAAGAGTCAGAAAGAAACAGTGGGTCACTTCCTGGTAAGCAGTCAGGAGAAAGACTGCAAATAGAAGCTAGAAGTCAAAGCATGTCAGTGGTCAATTCCAGGCAAGCAGCCAAGAGCCAGAAAGTATACAAAAGGAGGAGGTAACGGCAAGACAGTGAGTCAGACATTCAAGAGCAGGTTGTTTCCAATGTACACGTAGACTGTGCCCCAAATATTCATTTGTACCTATATAAAATGAGAGGGTTGAACAGGATGATTTCTAAGATCCTAATATCGTTAAAATCTTGTGATATTTTTATTCAAATACAGTTGTTGTTTAGAACTAGATCTTCTGTTTAGAATGCAAAATCCTTCATAATCTAACTCTTTTCCCCCCTTTAGGATCTTATATCCTTGTACACTATGATCCAGTGACACTGGTCTCATTGATTCTTGAATAATCCACTCTCTCTCCCAACTCCATGTAATTTCAGTGGCTATCTTCATCTTTACCTTCTGGCTTCCTTCAAATCTCAGCTAAAGTCCCACCTTTTGCAAGAAGGCTTTCTCAGTTATTTTTAACCTTAATGCTTTCTCTGTTGACTAACTCCAATTTATTGTATACATATCTATGTACATTTTTGTTTCCATGTTGTCTCCCTCTTTAGGTGGTGAGCTCCTTGAGGGTGGGAATTTTTCCCCTTTGTAACTTCAGCTTTCAGTATAGTAATGCTTGTCACATAGTAAGCACTTAATAAATACTTGTTGGCTTGACTTATCTGAAACAATGTTATACATAGCGATTAGGTTCTCAAGTTAGACTATAAAAATCTGTTTAAACCATAATGTATCTGAAATACTATATGTTTGCCATAAAAAATTTACAGTAGTGTTGTTGCTATACCAGTAATCAAATAAAGAAAAGAAGAAACCTTTAAAAGTCATTTAATTCTGTTTCTCAAAGAAAAGAATATTTCATTAGAGAAATCTGGAAATCTTTCGTGGAAAAGGGAACTTATAAGCACATTGCAAGACGTTAAAAATTAATGGTAATGTCTCCTTTGGGACATTTTTAAAACTATATTCTAGCACTAGGAACCTTGAGTTAACTTTCCTTTTAGTAGTCAAAGAAAGAGAGAGAGAAACTAAGAAACTGTCAAGAATTTAAAGAGAGTGGGGAATTAGAAATGGGGTCAAAAGTATGTCTATAAATTCAGAATCCTGACTAATTTTCAGTATCTGGAATAATTGGAAATAATAAAACAAGCAAGGTGAAGAAAAAATTGAAGCTCAAGATAAGGAAGGTGACATTAAGAAAATACTTAGCCACTTTAAATTAGTTCCTATCTTTAAATTCAGTTATATCCCAAGATACCCAAGAATTTGCAGATGAGATTACAAAGTCATTTGAAATAACCTCTAAGGAATAATACAGACAGAGAGTTACCAGAAGGGTTAATATTGGCAAACATTGTCATGATTTTCAAGAAGGAGAAAAAAATCAAATTCTGGAAATTATTTCCCTGCCATTGACCTCTGGCAGTATCTTAGAGCAGACATGGGGACTCTGTGACCTCGAAGACCTTTGGGGGTTGAACTTGAGGACCTAGAGGTCCATGTGTGGCCTTGAGGCTGCAGGGTCCCCACCCCTAGTCTAGATCATACCATTAAATAGATGACTTATAATGTGTTTTGAAAAGATAGTTGTTATGCTTAGGAGCCAGTATGGGTTCATATTCAAACCTCCTATTCTTTTTTGATAGAATTATTAGGCTGGGAGATCAGGGGAATAGCAGGCACAAAATCAAGGATAACATTTAAACTTAGAAAAGACATTGGACATAATCCAATTATACTTCCCCATTTTGCAAATGACAAATCCAGGTCCATATACCTTAATAAACTGCTGAAACTCACATGGCAAGAAAAAAAGCAGTCATGACCAAACTCAAGTTTGTTGACTGCCAATTTATTACTTTTTCTACTCTATTATTTAAGTCAGAATTTCATTTTATTTTATCAAATTGTTACAAAGTTCTGAATGAGGTTATATGTATATATATATATGCAACTTTATAAGAAAATAGATGGGTAGAAGAAATCTAATACAATAATTCTTTTGCTGCTCTATGAAGGTTTCAATAGAGGAATCTAGTATAGAAACATGTTACAGATAATATGAAGACTGGTATGAAAAATAAAAACAATTGAGAGGAGAATAGAGGGTATTTATGTAGTATTTTAAGGTTTGCAAATATTTGCAATATTATTTTTTGATCCCCCCAGTATTCCTAAGAGGTCATTGTTATAATTACCATTTTATAGTTGAGGCAACTGAGGCAGACAGGTTAAATGACTTGCCCAGGGTCACAGAGCTAGTAGTTCTCTAAGACTAATTTTGAATTTGAATTTTCCTGAGTTTCCTGTGCTTACTGAGTCCTGAGCTCTATTTCCTGTGCCACTTAGCTCCTCTATAGATTAAGTAGTTTTCCAGAGTTGTACATATATTGAGTCCATGAAGAGGGATTTGAATTTAGATTATCTTGATTCCAAGTCCAGTGCCATGTCTGCTGGAACCATCTAGCTGTTTCTGATGATGGAGGTTATTAAAGCATGGCAGAAAACCTAAGCCTGGAGGGACAGGATTCTGGGGGTGGGGGGAAGATTGTGGTAGAGGGAGAATAGGGTTGATGTAGTAAGTGCAAGTTTTGAGAGAGCCTACTTAGGAGCCAGGTACTATATGCATCAATCCTGGAGCTATGAAAGAATATTTTATAATAGCATCAAGAGGGAATTGAAGGGAATTAGAAAAAATGAAACTTTAGACTTTCATAGAAGCTTAACTTAGTAGGGGAGCTGAGAGACCATCTTGTCTAACCTCTCAGAGCAGGAATTTCTTCAGTTTGTCACTGACAGCTAAACATCTACCTGTGTTTGAACACTTCCAGTGACAGAGTTTATTGATTTATTCAACAAGCATTCAATGACCACTGTGGTGTCAGGTGCTGAACACCCAAAATCCAAAAGGAGTCTTGGATCTCAAGAGGTTCAAATCTATTTGTAAGGGTGAGGAAAGGTAAATAAAATTACATATAGGGCATTCCAAAAATACTAATTCTGTTTTAAGCTTTACTTGATTAAAATGACACTAGGACTTTTGGGACACCCTGGATACATATATACATATATGTACATAAATTATATAAAAGTATTATGTAATACTCATGTGTTGAAGTTATGTACACATATGTGATATTCACTATTGTTCAAAGAAAAATTGTATGAAACATCAATATATACATACATTTATAGAATAAATGTATGTGTACACACAAAAAATAATTTTTGTGGGTAAGAATGGTAAAAACAACTAGTAATTGATCAGTAGTCAGGGTAGGCTTCCTGTAGGAGGTGCCACTTGAACTAAATGTTGAAGGTAGTTAGAGTTTTCTATGAGGCAGAGGAGAGGAAGAGGTACCTCCTGGTCAGAGTAGACATTATGTCAAAGGTATCAAAGATGGCATTTCCTTTATAAGGTGGAGCAAGAGGACCAGTTTGATGAGAATGCAAAATGCTTGACGGAGAGTAATGTGCAACCAACCTAGAAAGAGTGACTGGACCATTTGTGAAAGGCTTTCAAAAAGCCATCAGTGGAATTTTATAGTTTATCTTAGAGGTAAAGGGCAACCTCTGAACCTTCTGGGTCAAAGAAGTGAAACTACAAGTTTCATAAGTCTGTGGAGGATAAGTTGGAAGGAGGAGAGAATAGAAGCTAGGTGGTTGGTTTAACGCTACCGTGTTAGTCCAGGCAAGAGATGATGAAAATTTGATAGAGGGATAGCTGTGTGAGTATCGATCAGTACTAGAGATGATGGGGAAGCAGAACTGGTAAAACTTGCCAACTGGGAATATGAAGCATGAGGGAGAGAGAAAAATTGAGGATGACTCTGAGGTGATAAACCTGAATACTTTCAACCGAAATGGAAATTTGGAAAATGGGAAAGAAGGGGAAGAAACATAATGTTTACTGCTTTGTATACATTGGGTTTGAGATATTTAGCAGGGCTTTATTTGGTAATGTCCATAAGGCAGCTCATGATGTGGTATTAGACTTCAGGAGAGAAACTGGGATAATCTACTTATAGATAATTCTAATTTTGGAATGTCTTCCTTGGGATGACCCAGAATGTACATCAACTCATTGGTTCTAGTTTACCTTTTAGAATTATGCAAATTTAGGTTAATCCTTCCGCTATGTGATACTTTTCACACCTTTTATGAACTATCTTTAATCCTGTGAATCTTTTATTTACTCTATACATGCCCAATTTTATCATTGTCAATTATATGCCATAGTTTTCAGAACCTTTAACATCTTGTTCACATTCCTTTGACTATTCTCCAATAAGTCAATGTCCTTAAAATGTGGTACTCAAATATTGATTCAGCAATCATTCATTCTAAAAGTATTTGTGAAACACATTCTATGTACAAGACAGATGGAGTCTCACGAAGGGCAAATTATAGTGAGATTGTTAACCTCTCTTATATGCTGGATGCTATTTATATCAATGTAGTCTAAGATACATTTTTTTTTTCAAAGTAGCCATGTCATATTGTTGGCTCATACTGAACATGAAGTTATAAAAAATCCTTACTAGAAATTTTTTCTGTATGAACTGCTATTTAAATGGTTCTGCCTCATCATATACTCATGTAGATTATT
The DNA here is from genome assembly GCA_028658325.1 of Potorous gilbertii. Lineage (NCBI taxonomy): Eukaryota > Metazoa > Chordata > Mammalia > Diprotodontia > Potoroidae > Potorous > Potorous gilbertii. Next base: position 17,841,902 of record CM053773.1, on the reverse strand, counting down.
TTAAAATCTGTTTATTTATTATTTATTTATTTGTTATTGTTATTTTTGTGGGCAAGAATGGTAAAGACAACTAGTACTTGATCAACAATCAGGGTAGGCTCTCCCAGACTAATAATCTATCAATTTGCAAACCACAAAAATAATAATAAATTATTTTTTATAAATAATATTTATTTATTCATTTATTATCTGATCATGTGTGTGTTTGTGTATGTGTGTGCATGAGAGAGACAGAGAGACAGGGATACAGAGTCAAAAACAGAGAAAGAAAAGAGAAAAGAGAGAGGGAGCAAAAGCAGAGAGGGAAAAGAGGAGAGAGATGAGAGCCTTTATATAAGGTGATGAGCCTCCTCTACAAGTTACAAGAATGTTAAACCAGACATTTTCCAAGACAGAGAATGAGCATCTTCCAGGTTGGCATTAATAAATACTTGGTCCACAGTTCTATCATTCTGCCTAGATTTCTCTGCCTTTTTCTATAAGGATATATTTTAAGTGACTTTGTTAGTTATCTTGCTGAAACCAGATAGGATGGAGAGAACAGTGGAGTTAGTGTTCTAATTTAAACTCTTCTTTTTATGTATTGGATCTCAGAAAAGTAATTTTATGCCTATGGGCCTCACTTTACTCATTTGTAAAATGCTGTGGTTAGACAAGATAATCTATAAAATCCCTTCCATGAATTAAATTAGATAATACTGTATCTAACTAGGATGGTGACCTTGAATTCTTGAAGACCATGCCCAAGCTGTTAAAGTTTGTACCAAGTGGGAAAGGCATTGAGCATCATTCTGGTTACTGATTTTGTTTTCATTTTGAGGACCAGTTTAGCTAAGTATGTAGAGAGGCTCAGCACTGAGATGTTGGTCACTAGATGATATATTCTTTGGCCATGGTAACCCATGAAACAAAGAAAAATAAAAACAGACCTCAGCCCCTATCCACTTCTACAATCACAATGATAGAATGGAGGAACAGGGCAGGAATAAGTTATCAAGAAAATTTATCAACATTAGGTTAACCGTGTTGGTATTCTAAATATGATGAGAGACAGCATGACATAGTGGATAGAGAGCCAGCTGCAGAATCAAGAAGACCTGGGTTCGAGTCTCACCCCTGATACATACTAGCTGTGTGATCCTGGAAGTTATTCAATCTCTCAGTGCCATAGACAACTCTCTAAGATTGTTAGTTGCGAGAAGGTGCCAACTTGCATTGGTTGAATTTTCCTTACCTAGTAGATCCTTATGCCAAGGAAAGCATAGCTTCAAACCTCTTCCTCTAAATATGAGCTTTCTGTTCCACAACCACCAAATTGAAGTGCTACTGAAGGAACATAACCAGCTCTATATTGACATTCTCAGTATAAACAAAACTGGAAGTAATAAGGAAATTACAGCTAGATTAAAGGATAGCTCACATATTCTACTTAAAAGGTTAGAAACTTGCTAGAGGCAAAAAGAGACATCATTCCAAGGAACACTTTGCCATCTTGCTTGGTAGTGCTCACAATGAGCAAAACCTGGTGGTCTTTTTAGACCACCATGAATGCAATTTCAGACTCTACACCAATAACTTCTGGAGAGGATGAAGAGGTTAAAAAAATCTTGAGAAAATTTGTCTAGATCCTTCAGTTGAAGCCACTAAAATATATAGGTACTTCCAGTAGTCAATCAGTAAGCATTTATTAAGCACCTATTATGTTCTAGGCACTGTTTCCATGAAAAGGTAGTGACTGGGGAATAGAAAGGAGAATGTGTTTTGAGATTCTGGAAGAAAGGAATCAAAAGCATAGAGACTCCTTGGAAACCTCATTACTCTTTTTCATTCATGGTTCTTTTTTGTAATAAAAATAAGTTCCTGGAAGTTCCTGGATAAGGAGAATTTCACACTAGGGAATTCTAGTTCATCTGTTGGTAGAGTGAGAATGATATCTAAGGTCACTTTGCAATACAGAGATTCTTTGATTCTTTTTTAGGATCTTTATTTTGGGGGTAGGAGATCTGCCTTCTTATCTCATTTGTATCATACTTTATTTATTAAATGGCTCTTTGAAAGTGAGGCTGGTCACCTTGCACAGCCCTCTCTTACTTAAATCCAATTCACTTGCAAGTGATGGAGTCACCTTCTTGATGTCGTGGTCCTCTCTGAGAATGAAGGACAAACAATATCAACTCAGTGTATTGTTTTGAAGAATATGAGTGTATTTGTTGTATTAAATGGATTATAAATTTATAATCAAATAATCATCTTGAGTTTTTCTCTGACTTGCCAATCATGCTTCCTGTAAGTTACAGGCATTGCAAAAAAAAACAAAAACAGAAGCAAACAATATCAAAACCTGGAACTTTTCATCTTCACATAATTAAATTTGATGACTTCAATAGACCTTTGCAAATATTTTTGTGTTTTTTCTCAGTGATTAGGATGGAAAATGAGCATTTATCTGCATGCCCAGAAAATGAAAGCAACCATGGCAAAGATGAGTAAAATTTTTAGTAAAAATTGAAAATCTACCATGCCGTAACTGGCATCTATTTCAGTAAACTGCTGATGAGCCCATAGAAATATGTTATCTCTAGGAATGCCACTATGCTGTTAAACAGCATAGGACTACAAAGATAAGTGAAAGTCCATATGAAATAAAATGTAAAATAAAAAGGTAGAATTAGAAGCATAGAGTATGCACTTATTACATTTCTAAAACTATATTCAGATGGAAATGGACAAAGAAATTAGAAGGATACAGAGAGCTTATTGGTAGTAATTTAAGTGTTTTTTCACAGTAAGTATTTCAGAATGAAAATAAAAGTTCCCTTTCCTTTGTAAAATTAGCTACTTTACATTAAAAACTTTTTGTCATTTCCATAATATTGATATAAATGACAAACATTTGTTAGATGTGATTTTTTTCTATGTAGAAATTTTAAAAGATCTATCTCTAAATTTGGCTGAATTGTATGGATCAAGTTTGCTTAGGTGGTTAGAGAAATTATGGATGGCTGATACTTTCATAGATTGTCATTTTAGAATATAGTTATTTGTACAGATTGGGGATTGGACTCTGCTTCTACTTTGATTATATGTGGAAAAGGTAAATAAATCATATTTGAAATGAAACTTAGAGACTCAGTAAGTACTTTTTCTTCAAGTAAAACAACTAAATTTTTTAAAGGGGAAAGTTCTCCTATGGGCTTATTGTATCTTGTGATAATCTCTTCAAAAAGCATTACTTTTGTGAAATTTTCATATTATGTTTTTTCTCTTAGTTTTGAAAATGTTGGATAACCATTATGAACTGTCAAGGGAATATTTCAGTGACTTTTTTCCCTATTAGTGACATTTGACTTAAAATTTATAAGTGTTGGCCAAAAAAAATAATCTTAGAAACCAAAGGAATTATATTTATCTCTGAAGTTTAACAAAAAATCACAATGAAAGTAGTTGTATTATGTATGTATCAGATTAAAACCAACCAAAATGACTCAAATGTCAAGGAAAATGACTCACCAAATATATTCAAAATTTTATGTACTAGGACTCAGACTTTCCTAGGATTGAGTTGCTTCTTTTTGGTGAGGTTGAGGGGTGGGAAATACTGAATGGCATTCTGGAAATGGTGTAAGGGATATCAATGAAGAAATGTATGACTAGAAAAAATGCTGAGCCAGTTTTGAGCTAAGATTCTTCTTTAACAGATGAACAGTGCTGTACGGGTGATTGGGAAATATCAAAAGATATTTTTTGATATATATTATTATATATATATATCAAAAAATATCAAAAGGCTAATAGTATATAGGGAAGTGCTGTGTTAAATAGAAGAGTGTGGACAAGTATTATGCATACTGAGAAAACATGGATGGGTTATGAGGCTATTTCTTGTTTATTCCACAGTTTTCCACTTACCCCCTGCCCATCCCCCAGTCTTCAATCTTTCCCTAAGGACTGGTTCTGTGTCAGCTGCCTACAACAGGACAAATTTCCTCCATCTTGAAAAACATCCCCAATAGACCTTACCTTCACCTTAACCTATCCTCTTACATCTCTTCTCCCTTTCACAGTTAAATTTTTAGGGGAAAAAGCTATACCTATAGTGTCCACTTCTCTCATTCATTTCTCAACCTTTGTAATTTGACTTCCAATTTCATCACTGAAGCTGCTCCCCTAAAATGACTAATGATCATTTATTTAATTGCTAAATCTTCAAAGTTTGTGTCCATTTTTATTCTCAACCTGTGATGGATAGTTAGTCACACATGGATATTCTCTCTCCTCTCTGGTTCTTCTCCTACCTGTCTGATTTCTCCTTAGTGTATTTCACTGGATCTATATCTGTGTCATAACAACTACCTATGGGTGTTCCCCTTGGTTACCTCATCAGCTCCCATTTGGTTTGTCATCTATCTACAGCATATATCCCAGACTCCTAAATTCTAGTCATTCCACATCTGATTGACTTAGACATTTCAAAGTGGATGACCTACAGGCACCTGAAATTCAATATGCTCAAATCTGAACACATTATCTTCCTCTAAGAATCTTCCAGTGACTCCAACCTTCTTGTTGACTCTTATATGACACCATTTCCTAATTCCATGCATTTTCACTGGTCTTCAACTGTGTCCGGAATGCTCTCTCCCCTTTGCCTCCTGGCTTTCTTGGCTTCCTTCAAATCTCAACTAAATCCTACCTTCTGAAAGAAGGCTTTCCCAGTCCTCTTTAAGGTTAGTCTTTCCTAGGAGATTATTATAAATTTTCTGTATATGTCTTGTTTGTTCATAGTTGTTTGCATGTTTTTTCACCACATTAGATAGATTATAAGCTCTTTGAGGGCAGATATGGTTTTTACCTTTTGTTACACTTGTACAATTTCTGGCACAGAATAGGCACTTATATATGCTTATTTACTTCCCCCCTCACCGTCTGTCTGTCTTCAGAACTTGCTTATTTTGATTGAGAATACGTTCATCCTTCCATCATTCAGGTTCAAAACTTCTACGTTGTCCTTGAATACTTACTCTGTTGGCTGACATATCCAGCTAAGTTGCCATATGTTGTCGTTTCTACCTTCACGGTATCTCCTGTATCTGTCACTTTTTTCTTCTACTCATGTGATCTCCATTCTGGTTTAAGATATTCTTGCTTGAGCTTTTGTAGTAGTTTTCTAATTGGTTTTCTTTCCTCAAATTTCTTGTCTCTCCAAACCATCATTCACATATTTAGCAAAGTGATTTTATTAAAGTGGAGGTCTGATCTTGTTACTTCCCCACTCAACAAACTCTAGCATCTCTATTGCCTCTAGAATGAAATATAATCTTTTAAAGTCCTTCATGACTTGGCCTCAGTTGACTTTTCCAGACTTACCATACATTTCTCCTTGTCTTGTATTCTATGGCCTAGTCATACTGACCTTGTTAACATTTCTTATATATAACATGCCATCTGTTGTTTCCATTAATTTGCACTGGTTTTCTACCAATTAAGTGAGATAGTATTTGTAAAGTGCTTAGAACAGTACCTGGCAATATGTTTAATAAAATCTTCCTTTCCTTCCCACGATTTCTCCCTCCGCTTTTCTCCCCTCCCTAATGCCTCCCTCCCTTCTTTCCTACCTTCCTCCTTCCTCTTTTCCTCTCTTCTTCCTTCTTCCCCTCCTACTTGAATACTTTTCTGGATTGCCAGCTGCTAATATCCTTTCCCATGGCAGTTTGCCTTGTTCTGACTGTGAGTGTGCGTGTGTGTACATATACGTAATAAACATTATATATATGCACATATTTACATGTTCCACCCACCCTTGCTCCCCAGGATGTGGGGGAGCTATGTATAGTAACAAAGTGCTGCACTTGTATTATTTCATTGAATTCTTTGAACAGTCTTGTGAAGTGCTACTGTTACCCTCATTTTGCAAATGAATAAATGGACAAAGAGAGATTATGTGACTTGCTCAGGATCGCATAGATAATAAATGTCTAAAGAGGGATTTGAACTTAGGTCTTCCTGACTTTAAGTCCAGTTCTTTTACCCACTAGTTACCTCAGTATTATTTTTGTATAACAATGTCAAGAGGCAGCTAGATGACTCAGTGGATAGAGTGCTGGGCCTGGAATTAGGAAGACCTGATTTCAGATTTGACCTCAGACCCTCACTAGTTTGTAACCCTGGGCAAATCACTTAACCTCTCTTTAATCCACTGGAGAAGGAAATGGCAAACCACTCTAGTGTCATTGTCAAGAAAATCCCATGGATAGTATAATCCACAGGCTCATGAAAGGTTGAAAAAGACTGCACAAATGAACAGCTATTCAAAGATTGTACCCAGTATATCCTAGGTATTTAATAAATGCTTGTTCTTTGATTTATCTGCATCCTTAGAAGGAATTTTCACTTCCATCAGATCACAAATTAGTGAAGTATATAAGGAATTATATACCTCTTGTGCACAAAGCCCTATGCTGGGGTGGGCTGAGATTCAAAGTTTGGATAAAATCTTTCCTGCTGAATTCTGAAAATTAGTCAGGAAATAATGAATCATTTATAATATGATAGTACTAATGAATTTGTGAAAGAATCTTCCTCTTTAAATTTGTTTAATGACTTCCTTTGATTAAATTATACAGTGAATTTTCCTTAGTTTTAGATGTGTTTTATTTGCTTAGCATTTCAGTCACAACTCTACAAGTGTCTAAAAATAATTCAAATACTTTTTATCTTTAATGAGATGACTTAAACTTAGTAGGTAATAAGAAGCAGAAAAAGTTCTGAGTTTCTTTATGTGATTTATAAGCCTATCAGGAATTTAGAAGCTAGTGAAATTCTATGTAAAACTCTTAGGAACATCAATAGACATTCATTAAATACCCACTACGTGCCCGGCACTGGTGTGAAAGAGAGAAAAGTGAAACAGCGCCTAGCCTCAACATATAATTAATTGCCTTTATAAATATACATAGCACATGTACAGATATGAATAAACACTCTAGTAGAGATTTGATTATAACAAAGCTTACAAGCATCTAGTTTAGTGGGTTATTCTGCTACTTGTCAAAATATTGATTTTAAAATAGGTAATTTAACAGTTGATGGTGGTTCAGTTTAAAGAGCTTTTTCCCCTCTCCCTCCCAGTCCCCCATTTATTTTAGAGCTGCAAAATAAAAATATTCCAAAATCATTGTTCCATGTGCTGATGCTATTGAAAAGAAAATTCCTTTTTGTAAGCTGTTTCATTACTTCTATTTTGTATCCTGACAGTTTTACATCTAGTTGGAATTAAGGCAGATGTTATAGTTAATCTACTCACAGGGTGGCTCCCTGTGCTGGGCTAATTAAAAATGCTGTTGTAGAGACGAAATGTCCATTAACATGGAGGGGATGGAGAGGTTGTGGGAATAGGGGGAGGGGAGAGATTCAAATGCTGACTGGTTTCTAAGGGTAATTTTTCTTTTCTTAAATAACCTCAGGTGTGGGTCAAATGTTTTGAATTGAATTCATTTTGCTTTATCATAAAAGGCTTTTTTTGGCCCTTAGAAGGAAGAATAGTTGAGGCAAAAACTTATGTCGTAATTGACCATTTTCTCTATTTCCTTGTCACCCTGGTTAGCACATGGAGCAATGAGTCCCCCCTTGAGAATTGTGGACAGCTGGATGGATGCATTCCCCCCTGCTGGCCTATGAAGTGTCACTCTGAACTTCTGCCAAAGACAATGGGGGAGGGGAGAGGTCACTTAAGGACTGTCCAAGGCATTCTCTTTCTCCTCAGAGTCCTGGGCCCTTGTTTCTTCCTTCACTGTTAGCCAGTGCTGGGAGCCCGGATACTTGCTGCTGACATTTCCTCTTAGGGTTAGCCATATAAATGCTATTTTTTAAATTAGCCTTTTGTGAGTATCTATATCTCTCAGTATTCACTAAAGAGGGAAACAGATTTTTTTTTACTGTCGTCATGACCAGCATCATAATTGAGATTGGTGAATAATCTTACTTACATTTAGGGTAAATTTTTTTAAAAGTATCACTGAATGGAAGGGAAGGGATATAGTGGTCTGTGTTTTTTGATAAGGTTATGTGATTTCCTTTTCCTTTCCTCTTTAAAGAGACCATTCTATGGCTAATACATCATGAAAAGTCAAAAGGAAGTACAAACAATTACCATAGAAAGTCAAATCTTTTCCATTCACTACTGTTTTCTACTGTTTGTGACTTGTCTGCCTGGTTGTTACAAAGTAAGGAAAAACCTGGGTCTGTTTATCTGTTCTTCCTCAGTAACATGGGGTTTCATTGACATCACCTGCTACATGTATCAGGAAAATTATGACAGGATCTGCTTTAACTAGTGCAGGCAGCATTTCCAACTAATCAATACAAAGCATTTGGTATATTTAAAGGTAAATAGTGATTAACTAGGCCACTTGGGATATAATTTTTGAATGGCAGACCTAGAAGATAATTTTTTTAATCTTTCTGGAAAAAAGTGTCACCTCTTTAAGGTGATTTTTATTTGTGCCAAGATGCACTTACTTGCACTTCATCAAACGTAACTGCTGATATTATTGCATCTGGTTTGCATTTCTACCCCCTCCTTTTTTTTTTTTTGTATTCCCAGGTTTTAGCACAGTGCCTGGCACATAGTAAGCACTTATTAAGTGATTATTGACTGATTGTGTAGCTTTGACTTCTAACGCCTGCCTATCACCATCGGACAATTAATATCTTCTATATCAAGAAATACTAGCTGTTGGTGTGTAAAAGATACCTAGACTAAGGACCACTTTCTTCTCCAATGCCCTGTTACCTGTATTTTGATGACTGATTCGATTTGTACAATGTGCTTAACCCTGAATATGAGGGGTTTTGACAGGAAATAGGTCATTGGAGAGAAAAGTAGTCCTTAGTAAAAGTATCTTTTACACACTGAGGGCTAGTATTTCTTGACATAGAAGATATTAATTATCCTATGGTAATGACAGGTGTTAGAAGTCAAAGGGTTAACACAGCGTAGCACTTTGGAGTCTTTGTTCACATCCAAGAGAAGCCCACAGTAATAGTTTTCTAGTAGCCACCAGATGGTTTTTTTAAGCTAGAACACTTTAGATCTACTTGTGTACTATGTTTTAGGGGAGAGCAAGCCAGTCTTAAAGTTAGGAAGACCTGGATACCAATCCTCCTCGTATACCTTTCTCCTGAACCTCATACACTGACTGTGTGATGCTAGGCAAGTCATGTAACCTCTCGGTGTTCTTGGCAGCTCTCTAAGAACATAAATTGCAGAGAACTTGCAGAGTTTCTTTGTTTTTTGGTAAAGTGAGTTTTCTTCCCTGGGAGAAGACTTCCATATGAAATCGTAAATGTAGTTCCTAAGCCCATCAAGTTACATCCTTACCCTCAGACTAGACACCCATCTCCTAGCATATGCAAAGAGCACTTAGTGGTTCGTGGTTTTTTGTCATCACTGGAAGTATCTTATGGAGAGGGTGTGTTCATCCTTCATTGTCAAAGAATACCATGCTGTCAGAGAAATAATGACATGACTTGCACTTGACTTTGTTTTAAGTGAGGGAGTATATTGCCTTTGGATGGACTCCTTTTGAAGGTGATCGTGGGAGTCTAAATGCTCTGGTCATTAGGCTTTCTCCATGTTTCTGTTCTGCTCTGAAGAATGGGCAGGGACAGAGCCATATCAAAGTGGGTTATGTGGGTGCTTCCAAATTGTTTAACTCTCAACCTTATGATTGAAAATTTTACCTTCTGCGCCTGTCCCAAGTTTAGTGTGGAGAGAGAAGGAAAAATTGTAGCCATGTTTGTAGAGTATTAGAAAAACAGCTTGGAGGCGAATGAAAACTTAACTAAAAGAAGTTTCTCTAAATCTGTTTCTTTTAATTACTTTTCTTGTGTTCCTGGTATTGTAAATAATTTCTCTCTCTGGTTCCTTATGCTTTTGGAATATTTGTTGATTATAATTAGTTTAGAGTTTTAAAAGACACTGAAAAATGGTGGAGAAATCAGTTCTTCCTTCATGTTTGGATAACAAAATGCATGGTCATTTTATTTATTTGTCTAATTGTTTTGATTGAGAAGATGATTAGGGCATGACTAAAGTTGTGTGTTGGAGCCACACTTCTTTATTTCCTTTGACTCAAATATGTAGAGCAGCACTTCCTAAACATTTCAGTCTCGGGACCTCTTTACGTTCTTACAATTATTGAGACCTTCAAGGAGTTTTGTTTAAGTGAATTTTATCTATCAATATTTATCAAATTAGGAATTAAGACATCTCATTATTTCTATTAAAATAGTTTTGACCTCCTGACGGAGGCTTGGGACCATAATATGAAAATTGCTAGTAAAAAGTTGCAGAATAAATGGTTCTTCTACAGAGAAATATTACAATGCTCTAATTTTTCAGTGATATTGGGTTAAATATGTTAGCAAAAGGCATAGTGTTTTTTAGGAGTAGGCATTGGAACTTACAGTTGGGGTGGGGGAGACATTGCTTACAGTATGGATAGATAATAAACGTAATTATATGTTTGTGTTTAAGTGCTAAATGACTGATGGAAATTATCAGTGCTAAAGGATGGCAGAAGAGGCTTAGTATATTCTGGACTGAAATAGTAAGAGAAAGCTTCACAGAAGAGGTTGAACTTGAGCTAAACTTTGAAGGTGGGGTAGGATTCATCTTGTTGGAGAGAGCAGACACAATAGCATGAAATGAGGCACGGGCGTAGGAATCTATAAGCCATTTTTATAGAACAGTAAATAGATTAGTCTTATTGGAGCTAAGAATTTTTTTAAGAGAGACTTTTGAAGACTTATGGATAGATGAATAATTTATGAATAAGCAAGAGATAGAGTGAGGTATAAAATGCTAATTTTTGATTACATTAAATTAAATTTTGTGTATAAATAAAACAAATGGAGCCAAGATCAGAAGGAAAACAAAAAAAAGTTTATAGACAGTTTCTCAGATGAAGTTGTCATATATCAGATATATGAAGAACTTTGTAAAATCTATAAGAATTTAAATCATTCCTCAATTGGTAAATGGCCAAAGGATATGAACAATCAATTTTTAGCTAAATAAATCAAAATAATGTATAATAATGTGAAAAATGCTCTGTCATTATTGATTAGAGAAATGCAAATTTAAACAACCTTGAGATATCATTTTGTACCTATGAGACTGGTTAAAATGATTGAGGGAGAAAGCAACAAATATTGGATGATATGTGGAAAAATTGGGACAACATTGTGGTAGAATTGTGAACTGATCCAACCACTTTGGAGATCAAACTGGAATTATGCCCAAAGAGTTGTCAATCTAACAGGGGTGGGGAACCTGTGGCCTTGAGACCACATGTGGCCTCCTAGGTCCTTGGGTATAGTCTTTTACCTGAGTCTAAGTTTTACAGAAAAAATCCTTTTATTAAGTGAATGTGTTCTATGAAGTTTGGATTCATGCAAAGGGCTTCACTTGAGAACCTAGAATGCCACAGGTGCCCTCAAGGGTACAGGTTCCCCACTCCTGGGCCCTATACCCTTTGATGCAGCAATGCCACTACTGGATCTGCTTCCAAAGATGATAAGGCAAAAAAAAAGGAAATGAACCAAAATGAAATACAAAGAACTAAAATGTTCTAAAGTATTTATAGCAGCTCTCTTTGTGGTGCAAAGAACTGGAAATTGTGGGGATGCCCATCTGTTGGGGAATGGCTGAACAAGTTATGGTATATGATTGTGATGGGATATTACTGTGCTATCAAGAATGGTCTTAGAAAAACATGGATAGACTTGTATGAAATAATGAAAAGCAAAATGAGCAGAATCAACTGATCAGTGATAACTCAGGTTATTAGTCTGAGTGATTGGAAAGATGGTGGTATCCTGAAAATAAAGAGGGATCTGTGTTCTCTGATCTCTGTGGGTATCGCCTCTACTGATTAATATCATCATCTCTTCTTGTCTTCTTACCTTGTGTGACTTTCATTCATGTGAATCCACAGATTTTTCACAAGGGGTTCATGCAAATGCTAGAGATATTCTTTTAGATCTTTTGGCCTTTTATGAATACTAGTGGAACATACAGATTATCCCTTACTCTTAGAAATGACTAGCCCATCTCCTTTTTTTAAGTTCTCTAGTGATATCCTTTGTGCTGTTTCTCTTACCTACTTCTGTTTTGGTATTGTTGCTTTTTGAAATATATTATATACTTCCTTTTTGCTATTTGGATGTATTGCCACTTTGTTATTCTAAGATTAGGGTATTCTATGGTGATGGCCGTACAGCATCTTTGGAAGACTACAGATTTTCTTGAGGGGAGAAGCTTTGGATAATTAAAAGAGCTATAGAATTTTCCAAAGGCAATTTGGGTTGTTCTCTTTTGGCTTTATATATTATATATAATTATGTATATATATTTATTATTATATATTAACTTAGAATATTTTCTCCCTCATTCGTTATTATGCCTTACTATGTCCATGCCTCACAAATATCTATCTTCTGTCTCCATCTCTGATTTCCTCCTCCAAGATCCAGGCTCATATTTCCAATGACCTATTAAACATATAAACTTGAGTCTTCTCTTCTCTTCCATTTAGAAGTATCCTCTAAGGGGTCAGTAGATTTATTGTGTATCTGTAGTGTCTGTTCAATATATTCCAGTCAAGTCAGCAAGTATTTATTAAGTACTTAGTATATTCCAGGCATTGTGCAAAATATTGAGGGCACAAGGAAAGGCAAAATCAGATCCTTCCCTCAAGGAGCTCACATTATAATGGGAGAGACAACCTGTAACAAAATATGTACAAGCATGATATAGACAGGATTAACTGGAAATAATCACAGAAGGAAGACTAAGAGGAACTGGGACCATAGTTCATAAAATAGGCATCCTTTATCCTCTTGATGTTTTATTTTTGGATAAGTAGAGAACATGATACAAGGGAGAGAGTTCTAGACCTAGTCTGTAGCAACTGAGTTCAAATTTTGCTTCTGCCCTCTGATCCCTGTGTGATACTGAACAATTTACTTAATCTCTTTGTATTGTCATCTGTAAAATTATGGGATCCATAATCCCATAGATGATCCAGAGGTCTCTTCCAGCTCTCTGGCTATGATCTTATGAACTTCATATATTTGACTTATGAAGAGAAGGTATGGAAATAACTTGCCAGTTGCCTTTAAGTACTTAAAGGACTACTAGTAGTAATGCGCCAATATTTCATAGCATATTTTGCTTTAATATAGAGAAAAACTAACAATTACGATACTAAAAGTAGAAAAGTGAATAGTTGTTTCAGGAGGTACTGGGTTTCCCTGGACCAGGCATATCAATTCCTTCAATTGCCTTAAGAATTTTAAAATAATTTTACTATGACTTAATATAATTTTTTTCCCATATGTGTAAATTTACCAATAACTACAATTAGACATTATAATTTTAATTTGAAATAAGCATCTTAATTCTATAACCTTTAATATGTATAAAGGCTCTGTTGATACAATTGATCTTAAATTGATACAACTTGATCTTAAATTCAGGTCAGAGGAAGTTTTCAAATGGAATCTGAATAATCTTTATGTTCAGGTTACACCAACTTGCTTTTGAGCTTCTTTCCAACCTTTAGTTTCTATGATTCTATTACTTGATCCTTAGTGGTTTTCAGATGAGACAAGTCATGAAAACCAGTTGGAAAGGGAATTTTCATGATTAAAACCATTAAGACCAGATGAAAATAACTTTTCCTCTGTTGGCATCTATCTCAAGTTGCTTAGATGCCGTTCATCCCACTGTTTAATCATTTAGGAAATTGGACTGACCAATGGAATGTCTCAAATCTTGTAATCAAGAGGGAACAATTTTTATAAACAGGAATTTCCTCCTCCTTGTCTTGGAAAAACTTTGTTAAAATTAAAGGACCAGCTCACATGAGGTATGATAAAAAGATTATCCTCTATTCTGCTTTCAGATACTTTAAACAAAGGATCATAAAAATAAGGAATATGTAGGATGGCTTCAGTAGATGAATATCTTATTATATAGAAAATTTTTAAACCTTTCAGAGAAGTTGTTTAAAAGTAACTGTTCAAGGTCAATTTAGCATTGTCTGCTTATTCATTTATTCCTAAAGCAATCTGTATAAGGAATGGTAATGTGTGTTAGAAATAATGGGCTCATTCTGTCACTCTGATTTCTTTTCAGCCCTAGGCAAAGGGTTTTTTGATTGTACTAAGACTTTGACTTGAATATGCAAATGCATAGCAAGATACTTCAAAGAGGATGATCACTACAGATCAATAACTCTGTATATCTTTATTACCCTTTGTAGTACCAAAAAAAAAATTGAAATGGTACAGTTCATGTAAAGTTTTCAATCTTATATTGTACTCAGTAGTTCTTTTTCTTCCTTCTGCCCCTTAAATATTACTGTTTCCCCATGCTCATCCACTCTGTCTTTGTCTGTGTATCTTTGTCTGTTCTTCTATCTGCCTGTCTCTTACTGAAAATCTGTATTCCAGTACAAGAATGACATGTGAGAGTGATCATATGATATCTGCCAAATGTTTACTTGTTCATGAATAGCTGTATTCTGGAAGGTAGCAACAGACCCTTTACCTGCTGAGTATATATCTATATATATGCATATATATATAGAAACCTACACACAAACAGGTGGGGTAGGAAGTCACTCCATGGGAATTCCTCAAAAGCTGAGGGTATTGACATGTGAAGAAGGACTTCTGATACCACAAATACTGTTGTCTTCCCTATTACTTGTGAAGAGGCCTGGGAGATAGCGAGCTTGGCTCCAGGGCTTAGATTCCATTGTACCTTCCTCTCTACTTATTTATCTACATGAACTTACCAGAAGAGTGAGAGAGATGAAACTGACTGAATTGAAAGTGATCACCTTAAGGCAAACTGGGGTTATTGTCCAGCTAAAAGAGAACTCCAGATGGAAAGAACACTGTAACCTTCTAGCTATAGTACCCATCCCAGCCAGTGGCTGACAGTCCACCCACACGGAAGAGCTACCATGTCCTCAGAAGATCCCAGAAGCCTAGGAACCTGTTCAGCCAAGCCTGACTGAAGCATGCCAGTGGACGACTAACCTGCCCCACACCACTGAATATCAGATATTAGTGGCAGTATGGTCTGACTAGTACCGTCCATCAGTAGCTGAGTTTGAGGGGCATCCTAGCTATCTTGTCTTTTGTTTGACTTAGGCCAGCAGCAGATTGGTCTGTCCAGTTGAGATGCTATGACTATATCTTTGAGTGACATTGTCTATCACCAATGCTGTGCACTATAGCAAGTATTGTGTGAATGAGAGGGGGGGGGAAGGGAGAGGACAGAGAAAGAGAAAGATGGAGGGAAGGAGGGAAGAAGAGAGGGAGGGATGGAGGAGAGTTGGAGAGAGAGAGAGAGAAAGAGAGAGAGAGAGAGAGAGAGAGAGAGAGAGAGAGAGAGAGAGAAAGAGAATGAATATCTAGGAATATCTAGGCCTAGTAGTTCCAGAGTTAAGAGTTGCTTTGCCTATATGTGTTCCCTTCACATGATCCTCACAAACTTTGTACTTTACTTTCATGTCCATTTTTCCTTCCAGAATCTGTATGGGAGAGTATACCTTTAGTGTTGGAGGAAATGTTTCATAAATCCTGTTCTTGCTATGCCATTTGAATAAATACCTTTGCTAAAGAACTGAATC
Organism: Potorous gilbertii; assembly: GCA_028658325.1. NCBI lineage: Eukaryota > Metazoa > Chordata > Mammalia > Diprotodontia > Potoroidae > Potorous > Potorous gilbertii. Next base: position 17,826,192 of record CM053773.1, on the reverse strand, counting down.
TATCATTTAATTATCAAGGCAAAGACTTTGGTAGGGTCTTGTGAGCTTGTGTTAGAGGGATAGTAGCTCACTGGGTTATTTCTAGATCCTTTACAGCAGTAGAAGTAGTCAACCATCTGGAGACTCAACCTCCCATCTGCCATCTCCAATGTGAGTTGGATGGATGAATCCCAAGAGGGGAGTCATAGATAAAAACACATGTGTGTGTGTGTATCTGTGTCTATGTATATGCACACACATTTATATACAAATATGGATATATATGTATATTATGTATAATATAGAATATAAATACACCTGGGTAATTGAGACATTTTGAAATAATGTAAATAAATATGAGATATTCAAGATGTCAAAAATTCTAATGGTTATGTATTATGTTGTTTGCTTTCGAACTAAAATATAACTGAGAAGATAGAAGAGAAAACGGATCACATCATAAATTGGGATGAAACTGTTGGGGATGAACATTTAAGGAACCCCTATTACACAGAAAGAATTGCCTTAAATTGGTAAGATGGAAAGTAGTCTGGAAGTGTCACAGTATTAAAAGATGTTCCCAACATTAACTTAAGGGCCAGGTTGTTACTCAATAAAGGTTCCTTTTTGTGCATTCTGGTTCTCAATCTCATTGTTAAGCTGAAATGTTAAAAGTCTTTCAACTTTTCAGAGCACTACAAAAACCTCTAAGCACAAAGCTGAGGAAGTGTCAACCCAGGTCTGCTTCCTGTCCCTATTAATAATAATGAAAATTTATCCATTATGCTCTCAACATGTTTTCATCTTTATTCATTAATATCTATATGTAGTTTAATATATTTTTAATCTGTATTCCATTCTAGTTCTTTCTTTGTTTTGCATGATTTTATGTGTCTTTCCATATTTCTTGGTCACTTTGAATGATGCTGCTATTCCATCATATTGATATACCACAATTTATGTTGTCAATTATTCCCCAAATATTGGATATTTAGGTTGGGTCCTATTTTGCCTTTTCAAATAAAATGTGCATGTATGCACACCTATGTATATATGCACACTTTATATATGTTACATGTATACATTTATTTCTTTGTATATGTGTATATGTATATTTATATGCATATGTAATATTTCTTTTTCTTTTCTTTTAAATTATATCCTCCAGGTATTTTCTCAGGGTAAAAAAGTGTGTCAGTGGATATTACCAGTTTTATAATTCCAGTTATGTACTATTAGATTTATTCTCCAAAAAGACTACACCATTTTACAGTTCTACTGACAATATATTAATATACCTATTTATCCATGGTCAGTCAAGATTAAATTTTGTTGTTTTTAATTTTCTAGCAATTTTATATATGTGATGTAGAATCTCAGAAATTTCTGCGTTTGTATTTTTGTGAATGATATTGACTTTTAAACATCATTATTTGCAATTGGCAAAAAAAAAACCTGGGAAAATTTAAGAAGTAAGTCCATTGACAAATAAGAACCTGGAGATGAACTGACACAGTCATTATTTTTCCTTTTCTAAAATTTATTTTGTTTTCAGTTCTAAATTCCCTCACTCTCCCTTCCATAGAGACAACAAGAAGACTAGTTATTACAAATACATACACATATTATATAGACGTACTAAAACAAATTCCCACTAGTCATGTCCTGAAAAAAAAAAGGAAAGGAAAAAATATATACTTCAATCTGTACTTCGAGTCCATTCTCTTTCTATATGGAAGTGAATATTATGTTTCGTCGTGAGTTCTTAGGAATGGTGCTGGGTCGTTGTGTTGATCAAAGTTCCTAGGTTTTTAAAGTTGATTGTCTTTATGTTTTTGTTATCAGACAAATTGTTTTCCTGTGCAAGTCTTAAGTTTTTCTCAGATCATCCCCTTCATCATTACTTGCAGCTCAATAGTATTACATCTTACTAATACACCAAAAATTGTTCAGTCATTTCCCAACTGATGACCATCTTCTTGGGTCTCCAGTTCTTTGCTTCCACAGAAAAGTTACTGTAGTTTGTATGTTCAGGTTCTTTTTCTCTTTCTTTGATCTTTTTGGGGCATAGACCTGTAGTATTATTTATGGGTCAAAGTGCATGCATTATTTAAAAATTTTGTGTGAAGGTCCAAACTGCTTTCCAGAATGGTTAAACCAGTTTTTAGCTCCAACAACATAGCATTATAGTACATATTTTCCAAAATTTCTTCTAGCATTCGTCATTTTATACTTTTTGTCTTCTGTGCCAGTGTAATGGGTGTGAGGTGGTACTTCAAAGTTGTTTTAATTTTCATTTTTTTTTTCATTACTGATTTAGAACATTTTTAATATAGCTAAGAACTAGAGCTAGCCAAGCATGAAAAGGGTCATTTAGAAAAGATGTTGACATACTGTGAAAAATGATGAGAATTGTCAATAGAAGTTACTCTTTATTTAGATATAAATGCTTGCTGTCTCTAAAAGAGAGTAGGACAAATGGAAGAAAGAGTAATGGATGGTGAGCAGAGTATAGATATTTTAGTTTTATATTTTCATACATACTACTTGATATTGCATTCTTATTATCTGACTTGAGCAGATCTTAAAATTATGAGAGTTTTAGGGTATGAAAAAACGTTAGAAATAATGTAGCCTCAGCTCTCATTTAAATATGAGTTTGTAACCTAGAGAAGTGACATGTTTTATTTTGTTTGTTTGCACATAGTATTTTATTTTTTCCAATTACATGTAAATATAGTTTTCAACTTTCATTTTTGTAAGATTTTGAGTTCCAAATTCTTTTCCCTCCCTCACTCTCCTCCCCCCTCCCCAACATAGCAAGCAATCTGATATGAGTTAAATATGTGCAATCATATTAAGCATATTTCCCTATTAGTCTTATCGTGAAAGAAGAAACAAAAGGGAAAAACCACAAAAAACCAAAACCAAAACCAAAGTGAAAATAATATGCTTCGATCTGCATTCAGATGCCATAGTTCTTTCTCTGGATGTGGATGGCATTTTCCATCATGAGTCTTTTGAAATTGTCTTGAATCATATTGAGAAGTGCGAAATCTATCAAAGCTGATTTTGGCGTGATGTTCCTGTTAACTCTGTACAATGTTCTCCTGGCTCTGTTCACTTCAGCATCAGTTCATGTAATTCTTTCTAGATTTTTCTAAAATCTTCCTACTTATTTTTTTCATAGCAAAATATAATTTCATTATGTTCATATACCATAATTTGTTCAACCCTCAATTTCTAATTTTTTCCCACCACATAAAGCTGCTCTAAATATTTTTGTACATGTAGGTCCTTTTCCCTTTTTTATGAAGAGAGGTGACATGTCTGACTAATGGCTTTCAGCTACAATAGTCTCTGGAGGAGCTAGACTTAGAATTCAGGTTTCTTTACCCTCTACTCCCTAACCAGGTTGTACATTTCTTGAGGGCAATTGCCATAGTCATAATACCTAACAAATTTGTTTTTTTGTTATCCTGTGCTGTGAGGAATTGTAGCACACTAGATATGAGTCTGGAGACTGAGCATGCTACTGCAGAGGCAGCATACCTAGCAAAAAATTCCATGATGAATTATCCCTTTGGTACCTTGGATGTTGCATGTAGGTAAGTTCACAAATAAATAGCTTGTTGATTCTTTGAAAATTTTCAAGCTCTTTTGGCCAGCTTCCTAAATTGGCCTATTTCTTTTTTTGTCCACAAGGTTAACAAAATCAGACATATAAGTATCAAAGCACACAAATTAGAAAATGTTATTTCGGTTAGACATCCTGGGTTGAATTAATAATATTTTTCTTTTTGGAAACTATTTGATCTGCCAAGGGCTGTTATTTTCTGTTTTGCAAGTAGCATGAGAAATACAATGACATTGTTTTCTGTAACAATAAAAGATGAGACCCAAATCAACAACTGATGTTTCAGGGCAGAATTATCCTCAAGGGTTTTAAACTTTAGTGAATCACTCATCAGAATGAAACTAATAAATTGTGTTACCACACACACAATAAGCCTTCATATAGAGATTCATTCTCTCTTTAGAACAGGAGGAAGAGAAAGGAATAAGCATTCATGTAGTGTCTACTGCATGTCAGGAACTGTGCTAAGTGCTTTTATAAAGATTATCTCATTTTATCCTTACAACAAACCTGTCAAGTAGGTGCTGTTTTTATCTCTATTTTACAACTGAGGAAACTGAGGCTTGAGTGGTTAAGTGTCTTCCCTAGAGTCGCACAGCTAGTAAATATCTGAGGCTGCATTTGCCCTCAGGGCTTTCTGACTTCAGGCCTACTGCCCCATCTACCTACTCTCTTTAGCTGTTCTCAGTAGCCACTGCTTCATGCTTTGCTACTTTACTATTAACTGGAAAAAATGAAGGGAAATTAAATTACAGTATTCTTTATATTCCACAATTATAATCAACTTTGGGACACATCTTTGCACCATACCTCTTTAGAGCAATATTTGGATTGTTTATTTTTCAGAAATATTTAAAGTAAAATTGTTCCAAATAAGTCAGATATGACATTTCAATTCATGACATATATTTTAATTTCAACACCATATGGAAAAATTTTGATTTCTGGATGCCAGCATTTTTTAAGTGTAGCACAGAGACAAAAAGAGTGACATGGAGATTCAAATTAAAATCAGATGTTTCTATGGTTAGTGGTTTGTTTATATGGTCCTAAATTCAGAAAAATTTGGATATGTAAAAATTTTAAGAATCCACTTCAACAAGTAAGTCTGCTCTAGAAAATATATATGTTTAAATGATATCTAATTTTCATCATTTCTTTTAAAGCTCTGTTTTATGATTCTTCCTTCATATTATTTATCCCATCCTTTCCATTTCCATTGCCACCCTACGACTATAGGATTATATCACTCTGTTTTTGAACTACTGATTAACTGCTCATTTTACCCCAGGTACTTCCCTCTATTTCTGCCAGAATAATTTTTATAATTTGCAAATGTAATGGAAGTTTAAAATCTTCCCTCACTTGTTGATAAGCCTCAGGAAGGGCTATTGAGGAATGTTTGATTAGGGAAGGCTTGTTTCCTATGAAGGCCCACCCCTTTTGCTGATTGCTGATGAGGCACTGGGTTAAGAAGAGTTCTGCCCTCTGGCTCTGAAAAGAGTTTTGCTTTGGGGCTTAGTTTTTGGAAGAAGGTTCCTGTGCCAGATGAGACTCTGGACACCATTTTAAGAAGCCCCTCAGCTTTGAAAACCCAGATACTGGTGCCTCTCCTCTCTGGTAATAATGTATGTATTTGTCAAGGTCAGAAAGTTAGAAGCCCTGTCTTTTGGTCCTGCTTATTTTTTCTCTGTTGATATGTGTAATTAAAGTAAGATTGTTTACTCCTCTTAAAGTTGCTTTCCTTTTAGAAAAGCAGATCTAAGAATCTGTGCAGCAGGCTCTCCTGGGTGCCAGGGTGCTTGCTGATACAACAACTTAACATATGGCATTCCTCTTGTTTAAAACATTAAATAATTCTCTATTGCTGGTAGAATGAAATCACAATAAGATTGCTGGAACATAGTTTAAAGGCCATCCTGTGCAATTTCCCATCTCCACAGGAATTCTTCTACTATATTTATGTGGTGTGTAGTATAATACCCTATGCTCATCATACAACCTTTGAAATATTTGCAGTGATTGGCTACTTCACTTTTATTTTCTTATACTTCCAGTGTATGATGGGTGCATCAATCCCTTCTCCTCCTCCCTTTTCAACTTCCTTTTGTGTGTTGTTTGACTGTAAGCTCCTTGAAGGCAAGTGCTATCTTAGTTTTCACTTCTTAGAATCCCTAGCAGTAGTATTGTACTTGACAAATAGTAGGCATGTTGAGTTCAGGGAGGACCAGTACCTTTGGTGTGATGGCTATCGAGCCCTTTTTGGGGCTCTTTCCACCTTTGGTGTCTACCTGTTACACCTAACTCTCACCTGTGACTCCAAGAAACTGCAGCATGCACAGCGGCCACACCCTGGTAAACCATTTCGACAGATGGGTCAAACGAGTATTAAGGGTAACCAAGGGTTCTCAAATCCATTGGTGAGTTATGGGGATGTCTACCCCAGGCATGTGAAGACTTCATCTGGTGGAATGGGTGGATGAGAACAATTTGTTCCAATGGCTATGAAGGCAGATGAAGCAGGCGATGTGGAGCACTTAGGGCTTGGTTAGACACCAAAAATGCCAAGGTCATCCACTATATCCTGAGCCATCACCAGTCATCTTGACTCTGTCCTACCACTGGACTATGATGACTCTGGAGGAGAGAGTGAGGCTAACGACTTCATGCAGCTTTGCCTAACAAATCCAATTTACGCACGAATCAAAGGACATGACCCATACCATTTCACTATTACACCTCAAAGTTCTGTGGTGACAGGCAAGTGATGAAGTAGAAGGTATGGATTCACTGGAAGCTGTAGTCACAACCCTGCCCACAGGCAGCCCAGGCCATAGAGTCGTTTCTCACTGGAAGCAGCAGTAGGACTCGGCAGCCCCTTGGGTGTCTGAGCAGCCTTTTAAGGATTGCACTGCTCACCTGGTATGAGGAAGGGGGCTAGAAAAGGTGCCCTAAACATTGTCTACTTACCCAACCCTGACCTGATTACTGTGGCAGGTGGGAAATCCCACTATGCAATCGAAAGACAAAAAAATGTACAAAATGTACAAAAACATCTGCAAGGATGATTGCACTCACCATTGGTACATGGAACCATGTGCATAGTAATAGACAACACAAAATCCAGTAGACCTGAAAGAAGAACTACTCTTGTTGCAAGAGATCTCAACAGGTATCACATTGAAATAGCAGCCCTGAGTGAAGCAAGGTTGGCAAATGAGGGCCAACCTACTGAAATTGGAGCAGGATACCCCTTTTTCTGGAGGGGGCACAGTGAAGGAGAGTGCCATGAAGCTGGCATGGGTCTTGCAATCAAAACTAATCTAATCAGCAAGCTGGTATGCCTGCCGAAAGGAGTGAATGACAGGCTCATGACAACGCAATTGCCACTCGCAGGAAAATACCATGCTACCATCATCAGTGCCTATGCTCCCACCACAACAAACCCTGATGAAGTCAAAGAAAAATTTTATGAAGACCTAGAGACCCTTATCATCAATGTGCCAAAAGAAGACAAGCTTATAATTCTGGGCAACTTTAATGCTAGAGCAGGCTCATACTTCCAGACTTGGCAGGGAGTCCTAGGGAGGAATGGAGTTGGAAACAACAACAGCAGCGATCATTTACTGCTGAAGACTTGTGCATCACCTGACTTTCTCATCACCAACATTGTCTTCCATTTACCTAAATGCAATAAAACTTCATGGATGCACCCTCGCAGCAAACATTGGAATCTAATAGACTATGTGATTGTAAGGAGAAGAGACAGACAAGATGTGAGACTGACACAGACAGTGTGTGGTGCAGAGTGCTGGACTGATCATAGATTTACCCTTTCCAAGCTAAATATTTGCATTCATCAAAAGTGCCATCTCCAAGGCAAAATGACTACCAGAAGAATAAATGTCAGCAAATTAAAGCTCTTCTTTGGTGAGCAGTTTGTTGCTAACTTGGAGGAAAAGTTGAGCTAGCACATAGTTAACAATGGGGCTGCAAAGGAGCAGGCAGCTTTCAGAGATCTGGTGTACAGCATTGCATTTGCTCATCTGAGTCAGAACACTGGCAAACACCAAGACTGATTTGATGAAAATGATGGGGAAATTCAGAAGCTGCTTAATGAAAAATGAGAACTCCACAGGATTTACCTGCAGGATAAATCCACCTCTAAGAAGGCAGGTTTTATGGCAAGAGGAGGTCCTCTCCCAGGAGTTCAAGGATGCCTCCATTGTCCATCTCTATAAGAGTAAAGGGAATAGATTGTACTGTGACAATCACAGGAAGATCTCTCTCTTAGTTATTGCTGGCAAAATTCTTGCTAGAGTCCTCTTTAATAGTCTGATTAAGGAAGATGGTCATATACCTCAGAGCCAGTGTGGCTTCAGAAAGGGCCGAGGAACAGTCGATATGATATTTGCTGCCTGACAATTCCAGGAGAAATGTCAGGAGCAGGACAGAGGTCTGTACACAATGTCTATAGATCTAACCAAGGCCTTTGACACTGCTAGTCATGAGGGCTTATGGAAAATTATGTCAAAATTTGGTTGCCTGGAGAAGTTCATCAATATTGTACATCAATTTCATGATGGCATGTGTGCCTGGGTTCTAGGTAATAGACAATGTTTTTGTGCCTTCCCAGTCACCAATAGAGTGAAACAGGGCTGCGTGCTTGCTCCTATGCTTTTTAGCATGATGTTTTCAGCCATGTTGACAAATGCTTTCAATAAACGTGAACACAGCATACAGGTCATCTTCTGTACTGATGGCAAGTTCTTCAATTTGAGAAGGTTACAAGCCAAGACCAAAGTGGAGGGAGTGTTGGTGCATGATTTTCTGTTTGCAGATCATTGTGCACTCAATGCAGCCTCTGAAGCTGAGATGCAACAAAGTAATGTATCAATTCTTTGCTTCCTATGCTAATTTTAGCCTAATAATTAACACCAAGAAAACACCATCAGCCCCCACCCCACCATCCATACATGGAATTTTAGGTTACAATAAATGGAGATGTTGAATGCTGTGGATAAGTTCACTTACCTTTTAAGTGTATGTACACACAATGTACACATTGACAATGAGGTTGGTGCACTGCATTGCCAGAGCTAGCTCAGCATTTGGGAGGCTCTGAAGAAAAGTTTGGGAGAGAAGAGGCATTAGCCTGACTACCAAACTGAAGGTCTACAGAGTTGTTGTGCTGACCTCATTGTTACATGCTTGTGAAACATGGACAGTCTACCAGTGCCATGCCAAGAAACTGAATCACTTCCATTTGAACTGTCTAAAGAAGATTCTGAGGATCACCTGGCAGGATAAGGTACCAGACACTGAAGTCCTTGGTGAGCTGAGCTGCCAAGTATTCAAACTATGCATCAGAGAGCACAACTCCAATGACCCGGCCACGTTGTTTGAATGCAAAATTGAGTTTGAGTCCAAAAAGACTATTTTATGGAGAACTCACATGGGGCAGGCGATCACATGGTGGCAAGAAGAAGTGATACAGGGACATTCTCAAGGTCTCTCTCAAGAACTTTGAATTTGAGTGTGCAACATGGGAGACACTGGCACAGGACCGCTCAGCATGGCATGGCCACATCAGAAAGGGTGCTCTGCTCTTTAAGTGAAGCAGAACTGAGACAACACAAAGTAAACTCAGGATGCGCAAATTTGGGATATCCACCTCAAATATTCACATGGACTATCTGTGCCCAACCTGTGGTAGAGCGTTCCAAGCTCTTATTGGTTTGATCAACCACAGTTGGACACGTTGAAATTTTACTTTATCATGTTAATGTCATTTTGGTCCTCTTCGAAGAGAGTGGAGAACAACCACCTGCCAGTAGTCATGTAATAAATACATTGGGACAGCTAGGTGGTGCAGTAGATGGAGCACCAGTGCAGGAGTCATGAGGATCTGAGTTCAAATCTCACCTCAGACACTTGACACTTACTAGCTGTTTGACCTGGTCAAGTCACTTAACCCCAATTGCCTCATCCTGGGTCATCTCCAGTCATCCTGATGAATATCTGGTCACTGGATTCAGATGGCTCTGGAGGAGAAGTGAGGCTGGTGACCTGCACAGCCCTCCCTCACTCAACACAAAGTCAAGTGCAAGTCATGTCAGTAAATATATTGACCGACTCTTGTTTGCTTCATTTTGCTCAGTTGTAAAATGGGGAGGATAAAAACTTACTTCACAGAGTTGTTGTGAAGATCAATTGAGATAATATTTGTAAAGAGTGCCTAGTACAGTGTCTGGCATAGGATAAGTGCTGCATAAATGCACATTCCTATTCCCTTCTCCTTGCCCTCCCCGTAGCCCTCCCTTCTTCCTCTTCCTCCATCTTCCTATTCTTGATTTGATTGGATATCAGGCTACTTATCAATCTGCTTTAGTTGATTGGCACAGAAGATTTGACCAACTCTGTTTCCAATCTGGGCCAGTTTGCTCCTTCCTGGGTAGCCTAGTGACAGCCCCACCCCACCCCTCAGGGGCTACCCATATTGGTTCCAGACTTATTGTGGGCATCTCATCAGCTTCAGGAACAACAACTCAGAATTCCCAAGTCCAACAATCCAATAACATCAGCCTCCCTGGTAGAAATGACTAAAAGCATATCCAGCACCCATAAGTGATTATAACCTAGTCTGACTTAGATCATAGTTATGCACTGTTTATGTTAGCTATGAAGAGAATTGCCTTACTGATTCCTTAGTATAGTCAATTTTATGTAATTGACAGGATCATTATCCAGTTTGTGAGTCATCTGTATCTTTCTTTTATTGTTTTACTGATTATGTTCCTCTTCTTTGATAACTTTCCAGAAGGAAAAATAAGATTAAAGCACCTACTAATCAGTTTAGGCTTCTGTTCAAAATGCTGGCAAGAGGCTTAGTGGAAGAGATGAATGAAACTATTGACCAAGGTTAAGTTTTTTCTTTGCCTTTCTTTTGTCAATATGATCAAATCCTTACCTCTACCACTTTGACTAAAGTAGGCCTGTCTTCAAATTGTATTGTAGAAAATAACTTCAAAAATAATTTGTTGATTGTATATACCTGACCACTTGTTATCTCCATGTTAAAGATTTTTGTGTCTATGCCTAAAAGGATGAAAAATTGCTACTACAAATGAGAAAGATCTGCTCATCCTTCTGTCTTTACTATTTCTTTTACACTACACTACCTTTTACCAAATCTCTTACATTAGAAACCATTTCTTCTTTCCTACCTCTTATAGATTACCAATTATCAAATTGTATTATTTTTGACTCCATAACATCACTTATACCTCCCCAGTGCTATTTATTCCCATTACCACCAAATCACTATAGGTGTTCACTAAATATAAACTCACTACAAAGCCTGGTACATATTAGGCACTTAATAAATTCCTATTGACTGTAAGGTCTATGAGTTAAGGACTGTGATTCTTACCCAGAACCTAGTAAAGGGTCTTAATAGATATTAGTAAGTTAAACTGTGTTGAGGGGAAGCTGTTACTTTATTTAAAAAAGTGGTAATTCTTCTTGACTGTACAAAGGAGATATCAGCAGAACTCAATGTTTCTGACACATGTAAAAGCAAGAACGCTGACCTATACAGGGGGAATCTGCTGTCACAGGTTCTTTGATCTGCTTTTCTAAAAGGAAAGACAAATTTTGAGGGGTTAACAATCTTCTTTAATCAAGCACATATATTATTCACTAGTTCAGGGGGAAAAGTCAGCACCCTGAACTTCAGAGAAAATATAGAGAAATCAAAAATCAACAGATGACTTCCAACTCTCTGACTGTAATCAATACATATATCACAAATCAACACACAGGTCCAGCAGTCAGGACTATAGTTACCAGAGAAGGACACCAGTACCTGGGTTTTCAAAGCTGGGAGAGGTTCCTTAGTGGCTTCCCAAGAGTCTCATCTGGCCAAACAACACTAGTCAGTAAACCTCAAAGTAAAAACTTTATATCTTTATTTATACCTTTTTTTAGAGTCAGTGGGCATCCCATCCCTTGAGAACCAGTGCCTCAAACAAAAGGTGTGGGCCTTCCTACAAATTTTCCCTAATCAAACTCCCCTTAATAGACAGGCCCATTAATTGGTGGGGAAGATCTTTAATCACATTAAAATAATCAACAATACAAATACCTATACTATTGCTTGTTTTTGTCCTTTATTCCTAGTAAAGACTTTTGGTCTTTACTAGGCAAGATTCAATCAGAGGCACTTGATTATACTAAAACAAAAACATCAAAAGATCCTACTTTGCTTGCCATTACAACTTAACAAATCAAGATATGGGTGGACTCATAATTTATTAACTTTATTCTCTGCTAATCCTTCCAAGTCTAGCTCAGTTCTTGCCTCTTCTGTGAGGTTTTTCCTGATTCCCACCTAGAAGCAACTTCTCCTTCTTAAACTCTTTCAGACATATTATATTTGGAATATTCATTTGCCAGTTTTGCCTTTTACTAACTGGTGTTATTAAAGACTTTGACTTGATATAGAACTTGACTCCCCAACTGACTGTAAATTTCCCTAAGGCAATATCAATGCATTTTATGCTTGGTCTCTACTTTAGTGCTTTGCACTATGCTTTAAACTTCATGGACTGTGTGATTGGTGCGATACATAGGAGAGATATTGAAGAGATAGAAATGACAAAATCTGGCAACTGATTGGTTTATGGGCAAAAAGTTAAAGATGACATTGGAATTGTGAACCTGGGTGACTAGAAGGATAGTGGTGACCTCTTTGGCAAAAGGGAAATTCAGGAGTAGAATAGGTTCAGTTTTGGATATGTTAAATTTGAAATGCCTATGGTAATTCAGTTTGAAATATCATAACAGACTGGGTATTAGACATGTTGGAGTTAATATGTCTATGAAAAATCCTGGCAGGAATATGTAGAAGGCAGCTGCTGATGGGAGACTTGAGTTTATTAGAAAGAATTTAACTGGAAATGTAGATCTCAGAATTATCTCATAGAGATGATAATTGAATATTGGAGCAGTTGAGATTAATGGAAACGTGTAGAGAGAATAGAAAAGGCCCAAGACAGAACCTTCATGTGCTACCACAGTTAATGTATGTACCATGGATAAAGATCTACTAAAGGAGACTGAGGAGTGATCAGACTAGTAGGAGGAAAAGGAAATGAGAATGGTGCTACCAATACCCAAAGAAGAGTATCCAAGTGGAAAGGATCATCAGCTTTATCAGAAAATGCAGAGAGTTTAAGAAGAATGAGGATGGAGGGGGCGGAGCCAAGATGGCGGAATAGAAAGACTCACATTTGCTAGCTCCAAACCCACAGCCCATGGATTTCCTCTAAAAAGAACTCCCAACAAATTCTGGAACAGTGGAAGCCATGCAGCAACACAGTGAAGGAGATTTCCGTTCCAGAGAGCCCTGAAAAACTGATCCCAAAGGTCCATCGCTCACCGGACAGGAGTGGAGCCCTGCCCTACCCTGTCCATGCAGCACGGAGAAGAGTGAGCAGATCCGAGCAGGCTTCAGGGACAAAATTTCCAGTGGCCACAAAGGTCCCTCCACCCACAGACGCACAGGTCAGTGAGAGAGATGGGCTGAGAGGGGAGCGGGGTGTCTCCGGGACTCAGGCCCCCTCAGGAGGCAGCGGCAGAGGCAGCAGCAGAGGCAGCAGGCAACCAGAGGCTCCCAAAGCAGGCAGGAGCTCGGCAGAAGCTCCATTACAAAAGGTCTCTGCATAAACCCCCTGAGGGAACTGAGCCTGGGAGGCAGTCCTGCCCCCACCTGAGCACCAGAAATTAAGCTCCCTTTGAATAGCAGCCAGGCCTGCTGCTGAAAACCCTGAGGCTGGGGAGCAGCATTTGAATCTCAGACCCCAAGCACTAGCTGGGCAGACCTAGGTGAGGGGTGGAGAGGACTTTCAGAAGTCAAGTAACTGGCTGGGAAAATGCCCAGAAACGGGAAAAAAACTAAGACCATAGAAGGTTATTTTCTTGGGGAACAGATGATTCCAACCTTCCTCTCTGACAAGGAAGAAAACTGCTTACCATCAGGTAAAGACATAAGAGTCAAGGCCTCTGTATCCCAAACATCTGAAATAGATATCCAATGGGCTCAGGACATGAAAGAGCTCCAAAAGGATTTTGAAAATCAAGTTGGACAGGTGGAAGAAAAACTGGGAACAGAAATGAGAGAGATGCAAGAAAAGCATGGAAAATGGGTCAATACCTTAATAAAGGAGACCCCCAAAAATGCTGAAGAAAATAACACCTTGAAAAATAGGATAACTCAATTGGCAAAAGAGGTTCAAAAAGCCAATGAGGAGAAGAATGCTTTCACAAGCAGAATTAGCCAAGTGGAAAAAGAGGTTCAAAAGCTCACTGAAGAAAAGAGTTCTCTCAAAATTAGAATAGAACAGATGGAGGCTAATGACTTTGTGAGAAAC
>CM053773.1:17774137-17811643 GCA_028658325.1 Potorous gilbertii | reverse complement strand
CTACTAGGAAATAAGAAATACAGGTAATGGGTAATAGAAAGTTATCTGGCCCTACAGAAGAAAAGAGAAGATGGGGTAAGGGAAGGGAGGGATGAAAGAAGAGAGGGCAGATTGGTGATATGGGTAGTTAGAATGTTCAGTGTATTGAGGAGGGGGGAGGGGACAAATGGGGAGAAAATTTTGGAATGCAAAATCTTGTTAAAAAGAATGTAAAAAGTTGAATTAATTTATAAAAAAAAAAAGAAGAATGAGGATGAAGAAAAAGCAAGTTTTAGCAGGCAATATTTGGTCAGGTTAAGAGATAATTGATAACAGTTTTAATGGAATAGTGATGAAGTAGTTTTTTCAAGGAGTTTAGCTATGAAAGGAAGAGATAGAATTATAGCCAGTAGAGATAGATGGATCAATTGAGGGTTTTTAATGGATGTCTGAGAGTTGGGCTTGCTTATAGGCAAGAGGGAAAGAGCAAGTAGATTGGGAGAGAATGAAGATTAGATAGAGAATGGGAATGATATTAAGTATGATCTGCTAGAGAGGATGCAAGGAGATGTGATTTAAAGCACATATAGATGGATCGATATTGTCAAATATAAGGGTTGTCTCTTTATCAGAGACTGGAATATAGTTAGGGCTACTGTTGGAAGGATATAAAATGAGTATAATGGGTTACATGCAAATGGAAGGGAAGCACCTTCATGTAAAAATCAAGGATGTGACCATCCCTATGTGTAGCTAAAGTAGAAATAGAGCGGTAGGCAATGGGAGTTGAGTAATTGAAGAACTGAATAGTTAAAGTATTTGAAGGAACATCACCATATATGTTGAAGTCCCCTATCTGAGGGCAAGAGTTAGAATTAAGGTCAAGAGGGGTATGAGCTAAACACTGAGAGAAAAAAAAAAGGTGGGTATCTTGTGGATGAGTTGCCACCATGACCTGGGTTTGGTGCTAAATTTGGTTAGAATGAATATCAAAGGAGGAGATGCTGCTTAGTAATGGAAGTAGAGTCTGGAAGTGATTTTGGGGAGCTATACCCCTTACTTCATATTATCAGGGAGTAGTCTATAATGCGAAAAGCTGTAATAATTACTTGAAAAGATGAGGGATACGGTATTCCAAAATTTTAGTCCAGATCTCATCTAATAATGCCCCTGATGTACATATTCACCTCTCATCTCTCTCTCTTGCACTCCAGTCCCACATCAATAACTGTCTACTGGACATTTTCACCTGAATTTCACATAACTAATTGAAACTCAACACGTCTGAAACAAAACATGCTATTTCCTCCCTGAACTAATTAGTTTTCCTAACTCCTTCATTTCTCTTGAGTGCACTCCCATCCTTTCAGGCACCTAAGTTTGGAATCATCTTCAACTCCTCCCTCTCTGTCACCTCACATACCTGGGAAGGTACCAAGCCTTATTGATTCTACCTTCATAACATCCCTTTCATTCCTTTTTTCTTCCACTGAACACTACTGTGGCTTTCATAATTTCTCCCCTTAGCTATTGTAGTAGTTTCCTAGTTGACCTCTCTGAATCCAGGTTCTCTCTATCCCCCATCCATCCTGCACAAAGCTGTCAAATTGACATCCTTCAAGCTTGGATCTGACCATGTTATTCCCCTTACTAAGAAGCTCCAGTTTCTCCAGTTAACTCTAGTATAAACTATACTCTGCCTCTGACCTTAATATTCTTGGTTCAGCCTGACTTTCCAGGCTTATTGCATTAATTCTCTTTGAGCACTCTATAATTTAATTAAAGTGGCCTCCTTCTCAAACGTTGTACATAGCATTCAGTCTCTTGTCTTCCTCTTTGCAGTTCTTCTCCATACTTGGAATTTCCTTTTTCCTAGTAACTCTTAGAATACCCAGATCCCTACAAGGTTCATATCACATACTAGGTCCCATATGAGGGGCTTCCTGAGCTCCCCTTTTATTTTTATTCTTTCTCTTCAATGCTTTGAATATACTTTGTAAATGTTTCTTCCAGTAGAGTAGTCTTGCTGGGGGAAGGAGGCATGTAAGGCTTTCATTTTTGTCCTGATTGAACCCAGGGCTCCCCATTCCATATTCATATTGTTAGAAATGGAAATGATCTTAAAGATCATTTAGTCTTTCTTCAGAATTCTTATTTCTCTGTTAAACCATTCAGCAATATCCTATTTCCTAACTTCTAGCCTAGTACATTGTCCATTACACTGTGGCACCTCATGCTTCTGGATTAAAATTTGAACAACTGCTTTGAATAATTTATACAGACTAGGTCATTTAGTAGTTTGATATGCATATGTTTGTTAATAAAAATATTAAAAATGACTTGTTCATATATTCAATTTTTTTCAGCTTCCAATGAAGCATCATAAATTGGTTTCTTTGGCTATGAATGTAGAAATACATTTGTGAGTGCCTGTTATTGATTCAGGAAAGCAAAACCATTACAAGAATGTTAATGTTAAACTGGAATATTGTATGTCCATCAGTTCAGTTTATGATTTAATAAACAGAGTTCAAACAATTCAGGATGGAAAATACAGATGAGCTTTCTTTCAAGTGAACATGTTGATCGTGCTGGATGCTTTTCTAGGTCATGTTCATTTCATGAAAAAACAGTCAATTCCCTAGCTTTCTCCGAAGAGGAAGCAGACAAGGTCCCTTGCTGCAGTGAGGGAAAGGAGAGGGGGGACCAGAGGGGGATGGGCAGGTGGATCATATCTTTTCATTCACAAGTACAGAGATGGCAACGGGCCCAGTCTCACACGGTTCCTTGCACAGTGGCTTTCTTTCTGAATTCATGCTGCTGATGAGAAGTAAAAGTTTCTTTTCTTTCGTAGTAGCCAGTTTTAAAAAAAATTCCACTGAGCACAGTAACATAGCATAGAAGTATAGTACAGAGGACACACCAAGACTTGCCAGTTTTTAGGCAGAACAAAGCCTTCTGGGATTCTTAAAGTATCCTTCTCATGTAAATTTCCTTAATCACAAAGCAAGACAATGCCATAGTGAGCTCCCATCAGCATTTGGTATGCTTTGAAACTTGACTGCTGAGTTAATTAATTTAATCTTAATTTGGGGGAGATTGAAGATAAAGAAGGTATTTTTGGTAGAGAAATAATTTTTCAAAAGATTTGAAATAAACTTATGATTAGGAGTGTCTATTCATGTTTTTGACATGTATGAATTTGTAACAGAAAATCCATATTGTATGCCATGTTACAATCATAGATTTAGAGCAGGGAGAAACCTTAGAGACTATCTGATTTAAACCCCTTCTTTTTCAGATGAGGAAACTGATGTCTAGAGAGATTAAATCTCTTGCCTGTGGTCACACAGCAATTATCTGTCAAAACTGGGATTTGAGTCCAGCTCTTACTTTCCATATAGAACCAAACAAATGAGATACCACATACAGATAATACCCCTTCAGGTAGTTCAAGACTACTTTCTTATCTTCTATGCTTAGATAAAATCTAAATAAATTATACATTTCTGAACTACCACTCCACATTCCGAGTCAGTCAGTTGCCATGTCTAACAAGGTTAACAACAGTTTCTGTGCCTACCACATTTCTAGTGTCTTTTGTCCACTCAGACATTCTTGTTTAGTCTTGATTATCTCTTGCTTAGACTATTGCAAAAGTCTCAGAATTGGTCCCCTTGCTTTAAATGTCTTCCCATTTCAATCCTCCCTTAACATAGCTGCTAAGGTGACTTTCCTAAATCTTTGGTCTAACTATGTCATGCTGTTACCCAACCAATCCCAGTGATTTCCTGTTGCCTTTAGGATTAAATATAAATCATTCTATTTTGTATTCAAAGCTCTTCACCATGTCATGCCTTCCTCCTTTCCATTGTTATCACATTCTCCATGCATTGTATTGTCTAACCATGCTGACCCCATGCTATTTGTTATCCATGCTACTCCAGGCCCATTGTTAATCCTTTGCAAGGACTGTTTCATGTGCTTGGAATGCTCCTTCTTCTCACTTTTACCTCTTAGAATTGCTGGCTTTCCTCAAAATTCAGATTAAATGCCACCTTTAATAAGAAGTCTTTCTCAGTGCCAAAAAGTTGCTAATGCCTTCTCTTTTGAGATTACTTTGTATCTCTTATCAACGTATATTGTATATACCTTTTGATGTATATGTTGTTTTTTCCCTTAGAATATAATCTCCTTAAATAGAGGACATGCTTTCATTTGTGAAAAATTCAATTTATTTATTTTTAATTTTCACCATTGACTTCTAATAGACTTTGAGTTCTAATTTTTCTCCCCCTCCTTTCCCTCTTCCCTCTCTAAGAAGATGTGCTATCTGATATAGGCTGTATATGTACAATAATATTGTTATTTATTAATTAATGTATTTCTATATTAATCATGTTGTCAAGAATTAGAACCAAAGGGAAAAGCCATAAGAAAGAAGAAACAACAACAAAAAAGAGAAAATATTATGCTTTGATCTGCATTCAGATTCCACAGTTCTTTCTTTGGATGTGGATGGCATTTTCCATCATGAGTCTTTTGGAATTGTCTTAGATCATTGCATTGCTGAGAAGAGCTAAGTCTATCAAAGTTGATAATCCTATAATGTTACCATTATTGTGTACAATGTTCACTTCATTCAGAATCAGTTCATGCAAGTCTTTTCAGGTTTTTCTGAAGTCTGCCTGCTCTGTCATTTCTTATGGAACAATAATATTCCATTACATTCATATACCACAACTTGTTTAGCCATTCCCTTATTGATGTGCAAACCCTCAGTTTCCAATTCTTGAGCACCACAGAAAGAGCTACTTTAATATTTTTGTACATGTGGATCCCTTTCCCTTTTTTATGATCTCAGACATACCTAGTAGTAGATTGCTAGGTCAAGGGGTATGCACAGTTTTATACCCCTTTGGGAATAATTCCAAATTGCTCTC
Organism: Potorous gilbertii; assembly: GCA_028658325.1. Taxonomy (NCBI): domain Eukaryota; kingdom Metazoa; phylum Chordata; class Mammalia; order Diprotodontia; family Potoroidae; genus Potorous; species Potorous gilbertii. Next base: position 17,806,721 of record CM053773.1, on the reverse strand, counting down.
CAAAATGGTTGGATCACAACCTTACCAACAGTACATTAGTGTTCCAATTTTCCAATTTTTCTCCAACATTTATCATTTATCATTTTCCTGTTTTGTCATGTTAGCCAATCTGATAGGTGTGATATGGCACCTATGCTTCTTGCCCAGAGTGCAAGTAAATTTCTGCTAATCTGGAAAATCATATAATATTTAGCTAATCACAGACTACACTTGTCACTTGAGAATCAATGTAACCAAGCTTGGCAATTGTTATCCCTAGACATTTGGCTATGAAGTGATGGTTAAATTTTAGTCACAAAAAGTAAAGGCAACCATTTACTAAAGCATAGAAGTGTTGTAATATATGTCAGTGGAGAGAGTGCTCACAACAATAAAATCATTGCTCTGTTCAGATATTGAAAAGGAATTTACTTTCACTGTATGATTTGCGGTACAACAGTACATTGACCAAAAAAGATAGCAAAGAGCCTGCACTCCATGTCATATGAAAGAACTGATGCTATTGAACTGTATAAGAGAAGACATAGGTAGAAAATATTTGAAAGGCTACAACATAGGAGTTCTCAACCAGGAGTTCTTAAACTTTTTTTGTGTGTGTTCTGGACCTCTTTGGCAAACCGGCGAAGCCTATGGATCCCATCGAGAATAACATTTTTAAGTGATTAAATAAGACATATAAGACTATAAATGAAACAAATTATATTGAAATAGTTATAAGATATTAAAAAATAAATTTGTGATATAGTAATGTGTTTTTTTAATTGACACTTTACATAATAAAACAGCACCTTTAAAATTATTGGCCAGTTAAGTTAAAAAAAGTTTTAAAGACAATGTGAAGGCTATTGTTATGAACATTAAAGTGAGGGTGGTCATGGACAAGAAAATAGGCATGTCATATTGGACATTCAATTGCTTCAACTTCTTGTTTTGTGATTACAGGTGTTAAAAATGCTGGTTTCTAAGGATGATTTTGTTGCACATGGAAATAAAGCTCACATAGATTGCTTTACAGGGTGAGAATAGACTTCTCTGAAGAAACATCAGAATTCTCTGAGACTTTCTGAGTTAAGCTATAAATTAGTTCATTTTTGACTAGTTCAACATTTATGATATAGTTTTGTATCAAAAAGAAAAAAAAGATTGCTAACACGTGATTCAACTTTAATGCCACTAAGATAAAAATAACTTTTGAAAGAATTCTCATGGATTTCAAGTTATTTATTGATTTATTTTTTCAAAGAAATTGACAGGGAATTCTATATCTCTGTTACATCTCAGTAAATCACATCTTCCAGCATTTGAAAGTTTGCATGATTATTAATCTCATCTATCTTGTCATTTTCAAGAGTATTCATAATGGTGACTTCAGAATTTATCTCATTCATACAGTTAAAAATTTACTTGCCAGTTAAGTCAACCAATGCATAAAATCCTTTCTTTCAGAGCATACCAAGAGTAGATTTTCTTTCAGAAAAAGTGAACTTTCTACCCATTGTTTGAACAAATGTATCAGGAATTACACTTTTGAAAACCTTCTTTTAGATAGACATTCACTTTATATTCTGCTCTCATATCTTGACAGAATCTTTTAAATATACAATAATTCAGAGACCTGCTTCTGTTAAAGCTGACAATTTTTATGGCTTGACAAAACTTCTTTCAGAGTTGTTGGAAGAATCTTTCTTACCAGTGCATGTCTTCATAAAAAAAAAAATGAAAAAGATGTGAAATCTTCCTTTTTAATTAATGTAGCAAAGCCAGATTATTACCAAGCGTCTTAGGAGGTCCATTTCTGTAAAGAATGTGATACTTGTGTTTTTTTTTCACTTGTCAAGGTTACATATGTATACACACACATATACATACACACTATTTCCTTTATGTTTACCACCTTTATTGTTACTGAAAGAACTCATAAAATCAAAATTCTTCTGCAATGGTGTTAGCATGATGTATTAAAAAAAGAGAAAAAAGAAAACAAGGAGCTAGCTATGTGGAAAGTTATCTATAGTTTCACTCAGTTGGTACTGAAAGGGAATGGTAAAGTTGCTACTTCCTTGATGACTTGTTTCAAAATGTTAAGGAAAATAGTTACTAGTCTAGAACATATCACATTATTTGGCAAGATTTTTCCTCTGTTACAATCCACAAACTAGTTCAACCACTTCCAATGCACAAAGCCTCTAAGAATATGGGATTTTTTTCATTACCAGTTCAGTAAGTGACATTACAAGATGCTTATAGAAACATTTTGTTTTTTTTTAATGGGAAGTCTAAATTTTGGAAGTGGCCAAACTTTTTCAAATTAAACTTTTTCAACACAAAAAGAACCAGCATTTTGAGAAGCATTTTCAGAGTCATGAGATATCCTTTCAGTATTGTTTGTTTCATACTTCCATTCACATTCTCCACAAAATCCCTGCATTTTATGCCTTATCATGTTCATTAATACAAGATAAACTATATAATACATAATCTTTGTACTTTGTTTTCTTCACCATTTCAACTCAGATTGGATCCATAAAAAATATAAAGTTAAAAGGCTAAAAAATATTCGATTCATTTTATATTTTTGGAAACAAGTCTTCAAAGAAGTCAATAATTTGTTAAGTAAAGTGTAAGCTATTCAGTAACTTTCCATGATAAGTAAAATAATGTTAGCTTTACCAAAGTTTGTTGAAAGGAACTAAAAAAATCAAAATTCTAAAATTTACCTAAAGTTTCAACACTCATAAAGACTTTTAGCCCTTCCGCATGGATTATAGCAGTAGCTTAGGAGTTGTGCCCTTTAGAACATGCAGCTATTGTTGCTCATGAATACTTGTGGCTTTTTATATCTTCCCCAAAATAATCATTCTTGTTTCTGATAACATTTACAGTTTTCTCATATTTGTTTTTTAAATGTCTGATATTTTCATGGAATGATAACACATGAACAACCACTTATACAACACATTGAGTGTGAGTACCTTTTATTTCATAACACAGGCAATGAGTAAAAATAGAACACAAAGATAAAAACAAGTATATCCAGTCAAAGAATTTATTGCTGCAATCTGTTAGAAATAATAATGTTACTTCAAATAACACTTCAACAGTTATCACTCTCAACTTGCTTGGGAATTTTCATTTAAATTGCCCAGTTTTGTGAAATTTTAACAACAGTTGTTGTAGAAGGGGTAATGCTAGAAATCGATCTAGATGTCTTCTTCATGAGTGTGGTTTAACTATCAAGTGAAGAGTTGCCTAATATTTGGCCAGGTATGTCATGAAAGTATCTATAGATAGGATCACATGGGATCTAGAATCTGGATTATTAACTATAGTAATTTCAAAGTAGTGATGAACATGTTACAATTTGAGATCCACAATAAACATCATGTGATAAGAACATATCTAAGATTTCTCTTGGTGAAAATGTCACTTACTGTTAATATTACTGTATTTTTTTCCTACATACCTAATGGAAGAGAATGCTAAATTTCAGTTATAGATCACTGAAAATCAAAATGCAATTTATTTTTGCCATGCAGTTTCACCAACCCCCAGGCACCGTTGGACTCCAGGTTAAAAGCCCTTATAGAGGCAGAACCAAGATGGTGAAGTAAAAGCAGGGACAAGCTTGAGCTCTTTCCCAAACCCCTACAGATACCTGTAAAAATGCATATAAACAAATTCTAGAGCACCCTAACCCACAAAACGACAGAGTGAAACAAATTGCAATCAAGACAGCCTGCAGCTGGGCAGAAACTATCTGTTGTACTAGTCTGTGACAAGAATGCAGTTCAGCGCAATACATGACAGCTCAGACTGAGGAACCCCAGCAAACTTTGGGCAGTCCTCAGGGGACTGAATCATTGGCAACTGTGGCGGTTCTCAATCCATAAACAACAAAGATAACTTATAAAGTCAGTAGGAAAGGTCTGTCAGATTTGGGTGAGAGGGGAGCATGGGTCCAGCCCCAGCGGTGGGAGCAACAGTAGCAGTGGCAACAACTACTTCCTGAACTCTTGACCCACAGACTATGGTGGGGATTGAGTGACTGATCAGAAAGGATTGAAAGGATCTCTTTGCTGGCACTGAGGCAGGATTCTCTTGATTTGCCCATGTTTGAATTTGACTCACAGTCCTGGGTGGTGGTCCTGGGGTGAGGAGGAGCACTGGCATATTGTGGCAGCAATGGAGAGGGAATCCTCTTCACTCTTCCAAGACAGAAAAGAATGCTTCTGGTCACTCCCAGACCAGAGCACAAGCCAGGAGAGGAGTATACACCTTTTCTTTGATCATAACACCTTGGAAGAACTGAAAATTTACAGGTTCCTAGAAGTATCTCTGAACATAACTGCACAAAACTCCTGAAGCTTGGGAGAGTGTACCTTCCACACTGGAAACAGTGTTCTACCTTAACAAAGAGTTAAAAAATCAAGGACTTGACTGGAAAAATGAGCAAACGGTGTAAAACACACATACACACACATACACACATACACTATAGAATATTACTTTGGTAACAAAGAAGATCAAAACATATATCCAGAAGAAGACAATAGAGTCAAAGCATTATCTCAAATGAAAGAGCAAGAAAAAGCTTTTATAGTGGAGGGCAACAGGGGAGACATGAGAGGGAATAAATGAACCTTACTCTCATAGGATTCACATTAAGGAGGGAATAACATATATACTCAGTTGAGTATGGAAATCTGTCTTACCCTGCAGGGAAGTGGGGGAAGGAGAGAATAAAGGGGGGAGAAGATATAAGGAAGGGCAGAATGGGGGAGGGGTAATCAGAAGCAAACACTTTTGAGTGGGATAACATGGAGACAAATATAGTCTTTCACGACATGACAATTATGGAAGTGTTTTGTCTGTGAGTATGTTATATGTGGTATATGTGAGTAACATGTAACCTGTATTGAATTGCTTGCCTTCTTAGTGAGGGTAGGTGGAGAGGAAAGAAAAGACAGAATTTGAAACTCAAAATTTAAAAAATAAATTTAAAAATTGTTTTTTACATGCAGCTGGGAAATAAGATATATAGGGCAATGGAAATCTGTCTTGCCCTACAGGAAAATGTAAGAGAAGGGGAAAAGAGCAGATGGTGAAAAAAGATCAAGTCAAGTCAAATTGGGGTAAGGGGTAAGCAGAATGCATACTGGCTTGGGCTGGGGGGAGGGGGAAGATGGGGAGAAAATTCGGAAGTCAAAATCTTATGGAGGTGAAAACTAAAAATAAATTAATGAATAAAAAAAAGTAAAAAAAAAACCCTTGTGTTAGATTCATTTTTTTCCTCAAAATACTAGAAATAAAGTTTTGCTTTAAAAAAATATGTCCATAAGAATTAGGGGTCACTCAGATTAAATGGTCTGACTTTGGAGGTAGATTTTCCTTCATTTGAGGTCTTCAAGTAAAGGTTAAATGATCTCATTTGTCAGATGTGTTAACTTATGGATGAAATCAAATGAGTTAGTTAGATGGTTTAGTAGCTAGACTGTTGAGCGTGGAATCAGGAAGACCTGAGTTCAAATCCAGCCTCAAACACTGCCCTGGACAAATCACTTAACCTCTCTTTGCCTCTGGAGAAGAAAATGGCAAACTGCTCCAGTATCCTTGCCAAGAAAACCCCTTGGACAGGATTGGTGTGATATGGTCCACGGGTCCCGAAGACTTGGACATGACTGAACAATAGTAACAGCCAAAGAACTAGATGGCCACTGAGGACCCTTCCAAGTTTGAAATTCTTTTTTTTTTTTTTTTTTAATGACAAATGTTTGGAAGATACTAGTGTTTAGGTTGTGTGTATATTTGCTTGCTTGGAATATCCATTGGCTTTCTATTTCAGTTGATATTTGCTATGTCCACATCCATGGAACTCACTCTTGGTGAGTGTAGCATTCACATCTGTTCTTCTCTCTGTTGGCATCTTCATTATTAGTAGCTGGATTTTTTTTTTTTGGGTGCAGTTTGTGACTGAGCTGCAAGCTTGGCAAGAAATATAAAAAGGAGTTGGGTGTCCCTTCATTGCATGACAAAATTCTATCCCAGTCTTTCTGTTTTCTTTGAATCTGAAAGCTGCTACCACAACAAACAAACAAAACCAAGAAAAATCAATCCCACCCTAGTGATGTCACTACTTTGTAAAGTTTCTCCTTCCTCCCTCCCACCCACTTTGGATATCTGGGAGGTCTCTAGAACATTGATTCCCTCACAAAGTAGTAGAAATTACCCTTAGGGCTGTAGATGATAAAGAGAGATGGTGAAACTAAGCGGGGTGGTGAATATCACATGATTTGCTCTTGGGAATATGTGTCTGGTGACAGTTGAATTGTTCCTCAGGATAAAATGCTAGGATTATTTATTTAGTCCTTTTCTATTTACTCAGAAAGAAATTATTAGGCGAACTTTTCAGTGGCTGATTTTATCTTCCCTAAATGTTGCCCCCTTCTCTTGTCTCCAGTGGTCTTAGATTTGAAAGCTTTGTAGCTGTGGGTTTGTGGAGTAATATAATATAGTTCTTCCCTTTTGTGATGAAGTCCAGTCTTTTGACAAATGACCAATCATTCTGGAGAAAGAAACTAAAAATTTGTTTGGGGCAAAAGCAAAAGGGACAAATAAGATAACGTGGAAAATAATATGTCTTCAGATAAGAAATGCACATTCATGCTACAGCAAAATTGTGGAATCTATACTTATCGTTACATGCTAACATAGCACATGTAATTTGTTTCCTAAAATATTAAGATTTGAAAAAAAATGATCTTCTAAAATTTCATTAATTATGACAAGAAAACAAACACTCCCAACTTTATTAAACATTAAACATTTTGTGACTGTTCAGCTTGAATCCATACCCAGGTTATTTTTATTTACTCATTCATTCATTTAACAAAATATTATTAAGCATAATACCTTGTACATAATAATGCGTGGAACACAAATAGACAAACATTCCAGGGGATATAAACATAAATTGGACAAGGTCTTTGTCTTCTAAAAGCTTAAAATCTAATGCGTGGTGAATTATGTACATGAATAAGTATAATACAAAATATAATGTGAAAAATACATTAAAAAGTACAGTAAAATGCTATAAAAGTGCCAGGGAGAGGGAGTAATTTCTAGTTCTGGGGATCAGGGAAAATTTCCTGGATAAAGTTATTTTTGTTCTGGTCCTTGAAGTGTGGATTGGGTTTTACAAGGCAGAGACAAAGTGAAAGGAAGCCATTTCAGACACAGGGCTGTAATTTGAACCCAGATCCTATGGATCCAGAGAGAATGCTTAGTGCACTATACTGTGCTGCTTTTAAAAAAAATTTATTTTTATTTATTTCATTAAATATTTCCCAATTACACATACATTTTTTTTTAGCAAATATTTTAAAAAAATTTGAATTTCAAATTCTCTCCTTCCCTCCTACCCCTTTCCCGTCCTTGAAAAGGCAAGTAATTTGATATCAGTAATACATGTGATATCTTGTGAGATTTCCATATTAGGCATATTACAAAAGAAACAAACAAAAAACACAATAAAAATAAAGTTAAAAAAAAGTATGTTACAATTTTTATTCAGACTTCATCAGTTCATTTTCTGGAGTTTGAAAGCATTTTCCTTACAGCGCCTTTGGAATTGTCTTGAATCATCGTATTGATCAGAATACCTGTCTTTCACAAATGATCATCTCACAATATTGCTGTTACTGTGTATCATATTCTCCTGGTTCTGCTCCCTTCATCTTTCATGAATTCATTTACGTCTTGCATGTTTTTTTCTGAAGCCATCCTGCCTGACATTTCTTATAGTACAGTACTGTATTCCATCATAATTATGTACTATAACTTCTACAGCTTCTCCAATTGGTGGGCATCCCTTTGTTTACCAATTCTTTGCCACCACAAAAAGAGCTGCTATAAATATTTTTGTACACTTGGGTTCTTTTCCTTTTTTTTTCTGATCTCTTTGGGATACAAACCTAGTAGTGACAGTGCTGAATCAAATGGTATGCCCAGTTTTATAGCCATTTGGACATAATTCCAAATTGTTCTTCAGAAGAGTTAGACTAGTTCACAATTCCACCAGCAGTGTATTTGTGTCCTGGTTTTTCCACATTCCCTCCAGCATTTGTCATTTTCTTATTCTGTCATGTTAGCCAGTTTCATCGGTGTGAGGTGGTACCTTAGAGTTGGTTTAATTTGCATTTCTCTACTCAGTAGTAATTTAAGACTTTTTTCATGTGAATATTGATAGCTTTGATTTGACTTCTGAAAAGTACCTCCTTATATCTTTTGACTATTTATCATTTGGGGAATGACTCTCATTTTCATTTTTTAATACATTTGACTAGGTTCCCTATATATTTGAGAGATGAGATTTTTATCAGAGAAAATTGCTATGAAATTTCCCCTAGTTTTTTTCTGTTTTCCTTGTAATTTTGGTCGCATTAGTTTTATTTGTGCAGATGTTTTTTAATGTAATTCAAAATTACCCATTTTATTTCCTATGACTCTAACTCGTGCTTATGACTCTTAGTCATAAATTATTCCCTTATCTGTGTGCCCTCCCATTTTCTTATGGTATTACTTTATGTCCAAGTCATTTATGCATTTTGACCTTATCTTGTTATGTGGTGTGAAATTTTGTTATATGCCCAGTTTCTTCCAAACTGCTTTTCAATTTTCCTAACAATTTTTGTCAAATGGTGAGTTCTTACTTCCAGAGTTTAAACCTTTGGGTTTATCAAGCCTTTGATTGCTATGATCCTTTACTACAGTGTGTTATATACTTAATCTCTTGCACTGATCCAGTGCGATATTGTTTTGATGAATACATTTTGAAATAGAGTTTGAAATCTGGTACTCATAGGCTACTTCCTTCCAACTTTTTTTTTATTGATTCAATTCTTTTTTCATTGATTCAATTGATATTCTTGACCTTTTGTTCTTTCAAATAAATTTTGTTTAAATTTATTGAAATTTAAATTTAGCTAAATTTAGCTCTGTAAGATATTTATTTCCTTGGTAATTTGATTGATATGGCATTGAATAAGTAAATTAACTTAGGTAGAACTATAATTTTTATTATTTTTTTTTATTTTTTATTATTTTAATTATTTTATTATTTTATTGTTTTGACTTGACCTGCTCATGGTCAATTAATATTTCTCCAATTTTTTAGAACTGTATTTGCGTGAAAAGTGTTTTATAATTATGTTCGTTTAGTCTTTGGGTTTGTCTTGGCAGATAGACTCCCAAGGGTTTTATGGTGTCTGTTTATAGTGTCAGTTATTTTAAATTGAATTTATCATTCTATCTCTTCTGAGTTTTGTTGGTAGTATATAGAAATACTTATGATTTATGTGGGTTTGTTTTATATCCTGTGACTTTGCCGAAGTTTTTAATTGTTTCAACTAGTTTTTCAGCTGATTCTCTAAGTAACTATGCTATCATATCATCTATAAAGAGGGATTATTTTATTTCCTCATTGCCTATTTTTATTCTTCAATTTCTTTTTCTTGTCTTATTGTTCTAAGTAGCATTTCTGGTCAAATATTGAACCATAATGGTGATAATGAACTTCCTTGCTTCACCCTGATTTTATTGGGAAGGCTTCAAGTTTTTCCTTGTTATAGATAATTGTTGATCTTGGTTTTAGATAGGTAATAATCATTTTAAGAAAGGCTCTATTGAACCCTATACTTTCCAGTGTTTTTAATAGGAATGGGCATTGTATTTTGTTGATATAATCATGTTTTTTTTTTTCCTTTTTGTTACTGATATGGCAAATTATGCTGATAGTTTGACTAATACTGAAGCAGCTCTATATTGTTGGTAGAAATCCCACCTGGTCATAGTGTTTGATATATATTGGTTTGGTAATATACTGCTGTAATCTTACTAGTATTTACTTAAGTTGTCTGCATCGATTCATTAAGGGCATTGGTTTATAGTTTTATTTTTCTAGTTTTATTTTCCTTGGTTTAGGTATGAAAATCATAATTGTATCATAAAAGGAAATTGGTAGGACTCTTTCTTTGCCAATTTTTTCAAATAGTTTATATAGCATTGGGATTGATTATTTTTTAAATGTTTGGTGGAATTCACTTGTAATTCTCTACTCTGCCGTCTTGGCTCCCTCTCCATACTGCCTCTTCAATAGCAAAGATGAAAAGTCTTGGCTAGAGTGATGTTATTGAGAAGAAATGCTGTATTATGGCTCATAGGATTTATAGAAAGAAGAGACCTTAGAGATTAAGTAGTCCAACCTCTTTGCTTTTTAGATGGAGAAAATGAGGCCCAAGGAGGTAAAAAGAGTTGCCCAAGATCATATAGGTAATAAGAGGGTGGTGGATATTTGAACATTGTTTCCCATTTGCCAGTATTCTCTCTAGGAAGATCAAAACTCTCCAGCAGATGGGGAGTTTTATTTTAATTCAGAATGTCGCTGGATGGTCTAGACTGGCTTCATGTAGTTATCGTTTAGTTTGGATAACTTCCTCAGAGATTATAGATTTTAATTTTATAGCCACAGTAGGTATATCAGTTAACAATGCGAGTTACCTAGCTCACTCCTGAATCCTTCTGTACCTATATGAATATCTAATTTAACTTATATCTGACACAAACTGTCAAGTGATCCTTTATTCTGATCAAATGCAATTCTAGGATTAAACCGAGAGAATTACTGACTCTGTTCTGGTTTTTCATCAAATATTTTGAAAGCAGAGACTGTATTTTGGGATTATATCTTTTCCAAGGTGCCCAGTATTTTGCTTTCAGTCTAGTGGACACTATATAATAAAAATTAATTGGCTTGCCTACTGACCTAGGATTCTGGAATAGAGCAGATTTGACTTCATCCAAAGGATCTCATCTTTGTCTCCTTATTCTCATTCAACGTACATAATATTTTCAATTGCTAAATCTTTTCTTATATATCCCTATATAGCTTCTCTTCTATACATTCCCTACTCTCTATTCACATAGCTGCCAGAAGTCCAGTGTCACTATAGCAGAGAGTATACAGAAGAGAGTAAGATACAAAAAGACTGGAAAGGGAGGAGGTAACTAGGTTATAAAGAACTTTGAATACGAAACAGAGGATTTTATATTTAATCCTGGAGTTGATAGGGAGCCATTGGAATTTATTGAGTGAGGGATTGACATGATTGGACCTGTGCTTCACAAAAATCACTTTGGTGACTGAATAGAGGATGTTTTGGAGTGGGGAAAGACTTGGGGCAGGCAGATCTACCAACAGACTGTTTCAGTAATCCAGGAATGAAGTGTTGAGGGATTGTGCTAGACTGGTGGTAATGTTGAGGAGAGAAAGGGGCATATGTAAAAAATTTTGCAGAGGTAAAATTGACAGGTCTTAGAAACAGATTGGATATGGGAGATGAGAGTTAGTGAGAAATTCAGGGTGATACCTAAATTGAGAGTCTGAGGGACTAGGAGGATAATGTTGCCCTCCATACCAATAGGGAAGATAGGAGGTAGGGGTAGTTTAAGTGAAAAGATGAGTTCTATTTGAAAATACTTAGTTTAAGTTGTCTACTGGAAAACCAGTTTCAGATGTTTAAAAGGTAACAGTTGGACATGAGAGACTGGATGTCAACAAAGAAGCTGGGGCAGAATAGGTAGATTTGAGAATCAACAGCATAGGGATGGTAAATAAATCCATGGGAACTGATGAGATCACCCTAAGGGATACATACTCTCTCTCAAGGTATAAGTTCTGGAAGAGGATGCAGCAAAGGAGACAGAGGAGAAGGAATGATCAGATAGGTAGGAGGAGAATCAGGAGAGAGTAAGACCTAGAGAGAAAAGACCATCAAGGAGGGAGTGATCAACAGTGTCAAAGTCTGCAGAAAGCTTAAGGAGAATTTTGATTGAGAAAAGGCTATTGAGTTTGACAACTAAGAATCATTGGTAATTTTGGAAAGAGTAGTTTTAGTGGAATGATAAGATCAGAAACCTGATTATAAGGAGGTAAGAATAGTGTGAGAGGAGACAAAGTGGAAGCACCTATTTTAGATGGCCTTTTCAAGGAGTTTAGTTACAAAGGGCAGAAGAGATGGAGGGTGAGAGTGAGGATGGAAGGATCAAGTGAGGGGTCATTATATTATTATTATACAGCTATTATATTATTGAGATATCATCAACTATTAAGCAATTGTATTTTGCTTCTTATCATAGATTATTCACTGTCACATTGATCTAGTATCCATTATTTTTGGGTTATTCATCTGAATGGAATTTCTCCCTTTTTCATTTAGAGAATCAAGAATGTTTTATTTCAGAAAGAAGAAAAAAATAAAAATAAAGTAACATAACTAGCACACTTACAAAAGACATTATCAGTTCTATTAGAGTTATTCAAAAGGAATTGCTCAGTGGAATATATCTTACTTGGATACTTTGAGATCATGGGAAAATTGTGAGCCTTTTAAAAAATACATTGTTGAACTTCTAGCACATGCCAATAACTCTGCAGCTTACTATATTTCAAGAGGGGTGTATTTTAGAATAAGTCTTATGATGATGGAAAATGTATTTCATAATTATACTTCCTTAAGACTGATGATTTCAGTAGATACTATTTGGAGCTAATAAATTAATTTCCCTCCAATGGTTTTCTCAACCTGCTTCTTTAGCTCGTCTGTGGATACTTAACAAAAATTGTGCCATTTTTTGGAGACCAAATGTAATTTATCTGACAGTTATCACAGTATATTAATTTAGTTGATTCTTAATTTACTAACTCTTATTAATATGTGAGCTACTAACAACTAGCATTTGCATAGCACTTTAAGGTTTGTAAAGTGAATTACATGTATTATTTCATTTGATTCTCATATCAATTGTGTTTGACAGGTGCTCTTATCCCTGTTTTGCAAATGAACAAACTGAGTTGTAGAGAGAATAACTGATTTGCACAGGGTCATGTGGTAAATGTTTGAGGCAGGATTCTCAATAGGGTTTTCTCACTCCAAGTTAAATACTCTGTACTTTGTTCTACCTAGCTACTATAGGTTCAATCTTAATGAGAAACAGTCATGTGAAATAAAGGTACTAGCACTTGTCAATGATACTAGATGATATAATATTGGAAGAATAACTTAATTTGAAAATAATCTTGCTAGCAAAGGCAATATTTTCTTCTAGTGTTTGTGGATTTGAGGTTTTCAAGCAAAGACTGAAACATCCTGTCTGGTTTGAATTTATTATAGAGAGAATACCTTTTAAGGTACAGCTGAGATTAGATGATTATGGAAAACTCTTAGGACTCTGAAATTCAGTGTTCTTCCTTAGCACAAATATTTCTTGCCTGCATTAACTCTAAACCTACTTCAGTCATCTCCTCAGTAAAGCTGCTATACCAATCTTATTTTTAGCAATAGAAGATAAAAACAGAAAATAAATGCTTATCATGCCTGATTGTAGGTGAGATTTAGCACTTAAAATAGAACTTGCATTGTTACTTTGATTGGATTTTTGTTTAATGCCATTGCCCATGCAAATGATAGCCACTTCCCATCTTATTTTGTGCAATCTTTGTCCCTGTTTTAGTCTAAATTCTTTATAGAGAATACACTGAACATGGTAGAGACATCCTTTTGGCTCTTTTAGCATTTTAGAGAAACCAAAGCTCTTCATATGTTGTTTCTCATCCTTGTTTAAACAATCCACCTCTTTTCATCTTAATATCCTTAACAGTGTCATTCCTATTGATTTTGTACAGTTACATAGTTACTTAAAACTATACTCTCTTCATAGTAATGGTGTGGTCTATTCTGAATTTAGGGAACTTCTGGTTTAGGAACTCCCTCTACCAGTTGTCTTAGAGAGTTTCCTGGGGGCACTTGATTGGATTGGCAGATGTTTATATAGGTATTATGTGTCAGAGTCAGATCTGTGTGGTAATGGACCTTAAATATGTGTCTTACATATGAAACTTAAAAAAAATTGCTGGGCTACTTTGATAAAACGATTTGTATAATTCTATAATTATTAGATTCTCTTTTAAAATGTTCCACTGGTTCCCACTTTTGAATCATAAAGTGATGATTTTAGGTTATTTCCTTCCCTTGTATTAGATGCCTTGAATAGTTATGTATGATAACATTTCCTTATTAAGCCCTTTTTGTTCATTTCCATTTTCTCTTTTCACCAATATAGTTAATTCTTGAATTCTAACCAACACATGATGTAAGTTTCTGGTTTGATAGAAATCTGTGGCATTTAAAACTTTTTTTGGTATGCTGTTTATTGGCCAAAGTAAACTTAAAAAAAAACTTATATAAACAGCTTGTCATTTAGCATTGTGATTTATACATAAATAACTTTCTTAAGGTGCATAAAAACATTTATTTAGTATTGTTATTATGAATGAAAGGTTAAATAGATATAAAATGATTTCCTGTAAAGATTTACTTAATGCTTTGCTAACATATATAGCAGTAAAAGTTAAACACATTTAATAGATATATTCATACATGTACAATGCTCACACATGTGTGGATATAGATTTACATGTATACATATATCCACAATATGTATTTGTGGTATTAATATAGATCTACACATACACGTACACAAGGGTCATTCACATGTTTATTCACAGAAAGTAAATCAGTACAGTAATTGACCTTGTTATGTCCTGGGTAGAAGTTAGAAGGAGGTACCTTATAGCAGACCGTTAGAATAGTATTTAGTTCAGAGGTATCAAATATGTGGTCTGCAAAACTCCTATATGCATCCAGATTCAGATTAAAATCTAATTGAGAAGTATCTAACAGAATAATTAAAAATGCAATAAAACATATACAATGTTAATATGTGGTATTCTAGGTCAATACTGTGGCCCCCAGGGATCCTTATGTACAATTTAGTTGCCTTTGTTTCTGTTTGAGTTTGACACCCCAGGTTTAGTACATTGTTGTTGTGCTTTATAATGAACAATTCAATAAACCCTTAGCAGATGCAGTATACTGACCGGGACCAGGAAGTACTGAAAAAAAATTCAGACCACCTAACCATTGAACTAGTGTGGAGTGACTTTGGAGCATAGGGAAATAGAGTGATGTGGGAGTCGCGGTAGTGTTGTGGAGAGTGCATTGGACTGGCAATTAGGAACCCTGCATTCTATTCCATGTACTACCATGACATGTTATGCAACTTAGGAACATCTCTTTAGTCTCTCCATGGCATCAGTTTTGGTATCTGTGTAGAGAAAGCCTTGGATTAAGTGCTCCCAAAGGTCCCTTCTGGTTCCAGCCTTCTCTGATTCCATGAGAATATAATTTGGAGTACTGGAGATTTGGGTATGGTCATGTTATTTTAATATACTACCTTGAATTTAAATAGCATCCTTTATATTCATAACAAGAACACTTTATGTGTAGGCTTTACTTTTCTCTAAGGAGCTATTTAAAGATAGTACCTCATTAATTTTCACAGTATTCCTGTAAAGTTACCAGTATTGTTATCTCAAGTTTATAATTGAGAAAATTGAAGAACAGTGTGGTTGAAAGATTAGTTCAAGGTTATTAGTATCCATTATCAGGAAAAGAATCCTGGGCTCTTGCTTCTCAGAACACCTCTTAATCTATTCAACTTTCTGTCTCACTCATAGTGATGTGAAACCCTTGTTTCTGGAACTCCCACGTCATGATAGATCTGGGTATCCGTTGGAGAATGTCGTCATGATAGATCTGGGTATCCGTTGGAGAATGTCTAAGTTTTTCTTGACTTAGATGCTCACATAGTGGCCTTTGGAAAATCTACTCATGATATCTCCCCTAAGCATAATTATACTGCTTCCCACTTAAAAACATCTTGCTTACAACATGACAAAAGAAAGTTTTATTTTATTTAATAAAATGCTTAATGCAGTCACTTTTCAAAAAAAAAAAGACAAAAAGAAGAAAAAAAATTTAAGCAATGAATACATCTGACCAAGTATACAACATTCTGCCCTAGTAGCCCCTCTATCCCTGCCATGATCAGGGAGTTGTATTTCATTATCTGATCTTCACGTTCTGTACTGGTTTTTCAGTTATTCAAAGTTCTATGTATTCTCAGGGACCTTCTCATTAACAGTTGTGTAATCATTGAGCATGTTGCTCTTTTGATTCTACTGATTTCCCTTTATTTCTCTTCATACACCCTTTCCTATGTTTCTTCATATTCTTCACTTCTCCTAGCCAGTGATACTCAATTATATCCAGATACCCAGATATCCAGGGTGTTTTTAATCATTACCCAGTTAATGGACATTTACTTGGTTTTAAGTTTTTGCTACTTCAAAGAGAACTGCTATGAGGAGTTTGGTTTATATAAGACCTCTGCTTCTCTATTTGATTCCCATGAGGCACATGCTCATCAGTAGGATTATTGGATCATATAGATATAGATGACTATTCATGTTCCTTGACTAATTCCCAATTGATATCTAGAATGGTTAAACTTATCCACAGCCCCATTAACAGCTTCAGAGGATGCCTCTTTACCCACAATGCTTCTAATATGGAATTGATTTTTTTTTCAAAATTCAGTAAATAATTATTAAGTGGCTACCATGTTCCAGGCCTTGGGGATCCTGTGACCCCAAGGCCACATGTGACCTCGAGGCTGCAGGGTCCCCACCCCTCTTCCAGGTACTGTACTGAAAACTAAGGCTACAAAAAGAGATAAAAGACAGTCTTAAGAATATAATCTAGTGATTTTACCATCATTGTACCCAATTTCCCATTCTGTAAGATATAGTCTCAGTTATTTTAATTTGCATCTCCTCTTGGGATTACTTATTTAGAGCACATTTTCATTTGCATTTCTTTATAGTTTGCATTTTTTTAGGAACTGTTCCTATCCTTTGTCCATTTAATATATCAATTGGGAAATGACTTGATGTTTCTTTTTGCTAGTCTCTTATGTATTTTGGATCTCAGGCTTTTGTTGGTGGTATTGGGTGTACAAGTATTTTTCTATTCTATATTTTGTCTTCTAATTCCCTTTCAATTATTTCATTCACATAAAAATAAAAAAAATGCAAGCATCTATTGGATCTTTTTTATTATTTCTTCTCTACCTTATCTTATATTCCAGTTTTTTATTGGTGTGACCTTTGATAGTGAGTTCATTTATGCATTTTGAGCTGATTGGTGGCCTATAGTATAAGGGATTGGTCTAAACCTACTTTTTGCCAAATGCCTTCCCAGTTCTCCCAGTAGCTCTTGTCAGAAAAGAAATCTTTTCCTTAGTTTGTTATGCTAGAGGTTTTATTAAATACTGGCTACTATTTTTAATTACTGTGCCTTCCTGCTTTTGTAATCTGTTCTCTCTCTTTTTCTTTTTCTCTTTTTTAAACCAGTAGCAAATTGTTTTGATGACTAGAAACATTTGTTTTTAATAGAAAAATAAAGAAGAAATTTATGAATGAGTAAGCAGTGAATATCTACTTGGATCCCTATAATCTTCAAGATCTCTATGAAGTATAAGAGTCACTGAGAGTTTGCAAGAATATGTGGCTTCCCCTCCTTCAGTGTCACCCAGTAGATGAACTTGGGTGCTGCTCTTAGGATTTCTGTTGATTTTCTTTAGTCTGAGGTGTTGTCCTGCAACCGTTGACTTTCCTCTTAGACTGCCCTAAGAATTCTTGCAGTTTCCCGTTGCTTCTAGCATGGGTCACTTGAACTCATGGTTACATTTTGGACCCCCAAGACCAAGATAATTTTTCAGGCAAAGCAGAATCAAAGGGAAAGAAAATAAAACTCAAATTCTTTTTGTGTTGCCCAGCAGTTCTCATTGTACTGTATCACAGCTCTAATGATGTAGTTCCCTGGGGTACTTCTTCCTGACACTGTTCCTTTTCACAACTGCTCTGTCAGTCTGTGGCCACTGCAGGTTGGCCAGAAATGGGATCTCTTGTTGTATTCAGATTCAGTAGGGTCTCTGTCCCCTCTGTTGATGGCTCAGGAGGGGAAAATGAGGCTGGTCACCTTGCACAGCCCTCCCTCACTCAAAACAATGTCAGGTGCAAGTCATGTCATCATTTCTCTGATGTCATGGTCTTTGAAAGTGAAGGATGAACACAGACCTGTAAGTAGACCAAACTGACTGAATGGGAGACCCAGCAAGCTGGGTAACTCAGCTCATCTGCTCCCTTCTGTCCTCCCCCTTCCTTCTCCTCTCCAAAGGAAGGTATATTTGGATAGCCAAAGGATGCCCAGTTAACTTGGAGTTAGTGGGCCAGATTTCCTTCCTTCCTTCCTTCCTTCCTTCTTTGTTTTTCTCTCTCCCTTCTTCCCTCCCTCCCTCTCTTCCTCCCTTCCTTCCTTCCCTTCTTCCCTTCCTTTCTGCAAGTCATGTCATCATTTCTCTGATGTCATAGTCTTCTTTGAAAACGAAGAATGAACACAGATATTTGGTACATATGGATATAGGTAAACAAGTACAATGAGGATGAGGATGATAATTGACATTTATGTAGTACCTACTGTATGCCAGGCATTGTACTAAAGCATTTTATAAATATTATCTCATTTGATGCTTGAAACAACCTTGGAATACTATTATTGTCTCGGTTTTACAGTAGAGCAAACTGAGGCAAACAGAGGTTAAGTGATTTGCCCAATGTTGTACCACTTCTATGTGGCTGACATGGGATTTGAATTCAGATCTTCCTGACTCCAGGCCCAGTGCTCTATCTATTATGATACTATAACAATTATGATTATAAATTGACATCTGTGATAAAAAGATCAGATTTTTTGACCACATTAAATTCAGAAAGTTTCCCATAAAGGTATTGAAATAGCTTTAGAAGAGGAAGTATTAAATAGAAAAATATTTGTGTCAGAATCTGATACGTATATTTTTAAATACATATGCAAGAAGATTTTGGGACTTATTCTTGCAACCTCCATTTGAACTGGCAAGTTAGATCCTGCCAGCCTCCCCAGAAGGTGGTTATTACTTCTCCTCTCAGGATTTTAAGGGACACCAAGGATGTGAAGGATTTTTTAAAGCTATATATCTATGTAGATCTGTCTATCTATCTGTCTGTCTATCTATCTATCTATCTCTATCACCAATGAGCACCTGTTATTATGAACCTTGTATCTGTTGAAAAAAAATTAGTAAGACAATTAGCTTTTTGAAATAGGCATTCGCTAAGGTCATATAATAAGAATATCTGTTACTAAATACCCCCCACCCCCACCCCATGTTCTCCCATCAAGTGTACCTGAGGTACACTTTTCCATAAATTCATAGTGTTCAGGGAGAAGGGGGTTTAAATTTGGAAGGCATATGTGGCATAGGTATATTTCATAGTTCCTGGAAGTTGTAAAAGCAAGCACCCAGGCATACACAGGAGGGTCTGTTATCACAATTTCTTAGATCTTTTCTAAAAGGAAAGCAACTTTTGAGGGGTCAACAATCACTTTAATTAAGTACATGTATCACTCACTTAGTTCAGGGGAAAAAATCAGCCCCGTGAACTTCAGAGAAAATAGAAAGAAATAATAATAAACAGACAGGGTTTCCTACTATCTCACTGTAAGCAATGCATACATAACTGATCAACAGACAGATAACTGTCTGACCATACACACAGTTACCAGAGAGAGACTCACCAGCATCTGGGTTTTCACAGCCAGGGCTCCTTAGCGGCTGCTCAGAGACTGGTCTGGCCAAACAAACACTTCCAATGAGTAAGCCCTAAAATAAAACCTCACCTCAGAGTACACTTTTCAGAGCCAGAGGGCATCAGCACCTTTGAGAACCCGTGTCTCCTTAACAAAAGGTGTGGGCCCTCCTACAAATCTCCCCTAATCAAGCTCCCCTTAATGGGCAGGCCCATTAATGGGTGGGGAAGTTCTTTAATCTCATTAACTTTTATAGAAGTTCATTTCATCCCTTTGTGGATCACTAGTGAAGTTCCCCTTAGGAGTGGTGTAACTTTTTTTTTCTGGGCATCTTACAGAATCCTAAGCTTCTTTTCATCAGGATATCTAGTTTGTCCTTGACTCCTGGTGCAAACTCTACCATCCATGTAATCATTAACAATAATAGCAACTGATAATAGATAATATTTATATAGTGCTTACTATGTTCCAGGCACTGTGCGGAGTCTTTCACCATTATGAGCTCATATGAACCTTGCAATAGCCTTGGGAGGTAGGTGGTATTCTTATCCCCATCTTGCAGATAAGGAAACTGAGATAGAGGTTAAGTGACTTGCCCATGGTCACCCAGCTAGTAAGTATCAGAGGCTAGATTTGAACTGAGGTCTTCCTGATTCCAGACTCAGAGCTCTGTACCACCTAGCTCCCATTGTTCTGAGATGCATTAGGAAGTCTATGAGATGTCTAATTCCTTCAAATTCTAAATGTTTACAAAGTGACTCTCTGCTTGGGAATAAGGAGAGAAGTAAGATGCTCCTTTCCTCCCTCTTTCTCTCTAAGTGGTTTGACTTCAGGGATTTTCCTGGATTGTTCTCTATTCTTAGCTACTAGCTACTAGATGATCAAATTCTGACTTCCATCTAGTCTCCTATTGTATAGAAAATCTCACAGAGACAGTCTCCTCAGACAATACCAACAAATTTTCTGTGCAGTGTCACTCAATTTCATCCAATGGCCTGAGCTCACCATTCTTTCTTTATTTGATTAACAAGCTTCTCAGACCTAGTTTAAATTCAAGCAGTCAGTCAATCAATATGTGCCAGTTACTTTGCTTTTCTTTTGATTAATTGATTGGGTTTTTTAAATAGAAATATCTATACCTAATTCATACCTAGTTAATATATCTGAATGAGAATTCTTGACCTCTAATTATTGAAAGAATGCTATGGTATATACTGTAAACACATGTATACATACATACCTACATATACATTCACACATATACATATACATGCATATAGATGCACACACATATTACATACACACACTTATTTGTGTACATTTTGCTTGCCCCCAATAGAATACTTACGTGTCTTAAGGTGATTCATGGGTTAGTTTTTTTGTTTTTATATTCCTAACACCTAATAAAAGTCCTGAGACCTTGAATTAGGCCTTTAATGGATGCTTATTGAATTGAATTGATCTATTATTGTTGCTTGAAATCCATTTTCAGTTAAATTGACCAAAATCTAGATATTTTCTCCTATATGATACCCAGGATGGGTGCTTTCCTCTGGGACATACTGATTTCTAGTTAGATCTTTTATGGAAGTGGTGAGATTAATCATCTGCTAGTCAGGGATTTCTCTACCAGTGACTGTGCCACTGACAGACTCTCAAGAGGACCCCACTAATTCTTCCTAGTTGCTCAGTGGGAGGAGAAGGGGGAGGATCTCAACAAAATTTGATAACTGATAAGTACCTATGATGTCTAATCCAAGGTCTGTTAGACTAACCAAAATTCTTACGTATCTCATTTGGTCTTCCTGTTTTCATAACTATTATTTCCCCCCTTAAAAACAATAAAAATACTTCCTAGCTTTCCTCAAAATTTTACTAAAATATGCTTTATTTTCATACTTTTGATGCAACTAAGACATTTGCTATAACCTTTAAAAAGATAGTAAAAAGGTGCATAATTAATTATCAGCATCAATTTTGCTATTTTGTAATGGAAGGAAACAAAGATAGTTTTGTTTACAAATTATAGGTCTTCATTCTTCTGTTTCAGAATGAAGAAATGTAAAGGCAGAATGCTATAAAATCTATTCATGGTTATGATTGAATGAAGAACATTTAATAAGATTTACTATTTACCAAACACTATGTTAAACTCTTTGGGTACAAAAGAAAGCTAGTACCTTCCCTCAGGGAGCTAACATTTTAACAGAGAAGATAACACATTAGGGAAATCGCTTCCAGGGAAGGGAATTTTGCTCTGGGAAATCACAATTGACTGGAATCAGAGCAAGGAGTAAGTAAGGTGAGATGGCATGAAGGTGGTAGTGATGAGGGCTGGAAAGATAGAGGAACCCCAAGACTGGAGTTCCCTGCATAGACTGTCTGGAAAAGAATTTGAGGACTCAAGCATTCTTGAGGTTAAGGTGGTAAAGATTTGTTACTCTTTTCAATGGGCAAGAGTTCTTAGGGAACCTGCAACCTTAGAGGGGTACAGTCAAAGTTTATGTAGGATATTCTATAGTAAGACATGTGCCAAATATGCTGCCTAGGTGATTCAGGGCAGAATTAGGGAGTAGTTAAGCAGAGGTTAGTTCTTAAAGGAACATTCACTTTTAGTATCAACTGCTCAGGTATTTTACCCATAGTTCATCTGGAAGTAGCCCAAGGAGGGCTGCATGGAAAGCCTGATACATCACTAAGTCAACTAATGGTCAGAGGTGACCAAAGAATACTAGGCTGCTCTGATCAATGTCTTGTTAGACAAGATAAATATAAGGGAGTATACATGTGCCTAAGTCTAGGATATATATGATTGGTCAATGAGTAATAAATGTCATTATGACCCAGTACAAAGCCAGTTCAGCCAGTACACAGATGGTTCAAACTAATAAATTCTATAGGTGCAGTTGGCTATTGTATCAGGAAGAGAGATAAACATTTTGCTAGAGCAGACTATCCTTGGGCTGGGGAGAAACTTCCTGAGATGGTGTTTTGAGGCTAGGGAGAAATGTGATTTTAGAATTGAGTTCCAACCACAGGTACCCAAGCTCCCCATCATTAGGAACTTTAGAGTCGCAGCTGGCAAGATTGGAGTGGATGCTAGATTGTCCAAGGGGATGCCCACTTGAGTGACTTAGTTGCTTCCAGGAATGCTTACTAGAGACCTACTTGGGGAAGTGGAGTGGTAACAGGACACATTACTTTATATTATATTTGATCAGCAGTTCCTTCCTTTTTTCTTTTTCATGCCATGGCTTTCAGTAAATCTTCTGGTATTCCTCAATTCTGTATGAAAGGAAATTAAATTCTAGCATTTATCATGCATATCCTTATGAGAAATAAAATTAAGAGGCTTATTTGGTATGAAAGAGAATAAATTTTATCATTAACTATGCATATACACATAATAAACAGATTACAGCTATTGAAATTCGTAATAGTAGCAGCAAAATAACAAAGTCTCCAAAGTGTAACAGTAATAGATGCCAAACAGTAACTGTGGTGGGAGAGCAACATTAAAACTTGTGGGAAGCAAAACTGAGGAGTATCAAGGTACAGAACAATAATTTAGAGAAACAAACGGATCTTAATGGGCACTGTGAGTAGTGTGGAGTGATAAGGTTTGTTAACCTTAGGACTGGATTTGTGAGGTCACTGATCTCAGTAAAAACTAAATTACAGAATGGTTGAATCATTCTGCACTTCATTTTGGTATTCATTTACTCAGTGTATTCAGGAAGACCTAAGAGTCTAGCTTTAGATAACTCATATAGTGGATGAATGTCCATAATATCTGTAAACTCATTCTTCCTTGACATCCATACATATGGTATTAGATCTTAGAAACAGATTAGTGATAACACATTTTAAGCATCTTACTGCTTCTGGGGGAATATGTCAAGTAATTTGATCATGTGATTAAGGTCAAAACCTGAAATTAAAGAGTGAATGATGCGTGCACGGGAGGAAGCATTGTAATAAAAACTACTTGTTAGAGAAAACAAGATTATTTTGTTGTTAATTTAAATTGTAGTATTATGTGGTTTGAATAAAGTAGGTGCTTTATAAATGCTGTTCATCTGAGAAGAGGGTAGCCCTTTCATTACTCAAACGCTTTAGTCAACAAGTAACAAATACTCGTCAGGTGCCTGCTATGTGCCAGACACCATGCTAAGCATCATAAAGTACAGCATCTGATTGTACAGTTTTGATTGGAAAGTCACATTTAATGAAAGAAATGCCTAAAATAAATCTCATAAGTATTGCAGATCCTTCAAGCATGTGGTCTCTCATTTATTTCCTATGAGCAGAATGAGAGGAAAGAACTTTTGGAGAATTTTCTTTTACAAGAAATGTTCAGTTATAGAAATAAAAGGCTTTTCAAATCCTGAGATTCTTATTTAGTAAGTCAAATGTCAGTGTAATTGGAAGCAAACGGCTTTTAGGAGGACATAGAGTTATTAGATTTTTCTGCTTAAAAGGTCAAAAGGGCTTCCTGGCTGTCTCATCTTTATGCAGTCTATTTTAAGTTATCAAAGATGTGATGGAGTCATTTGGAAAGAAAATCTAAAAGTTAGCAAGTGAATCCAGCTTATTTGCAGTTCAGCTTCTACATGGGCAACTCTTGGGGCTGCCAGTCTATTTTTAAGTAATTTTTTTAAATTAAAAAGTTGGAAAGTTGCAGGTCCCCTTTCAGTACCTTTTTATACTTAGGAGGGAGAAGAACTGTTGACTTGAGCCTTATTATCTCATGTTTCTGAGATAAGTGGTGAGTTCCACAACAGAAGACTTTGCTGTGCTCTTCTCCTTTGGTCATTTCATTTTGGGACAAATGTGACATCATTTTGACTTGAGCATTGAAAGTCTGTCAACAATGTTTGGCACCCATAAGAAGGGGTTGTTCAATTTTGTGGTCTAGGGAGCTCTAATGGAAAAAAGTCTGAATTGGATGAAAGGTTGCACTCTACCTAGAAGAGATCATTGATTTGAGCTGGGTGGGTCTCCCAGGTGTTAAAGGGGAGCTCTTCTGTTCAAGAAATCTCCACTGATTAAACAAATTAGATAAAACATTAATATGGAATTTCCTACCACCCGTAAGTAGTTTATAGAATGAAGATTAACATAACAGTGAAAAGAAACTGACTTCCATTCTCAAAATGAAACTGTAGCTTCTGAGAAAACAAGAGTTGTGTGTTGTCAGTTTGGTGCTGGATTCATCTATTTTTGCTGTGTTTTGTAGAATAACTGTAAAGTCCAGTGACTTAGATCCTCAGACATAATCTCCATAGAATAGGAATCAATCATAGAGGTATTTCAAGGAAATATGAAAAATAGAACCTGTCATGAATGTGTCCTTCATTTTATAAGAAGGTGCATTTTTCATTTATATTATGATAAAGGAAGGAGGCTGGGGAATAAGCCTGTGATTTCTTTGATGTAGGGAGCTCTGGATTAGGAAATTCCATTTATAGTCCTGAGCAGTAAGAGTTTAGGTGACTTGTTCCAGGGTCATATAACCAGCACACATTACAGACAGGACTTGAACCAAGGATTTCCTTGCTTAGAGGTTGGATATCTACTACATCACACTGCCACTGATATAGGAAAGTTCCTTTTTATATTTTATATCAAAGTAAAGTAATTTTTCTTCCGTTCTTTCTAATATTGAAGATGTTGCTTGTGGGGGAAATGCATGGAGAAAAGGGACAAAAAGAAGGAAAAGATTAGGTTGAAATAATGTTTATGGTCACCTGGTTTAGGAGTACATCTGGTTGAATTTACTGTATTGGCAACTATCCATTTCACTTTTGCATTCTAATAGTACTAGTATAAAATAGCAAAGCATTTAAAAAGCTTCCCCAACCATTAATTGCTTTAAAGGACTAAAAAAAATATGGATACATATAAAACATTTTTACTTGGCATCTTGCCTGATGGAATACTGACAATTGGATAGGAGATAGAAGGAGACGTTAAGATAAATACAATAGTAGAACACCGACATACTTTGCATCTTTTCACAACTGTTTTCAAAGCAAAAAAAAAAAATTTGGAAAGGTAACATTTAACCTGCGCAACACTGTCAAATGAGATTGCTGTATTGGTTTGTCTTGTGTTAAATAATGGTACTCAAATAGGGGGAGAAATAATGCAAATCTGATATGATGATAAAAGATTTCATTAAAACTTTAAATGTAATTCCAAGAGCAGGTAAAAATAGAAAACTGTTAACTTATACTCAAGTCTTGAAAATTTCTGTGATTGTACTAGGGGTGCTTACTACTTGTACTGATGCACATCCCAATTCTTTCATTTCTCAAAGTATCAGTCTCCAGAGTTTTTTGCTAGTGTGACCCTATGAGTAAAACATTTTTGGTTGAACACTTCATAACTTAAAAAAAATTGAGTGTACCCCCTCATTATATGTAGTTGACTTATTTATACATTGTATAATATAGTAGGATACTAATAATTATGTACACTAAAAACACACAGACTAGAAATTTTAAAAGAAAAGATAAACATGAAATAATGTATGGTCCTAGATTCAATTGTGTTCATTTTTCATTGCTGAAGAAGACCATACCATGAGAGAAATGATGACATGCTTTGCACTTGACTTTGTTTTGAGTGAGAGAGGGCTGTGCAGGTCAGCAGTCTTACTTTTCCTCCAGAACCATCTGGAACCAGTGACCAGATATTCATAAGGATAACTGGAGGTGACCCAAGAGGCAATGGGAGACCTTGGCCCTTTTAGGTCAAGGTCTATTCAGGAATAGAGAACCACTGAAATTACTGAAGTTAATTTAGTAGGGACATGACATGATAAGACCTGTGTTTTAGGAAAATTATTTTGGTATTTGTTTCATTGATGGATTGGATAGGGATGAGAGTTGAGTTAAGGAGACCAAATAGGATCTTATTGAAATAGTGTGGCAGAGAGGTGATGAGCACCCAACCTAAGGTGGCAGATGTTTGATTAGAAAGGACAGATGTGAGAGATAAACACTTACCCTTTCCACATTGTGCCTTTCCCAGTTGTGGTTTCTCTGCATCATTGGGTGGTACAAGAAATTAAATGGGAATTTAGGGAGAATTTTGCAGAAGCCATAGATGACACTCAAAGGCCAGTTGATGACACGGAGAGTATGAACAAATACTTAACCAAATTTTATAATTAGGTCCTGTAAACACCCCATAAAAGAAAAAAGAAAAAAATTCAGATCTCTCTGGTGTGAAGGGAAGGCCAAAATTTTTTATGTTGATTTTCCAGATTGCAGAGTTGCCACTTCCCTACTCCACTTGATGAGGGAGGGAGAACTGTAGAAGTAAAATTGACAAGATTTGACAACTGATTGAATGGTATGGGAAACTGTAAGGAGTCAAAGATGACACCAAAGTTGTGAAAACTTGGGTGAATAGAGGGATGGTCATCACCTTATCAGAAATGGAGCAGTTTGAAAGAAGGGTGATTTTTAGGGTGGTGTGGGGAAAAATGCAAGCAGTCAATGCCCATTTTCCCTTTGTGACTCAAAAAGAGATGGGACTCTTACTCACTGTTCATTGCCCCAACCACAGCGTGCCTGCTATAGCCATGAAGTGATCTGGGGAACTAGAGTATGGAGATGGAATTTTCCCAATGGCATCTCCACAGTTGCAGGTCTAATAGGCCAATTAGATCACCTCAGAGTGAAGTCATGGTCCCCTGGGGTGATATCACAGCAGTCTAGGAAGTTCAAAGTCTTACTTTTGGACTACCTTAACAGTTTTTATAAGTTGCAATGGCAAAAAAATTAGCATTTTTAGTAATGAGCCTTTTTAAACTTTTAATTAGGTGAGAGAACTCAGAGAACAGATGTTATTGTTTCTCTTAGAGTTTTGCAGTTTGCTAGGACCTACTTGAGTCCAACTTGGGTTCTGCTGGCATGGTCTTCAAAAATACAGGTTTACCTCTATATCAGCACTCACAGAGTAGGACTTGGTATAGGAAAAATGAAGAAATTCATAAATGATTTAAGTGAATAAATTAAATCAAATATTTTCCATTGTTTTCTTGTGTAGGTCCTTACTGTTGTTAAATAAATCATGTCTATTCCCCTAAAGATTGTAAGCTACATAAATGTCTTCCATCTTGTTTTTCCAACATCATTTAACATATTATTATTCTTATAGGTGGATCAAAGGATTT
This sequence comes from Potorous gilbertii, assembly GCA_028658325.1. Classification (NCBI taxonomy): domain Eukaryota; kingdom Metazoa; phylum Chordata; class Mammalia; order Diprotodontia; family Potoroidae; genus Potorous; species Potorous gilbertii. Next base: position 17,778,887 of record CM053773.1, on the reverse strand, counting down.
AGTGTAAAAAGAACATTTTACACATAGAAAATATAAGTTACAGAAAGATTGAAGTGATTTGCCCAAGGTCACAGAACAGTCAGGATTCAAGCCCCAAAGACCTCTGACTCGAAATCCCATGTTCTTTCCATCTCATTACATGTAGGATCACAATCATCAAATGTGAATCAACTTTAGAGGTCATTTAGTCTACCTCTATCAGTTTATAGATGAGAAATCTGAGTCCCAGAGAGGCATAAATAATTTGTGGAACATCACACAGGACCTAAACAATAGTGAAATTTCCATCCAGCATCTCTGACTGCAAATCCAGTGTTTTTATTTCCTTCTATTACATAACAAAGTAGAATTATATGCTTAAAGTATTCAAATCTAGCTCCTTTAACTCCTAATTCTTAAGTAACCTTTCTATTAATGACTAACTTCCTCCTAACTAATTCTTGGATGAATTATAAGATGCTCAATAATATTCTATCCAATTATATGTTTTTACTTTTGAATGCTGAATATGATATAAACAAAACATATCATTTCTAATTTAGGATTAACAGGAAATACTTTTTTAATAGAAATGTTTGAATGAACTTAAACCACACATTTTGTAAATGAGTTCTCAAAAATGAGGTTTTAAAATGTTATGCATTTCCTCAAATTCTTTTTCTTAACCTTTCTCCCCTAAATATTAGGAAATGGCAATGTTAGTTATTTAATAACAGGGACCAAATACTGGATTAGATAGTGCTATTGGCATTTCCTGTATTTTTTTAAGTAGTCATGGTAATTTATAAGTGCAGAGTGATTCAAATATTCAGTCAATACAGAAATAAACATGACATACTAATTGTTGTACCTGTTTTAGATTCAAATTCAGTACACATTAAAAGTTTAAACTTTACCAACAAACTAGGTTTCCTAGTTTATCAATGATACTGATTCCCCCAAGCCCCTTACTTTTATGTAACAGCAATGAATCTCTAAAGACTGGGAATTTTACTATTGTAAAATGATAATTACAATAATGTTTATCTATAGCATGTCCAATTTTCTTATGGTATAAATGTTTGACATTGGGATGGTTTAGCCTATTTACGTGTATTTTGGAAAATAAGATGTGCTTAAATACAATTTTTTTCCCAAATATCTACTACATTGTGGATTATCTGTAGAAAAAAAATCTTACCTTCAATTTATTTTAATATAGTGAAGTAGAATGCTCTGACCCTGTGTAGTATATTCTGTTTATTTCTATGAGTCAGTAGACTTCCTTCTAAAATAACCCAGTTAATCCAATGCCTCAATCCTGAGAGAACACAAAAGAAATATACACTTATAGGCAGTCTTTTAAGCAGATAGTTCCATTCATTTTAAAAAATGATATTACCAGTAGGTTCAAAATGGATACATAATCTTAATATAAAACCATATCATAGAGAAATTAAAGGATCAGAGAAAGAGGTACCTTTAAAAAAGTTCTTCACAAAGCAATAGATATTGAGGATGAAAATAAATAAAATGAACAATATTGATTATATAAAATTGAACAAGGTTTTACAAGAACAAAATGAATACATTAGAAAGGGAACAATGAACTGGGAAAATGATTTTGCGGCAAAATTTTCTGGCAAATGTCTGATACCTATATATCTGTGTCTAGGAAATTAATACAATTATATGTATACATATATGCATATACATCTGATATATACATGTAAATGGTTTATATCACCTGAATCAATCATACATATATTTAAAATACTATAATTATATAGGGAATTGTACATGCATACATATATAGTGCTCTATGTCATTTATCTATTTTTATATTCATTTCTCTATATGTTGTTTACATAAATGATCAAAGGATACGAACATGCAATTCTCAAAAGAAGGCAATGTGTTAAATGACTTGTGCTGGGTCATAGAGCTAGTATCTGAGACTGGATTTGAATTCAGATCTCCTTGACCCCATGCCCCGTACTCGCTCTATGTTTCGACCAGCTGCAATTTGATATGTCATAGGTTGACCTTGAACCTAGGTTTATCTGATCTTAAGGCCAGCTGCACCCCTTTTGTTTCTCTATTGATGGAAAGGAAAGGGAGAAGTAAATTAAAATAAAAATAAAACATATACATATTTTTATACAGACATATACATATACACATACACACAGACACATACATACACACACATACATGTGAATTGGGCTAGATCTGCAGTCAGAGGGAACCTGACTTCAGTACTGGGTCTAATATGTACAAGCTATATGGTTTGGGGCAAGTTACATGATAATTCTGAATTTCAATATTCTTGCCTTTAAAATGAGAATAATGATATCAGCCATATGTCCCTCATAAAACTGTTATTGAGGACTGTCTTTTTTAAACCTTAATGTGATATATATGTGTGTATGTATATATGGGTATATGTATATATGTGTGCATGTGTATATATGTGTGTGTGTATATGTATACATACATACATACATACAGACAGATACAGTGTATCGCCAAAGCAATATTCACAGCAATCGTGGTGACTATGAATATGCCAGCATAGTTCTCAATTGCAGAGTATGACAGATACTACATATAGAAGGCAGAAGAAAAACATTTATTCAGACACTAGAAAGCCATATCCCCAAACCAGGAAAGCCAAATCAGTCATAGTAACCAAGAAGTCAATACACATTAGTGCTGCAGGTAACACGCTTTCCTCCCACTGCTGGAACCTTCCCACAAACAAACAAATACTCAGAAGGCTAGCTGTCTGTTTGCCTGTATCCTTCCCAGTTCTTAGTAGCCTGGCCAACTTCTTCTCAGCTCTGCCCTACTTTTCCTGTTCCAGCCATTCAGCAAGCTTCTCCCACCCCATGTGACTTAGGCTTCCATGTGATTTAAGTAGGTCACATGGGCCTGTTAATGAATGGGAAAGATTTTCCCATTTAAATTGCCATTACATGAGGCCCCAAGATCTTTCATTTTCATTACATAGGTCTGTGGGCAACTGATATCAACAGAATTTTAACAGGGATAACAGAAAATAAGCATATAAAATAGTATCTTAGGGTACGACTTGAGCATAAGCATCCCATCATTACCCCCTTGAATGAATGGGTCCCAGAATCTTGGGGTAAAGGGCAAAGGTCTCTTCTTCTATAACTGCTTCCTGCTGAGATTGGATGTAGAGCTGTCCCTGCCCCAAGAGGCTCCATTTGAGGGGTCAGTTTTTGAGCTGGCACCCAGAGCTTGGTCAACACCAGATCCAGGGGTAGCATATCACAGTTGTGGATGAGGGGTTATATCTGGCTGAAGCAATCAGGTATTTGCAGATGTAAGGTACTAAGCTTGCAGAAAACAAATCTAGAAAACAAGTTTAACAAACAAAAAGCCAAAAAGAAACAAGGAGGCACTAATCAGAAGGAGAGTAAGGGTCAGCCATGCTACTGGTGTCTACAAACTCATTGTCATAGCCTCGTTCATGGCAGAAATTAGGGGTACAATTTGGTGATCATCTTCTCCTGAATAAACAACAGTTATGCTATTATCTTTCCTGTGTACTATAATTTCTGCAGTGTTTGGAACATCAGCTGGCTTCTGTTTTATCCATGCTTTAGCTTACAATTTTATTCTATCAGCAGAACCCAACCCTTCAGTTTCTCTGCTAGTTATTTTGAAAGTAGGGTCACTTTTCACAAGGATATTGTTTCACAAGGAATAATAATCATTTGAATTATTCTGTCATTTTTACAAAATTGTATGGGTTCATCACCTAAATTTTGGAATGTCACTATAATTTCTCCCTGGTAATTGGAATCGATCACTCCATTCAAGACATGTATTTCTTAATCTGCTAATCGTTTTTTTTTTGTTAATTAATTTAACTTTTTACATTCATTTTCACAAAATTTTGGGTTCCAAATTTTCTCCCCATTTGTCCCCTTCCCCCACCCCAGTACACTGAACATTCTAATTTCCCCTATAACCAATCTGCCCACTCTTCTGTCATCCCTCCCTTCCCTTGTCCATCTTCTCTTTTGTCCTATAGGATCAGGTAACTTTCTATTCCCCATTACCTGTATTTCTTATTTCCTAGTAGCAAGAACAATATTTGACAATTGTTCCTAAAACTTTGAGTTCCAACTTCTCTCCATCCCTCCCTCCCCACCCATTCCCTTTGGACAGGCAGGCAATTCAATATAGGCCATATCTGTGTAGTTTTGCAAATGACTTTGATAATAGTCTTATTGTGTAAGACTAACTATATTTCCCTCCATCCTATCCTGCCCCCCATTGCTTTTATTCTCTGTTTTGATCCTGTCCCTCCCCAAGAGTATAAATTTCAAATTGCTCCCTCCTCCCATTGCCCTCCCTTCCATCATCCCACCCACCCTGCTTATCCCATTCTGCCCCACTTTCCTATATTGTAAGATAGGTTTTCATACTAAAATGAGTATGCATTTTATTTCTTTCTTTAGTCAGATGTGATGAGAGTAAACTTCATATTTTTCTCTCAGCTGCCCTCTTTTTCCCTCCACTAAAAAGTCTCCTGCCTGCCTCTTCTATGAGAGATAATTTGCCCCATTCCATTTCTCCCCCCTCCTCCCAATACATTTCTCTCTCACCACTTAACTTCATTTTTTAAAGATATGATCCCATCCTGTTCAGTTCACTCTGTGCTCTCTGTCTCTCTATGTGTGTGTGTGTGTGTGTGTGTGTCATCCCACCAACTACCCAGATACTGAAAAATTTC
>CM053773.1:17737734-17773637 GCA_028658325.1 Potorous gilbertii | reverse complement strand
GGTTTACGTGGAGACCTTCAACTATGGATCCAAGCTTCAGCCTGCTTTGGAAGCCCTCGCTGCTGCCCCCCTGAGGTGTCCTGAGTTATGGAGGCACCCCACTCCCTTCTCGGCCAGCCAAAAAGAGTCTCCCACTGACCTTTGTTACCTGTGGGCAGAGGGACCTTCGCGGCTGCTGGAGATTTCCATCCCCAAAGCCTGTTCAGATCTGCTCCTCTTGGTGCTGCACAGCCAGCGCAGGGCTGAGCTCTGCTCCAGGTCCGGTGCTCGACAGAGCTTTGGTGTCGGTTTTTCAGGGCTCTCTGGAACAGAAGTCTCCTCCACTCCATTGTTCTGTGGTTTCTGCTGCTCCAGAATTTGTTGGGAGTTCTTTTTTATAGTTATTTTATGGGCTGTGGGTTAGGAGCTAGTATATCTGAATCTTTCTTCTCCGCCATCTTGGCTCCTCCCCCTAAGCTGCTAATCCTGATTTAGGTAATGTCCATCCAAAATAATTTTTAGGGATTCTCATACATGTTCCAGTAGATGTTTTTCTTATTTCTTTCTTAGCCATCCTATACTCCTCTAAACAGTGTAAATCACCTCCTGTGGAACCAGGTGTCCCTGGATATGATGTTGAGACAACTGGCCTCACAGTCCAGTACTAAATAGTTGGAATCTTATGTGTTGGTTATTTTCTAATTTGCAGATTTGGGATCATCATTCTGGCTAGAGGTGTACTTTTTCCTAATGGTCTGTTTTTCAAATTATGCAAAGCAATGAAGAAATTATCTTTCCAGTGTTGATAAGAATTATTAGAACTTAACTTCCTTAACTGTTCTTTCAATAACCTATTCATTCTTTCAATTAATCCAGATGCTTGTGGATAATGTGGAATATATATCCATTCCATGTTGTTTAATACACAATATCTCTTCATTCTATTACCTTTGAAATGGGACCCATTTTCACTTTGGCTCTGCATTGGGGTTCCATAATATAGACTTAGGATACCTAGAGTTTTACAGGTGTTTTTCTGGGTCACATTCTTATGGGGTCAAGCCATTCGTTCACTTGAATATGGGTCAACACAAGTACATATAAATTTGCATCCTTTATCTTAGGATACAGGTCTAATATAATCTATTTGCCAAATTTGGGCTAGTACTTTTCCCCTTGCTATCTTCTGGTACTTGTTTTAGCAATTAATGAGAGATACTGATACCTCAACATTGTGCCCGCTGGTGCATGGCCTGGACCCCTAAGTGACCAGCCATTAGATGGACCCATTTTGCTACTACTGGATCATCAGTTCGTGTCACAGTAGGGACAATATGTTGAGTAATGATCTTTGCTGGTCAGTCAGTATGTACTTCGTACTCACATTCTGGTATAGTGAGCGTCATGTGAGTATTTACATGAAAAACTGACAAATTAGTAACCAAAGACATGTCCCATATATCTTTCCATAATTCTTTGTCCCAGACTTGTTTGCCATGAGTCTCCCAGTTTTGATTTTAGTGAATATATGACACTGTCCTCCTTCTTCTGTTTTGATAGCTTGATGTACTGTTATAAATTCAGCATATTGACTACTTCCATCTATCCCAGTACTTTCCAAAGTTCACGTAGTACATGGGTTGTAGGTTATTGCTTTCCAGTGGATTTTGGGATCCAAATATTTTGTTGTTTCATCAGCAAAACCATGCATGTCTCTTTTGTTCTTCAGTTAATCCATCATATCTCTCATTCCATTTTACCAGTGACTATACCAATGCTTGCTTTGGTTCAGTGGGTATATCATTTCCCTTGGTATCTATGTTTGCTTTAGATTCATGTAAACCAGAACTCTACTTTTGCTTACTTTAGATCTGTTTCCATTTAACTATGCTAGCTCCCTGTGCATGTCTAATTCTATGAGAAATTGGGTTGCTCATTTCCCAGATTATAATTGGGATTCCAGGCCTTAATATTTCCTCATGGCCCAAAATCAGTTGTTTAGTCTCTACCATACCCCAATATTCAGCTAATAAGTGCTTTTCAAGAAGTATATATTGAATTCTAGATGAAGGCAGCTTCTTAGACCAAAATCCTAATGGTACATTTTTTGGCTTTGTGGTTTTTGCCATAAACTCCAGTTTGCATATTCATCCTGTACAGTCACTTGTAATTCCACTAGGCCACTTTGCATAGACCATAAGTCTAGGGCCAATTGTATAGTGGCCATTGCTTCTTCAAAAGCTTTACTCTTCCCAATTCCCCAATCAAATTCATATTTTTTCCTAGTATTTCTATATCAGGGTTTCAAAATTTGTCCTAGATATGGTATATGATGTCACCAGTATTCAAATAATACTATAAACTTTTGAGCTTCTTTCTTATTGGTGGGGATAGGAAAATTCTGCTTGTCAGGCTTGTGGGAGAATATCTCATAATCCCTTATTCCATTGTATACCCCCAAAATTATGATTTGAGCTGGCCCTTGAATCTTTGCATTGTTAATTTCTGACCTTTTGCTTTTCATAGCTCAGTTGAAAGCATCAAACTCTTCTCCTCTTTTACATTTTTTCCCTGTATCATAATATCATCTATGTAGTAGGTAAGTTGTACATCAGGTAGCTCTAATTCATCTAAATGTTCATTCACAATTCTACGTCAAATAGTGGGGCTATGAAGATGTCCTTGTGCCAAGCTGGCAAAAGTATATTGTCAGCCCTGCCAAGTGAAAGCAAATTGTTCCCATTGTTTAGAATCTATTGGGATAGTAAACAAAGCATTGGCTAAATCAATAACTGTGTACCAAGTCCCTCCAAATTTTTGGATCCTTTCTATTAAGGTAATGGTACCTGAAACAGTAGCATTCAAGGAAGGAGTCACTTTATTCAACTGTCTATAATCCACTCTTGTCCTCCATGTCCCATCTGACTTTTGTGCTGGCCAGACAGGACTATTCCATTTAGTGACTTCAGGGACTAACACTCCTACCTCAACATATTCCTTTATAGTACTGGTAATTTCATCTTGCCCATCTGGCACATGATACTGCTTTAAAATAATTACTTCAGAAGGTTCAGGTAAAGTGATTGGGATCATTTTTATTTTACCCACTAAAACTGTATTAATTCCTATCTTCTTTACTGCAAATTAGTATCTCTTCTCAGGTAAATTTGAAGTGATACTTCTGAGTATATCTGTTCCAATGATGTATTCAGAAATGGCTACAATTGTCACTGTATATTCTTTCTTAGGTAATTGTCCAGTTTTCAGAATTAGTTTGACTTGTCTGGCTGATATTTCAGCTCCTCCCAGTCCTGTGATAGCTATAGAAGTTCGACATTTAAACTTATCAGAGTTTCCATATATAAGGGAGGCCTCTGCCCCAGTGTTTATTAATACTCTAGTTCCAGTATTTGATCCATTTTTTCCAACATATGTTAAAATTGATATGGGGTCTGTAATTCCATCTGTGTATTTCTTTAATCTGAGCTGTTGTTCAACCAATTTCCTATTCTCCCTGAAGGTGTGAGAAATTGGATACAATGTTTCAGGAAGGTCTGTAGGGGTAGTTCTAACTTCTATATTCCTTGTAGATGAAGCCCATTTTCTTGGTACATTCTGTATAGTTCATTAGTTGGAACTAATTCAAATTAGTTGGAACTATTCAAAATCTACCCCTGCTCTCAAGAGAGAAGTAAACAATTCTTTCCTTGTCAGACTATTCCAACTTTGAATCCACTGGCTATTTACTCATCCCTCCCCAGGAAATTTATCTTTTCCCCAGTCCTCTAAGTTCCTTAACTGTGAAATTTTGTCCAACACCTCTGAAAGAGGGTTCCCTATTTCCCCAATTATTATAGTCAAAACTAGGTGTTTGTAAGCAGAGGGAGCCGTTGTTACTACTGTATTCTTATGGGGAACTGCTGAGGAGGTATCATAATATGCACCTATGTTTCCAATCATAATGGCAGTCTTTATTACCTCCTCCTTTAACCTTCTTATACAGTCCCTAACTGAATACTAGGGTTTATCTCCACTAGGTCACAAAGAATCAAGAGGATACTACTTACTGTATCTTTCTGCAACCAAAGTCAACAGATTAATCATATTGTTACCTCCTTGCATACTGTAATCTCTAAAGGCTTGCTGTACAAAAGGATTCTGATTCCTGTACATTTTAAGCAGTCCATGCCATCTATCTATACTTCTCCAGTTCCTTCATCACTCATTCTCATCATCTAAAGTTTTAATGGCAAACTGACTCAAAATATCTGTGACCTCTTGTTGAGTAAAATCATCAGTTATCTCCCTGAACACTGTGTTCTTTGCTTGGTTCTCTTGTTTTCACCTTAGTGTGGGATAAGCTTGTGCCTGAGAAGTTTCCTCCTGCAACATTGCTTCATTTTGCAACTCAGCTTAAGTACATTTTTCTGCCCATGCACTCTCCTGGCAGTTGCTGTCATGACAACTAGTCTGGGTCTATACAAAAGTCGTATGCACATTTTTTTCGCCAATCTTCCACTTTTTAGCTTATTGAATAGCCTTTTCTTCTACCTGAGACCCCCCAGGTTGCTCTTTTAAAAGAGAGCCTGAACACTGAGAATTCCCATGCAAACTAGCTAACTCTTTTTCCATTTGAATTTTTTTTCTTCAGCAGCTTGTCTCTGCTTTCATACATCATACACTAACCTATTAATAAAATCCAGCTTCTCCTACATACCCTTGCCAGCTCCTTCCCTGGTCTTACTGGTATTCCTTGCAAACACCTTTCCAAAACTCTAGATTCCCCCTCCTGTCACCGTGCTTCACAGTTTTCACAGAGTCCAGTGCTATTAGCCCATTCCCTTTGCTAGGGAGGAATACGTAAAATCCTCCCATCCTGGGATATTCATTTCTTCCTCTAAATCCTTTCTGCCTCTACTCTGCATTCCTGATCATGATGCCAAATGTATCACCAAGGTAATATTCACAGCACTGTTGGTGACTCTGAATATGCTAGCATAGTTCTGAATTGCAAAATATAACAGACTCTCCATATAGAAGGCAGAAGGAAAACATTTATTCAGATACCAGAAAGTCAGATCCCAGAACCTGAAAGCCAAATCAATCATAGTAACCAAGAAGTCAATACCCATTAACCCTGTTGGGAATAAAGCCATTCCCAAGCCTTCCTCTACCCCCAAACCCCCCACTCCAGGGCCTTCCCACAAAAAAACACTCAGGAGCCCAGCTGTCTGCTTTCCTGTGTCCTTCCCAGCTCTGACTAGCCTGACCAACTTCCTCCCAGCTCTGCTCTGCCCTTCCTGTTCCCCCCATTCAGCAAACTCCTCCCACCACCTGTAACTTAGGTTTCCATGTGATTTAAACAGGTCACATGGGCCTATTAATGAATGGGAAAGATTTTCCCATTTAAATTACCATTTCACACACACATATACATACACACAATATATGTATATATAATATATACATATATTACACACATGTACATCTATACACATATATCTGTATACCTCTGTGTGTTTGTTCATATATAAAATATTTGTAAAAAAGTACATATTAATATGTGCATTATTATTTTTCTTTATCTTCAGTGTGGAGTGAGAAATAGCAAACAAGTTCTTGCTGTTTAGGGACAAAGGTTGGCCTTTTTTTAAATTTAAAATTTAATTTATTTAGTTGTTTTATTTAACATGTGAATTCACCAAATAGCAGACACACACTTATCCGTCTATAATCATAAACACATTCTACAGCTAAGCATGTTTTTCTTCTCCCATTTTGGGACTTATTCACATACCACCTCTTTCCATAATTTAAAATTCAGTATATTTGTAATGTTTAATCAAATTTGGCCATTGTCTCATCATTTAAGGGTATCCTTTGTTTTTACATTCACTAGTTTGCTTGTCCACCTCTCCTCTCCTCCAAAATATTCATCTCTTATAAACAATTTTTTAAAAAGTAAAATATTGAGAAAAAAGGAGACGTAGCAAAACACATCAGAAAAAAGCTGATACAATATGCAATGTTCTGTATTTCTGTACCTTATGCTGCACCCACTTCACCCCTCCCTTCTGTAATAGAGAGATTGTGCTTCAATATCATGCCATTACCCTTCCTCACTGACAAGATTCAAAAGTCAGGGAGGCATTATATGTATTGTAGGATAAATGTATGTATAATTTTGCTGCTAGTATTTGACTCTACTGTGCTAGTCTGTATAATAGAGAATTCGATTTTATAACTCAGAGAACTTGAACTTAGAAGTAGCACATTTGCCATAGTTAACTGCCTTTCTCAGAATGTGATGAGATTTTATAGCTAATCTAGAAAGCAAAATTCAGTAGCTTTTTTTTTTTTTATGAATACCCATAACTACCTACAATGGGTATTAAGGCAGTTTGCTTTTTTTGACAGTTTTAAAACTGTGTTGTATCTTTATGCCTATATAATGATGATTATAGTTTTTAAATGGTGGACACAATCTTTTTAGATGTCTAATACAGATGTAAAAATTCAGACATTACAAATGTGTGTACATGTGTAGACAGATTTTTTTTTTTTCTGGAAAGCAAAAGAAAGAATTAGTTTTATTTACCTGAACTAAATCAACTTCATGAATATTTTGTCAGGGTAGTAGTAAGTCAATTTCTATGGAAATGAGCTTATTAATGACATTTTTACTTCATTCTATTTCATTCATTGAACAAGTTTTCAATTTATTTCCCCTTGTATTTTCTCATTGGTTTGACACTTGGTAGGATTTGATAAAATTTGTTTCCCAGAAATTCACTGTTATTTAGTATTTCTCTTCTCATTGCCTTTCAAAACTACTGCAGTGTTACAAACCTCAGAAATGAGTACTATGCTCATCAGAAAATGGGATGGTCTGGAGAATTTTTTTGTATAAATGTACACATTGTGTACATTTTTTTGTATAAATGTACACATTGTGTACATTTTTTTGTATAAATGTACACATTGTGTACATTTTTTTGTATAAATGTACACATTGTGCTGAGGGGAATTATATTGGTGGGATATAATGTACAAATGGAAGTAAAGTAGAAGGAAAATTGAGGAAGGGGAGTATTCTAATTTGGGGTAAGGAAATTGGAATCAGGGAAGACTTTCTATAGGAAGTAGCAATTGAGCTGAACTTTCAAGAGCAATTGAGCTGAACTTTCAAGGAAAATAAGAATTCTGAGAGGCAGAGATGAAGAGGGAATGTACTCTAGGCAATGCCCAGGAGCATGATACATGTTCAGGGAATGACTAATAGTCTAGTTTGGCTGGAATCTGGAGTTCATGAATAGGAAAAGCCTGAAGAAAGATGCTAAGAAGAAGTAGTTTCCAGCTAGAATACGAAGCATGTTAAATTCTAACAAGAAGAAGTTTGTCATAGAGGCCAAGGGAAGCCGCACAAGGTTTGTAAGCTAGGGAATGACAAAGTTAGGCTAGCACTTTAGAAGATTATTTTTGGTGGTAAAAGTTTGGTAGGTAAATGGGCATGATGATGGTCCTGTAAAGTTTCAAAAACTTTTTCAAGGTATTGAAGACTAGTGCATGTTTGAAGGTAGTGGGGAAAAAGCTGATGGTGAGGAAGAAATTAGAGATGCTGAACTGGAGAGGAAATTAATTCGAGTTTTCAGGATTTTTGCCAAGATGGAGAAGTAGGGAAAATTATCTAGTGTAGGGACAAATAAGAACTTTAAATTTATCTGCTTCATATCTCTGATATAAATACCATAAAGTTAACTCCATAATAAAATAAAATTAGGTCTTTTTTTTTCCTAAAAGTTAACATTTTATGACCATAATAAAAAGTTCAACTGCACAAAAGGGAGTCATAGAATAATAAAACGAAGAACTAAATGTCTGCTCTGTGTTAGAATTATAGCTTATAATATTATAACTTATTGAGAACACCGAGTAAAGTTCTTTTGACTCAAAGTATCCTTCCAGGGTTTTGGAGCAGGAGTTCTTAAACTGTGTTGTAGACCCAGACCCATTTGACAATCTGATGGGAGACTAGGGTTCCCTTCTCAGAATGTTTTAAAATATATAAAATCGAATATATAGAATTACAAAGCAAGCCAATTATATTGAAATACAGTTAAAAGTATTAAAATGACAAGCTCATGGGTTCTAGGTTACAAACCCCTGATTTACAGGGATTGATGACTACTTGTAGAAAGAACCTGTGAATCACTCTTCATGATGTTTAGTTACAAATTCCTTTTTTCTACTCATTGCATTTTTGAGATTTTATGATTTTCTCATTTTATTTTTTTCATTCATAACTAGTAAGACCATTGAACTAAGACTGGGAAAGTGAGAGAAAGAGAGAGGGAGAGGGAGGAAAAGAGAGAGAGAGAGAGACAGACAGAGACAGAGAGAGACAGAGACAGAGACACAGAGTAAGAGATTGAGTTTAATTACTTTATTTTGCTTCCCCAATTATATGATGAATGTGATGGTGATGATCCCTACCTAGATAGGCATTCACTAGTAAATACTTCAATGAGAGTAAGTACCTAGATTCTGGTAGTAGCTGGTTTCCTGTGGCAGAGAAAAAGCTATGTTAGCGAATTTTGTCCATGTAATTGACTTTGCTTGGTGGACTTTCCCATCAGATTTTTTTTTTCATTCTAGTGCATTTCTGAAATTATCTGCTTGAGTGTAAATTCCTGAATAGCACAATAGCTTTTGGCACAGTAATTCTCTCCTCCCAGCAGTCACATACAAATCTATCAGTATATCTACAATGTACAAAACAGTATTTGTATGACAAAGCGGGGGAAAAGCACCCTGCTGAATTGTGATAGAATTCAACACCACATTCAGTTAGTTATACTTAACAAATGCTTCCTTCCCAGAAATACTGATTGTTCCATATGTCCACCAGTTTAGCCCATGAAACACAAACTGGCTAACAGAAACCATTGGATGAATAGGATGCTTTTTGTGAATTCACCATTTCATGATAAAATGTACTTAAAATATTTATAAGAACTATTATTCTTTATCTCCTTTCTAAGGATTTCAAAAGACTTCACAAGTGTAAATTGTACCACTTCCCTATTAGAATGTAGGAGCCCAATTCAGTTCAATCCAGGAAATATTTGTTGAGCACCTTCTGTCTTTAGAAGCTTGAGATAGATTCTCAGGATACAATGAAGTTCCTGCTATGAAAGGACTTGTGTTTCAATCTCTTCTGAGGTGAGAGTGGAGAACAAGGTATATAAACAAATATCTGTATTATTTTGCAGTAGTATGATATAGGGGAGAGGGAAATGGATTTTTTAGTTAGAAGACTTGTATGACTTGGAATAAATCACTTAAATTTTTGAACCTGTAAAATGAGACTAGATGTTCTCTGTATTGCATCAAGAGAGTTATATTGTATGAACCCATGCCAGGTATGTCACATAGTCCAACACTATGATTACTAAAATGAAAGATTATATTAGATATTCTCCAACATCCTTTCTTACTTTAAATTCTGTGGCTATCTGGTTAGGACAAAAGATTAGGAATGCAAATGAGAGAGTTGGCAAAATATTATGAAATATTTGAAGGAAGAAAGAATATCTTGAGTGAGGCACAATCAAGGAAGGTGTCAAAGATTTTAGAACACATTGAAATAGAGTTGTAGGAATAATCAACTACATATATTGAAAATTATGTAAGTTAAAGCTTGAGATATTGTTAAGAAGCACGAGAACAAGGGAGTATAAAGTATGTGAAAGGGAAAGACTGTAAGATCAAACTAGAAAGAAAAAGTGGAGCCAGATTGTAGATGATGGCCTTGCATGCCATTGTAGAACTTTATAATTGACTAATGGCAATGAGAAGCTGCTATAATTGTCTTTAGAGCACATAAATGAGAGGTGTGTTAGGAAGGTTATTTGGAGAGCAGTGGCAGGATGGTTTTGAGAGGAGAAATTAGATCCAGGATTACCAGTTAGGAGACTGGACGATAATTATAGGTGAGTGGTCCAGAAAATATGAAGGGTCCAAGTGCATTTAGTGGAAAGGGGATATACAGGAGATGTTACAGAGGTATAATTGATAGCAACCAAGCACATGAGATAAGGAATGGGGGCAAATAAATGACCGAGATTTGATGACTGGTTCGTTGATTTAAAAACAAAAATAAAGAAGTTGAGGAAAGGGAGTTATTTAGTAGGTACATGATGAGCTCAGTTTTGGATATGTCAAGGTTCAAGGGACAGTGGGAGAATACTATTCTTTAGTCAGTGGAATTTTCAGTGGAGTAACAGGAACTGTAGAATCATAGAATTTCAACATAGGACAAATTACCTGGGATTAAGGGATGGATTGGGGAGAAAGTAGAAGCGGTGAATTTAAACTACTGTTTCCTAAAGTGTGGAAGTCCAGGACAAATGGAAGATGGTTCACGTGGTAGCAGAGTCAGTGGATGAGCCTTTAAAGGGTGGAAGAGACCTGAGCATTTCTGTAGGTATTAGAATAAAGAGCTGAAAGTGGGATGTATGAAAGGGACTGAAAGGTTACTTTATTTAGACAAAAGGATCCAGGGGCATGAATGGTAAAAAACAAAGAAACCAACAAACCCTGGCATGACCTCTCCACCACTCACCACTATTAGCTCATGTCTCCACCCTAGGAAACTACTCTAGTGAAATGGCTACCTATAGAATTGTTAAATATAGAAATTAGTTATAATTACTTCGGTAGCTACTGCCATGCTTCTCGGGTGCCCAGGAAGCGGAAGGGGCCAGATAATTTTTGAGATTTTCTAATATCCTGTTTATTCCAAAGGGAAGAAGACACAAGCAGGAGATTGCCTCATTCCCAGCAAAGGGTTACCTGAGAGGTCCTCCTGATGGGAGAGACCATAGTAGTCCCCAATTCACAGGGTTATTATGAAGACAAAAAGGAGAAAGTATTTGTAAAGCATGTTCTAAAACCGCATAGCACTATGTAAATATTATTATCTGCTACTACTACTACTGCTACTACTGCTAGTACTACTACTGCTACTGCTGCTGCTACTGCTACTATTGTGGAAACTACAACACATGATCTATATTGATCTTAGAGAGGAAGGCACCAACAGCTGAGGCAGGAGATAGTTGGGAGTCTGAAGTTTATTGAGCAGGGATATAATGTGGTTATATCTATACTTTAGAAAAATCATTTTAGGAGCTAAGTGAAAGATTGATTAGGGTATAGAGTTGAGACTGGCAGACCAGTTAGAAGGCATCTATAAGAATCTAGTCAGGAGGAGATTAAAGCCTGAATGAACTAAGATGGTGGCTATTTGAGTAGAGAGGGGGACATACTGTAGAGATGTTATGAAAGTTAGATTTAGCAATAGACTTAATATATGTAATAAGTGAGAATTAAAAAGAAGGAACAACATTGACAATGAAGTATAGTACCCCTTTGCCTTCCCCTTAGCTAACAAATTTTAACCAGCAATGGGTAGACAGAGAGAAGGCATTCTTTCTCATTATTATTCTAATACATCTAGGAATATCAAATGCCTCTTCTTTAACAGTTGTGGTGATCAGAAGAGAACTATTACTTCCTTTATCTGGTGGTTCTTGTGAGCTCCAAGAAATATAGTAAAAATATCAGTGCCGACAGCTTCCAGAGGAAATACTTCTGATGTTTTGGAATCTTGGAAAGCTTTCAAAGCTGATCATCATGGGGATGGCACACTGGCTGATTTGTACTCTGGATCTGTTTAAAAATTAAAAATAAACAAGTGTATGTGTGTACATATAACTATTCCAGTTTTGTTTAATCTAATAGGGAATCACGGTATATAGAATAGAGGACTGGCTTGTAGGCAACTCTCTGAAACTATAGACATATGCCAATCTGTATAATGGAGAGAGTTTACACACTGGGAGTTTCCTACCCCAGTAAAATCACAGGTTGAGGGAAAAAAAATAACTTCCCCAAAGAAAAATATTGTATAAAGGGATATTGTACAAAGGAATGATTAAATCTTTAACAAGAAATCTTTGTTTTTTTGAAAAAAACTATTTGTAGAGAAAGACAACTATGTCATAGTATTTTAGTTACTCTCTGTACTCATTTTTTTCAAAAACAAAGTTCAATTTGGAGAATTGGGCGGGGGGGGGTAAGATTTCCCTCCCCATACACCCAAATTTATTGCCCTCACTGAGTTTATAGTCTAGGTAGAACATTGTGTTTGGAGTGTCATGCTTTATGAGTGATAAATCTCAAGATTCAATTCCATTTAATCAGTGTTCTAAAAATGTATTAACTTCCTTTAAATAACTTTTTCACTTTTTATGACTTTAAGTCTCCACTCCAAAAAAGTCCATTTTTTCAATAAAATTGAAAAACACACACATATTATTTAATGATCTTTTAAGGTCCTAGGGTAACCATTTGTTCTTAAAACACTCCTCTACAACTTATTTTTAGTGAAATGGAGATATTCTTTCATGGAACTCTAATGAGCCTTTTAGATTTTGAATCTGTATTATCAGAGATGAAATATATCCATTCAATTTCATACAACTTTTTGCATGTGTACTGTTGAATTGAGCACTATTCAATTCCATTGAATTTAATATACAGCATTCATTAGAGATAACATGGTGGAGTTGATAGAAAGCCAGTCTCAAGTGTCTGCCTTCTGACACTTTCTGACTCGGTAACCCTTGGCAAATCAGTTAACTTCTTAGTTCCCTAGGGCTAACTACAAGTTGCTGAGGAGGTACCTAGCTATACTGCAGATGGAGTTTCCTTATCTGGGAATTTTATCTACCTGTGAAATTTT
Organism: Potorous gilbertii; assembly: GCA_028658325.1. Classification (NCBI taxonomy): domain Eukaryota; kingdom Metazoa; phylum Chordata; class Mammalia; order Diprotodontia; family Potoroidae; genus Potorous; species Potorous gilbertii. The sequence goes on along the minus strand of CM053773.1, from coordinate 17,760,850 downwards.
AGATCCACTCCCTATCTGTCCTTATGCAACAAGCATTGTAAGGTGCTAGGAATGCATAGGAAAAAAAGATGAAAGAGTCCCTGCAATCAATGAACTTACAGATATTTATACATCATTGTTGATTGGTCACACTTGCAAATAGAACCATACTGCTTATTCTGAATGAAGAATCTCTGTCTCTGTGATATTAGTGTAATACAGTAGTTTAGGTACACATCAGGTTGCTAAAATACCAGAAATGCCTAGGTTGTAAATTCCACCAATGCAAGAGACTCCCTGAATAACTCAGAAATTCTCAGAGACTATCTTGTATGAAATATAAGGAGAAAAATAACTAAGAATGGGTATCTGGGAGATGAAAAACCCAGAAGAACTAGAACTAAAGAGAATTAAGAGGGATCATTAAAGCTTAGCAAATCTAGAATTTAAAATTAGGGTTAGATTTTTCTGGAGATAATAGTGGACCTGGGCTTTGATTTTACTTTTGAACTGGTGAGCAGAGAAAAGCATTCCTGTCATCTTCTTACCTATTATATATCAATTTGGACTTTTCCTTCCTTTGGTTTCTCCATAGTAAATCTGTGACATTCCTAGCTTTTCTTTTATATTAATTAGTGTGTGACCTTTAGCAAATGCCTTCAGCAAAAACACAGTGAGAGAAAAACAGTATGCAATAAATTAGAGATGGGGGAGAAATAGTTCTTATCTCTTTTGAAAAAATAAAACACCTTATAACATGGACTACCATAATAACTCTGAAAAACATGTGGAATCTTTTTTTTTTTTTTTAAACAGAAACTCCAGAGATCCAACAGTATACCAATATATGCACATCTAGGAAAATGGATGTTTTGTGTAGCTGCCACTTTCTTCGTAGAGTTTTGCATATCTTTTTCTGACCCATCTGTCTCTACCTAGCTCTCTTCCTGGCTCCTGTGGCTATGCTCAGAGTGAGACAACCCAGGCAGTGAATTGCTGAGGGCCTTTTGTCTGTTTCTCAAATAAGAAAAGTGATTGAAGGAGATAGAGAAATTCAGAGAAGAGACAGGAAAGAAATACATGGGAAATGAATGTTGAGACCAATATTTGAACAAAGGAAGGAAAAAGGAAACAGATTTCCATGGAATAAATGGGGGGAATAAATCTATTCTTTCAGAATTGTTTATTTTGTTTTTGCTGGGTCATAGAAAGACAGTATAAAGTAGGATTAGCTCTGTTTGACTCTATTAAAAAAAATGGATCAAAATACAGATTTATGATTATGATGGAAACCTACTCCATAGTAAATAAATGAACATCCCACTACTTCACTGATGTGGGTACTGATTTATGCAGACTTCAGCCCCTCTATAACTTCAAAGATGGTCTTCAGAAGTAATTCTAGAAACAAAAGAATGCATAATTTGAATAGCATCATTTCTAGAAATTATTATAATTTTATTTTGGGGAGGCCAGTAGGTTGAGTAGGTGAGTAGGGAATGCTTTTTAGCTTGATTTGGGAGATTCTTAAGATTGTACTACATCCAAAATATTAAAATTGAGAATAGATGGAGTGGTTCTTTGGGTAAGACTTAGGAAATTAAAATAATTATAATATTAGTATTTATTTAAATCCTTAGTGTCATATCTATCTTCTTCTCTAACATATAGGTTTTCTTTTTTCATAAAATGTAATTGAAAAATTTTGTGATGTTTAAGCAGTTTTTCATGATTTTTTTTTTGTTCTCATCAACTATGTGTAACTTTAAGCAAATAGAATTTTTAGCTCATGGGAAAATGTAAGATTGATTAGAGATGCTAACAAGTTCCAGTTTGTTTTTAAATTGAGCAAAAAGGTTTCATGTTTTTAAGGAGGAAAATGAGTGGGATATATTGTTGTACAATTAAGCAAGGGCATGGTTTATTTTGATTACTTTTAATGTTCACTATATTTCATGACTCCATTTATTATTTCATTACATTAAATTTTAATTACTTTAATTCATTGCTTAAGGTATTGAGCATGATACCAACATCTTACAGCAATTAAAAAAATTATGAAAGCTTTTAAAATTCTTTATAGACAGTCAAACTTTTCTTTCCCTTTTATTTGTTTCATGAGTTCTGACTTGTCTATCATATGTTTGATTTACAGTGTAAACTTGGCATGTAAGTCACCCATGTTTTATCAGTACCTCTTGGAAGCTTCTAATGTGCATAGTTTTGCTATGTACATAAGGGAAAATCATAGCCCTTACATTTAAAATTACATAAAGCATGAAAATTACCATGGGCATTTAGACAATGTGGGAGAAATCTGTCACTCTGAGTTCAGTATGCCTAAATTCAGGTAGTAATTTGAATTACTTGAATAATTCCATAGCATTTTTCAGCTAGAGGAATCAATATTTCCATGTAACATGTCATTTATTGTCATCATTTAGATCAGAAATTCTTAGAGTCTATGGATAAATTTTAGGAGACACATAAACGTCAAAGGGAAAAAATGCATCTTTGTCTTCACTAACTTTTAACTTGCTTTTAGCATGATGAACCTGAGACTTTGAATCAAATATTCTGGATTTCTGCCAATAATTTATGCATTAGACCACCAGGATGCTTTGTATTAATTTCCTTTGAGTTCTTTGAAAGGAAAAGGAATCTTGACATAAAATTAAATTTTCACCTGTCCCCTTGCTTCCAGACTCTACCTCTACATTGTAATAAAGACTGATGTTCTTCAGGAATGAAAAACAATGAAATGTTCATAAATGTAAAAGAAACCCATATAAAATTGGTTCTCAAAATTGTTATTCAAAAATCTATCCAGACCTTTATGTAGCAAACGACTATTTGAAAATAGCTAGATTTATAAATTTTAACTTTAAAATGGTTTTGAATATATAGGGTATCCCAAAAGCTTTTTAAACTCTAAACTTTTGGGACATGCTGTATTTGGTATCCTATACACCCAGCATATTACATGATACTATCATCATAATGTCTTCTTTTCTCCATCAGGCCTTTTTGCACCGAATGATCCAGTGTGCAGCATCAAAAGTTGACAAAAATGTTACAGAAGAAACTGTGAAGGTAAATTAAAATTGTTGTGAACATTTCTCTCTTTAATTCTATATCTTTTTCTGTTTCTCTTACTCATTTGTTTCTTTATTTACAGATGCTTTTTTCAAACATTGAAGATATACTTTCAGTTCATAAAGAATTCCTCACTGTAGTGGAAGAGTGTTTACATCCTGAACCTAATGCTCAACAGGAAGTTGGAACCTGCTTTCTTCACTTTGTAGGCTATTTTTTCATATGTTTTACTGTTTATCTTAAGTATTTGTTTTCTTTTCTTTCTTTGGGGGGTCTTGGCACAGAGGCATATGCAGAGTCAGCATGGAAACTGAAACTTGACACCAATCATTCAAGGTCTTTTAAGGCCACTGGGAACTTGCACTCATAGCCAGGAAAAAGACTACCTCACATCATTTTATTCAGTGAAGAATAAATAGCTCTTTTTAAAAAAACAAGTTAGTCTTTAGCATCGTCTGTAGCTTTGAACTCTAATGAATATTCAGGCTGCTCATGATGAATAGATTTTTATGTTTCATTAAAACATAGGGAACTTGTCTTTTCAACTGGGAAATCCTCACTCCACTGGAGTCTAGATGAACCTTTTCTTTCTCTGGGTGTTCTCTTGGAATATGATATGTCAAAAACCTCCAACTGTTGACAGGTGTGAAAATGTAGTCACTAAATTTTCTCTGTACCCTATTTTGAAAATTTCTCAAAAAACCGGTTAATTTCTTAACAAAGCAGCAGAAAAAGAGCAAGCACATAAATCCGGGTGATATTATTGATTAGTACATGCCTTCATTCAACAAATATTTATTTGAGTGCATTTTCAGTTCTGCATATAGTATGGTGATCATTTTCATCACTTTTATATAATATCTAAAATTATTTCAGCAAATGATAGGCTAGTGAAAAGCTACTTGTAGAATAAAAGGGGAGTATTTTCTTTCCATAATTAAATGAAACTGCAAATAAATCTCCCCTAGTTGCAAGATGTAAGTAACTCTAAAAGATGGAGATTCATTTACCATTTTGTTGGGATTGATAGTTAATCGTTGTGTTGTACAGATAATTACTTAAAGTATGTGGTTATTACAGTTGGTAATTTTATTGTTTTCTTTGAAGGAATTGTCACCATTTCTAAATGAACAAATTCCATAGCTTCTGTGTACTGGTGCTATTATCATTTTTTAATAAAGTACTTTTTTAGGAAAGGTAACGTGGAAGGGAAAGAGAATCATCACAATCCTATTGTTTCCTACATTGTATTAGAAAGAGTGACTTTCTTGGGAACAGGAGGGGCTTTCTTTGCTGATACTTCTGCCTATTACATGAACGTAGACTTTTACAGCTCAGGGTACCACAAAGCAGAAACTTACCTTGTGGCACATGAGCACTTTTTTGCCCTATAGGGGAACCACAGAGGAGTAGCAAAGATGGAAGCCACTGATTTGGCTACGATGTTTTTAACATTCATCTTTCCCCCAAAACTCAGATGATGGTTCTGCACCTGTGTCTGGGGGAATACATTCTTAGTTATTCCAATAAAAGAGGGCAGGGTAGAGAGCTGATCACATTTTACTACATATGAAATATTAATATTGCATAACATTTTGAATCTGAAAATATATTCCTAATAGTTTTATTTTTCTGCAAACTTCTTTTCTACTGTTGCTATTTATTGTTTTAAATGATCATTTCCCCCCCTTTGGTAGATGCATGATGTATCTTGTAAAATAGTTTAAAGTTACATCATTTTAAAAATCAACCCATAGACATTCAAACTCACACTGCGTGCAATGTACTCTGCTGCATGCTATGAGGTATTAAAAAAAGACATGATGTAAGACATAGTTCCAGTTCTCAAGGAGTTCATTTTTTTATAATCTAGTTTTATCATTTTTTTGGATTGGGGATAATCTCTAAGCTTTAAATCTTATGATGCCTTGATCCTTCATATATGTTTCACTTCATCTTATATATATTATCATATCTATAAAGAGTAAAATGAGTATTACAATTTTATAAAAAAGTACAAATTTATCCTAGGGTAAAAACTGACATCATTAATTCTGAACCTGTATTGAATAAAATAGTTTGTGGAGCATAAATGGACAAATAATGTAAGAATGCTTTTCTGCAAAATAAGTTTTCAGTACAATGACACAGTAATCATAATCCATCATTTATATACCACTTTAAAGTTTGCAAAAGGTTTAATATATGTTATTTAATCCTCAAAACCCTATTTATAACTTTGTTCCCTCAATTTGCAATATTGAAAATGATTTATCACAATATGTAGCCGTTGATAGTGAAAGTTCTTTGTTTCTACTGTAAATCAAATATATAAACATTTTCTCTGAAAATAATAGAAGTATTTATCACATCTTGAATTTTAAATTGTTTTAACTTAGTTTACAAGTGAACTTTAGCAATATTTTTAAAGAAAAACAATTATCTCCCAAGAAAAGATATCAAATAGCAAATTTATTTATTATCTCAAGAAAGGTGTGAATCAGATATTTTTCAAAGAAAAGTTAATTTATTATGAAATCTAATATTTGGTAAACATCTGAATGGAAGTTTGGGAAAGCAATTAGTAGTCTCAAAGAGTCTATCCTATCTGGCATCACCTTCTCATTCCTTTCTGTCCTTGTCTCATTATCATTATATCTATATAGGCAGCCTCTGCTCCAGTGACACTGAACTACTCTTTGATTCCCTGCATCCTTTTTTTCTTCATGCCTTCTTTCTTATTCTATTCTCTCTACTGAGAATATTCTTCTGCCCTATCTGCTTGATAAATTCCTACCTTTCCTTTAAAGTCCAGTTCAAATACTACCTCCTCCAGAAATTCTTTCATTTTTCCTTGGCTGTTAATAAGCTCACCTCTCTGACATCCCTTAGCATTTTGTTTTTCAATTCTCTAATGATTTTATTACGTGACGTTATCTGTTATGATTTTCTGTATTCCTTTATCTCACTTACAGATTATGTACTACCAGTTCAAGTACTCTTCTGATTTAAGCATCTTATTTAAATTTTGTCCTTTCCCCAGAAAAAGGGATTCTCTGCATATAATAGATACTTAAAAATTGTTGAGTGAATGAATAAATATAAATGAATATAAATATAAATAAATATAACTTATAAATGATAAGTGATTAGAATGGGCACTTTTCCTCGTGTGTGTTATCTTATGTATATATGTATATCCATGTCTATATGTATACATATATCTTTTATATGCACATTAAAATGGGAAATAAATAATAACCATAATTTCTCCTTAATTATTTTTGCAGAAAGATAAATTTCGTATTTATGATGAATACTGCAGTAACCATGAAAAGGCACAGAAATTGCTTCTTGAGCTTAACAAAATAAGAACTATACGGACATTTCTTTTGGTAAGTATATATATATTTTACTTACCATAGTCTGTGATCTCTTGAAAAGCTTATTGAAAACCAGACTAAATCAATTCTCAAATGTAGAAACTGGTTTTAGTGGAGTGGGTCATGCACCTTATGCCTTCTAAGAAGATAACTGTCTTTAGATGAATTTTCTGAAGGGTTGACTGAGGTAAGCATGTGATCTGGAGAATGCTGACCATGCCCCCTCTTGGTTGATTCTGAAAGATAAATTTCTAGAGGGAGAAAGAACACTGTATATCAAAACTCATTGTTTTTAGATGTCTAATTTCTCAGTGTTTAATTTAATCTAGCTTGAGAGTCCTGGCTGGGACAGGAAGGAAAAGCCAAGTAAATGTTGGGTGTGGTAGAAAAGAAATGTGAAGATTGGCCTTCCTCTTTGGATCAGGAATGTAGAGTCAAAAAAATGCCTAAGTTGAGATTACCTTTGGATATTACTGGCAAAACAGAAAGACTGCTTACTGCATGGTATATACTGCCAACCTAAGCTTTCTTTTTCTCCAAGCACAAGACACTCTGTATCATACTGACTCCATGCATTTTCAATGTCTGGAATTCTCTCTCTTCTATCTCTGCCTCCTGATTTCCCCAGCTTCCACCAAGGCATAGCTAAAAATCCTGCCTACTGGTCCCCCTTAATGTTTGTGGCTTCCCTCTGAGATAATTTTCAATTTATTCTCTGTACAGCTTTATTAAACATAATTGGTTGCATGTCGTGAGATCCTTGATGGCAGGAACTTTGTGTGTGTGTGTGTGTGTGTGTGTGTGTGTGTATCTTCAGCACTTAACACAGTGACTAGCACATAGTAGGTGGTTAATAAATGTCTGTTGACCTTGAAAACATTGGTAGACTTGGACTGAAGTAGCTCCTCAGAAAGTGTAATTGATTACTCAGTGATGTTTACTGAAATGTTGAGGTTCCTTTCACAGTGATTTGATTAACCAAGTGTTCTGTGAGACGTGTAATAATTTTTCTCTTATCAGTAGGGTTGGATAATTATTAGACCAATAGTAGTTAATAGGCCACGTTTAATTATTGTCATTGAATCATATTTAAGCATTTTCCTGAAGGATGGCAGTTTTAGATTCTCTTGTAGTCAGATATAATGGAAGACGACGGCTTGGGGTTTAGGAAGCTGGAGCTCTGCGTACAGCTCTCTCGTGAGCTAGCAGTGTGACCTTTGGCAGATTACTCATCTCTGTAATTCAGTGGTCTCACCTGTAAAATTGGGATAAGAATATCCACCTTGTGAAGGCAGTGTGACGTAATGAGTACTACATCCATACTATACTATACAGCTATACTATAAATAGAAAACTGGCCTCAGAACCAGAAAGACCTGGGTCCAAGTTCTTACAGATATTGACTATGATTCAGAGCAAGTCACTCAGTCCCCATGTCTCTAGTCAACTCTGTTAGACTATTACTTGCAGAATAATTGTTGACATGCTGGTGGAGGGAAATTCTACTCTAGGACTTCCTTATGTCCGAGATATCAAATTCACCCTGTGAGGTCCAAAAAATACCTCCGTGTCTGCAGAGTGAGGCCCAAACTAGATTGAAATGAAAATACACCACAACGTAGGCAAAGTAAATTTCTAAGTCAGTATGCGCCCTACAGGGGTGTGATGGCTAGGTGGTGCAGTGGAGAGAGTCCTGGATTGGGAGTCAGGAAGTAGACAGGTTTGAGTAGTGCCTGAGACAGATCGTAGCTGTGTGATCTTTCACATGTCCCTTAAAACCTCAGCCTTGCTTTCCACATCTGTAGAATGGAGCTTTAACAAGATCTTGCAAGCATCCGATGAGATAAAATTGGTAAGGTATTTTGTAAACCTTAAAGTACTATATAAATAGTAGCTATGCTAGCTATTATAGTCTCCCCCCAATAATGAATTAGATGTTGCTTTTCCTTAAAGGAATCTCTGTGTGTGTATGTGTGTGTGTTTAAAGTCAGTTATTGCTTTTCAGTCTTTCCTGACTCTTCATGACCCCATTTGGAGTTCTCTTGGCAGAGACACTAGAGTGGTTTGCCTTTATCTCTTCCAGTTCATTTTGCACCTGAGGTAATTGAGTCAAAAAAGGTTAAGTGACGTGCCAAGTGTCACTCAGCTAGTAGGACTCTGAGGTTGGATTTGAACTCACTGAGATAAGTCTTCCTGATTCAGCACTCCATCCATTGTACCACCTAACTGCCTCTGTTTAAGATCAATAGCTTCTGTTAAATCTTTTAAGTATTTTCTTCATTCATGGCTGCCAGGATCCAAATTGACACAAGCTGAGGTTGATAGAAATTTCCCTAACTCAAATTTGTGATTCTGAGGATTATAGTATGTTTAAGATACACATATGAACATATCATTTATCCTACTTAAATGTCTGGTGGTTCTCTGTTACCACTATGATACCTCTAGCTTCCACTCTATGACTCCCACCTCCAAACTTACTGTACGTTATTCCCCTTCCTGCCTTCTGTGTCCAACCAAACTGACCCACTAGCTATTTCATGAACTTGACCTTTCATCTCCTGCAACAAACTCTCTTCAAATCCCTTGCTTCTTTTAATGCTTAGCTCAGTGCCACCTCTTAAGGGAAGATTTCCCTTATATCCTCACTCTAATTCTTTTTCCCTCATGAAATTAATTTGCATATACACACACATTTTATTCTTTCAGTAGAATGTTAGCTGCTTCAGAGTAGGGGCTAAACTTTTCTTAATATAGTCACATCTGCATCAACATAATTTATTTGTTCATAGAATGTAAACCCTTTGAAGATATGGGCTTCTTCATTTTGCACTAGAATTCTTAGAATCTAGTATAGTGCCTTGTACATGGTAGGTGTTTAGGAAGCATTTGTTGAATTGAATTCTACAACTTTGAGAATCATATTTATTCGTCACACTAACAATTCGTAATCAGTTGAGAACCCATTATTTTAATCAAATGTTGCATAGGAGAATAGTTTTTTTTTGTAGTATACATTGTTTTCATCACTTAATTCATGATTTACTCTACAGCTCATGAGAAATTTTGTGCATGACTAGTGAATAAGATATTTGAATTTCAGTCTAGGCTTGACCAGAAAATATTTGTTACATTAATTAATTTGTTAATTAATTTTGTTACATTAATTTGTTACATTAATTACTTCATTTTTCCTGTCTTTAAAGGCTAGGAGTTGAATTGGATGACCTCTAAGGTCCTTTCTTAACTAAATCTGTGATTTAAAAAAATCAATAGATTCAGAATGTTTATGGCTTTGGGCAACATCTTTGCTCATGTAAATAATACAAAGGACACAATCTTCTTTTCAAAACTTGTTTGTGATTGAATGTGTTCTTTATAAAGAAAAAAAAACATTTCATCATGTGTTTTCACAAGTTTCCCAGAGAATTTTATAGCAATGGAAAGTTTCATAGCCTCAGGATTTGATAATTCAATTAATTACTTATTTTTACCCTAGAACTGTATGCTCCTTGGAGGAAGGAAGAACACGGATGTTCCTTTGGAAGGATATTTGGTAACACCAATACAAAGAATTTGCAAGTATCCTCTCCTTTTGAAGGTATTCATATTTTTATCCTTTGGATCATTTCCTTAAGTAACGTATGATCATATTTTAATTCCACTCAGCAGAAGCAGTTTTGCCCAGCCAGGCAACGTACTGCCATACTTGATGTAAAAAGGGGTGGGTATTTAAGCACTAAATCTATAAATTCCAACAATTAATGAATGTAGCCTTTTTAGTCCCATACATAGGAAGGATTCGTCTTTGAATATAGATATACCTTACTGAATGGGTGTTGCCTCAGATAACGGGACACCTGGGAAAGACTTGGCTTGAAAGCCAAGCTTGAAAAAGCCAAGGTCTCCTGTTGCATCCAGGGTCATTGCCAGTCATCCTGACCTATGTCTTGCCACTCGACTCCGATGGCTCTGGAGGAGAGTGTGAGACTGATGACTTTGCACAGCTCTGCCTCATTTAAACCAAATTCACTTCCAAGTCAAGACTTCACTCTCCTGATGTCATTGGTTCTCCTTGAGAATGAAGGACAAAATGGCAACAATGGAGATATTCTGGGTTTGTTTCCAGACCAGCACAATAAAGTGAATATCACATTTAAAGGAGTCACATGAAATTTTTGATTTTCCCAGTGCATATAAAAGTTATGTTTACACTATACCGTAGTCTATGAAGTATTTAATAGTATTATGTCTAAAAAAGGTACATAATTAAAATACTCTATTGCTAAAAGCATTCAATTAAAATATTTTATTTCTTAGAAATGCTAACCATCATCTGATCCTTCAGCAAGTCATGATCCTTTGCTAGTGGTTTAGTCTCAGTGTGATGGCTGCTGACTGATCAGGGTGGTTGATGAAGTTGGAGTGGCTGTGACAGTTTTATAAAACAAGACAACAATGAAATTTGCCGATTGATTGACTCTCCCTTTCACTTGAACACTCAGAGGTCACTGTAAGATTATTAAATGACCTAATTTCAGTATTTTTATGTCTTAAGGAATAAGGAGGCCTTAGAAGAGGGAGACACATGGGGGAATGGCCAATTGGCGGAGCAGTTGGAATGTACACAACATTTATTGATTAAGTTTGCCATCCTTATAGTGCCAAGGTTTGTGGTGCCCCCAAACAATGATTTTTTTGAGAAAGTTTTTTTTTGCTATAGTTTAACTAGATAGATGTAAGGAAAATTACCTTTGTATTCTCAGTAGAATTGCTTCCCTGTATATATTAGGTATTTAACTACATGCTTATGTAGTTGGATTGAATTGAATATTATCTTTGTGGACAAATTGGAATTTAAAAAAATATCTTGACTTCTGTGAATGTTAGGATGGTTACCTACAGACCAGATTCTGTAGGGGTCAATGTAAAGTCCTACACTTGGATTCAAAATATCACCTTTCCAAGTAAAAGATAAAGAGACATTACTATGTAGAAGTTTCTCTGAAAAAAGTAAGGGGTTTTATCGTCCTTAAATCTCAATGTGAGTAAATAGGGTGACACTGCACCCGGAAGAATTAATATGATCTTAGTGTTAATATAGATGTACTGTCCCAAGGCTAGAGAGAGAGAATTTTTTTTTTAATCCAAGATCAAACCATAGCTAGAATATTGCTTTGTTTTGGGCAACTATTTTAGGAAAGAAATTGACAAATTAAAACAAGCAATTAGGATTTTGAAGTGCATTGAGATAATCTTATATGATAAGAACTGGTTTAAGGAATTAGAGATATTTAACCTGGAAAAGAGGAGTTAGCGGGAATCATAACTGCTAGCTTCAAGTATGTGAAGAGCTGTCACCTGGTGAAAAAAATATGAGGTTTCTAATGCTTGATCCCAGAAGGCAGCACTGGGAACAAAGTGGGTGCAAACCAAAGATGTTGTTTTTTGACTCCACAAAAGGGAAAATTTCCTAATATGCAGAGCTATCCAAACCTTTAATGGATTGACTTGGAAAGTAGTGAATTTCTCCTTAACTAGAGGTCTTTATGGGAAGGTTGGATAACCGTTTCTTATGTATTTTGTAGAAGAGATTCTCAGTCTATAAGATAGACAACGTGATCTTACAGTCCTATTAACTCAAATTTTGTGAGGAACAGTTTTGGACTTGTTCAGTTGGAGGTACTGGTAGGTTATTAAAATGGAGCTATCCAACAGGTAGTTGTAGAAATAGAGCTAGAATTCCAGAGTGAGATTTGCAATCAAGATAAAGATTTGAGAGCTGTTTACTTTCAGTGGTACTGTATGTCATGATAGTGAATGAAATCATTAAAGGGCTATAGTGAGAGAAGAAAAGAGGGGCAATGAATGTTTGGCAAAATTTAAAAAATGAAGAATGGAACCTTGGTGTAGATGGTCATGTTTGGGGTGTGAAAAGAGGTTGAAGAGTCAACAAAAGACTAAGAAAAAGAGCAAAAGGTCAGAGAAATAATAGTGTTGTAGTATTTCTTTTTACATGGAAGAAAAGGATATTGAACCATAAGATAATGGTCAACAGTATCATGGTTATTGTCCTTCGGAGAGGACCAAAATGACATCACTGTGTTGGGGTTAATGTACAGTCTGCCTCTCTGCAGCTGATCAGACCAATGTGAGCTCAGAAGGTTCTAGCACAGATCAGGCACAAATTGTATGAACATATGAAATGGAGATGTCTGTATGTTTGCACATCTCATGTTTCTTTTGTACTACTGCAGTTTGGCATTCCTCATAGAGCATGGGACCTTCTTTGATTTCATGCCATGCTGAGCTGTCCTGTGCCAGTGTTTCCTATGTCTCATAATCAATTCCAGACTTCTTCAGAGACTGGAGAGTGCCTTTGTTTCTCTTCTGACTTCGTGTGAGTTCTGTGTAAAAGAGTGTTTGAGGCAAACTTCTATTGACATTTGAACTACATGACCAGAAGTTAAAGAAGATGGCGACAGAAAAATTCATTAGATTCAGAAATATGAAGATAATTAGTTCAGCAGCTCTTTTAAATGTTGCCAGAGTTGAAGAGATGGAAGCCATTTTTCAAGTGATTGGGAGATGAGTGGGTGATGAGGAGGTGGAAGCAATGACTATAAAATAGTTTTTTCTTAATGTATGCCCAAAGATAGGATGATAAATTGAGGGAATACCATGCTTCAAAGAAGGTTTTTGCCATTGTTTTGTTTCCTTTAGGATAAGGGTAGACCTCACCGCATTTGTAGCTCACAAGTAAGAAACCAATAGAATGAGGAAAATGACACAAACGGGATCATTAACTCTTGGCAAAGCAGAAGGGTGGTCTTCACAAGAGCCATTGATTTTGTTTTGTCTGTTTTTTGTCAAGAACAATGACCCAAACATGTGAATTTTCTGCATAAAAAAGAAATTTTATCAGAGCTTTTAGTATTGATGGAGAAGAGCCTTATTGTTCCACTTGTCCAGTGAACTGAAATAATAACACAAAAAATATTTTAAAAATATAAATCAGAATAATCTTTATTGACAGAGTGGAATTTTTTTAATGTATAGTTTGTAGATTCCCCCATGATAGACTATTGTTCCTCTATGAAGTGTGTCAATCTTCTCCATTAATGTCTTACTCATCTTTATATCATCAAGGAGAGACCCCCAATGGCAGCTGTGAATATGCAGATGAATTTCCAGGTTTGAATCACAAGATATAACATTCTCTTCATTGAAGAAGGAACTAAGATATTTATTCATATATCAGAAAGACAAATCCATCATAGTAACCAAGAAACCCATCATAATAACTGAGAAGTCTATACACATTGTCAGAGCTTCCCACAAACCAGCTCCCTCAAGCAAAAATCACTTCCTCTCTCCCTCACAGAGTCCTGCCTTGCTTCCTCTCTTTTTCCCAGTTCCTTCTGCTCTGCTCCACCCTCCCTGCCCCACCGTTTCCTGCTCCATGTGACTTAAACTTATGTGACTCAGGCTTCCATGTGATTTCAGCTTGTTATATACGTCTATTAATGGATAGGAAAGAGCTTACCATTCCATTAACAAAACATTACCAATACAATCTTCTAATTTTCTGAACTAAAGAATCCTTCCCTAGGCACCATTTCCCCTATATGTGATGTCTCTATTAGGATGTAAGTTCCCTGAGTACAGAGGCTGTCTTAGCTTTTTTAAATTTCTATCCTCAGTACTCAGTAGCATTTAATAAATCCCTTTTCATCTATCCATTCATTATTTATTCATTCATTTATGAAGTGATGGCATTCTATCTATAAACATGGTCCTGAAATCTTGTTGGTACCTTTCACTTTTCTAGGAAAAACTGCATGGATTAAGTTGCAGGGCTAAAGAGATCTACTGGCTTAATTTGTGGAAACATAAATTTTGGAGGTTGACAATTAGTGTATTTTTCATGGGAAGTAATTATATTCCTGGCAGAGGAATATGACTCCTCTGTCCTTCCAATTTTTTGCTCTCCTACATCAGACAAACTCCATATTCTTTATTGGGTTGCCCTGACAGTCCCTTCATTGAGTAGCATTTTGGAAATAGTGGGCTCATTTTTCCACAAGGTATAGACCACAATTGGCGTACATGGCTTAGCACCTTCCTATTAGTCTCTGCCAAACTCACTAGGCCTGAGAATGGTCTGGGAAGCCTGAGATTGACTTTTATGGAGTAACAATCTATTTTAACATTTTAAAAATTATGTTGATAGTGATGTAATATGTTTTCCTCTGGTGTTAGCTTTTCAGAACAGAGTGTGAACGTCCTGAACAGAGGGTCAAAGTTGATGGCAGAATTATGAACAATAACAGAACTTAAAAGAATGTGTTCTAAAAACTGCATATTTTCCCACTGTATGTTAGGGGATTTTAATGCCTCTCTTTCTATTTTTTAAAAAAGGAATGTCTCATATGTGTCTTATAAAATTGTGTTAGTAATATAACGATAGCATCTGTAGTAAGAAAACAAATGACTAATTAAAAAACAATGTGGTCACAACTGTCTAGACAGTGGGTGAAGATATTTAATTTTGTCCCCTTAGAAAAAAATGACAAAGCCTTTAATTTATTTAAATGATTAAAGATTACTCTAATTCTGATCTTTTGAATACCAAATTGCGAACACAACCTAGAAGAATCCTTTAATGTGGCTCCTTATTATGTAGTATACATTCCTGTGTATTCTAGAGACTTATGGACAATGAAAAGAAGGACACTTATTAAAGTTTTGAATTGCAATCAATTATTCGGCTGTATTTTAAGAAAAATATATTAGATTTTTTTTGCTTTATTATAGATGATAATAGTTCTTTTTTCTTTAACATTTTCAAAAATAAAATTTGTTGCATTTAAAACACATATATCTGTTGGTCTGTGACTTATTTAGCATCCTGTTTATAGATTATAGGGAAATATCAGCATATCACTTAGTTGATTATTAATTATGTACATTCACAAATTCAAAAGTTACCTAAATGACTGTCCTACTTGCCAGGTAGGATAATTGAAGGTCCCAGGAGGGGTGAGAAATGATATTAGCTTTTAAAAATTAAATTAACACTGAAGAGAAAAAAAAGAAACATGGAGAAAAAAACATTATCACGATAACATTCATACAATGGTAATAGTATATTTTCTCTTTTCCCTGAGGAAAAGCTGTGATATTATTCCATCTATGAAAATAGCCCTGGTGATCTTTTCAGTTTCTGCTTCCTACTTAGTTTGAACCTGCTGTACTGGAGAACCCAAGATCAAAGAGTGATTTATTTTTGTGTATAAACAGGAGTTATTGAAACGGACTCCAAGGAAACACAGTGACTATGCAGTCCTGATGGAAGCCCTCCAGGCCATGAAAGCTGTTTGTTCCAACATAAACGAGGCCAAGAGACAGATGGAAAAATTAGAAGTCTTGGAGGAATGGCAGTCTCATATTGAAGGCTGGGAGGTACAGTCATGATTCATATCTAAGACCTTGTATACTGACGCCTAGTATCAAGTTTAAAAGAAGTATAGTATACTATATTGCATGTAGCACATTGAAATTTGGTGGCTCCACTACTTTTAGTTTAATAAATGTTTCTCATCTCCTATACAAGCTACTGTCCTAGGTAGGCATGGGGAGGAGACTGGTGAAAAGGAAGTGATGGAAATATATGACATAGACAATACTATTAAAGAACTTACACTGCTACTTAAGAACATATGGCGTGTATACAAAAAAAAAAATCTTCAATATAAATGATATTACTGTTCCTAGGCAATGTTATTGGGTTGCAGTTTCATCTGAAGAATCCTAGGTCTTTATAAGTGTCTTTATTTCTGAAGATTTTATATTTATTTATATTTATAATTTATATTTATATTTATAAAGACCAGCCTCAATATTGGTCTGCACCTTTGGTCATGGCCTATATGAGAATTTGTGATTTTTGTTAATTTCCTTAACTCTAGTCCTAATTCTTAACCCTGTAGTTTCTTTGTGTAAGGAATGCTCATATATTTTCTTTCTCCTGCCTAAATTCTGTGTGCAAAGGAATCTATGATAGAAATGGAGTGAGGGGAAGGGAAATAAGTGTAACATCTTTCTAGGAGTTTTTGTTTTGAGACTTTCTAAATTAGATGATACATCTAGGGTCCAGTTCACAGAAGAAGAATTAAAGAACCTAGTTGCCCACATAATCACCAAGGACCTCAGTTTCCTGATCTGCACAATGAAGAGATTAGACTAAATGACCCCCAGATTCTTTTCCAATTTCAGCATCTTATGATTCTCTGACTTATTTAAAGAAAGCAGGTTTTTTTAAAGTTTGGTGCAAAATTTAGTATTTAATGTCTATTAGATGTTTACAGTTATATTATTGGAAGTCATAGTTGTCTAAAAGGATAAAGATTGTCTCCATTTGGTTTAGCCATGTAAGGAGGGTTATCTAAAATCTTACCTTTAATTGCTTTGATTCATAATCAACACAGAATTTGAAATTGTACAGTACTTGCTTTTCAGTAAATGAGCCACTTTGCAACATGAAATACTTAGTGAAAAAGATTTTAAATGTGTTTTAAGTCAAGTGGTATGCCATGGTTGCATTTTTCTAAGAGCATTGCTTTTCCATGCAGGTTTTCATAGTTGTCTGTGAATTAACCAGAAGTTATAGATTTCCACTTAGTTATACTATTAATGTCCACATATGTACAACCTGAGTGATTCATAGAGAACCATTAATTAAGACCATAGATTTAGTGCTGGAAGGAGCCTTGTAGATCATTGAGTCCATCCACTTCATTTTATGTTACTGAAAGAGGTTAAGTTCCTTGCCCAAGGTTACATGGGCAGTAAAGTGGCAGAAACAGGGTTTGAACCGTAGCCCTTTCACTTCATATCTACTTTGCTTTCTACTATGGCATGCTTCTTCTTTTGGCCTTCTCTACTCTTTTGAACTCTTTTTTTTGAGGGAATCTGATTTATCTCATTCATCTGTGCTTTTCTGTTGCAAGTACTGGTAGTGGCTTCATATTTCAGCATTGGCTGGACCATCACAATTAAAATAATTGTGTGTTTCACAGTTGATTCTTGAGAATAATTCTTTTCCTTATAAGATCTTACCCTTCTGGGATGGTAAAACTGTGATGATTGCCTTTGCAGCATTGTTATGACTTTAAAATTGTAATAAAATTTTGATTTGTTTCAAATTGCAGAATTTGTCAGTCTGCCAAGACTTTTACTAAAACAACATAAAAAATTTTGAATACTTTAGAGAGCTAAAACCTTTTAAATTGTTTCCCCTTTTTCCCATGTGACAGAAATTATATCCTTAAAGAACCCTTATTTTCCAGAATTTAGCTCTCCTACAATAATGAAGATTTCCTTAAAAGAAAGGAGAATAATGCACTTTCTATGATATACAATGCTGTCTTAAGGACAGAGAAGGTGTGGAGAAGAATAATAACTTCTATTTAGATAGAGCTTTATGATTAGGAAGTACTTTATCACTATATTGTCTCATGTGATCCTCAGAAACAGTGATTAAAATAAAAGACTGAAGTATTGCTAACTTCATTTTAAAGAAGAGGGTTTTGAAATTCAGAGAAGTTAACAACGAACTGATCAACACACAGCTAGTAAATGACAAGTTAGAAAAGACCTAGGTCTTCTGACTCACATACCAGTCATTTTTTGGCACTTTACTATATAACCCATAAAATTTAGAGGAAACTTAAAACTTATGGTCATGGATTCAAGGTTGCCATTATCATGCTTTCTTTGTATAAAATGAAGGAAGAAATTCTAGTTTCTCTGTTTAATCCATGTTTGTCCACTGACCATTGGAAAATTCAAAATAGAATGATTTTACTTTAATATGATTTTAGATCTAAAGTTACAATGGACTTCAGAACCTTTGCTGTTAAAAGGAAGAGATTGCTTTGTATGGCCCCTGGTCCCTTCTAACTCAAGATCTATGGCCATGTCATCCTCTTCTTTCATTCTCTTCTATTTGATTTTGTCTTTGCTTAATCTTTCTTATTTTCATCATGGAGTCTACATTTGATGGAAGCACTCCTACTTATGTACTTTCATCATGCCTCGTTAGAAAGAATGCTTGATTTGGAATCAGTGGTCAGTGGCAATGAAGGATTCAAACACAAGTCTTCTGACTGTAGATTTGATGCTGTTTCTGCTACACAATAGCTGCCTCTTCTTATCTCTCTCCCTATATCATTTAAGCTTCAATTTGTGGAAACGTTATGGTTATAGATTCAAGGTTACTATTTCCATTCCTTTTTATGTAATGAAGGAAGAGATTCTGGTTTTGCTGTTTAATCCATGTTTACCCACTGTCCACTGGAGAATTCAAAGTGGAATTATTTTACTTTAATATGCTTTATTTACATTAGTACTTTAATATTTACTTTAATATTTTTAATATCCAAGGAAACATTTCAGAAAA
Organism: Potorous gilbertii; assembly: GCA_028658325.1. Lineage (NCBI taxonomy): Eukaryota > Metazoa > Chordata > Mammalia > Diprotodontia > Potoroidae > Potorous > Potorous gilbertii. The sequence continues at coordinate 17,741,929 of CM053773.1, read as the reverse complement.
AAAAAACCAACAGCATATGTGACAAGATCCTAGGGACTCCCTTGACTTCAGAAGGATTTTTGAATTTGCTTCTGGTCTTGTCTAATGCTACTATCAGAGCTGTTAAGGGGAAATGTACATATTGTTTTTAACATGGTTATAGACTTTTATTCTCTTTTTTCTTTGCTGAAATCTCCCCAGTTCATGATAATATAAACTGACTTTTTTTATATTTTACATATTTTATATGCATGGCATCATTTATTTCTTATAATATCCCTGCCAAATAGGTGATACATGTATTATTATTTTGATTTGGTTGTCAAGGAAAGAGTCTGAGATTTTAAAAGACTTACTCATGGTTTCACTACTAATAGGTATTAGAGGTAGTATTCAAACCCAGATCTCTCCTGATCCCAGGTCCAGTATTCTTTATCATATGTTAAGTAGCATCACAGTCAGCCAGGCCCTCCCGACAATATAGTATCATTTATATTCATATAGCACTTTACCATTTAATCAATCAACAAAAATTTAAGTGCATTACTTTTCCTAAATATTGTACTAGTATTCATGTTAGGGACTGGGGACTCAAGGGGAAAAATGAAATATTCCCTACTCTTTTCATTTTTGTCTGGGGAAATCTTATATACATATATTTATTTTGTACACATAATAAATATATATCTAGTAAGTATAAGATAATGTCCTTTGGATGGAAGGCAGTGGAAATATGGAATACTAGCAGATGACTGACTCAAGACCATATTTATATACTCTCTTAGATCACCTACCAACAAACCTGACTACTTTTATATATATAGTAAACACTGAGTAAGATGGCTCATCTCCATCTATCTATAAGAGGTGGCATTTGAAACAATTTTTTGAGAAACTAGGGATTCTCACAGGAAAAGGAGAGGAGAGTACCCATTCTAAAGGGACAGCCTGTTCAAAGATATTGAGATGGGAGATAAAAATTTGTGGGAAAGAAACTACTAAGAAGAAGAGTCTGGGTGAATCATAGTGTACAAAGGGGAGTCATATATAAACAGATTGAAAATGTAAGCAGGTCTAAGACAGTAAAGAACTTTAAATAATGACCAGACATACCTGTACTTGATCCCTAAGGCACTGGAGAGCCATTGGAGTTTCTTGATCACCAAAGTGATGTGGTCATACTTATACAACAGTTCTGTGAGGCAGTCAGTGTGATTATTAAGATAGGTGGCACTGAGCCTTCATTCAAATCCAGCCTCGGACACTTACTACCTGTGTGACCTTGGGCAAGTTACTTAAACTCTGTTTGACTCAGTTTCCTTAACTGTAAAATGGAAATAATAGCAGCATCTACTTCCCAGAGTTGTTATGAGGATCAAATGAGATAATATTTGTAAAGTGCTTATTTGCAGAGCGCTTGGCCTAGAGGAAACACTATGCAAAAGCCTGTTCTCTTCCTTTATTCCCTAAGAAACACTTTACTGTGGTGTGAGCAACTGATGTGCAAGCAACATACACTGAACTATAGCTGTTGTATGCACTTGGATACTAGAGGAAAATATCAAGCACACTGAGTCATTCCTTTAAGGGTCATTTTCCTCTTCTTTAAAATAGGTGTTCCAGTAACCCTGTGGTAACAATCTACAGACACAGCTCGGCAGCTAGGTGGTGCAGTGGATAGAGCACCAGTGCAGGAGTCAGGAGGACATGAGTTCAAATCTCCCCTCAGACACTTGACACTCACTAGCTGTGTGACCTTGGGCAAGTCACTTAACCTCAATTGCTTCATCCTGGGTCATCTCCAGTTATCCTGATGAATGTCTGGTCACTGGATTCAGATGACTCAGTAAGACTGGTGCCTGCATAGCCTTCTCTCACTCAAAACAAAGTCAAGTGCAAGTCATGTCATTATTTCTGTGATGGCAGGGTCTTCTTCGGCAACAAAGGACAAACACACACAGAGGCAGCTAGAAAGCAGTAGGCCTAGAGTCAGGAAGACCTACATTCAAATTTGGCCCCAGACACTCAGTAGCTGTGTAACCCTGGGCAAGTCACTTAACCTCTGTTTCCCTTAATCCACTGGAGAAATAAATGACAAACCACCCCCAGTGTCTTTGCCAAGAACCTCATGGACAGTATGACCCACAGGGTCATGAAGAGTCAGACACAATGGAGTGACTGAATAACAGCAGCTGCCTACAGGTTGTCATAAGAACTAAATGACATATTACACATACACACACACACACATAGAGATATACATATATCTATAGATTCACACACACATAAATAGGCATATAATTTATCAACACACAAACATTATAAACATTGTGTATACTTTAAAATGCTATGTACATGTGAGTTATTTTAATTATTGCCAATTTTATTATCTGTGGAGGAGTAGTAGGAGAACATGTTCAAGAATCCTTTGGAAGGAGGTTTTACTTTAAATATTTCCTTAGTTTGAAACTTGGACTGTCCATTTCCTTTTCTAGACCATATTAACCAAAGCTTCTTAGAATGTCTCATTTCTCATCCTTTTGCTTTATCTTGCTTCCACTTTTAATTTAAATCAGAACTATACTCTCTCTTTCTGAATCTGGAATATTATCAAATAAAAGGTGTTAGAATACCATTCCAGTACAATCTATGCATCCTTCCCTGGCCTAGGTAATTGGGAATAAGTAAGTCCATCCTGGAACATTCAAAGAAAAAGTAATATGTTAGATTTCCCTTTGCATTTTCATGGTTACTTGGACCCCATCCTGATATATACTTTCAGTAGGCTCTGTAGCAGGTATGACATAGATTTGCACAAACATCTCTGAATACCTTCAAACAGCATGATGGCAACCTCCTGTTTGATAAACCCAAAGACCCCAGCTTCTGGGATAAGAACTCACTGTTCGACAAAAATTGCTGGGAAAACTGGTTAACAGTGTGGCGAAAATTAGGCATATACCCATGCCTGACACTGTACACAAGAGTAAAGTCCAAATGCATACATGATCTAAGTATAAAGATTGATACCATGAATAAACTGGAGGAGCAAGGAATAGTATATTTATCAGATTTATGGAGAAGGGAAGAATTTTTTACTAAAGAAGTGATAGAAAGCATTATGAAATGCAAGATGGATAATCTTGATTACATTAAACTGAAAAGTTTTTGCACAACCAAACTCAATGCATCCAAAATTCGGAGGGATGTAGTAAATTGGGAAAAAAATTTTACGGCTAAGCTTGGGGACAAAGGCCTCATTTCTAGAATATATAGAGAACTGACTCAAATGTATAACCATACAAGTCATTCCCCAATTGATAAATGGTCAAAGGATATGAACAGGCAATTTTCAGGGGAAGAAATTAAAGATATCTATAATCATATGAAAAAGTGCTCTAAATCACTACTGATTAGAGAGATGCAAATCAAAACAACTCTGAGGTACCACATCACACCTATAAGATTGGCAAAGATGACAGAACAGGAAAATGATAAATGCTGGAGAGGATGTGGGAGAGTTGGGACACTACTTCATTGTTGGTGGAGCTGTGAGATCATCCAACCATTCTGGAGAACAGTTTGGAACTCTGCCCAGAGGGCTACAAAAATGTGTATACCCTTTGACCCAGCAATATCGCTATTAGGACTGTATCCCCAAGAGATTATAAAAATAGGAAAGGGTCCCACATGTACAAAAATATTTATAGCAGCACTCTTTGTGGTGGCCAAGAACTGGAAATCAAGGGGATGCCCATCATTTGGGGAATGGCTTAAGAAATTATGGTATATCAATGTAATGGAGTACTATTGTGCCATAAGAAATGATGACCAAGAAGACTTCAGGGAGGCCTGGAAGTACTTATGTCATCTGATGCTGAATGAAAGGAGCAGAACCAGGAAAACTTTGTGCACAGCAATGACCATAGTGTGCAAGAGTTTTTTCTGGTAGACTTGGAACTTCATAATAACACAAGAACTTACTGGAAAAAAAAATCCCATTGGTGGTTTTCTAAGGCAAAATGCCTTCCACACTCAGAGAAAGAAATATGAAAGTCATTCACAGAATGTAGCAGATCATGTTTATGTGTGTGTGTGTTTTAGTGTATTACATTTTGATTTGTTATATGATTTCTTTCATTTATTTTAGTGCGACTACATAGCATGACTATAGTGAAAATGTGCTCAATAGGAAAGTATATGTAGAACCTATACA
>CM053773.1:17664225-17737234 GCA_028658325.1 Potorous gilbertii | reverse complement strand
TATTATATATAGTATATATACTATATGATATATAATGTATAATATATATATATACTATATTATATTATATATACTATATTATACTAAATACACTCACATACACATATATATTTATATATATGAAGTTTTTCCCTTTCTGATCATACAGATCCTCAGTAATACACTTTATGTCAGTTCTCTAGTATAAATTATTATTGACAACATTCCTCAGCTCTCACTTTCCGACTTTGAATCTTTTTGTTGTCCTCTGGGTCATGTGCAGTTTTGATTATTTCTGAGTCTGTAGTGTTCCATAATTCACAATAATACAGTGTCACTGAAGAATATTGGTGTTTTAAAGATGGATTTTGTGTAGAGAAGAAGCTTGAGAGAATTGAAAGCACTGCCCAATGTCTCTAATGTGATCCAGTCCAACCTCTGATTCTATTTAATTCCAGGCCCAGCTTGTTGTCTGTTAGTGTCTCTGTAGGATCTGGATATAGAAAGATCAGTAGAACAATTAAGTGCTAACTTTGGACCAGGTCGGGTGTTAAGCACTATGGATTCAAATCCAACCGAGGAAGACAATTCTGGCTCTAAAGGAACTTACATTTTAGTGCCAGAGAAAAGAAATAAAGGGGAGCTGGGATAGAGAGAGGTTGCTGTGACAAAGACTGTCCTTTGTGAAGTGAGGTGAAGGCCTGGTTTGGGGTAAGATAAGACTCAGGCCCAAGTAGCAGAGACCAGGGTTTCAGTGGTGGGTTCAAGGCTCCTGTCCATGAGGATTTAGATGAGGACAGGACTAGAGTCAGCATGATGTGGAGCTGATATCTCAATGGAGGCAGCCCCGCTCCTTTATCAGAGCAGTGATGGCCACTGAGGAGGCAACATAGTTTGGAACTGGGAAAGACTCAGTTACCTGGCTCTGCCTATTCATTCTTTTTTTTTTTTAAACCACAGAAACACTTGTACTAGCTATAAGAAGGAAAAAAAGGAAAAAGATTGCTATTTTGGTATACAAACTGATTAGTACCACTTTGCATTTCCTGTCCCTTATCAATCTCTATTGTACTAATTGCCGGGGTTTAAAAGGAAGAAGACAGAATATCCTACCGTTGTGTGATTTATAATCTTATCAGGGATGGAAAGAGTATACAAATGACAGAGAAACAAATTACAAAGAGACATGAGCAATGATAAGGCAATTGGAGGAACTAGAAAATTATTAATGAGTTCCCATTCCATACTGAACCAAATGGAACTACCTTATTCTGGCATTCTGGGCCTTTCACTATATTCCATTCAAGCTTGTCACCCCTCACTTAACCTCTTTAGGTCTCACATTTCTTCACGCTGGACAAAGAGGAGACTTCTAAATTCTTCTCAAGCTCTAAATCTGTGATCCTCCTTGAATATTCTGTCCTCTAGTCAGTCAGAAAATAAACATTCATTAACTACTACTTGCCAGACACTGTGCTAAGTATTGGGAATTCAAAAAAAGGTGACAGTCTCTGCCCTCTAAAAACTTATAAGTTTTTAGAGAGAAAACTCTCTTTAGGGGAGAGAAAACTTTAGGGAGAGAAAACTTGCAAAAAACAAGCCATATACAGGAAATAATCAGTAGAGGCAAGGCTCTAGTTAAGAGGGACAGAAAGTGTTAGAAAGTGACAGAGGAAAGAAGGGGAAGTATACAAGAGATTTTCAAGTAAAATCAGCAGGTGATGGCTACAAATTAGATATGGCAGATGAGAGAGAGTGAGGAGTTAATGATGCCATGTAAGTTGCCAGCCTGAGTGATTGATAGGGAGGATGCTTGTGCTTTCAACAGTGAGTTCAGTTTTGAATATATTGAATTTAAGTTGTCCACAGGACATCCAGTTCCTGGATGTCTAATGAGCAGAGAGTTTAGGACTGGACAGTTGTCAGCATAGATAATTGAATCAATGGGAGCTGATGAGATCACCAAGCGAAATAGTATAAAGGGAGAGGAGAAGATGGTTCAGGATAGTCTCATGGGACACCCTGTTGGCAGGAGTAATATAGATGAAGATCCATCAGAGAAGACTGAGTAGAGGTCAAGTAGGTAGGAAGAACTAGGAGACAGCAGTGTCATGAAAATTCAGAGGCAAGAGAGTGATTGCCAGTATTAAGGCTACAAAGAAGTCAAGAAGGATGAGGATTGAGAAGAGGTTATTAGACTTGGCAATTAAGAGATGATTTGTTATTTTGAAGAGAGAAATTTCAGTTGAATGATGAGGTTGGAAACCAGACTATAAAGAGTTAAGAAGAGAGAAAAGGAAGTATAGAGGTGCTTATAAAACAGGCATAATAATCCCTTGCCTTCCTGAATTTAGAAGATTGAGCCAGATAATCTCTTTAAGGTACTTTACAGTTTAGGGATTTGCGATTGGATATAGAAGTTAACAACAAAAAAGAAAATAAACTGATGAATTTTTCATCAGGTTTTCAGTAATGTTGAAAGGGATTTTGGCACCAAGGAGATAAGTACTTGCCTGACAGTGATTCTCTGGCTTGATTGGTGACACTTTAGAGTGAATTATCTACTTAGAGTTACCATGCTGATCTACTCCAAAAGAAAATCATCATCTTTATTCAGCCATTCTCCAATTGATGGACGTCTCCTCAGTTTTTAATTCTTTGTCAACCAAAAAAAGCCGCTATAAACATTTTTGTACATATGGATCCTTGAAAGAGGAACTTTCTTTTACCTTTATTTCTATCTTCAGCACTTAGCACTTCAGACATTTCAGCATAGTGTCTGGCATGTAGGCACATATTAAATGTGCCTACCTGACTGACTGACACGCTACTCCCCAACACTCCAGGGCCATATCCCCTTCCCCCATAATTACCCACCTCAGTTTCTGGGAAGGGGAAGGGAATTAGTTTCACAGTTTAGCTCACGTCCTACATAGCATTTGTTCCATCAAGGTCCAAATCTAAAAGACCCTCTCCCTCACAGCCCCCAGGACCTTGGCTTCCCAGGGCTTCCCAGCTGGGCTGGTTTTCTTCATTCCTATTTTCCCAAGCTGTAGATTTAGAAAATGTTCAGTTTAACAAGTTGCAAACTTAAGTTTTATTATTTTTCTTCTGGGGTAGATCAGCATGGTCATTTACTCTTAAGTTGTTGCCTCTAATTCCACCTAATAACTGTAACTTCCTATGGGTAGAAATATATTTGAAAGCGTTAATCATTCCTTTGACAAAAGTGAATTATTTCAAATAACAGGTGGCAGATTTATAAATCATATATGTGAGAAAGGGAGTTTACAATATTATCTATATTGAATATTTATATGTGGTGACTGATTTGTAATTCATAATTAATGATTCATGTAAAGCTTGCTCTTATTTTTTTGGTAAATGTTTCAAATCTTAATACTTATAGGGAAGTCTCAGACTTCAGTATATCATTACATTTGCTTGAAAATACCTGCTTGTGTTTGAGTTTCTTTTATAGTTATAATTTGTATAATTCTGCAATTCACTATTCAATATCCAGCCAAACTTTTCAGAGGTCTTAATCCGGGGTTCATGAACTTTATGTAAAAAAAGTTCATGTTTGAATAACTGTATTTTAGTATAATTGATTTCCTTTGTAATCCTTTGTATTTTATTTTACGCATTATTTATATAAAATCTACCATGTCCCACGCCCTTGCCCCCAAGAAACCTCTATGTACAGTAAATTCCTGTCACCTACCAGATTAAATATAAAATCCTCTGTCTGGTGATGAAAGCCATTTGTAACCTTTCCTCCTCACCCATATTCCAATCTTTTTTATTAAATTTATTTATTTTTAGTTTTCATCGTTCACTTCCATAAATTTTAAATTTTCTTCCCCTACCTCCTCTCCTCCATCCCCAAGAAGGCATGCAATCTGAAATAGGCTCTCTATATATGCATTCCTATTAAACATATTTTCACATTAGTCATACTGTATAAAAAAATTAGAATGAATGGGAGGAACCATGAGAAAGAAAAAAACAAAACAAAACAAAAAGAGTTTTCTTTGGTCTGCATTCAGACTCCATAGTTCTTTCTGTGAATGTGGATGGCATTTTCCATCATGAGTCCTTTGGAATTGTTTTAGGACCTTGCGTTGCTGAGAAGGACTAAGTCTCTCAAGGCTGGTCGTCACACACTGTGACTGTTACAGTGTGCAATGTTCTTCTGGTTCCACTCACTTCATTCAGCATAAGTTCATATAAGTCTTTCCAGGTTTTTCTGAAGTCTGTCTGTTAATCATTTCTTTTTCTTTTATTGATTAATTCATTTATTTTGGTCTTCAACATTAATTTCCACAAGGTTTTGAGTTCCATATTTTCTCCCTATCTCTCCCCTCCATTTCAAGATGGCATGCATTCTGATTATCCCTTTTCCAAGTCTGTCCTCCCCTCTATCACCCATCTCCTCCCCTTTCACTTTCTTGTAGGGCAAGATAGATTTCTATGCTCCACTGCCTGTACATCTTATTTCCCAGTTGCATGTAAAAGCAATTTTTAATGTTTTTTTTTAAAACTTTGAGTTTCAGATTCTCTCCCTTCTTCCCTTCCCACCCTCATTGAGAAGGCAAACAATTCGATATAGGTTATACATGTGCAATTATGCAAAACACTTCCATAATAGTTATGTTGTGAAAGACTAATAACTATATTACACTGTATGCTATCCTGCACCCCCATTTATTCTATTCTCTCCTTTGACCCTGCCCTTGTGTTTGCTTCTGACTACTCCCTCCCCAAATCTTACCTCCCTTTTATCCCTGCCTTTATCCCCTTTTCCCTTCTTTCCTGTAGGGTAAGATATCTAATTGAGTGTGTATGTTATTCCCTCCTTAAGCAAATCCTATGAGAGTAAAGTTCACTTATTCCCTCTCACCCCCTCCATTTTCTCCCCCACTGTAAAAGCTTTATCTTACCCCTCTTATGTGAGATAATTTACCCCATTCTGTCTCTCCCTTTCTCCCTCTCCCAATGTATTCCTCTCTCACCCCTTAATTTTATTTTTTTAGATGTCATTCCTTCTTATTCAATTCACCCTGTGCCCTCTGTCTATCTGTCTATTCCCTCCAGTTATCCTAATACTGAGAAAGGTCTCATGAGTTACAGATATCAGCTTTCCATGTAGAAATGTAAACAGTTCAACTTTAATAAGTCTTTTATGATTTCTCTTTCCTGCTTTTCATGCTTCTCTTGATTCTTATATTTGAAAGTCAAATTTTCAATTCACCTCTGGTCTTTTCATCAAGAATACTTGAAATTCTTCTCTTTCATTGAATATCCATTTCCTACCCTGAAGTATTATACTCAGTTTTGCTGGGTTGGTGATTCTTGGTTTTAATCCTAACTCCTTTGACCTTGGGGATATCACATTCCAGGCTCTCTGATCCCTTAATGTAGAAGCTGCTAGATCTTGTGTTATCCTGATTGTGTTTCCTTAATATGCGAATTGTTTCTGACTTACTTGGCTGTCTAATTCTTTGTTAAGGTAGGGCTCTGCTTCCAGTGTGTAGGGCCTCCTGTCCCAAACTTTAGGATGTTTGTGCAGCTGTTTTTAGAGATACTTCTAGGGGCCTGTACATTTTCAATTTTTCCAACTGAAGAAGTGTTTATTCCTTTCCTGACCTGTGATCTGGTCTGTGAGTGACCGTAACCACTCTTTTCTACCTTGGAACTGTGAAAGAGGATTCCTTCTTCACCACTGCCATACCAGCCCCCCTTCTTGCCCCATGACCACCACCCAGGGCTGGGACCCAGATTCTAGCACGGGCAAAGCAAGAGAATCCTGCCTCAGTGCCAGCAAAGAGATCCCTGAAATTCCCTTTTGATCAGCCGTTAGATCCCCACACCATCTGTGGACCTGGGAGCTCTGGAAGCAGCAACTGCTGCTGCAGATGCTGCAACTACCTCTACTACTTCCCTGGGACTGGAGGTGAACCTTGCTTTTTCTCACCTAGGTTCTACAGAGTTTTTCCACCAACCTTCTATGCTATCTTTGGTGTTGATGGGCTGAAAAGTCTGGAATGCTCCACAGCTTCCAGTGATTCAGTCCCCTGAGGCCTGCTTGCCCCGTTCATGCCAGGCATGACCCACATTGAACTGAGTGCCATTCCCAGCCCAGTGCAATAGACTCTTCCTGTCAACTTTCCAGGCTGTTTTGGGCTGGAGATTTGTTTCACTCCATCATACTGTGAATTCTATGGCTCTAGAATTTGTTGAGAGTCAATTTTTATAGGTATTTGGAGGGATTTGGGCTATTTCTAAGCTTCTTAAACCTTCCTCCCAGCCACATACTCTTCAGTGGCATCCTGGTTGTTCCACAAACAAGACACTCCATCTCTCAGCTCTGGACATTTTTTTCTGGCTGTCCTCCATGCTCACAATGCTCTCTGTGCATATCTCTACCTTTTCTTTCCCTGGCTTCTTTCAAGGTCAAACAAAATTCCTGTCTTCTAGGGGAAGCCTTTCCCAACCTCTCTTAATTTTTGTGCTTTCCCTCTTTTAATTATTTCCTGTTTATTCTATATATAGCTTGTCCTTGCAGATTTCTTTACTTGTCTCTCCCATTTCTTTACTTGTCTCTCCCATTAGATTTCAAACTCTTTGAGGTTGGGACTACCTTTTGCCTCTTTTTATATCCATAGAGTTTAGCACAATGCCTGGAACAAAATAGATGCTTAATAAATATTTGCTGACTGATTGACATTTAAAATCATTTTTCAGAAGGGTTCCATAAATTTTCCCAGAATGCAAAAGGGGCCTACAATATAGAGAAAGTTAAAAATGCCTTCTATGTGTTTTTTTATAGTTGATTTAATTAAATAAATTTGTATTTTTCATTAAAGTCCTAGTACTAGAAGGGCAAATTTATTAGTGATTTCTTGTCAAAAGATAGTGTTTAGCCTATTAATTGACCTGTAGTCAGAGATTTAAAAAAAACCATTGTTGCAAATGCCTGAGAGAAAAAGATTAATATTATAAAGGTTTGCTCTGCTTTTGTATTCTACTTATAATCAATTAGGCAAAATTACACTCAGTATATACTTGTTGGATTCCCATTGAAGGTAATGTTTGTCATATTTGAAACCTGACTTGAACTTATTGTAAAATTTGTTGTAATGTTTGTCCATTTTTGAAGAGGTCCATGACGTGAGGGAAATGATGACATGACTTACAGTTGACTTTGAATGAGGGAAGGCTGTGCAAGGTCACCAGCATCACTTTCTCCTCCTGAACCATCTGGATCAGAAGATGGCCCAGGATACAATGGGAGATCCTGGCCGTTTTAGACTAAGGCCTTTTCAGGAAGTCATTTAGAATGAGGGAATGTTCATGCAATGAATAGGACTCTTTAAGAAGTATGTCAAGAAATGGCCCCTTTAAGTAAGAAAAAGAAAAAAAAAATCAGGTAGGGAAGGGAAGACCTTCAGGTTACTGTTCCAAAGAGAAACAGTTACTATTAGCATTCACCCTAAGTGAATACAGCCATTAAGGAGAGCTTGGACAGAGACCTATTGTGTTCTAATCTATGATCTTCAGAGTGAACTAGGTTTAAGATTTTATGAAAAAAAGAAAGAGAAAGAGAGGGAGAAAGAGGAAGAGAGAGAGAGAAAGAAGAGAAAGAAAGGAAGAAGGAAAGAAATTAGCCAGTAAATCCCATGTTAACTGGGCAGCTTCTGGCATCAAAATTTATCTTCCTTTGGAGAGGAGAAGGAAAGGGAAATTATCAATATGTGATTGATAATATATATTAAGTAGTACATATATAGTATATATATAGTATGCATAGAATCATATATATATCATATGTACATATGTATATAGTATAGGTCACACACATATATATATATACATATATTACTTATGTCCTTATAGTATAGTAAAGCAGTAGGCTAACAGGGCAACTGTGAGTTAACTACAAGACTGTGCCAATTAAGGAATTTGAATGCTCCAGAGTTTTCTCTCCATCTGTGATCTACCTAGTGTGCTTGACTATTCCAGTTCCTGTTGCTCTAATTCCCTCTTCTGACTGACGTCCTTAATGTGTGGACTTTGCTGGTCCTGATCCTGGTTTAAGACCTGCACTTCGATTCCTTCATTGCTGCCTTTCTTTGTGTCTTAGACACTGACTTCTGTGTGGATTGTAAACTCCTTACCCTGACCCTGATTAACCCTTCTCCAGCTGCGTGGAAGGCAGAGCCAAAGTCCTGCCTATGACATCTAGCACTCCAACTTAAGTAAAAATAAAATGTCTAAGTAGTATCCTGGATGTGAACTGCCACATGTGGCTTCTATCATCGAGCTGAGAGAAGACTGCTGGAACATTGTTAAAAAGCATTTATTGAGTGACAAATAGGGGCATGTTTAAAGTAGGAATTATCACATGAGTATATCTTGGCCTGGGTACTTATGATCGTGTATCTATATGGACCAAACTTTGTTTAAAATGTATAGTTCTATGTAGGTCTGTGGTTTCACATTTTTAATCATTTCCTCCTGCTAAACTCATGAAAGTAATGAATAGATTAAATCCTAGTGTATCAGAGGTACACTGAAAATCTGTGTGGCCTAAAATATAAACACATGAATGAAGGAAAATGCTCTAAACAGTCTTAGTAGGATTACATTTTATAGACAAATTATGAGCCAATTTCTCTGACTATATAAACAATTAATGGAGAACTAATTGGGCAGTGTGGAAACTACATTGAATATTTCAGGATATGTTATGAGGCTGTCCTGGAATGAAATGGCCTTTCTGCAAGTGGTCAGTTTATTCTAGTGTTGTGAAGGACTTAATGCACATTTCAAGGAAATAACTTACTCGGAAAGTCACTATGATGTGGCAGAAAGAATGCTAGTCTCTAGAACATCAAGGCACCCAGGTTCAAATCCTAACTGTGTGACCAAGGATAGATTGTTTAGAGTTTAGACCCTCAGTTCCCTCATCTGTAATATGGGATTACTAATAAATGTGAGGGAAGCATTTGACTTGTCTGCACAGAGGAATTAGTGATGGACTTAGATGAAGGTAAAGAACTATAATGAAGATGGAATGAGCAAACACGAAGAACCCAAAAGGCATAATCTTCAACGAATATTGACAGGATTGCTAAAATGCAGAACAAATGGAGACTCACTAGGCTAAAGATATAGCACAAGGCTTATTTTTTTTTAAGCTAGATTAGAACCAATAGAAGAAACAAAAGCAGTAATGAGTCAACAGTTAATAAAGCTGGGAAGCAGAGGGGGCCTCCACTGATAAACTCTTGAGTCTACTAGATATTCTAAAATCTATTGGGGTGCTTTGGACTCCTAAAATGTAAATTTTGGAAACATTTCCTAAAACTTAAATTGCTATGTGAATGTGTGATATTATTAATACCTAGGATAATAGGCATCAAACCATGAGAGTTGCCTTATGTTTTTTAAATTATTTAATTTGATTTTTTTCACCTAAGAGGCATTTATTTTTTTCTTCCTCTTTCTACTCATTGAATAGAAAAAATTTGTAAAAACCCAGGAAGAAATAAAACCCCAACAATCCTGTAATAAGTATATAATGTCAAACAAAGCAAATTCCTTCATGGCTAAGTCCAAAAATGTTTGCCTCGTTCTGCCTATTGAGTTTATCACCCCTCTGTCAGGAGGTGGGTAGTATGCTTCATTTTAAGTCCTCTAGAATTGTAATTGATCACTACATGGATCGTAGTTTTCAAGTATTTAAAAGTTGTTTTTGTTCTTATATACATTGTTCTCTTGGTCCTGTTCAGTTCACTCTGTATCAGTTCATACAAATCATCCTAGTTTTCTCTTTCTAGTTTTATCATTTTTTATTGCATAGTAACATTCCATTATATTCATATTTCATAATTTATTTAGCCATTTACCAATATTTGGCATTTATTTAGTTTCTTTTCTTTTCCAACATAAAACAGCTGCTATAAATATGTATATTTTTTCCATTTAAATCCTTTTCTTCTTTGTTCTCTTTAGGAGCCTAATAATGATGTGTTTTGTTGGGTCAAATGTGTATGCACAATTTAGGAAGAATAGAGAAAAAGAATAGAATAGACTCTAACAGACTTAGGGATTTAAGGATATGGTTTTAGAATATAGACTTTAAGGGACAGTTTTGATGCATCTGTAAATTTGTGGATATCACTGTTGATGTATTTTTTTTTTGATGCAGCTAGCTACTCTATCATCTAGCTATCTATTTATCTGTCTACCTCTCTTTTGCTTTGCCTATCATTTATGTCTCTATTTTGCTCAGTAGATAAATCCTTTAATGAATGGGTAACTACATTCCATTAATAGACAGAGGTCAAAAGATATGATAAAAAGAAAGATATGGAGCTATAAGAGTAGTTAGCTACACTGCCGAATGTCATCAACCTATGTCCATTCTTTGGATAGAGATAGATACACATTGATTGATAAATAGTTAGATGCATGATAGAACATTTATTTAGAACTTAGTATGTGCCGATAACGTATTAAGTACTAGAGGTACGTATGTTGTTTTTGTTCAATTATGAGTCATTCTTGATGACCCATTTGGAATTTTCTTGGTAAAAATGCCAGAATGCTATTTCATTTGTCTGGGTCATTTTGCAGATGGGGAAACTGAGGCAAACAAGAGTTAAGTAACTTGTATGGGTTCACACAGTTAGTAAGTGTCTGAGGCCATATTTGAATTTAGGAAGATGAGTCTTCCTCACTCTGGGCCTGGCATTCTATCCACTACACTATCTAGATGCCCATGGAGGTACATATACAAGCAAGCAATTCAGTCCCTGCCCTGAAGAAGCTTCCATTCTAATGGAGGAACTCGGACAGGTGTAGGAACAGTAACTGTTTGGAGATGGTCAGGGAGTGATGTAGAGACCCAAGTCTCCAGGGTGATTTTTATAAGTAGAATTTAATGTTCTGATGGGGATGACATGGCAGAGAAGTAAGATGAACAGTTGAATCTGACCAAGATAAAGAGAAAACTCACCTATGTGGAGTTCATTTTTGTTCTAAGAGCAGAGTCATCCACTCATTGAATTTGTGAGGAGAGTAGCCACACTGATTAAGTTACAGATCTCTCCAGTGTTGAAATATGACATTTTCTGCTTCCTCTTTAGTAATATATTTTTCCCTTATTTGTTTCTTTGTTAGGGTTCCAACATCACAGATACGTGCACTGAAATGCTAATGTATGGGATTTTGTTGAAAATTTCTGCAGGAAATATACAAGAACGGGTGTTTTTTCTTTTTGATAATCTTTTGGTATATTGCAAAAGAAAACACAGGTAAGTCACTCACTTCTGGCATCGTTTATGCATTTTATATTTTAAACCCTACATATATATATATATATATATATATATATATACACAACTTAGCAAATGTTTCTTCAAGATCCTCTATATTTCAGATGCATATTGATGGTGGACCATAGCTCTTTTTCTAATGGCATGTCATAGAACATAGACTCTAAGTTATGGAAGGGAGAGTTAAGGTCATTTTCTACAATTCCCTCATTTTGCATATGAACCAAAAAAGGAGAAGAGAGAGAGCTAGAATTCAAACCCCCTTCCTCCAAATCTCAATTTAGTCTCTTTTTCCTCACTTCAATTTTTCCTTTTGATAAAACAAATGCTTAATGGAAAAAAAAAATGCTTCTTT
Organism: Potorous gilbertii; assembly: GCA_028658325.1. Lineage (NCBI taxonomy): Eukaryota > Metazoa > Chordata > Mammalia > Diprotodontia > Potoroidae > Potorous > Potorous gilbertii. The sequence continues at coordinate 17,725,555 of CM053773.1, read as the reverse complement.
GGTGAAAGCAGAGTAATTCTATTCTTAGTATAAAAATCATTCATATATTTGTGTAATTTTGAATGTCAAATCAGCAGATCATTGAGTTTTAACATACTTCATTAGCTTTTTTGAGCTTCATATGAGGGGATCTAGAACTTAAGTTGGGAACGTTATATAAAGCATTTGGATCAGAACTAATGAACAGAGAAAGAGAAAGGGCTATTGCAAGCATATGCTATAGAACACCTGGACGAAGGATGAATTTCTGGATGAAGGATGAATTTCTCTTTGGAAAACAGAAAATAAACTTGGCATGGAAGAATGATATTTTGCTCTTGGAGGAATTCAGCTATCCAGACATTGGCTAGGATATTCTCTGCCAAGAACAGAGTGGTAGCCAATTTTTTTTTACGTACTTTAATAATAATTTCTTCCTTCAAAGGTAGAAGAAATCACAAGGGGAACTGTTATTCTGGACTTGGTTCTGACCAGTTAAGAATATAAAGAGAAATTGAGGTTTTGCTAGTCAGAAGACATCACCCAAAGGAAGAGTTTTACCATGATAGCTTCCAGTTGTATGTCCTTCATTTTCACTGAGGACTAAAGTTGTCACCAGGTGATGTCTGGAAGTGTGTGTGAATTGGATTAAGTGAGGCAGAACTGCATAAAGTCATCAGCCTCTCTCTCTTCCAGAGTCATAGCAGTTCAGTGGCAGTACAAAAATGACAAAAAATTTATGATGATGATGATGATGACAACAGATATAATAATAAAGGGAGGCATGTGGGCAGATGGGTGATAGCCAAGACCAGTCCTTATTTTTGGTTTTGGCTCAAAATAATCTGCATGCTAGTGTGCTAAAATGATTGTGTTCATCCTTTGTTGCTGAACAAGACCATGCCATCAGAGAAATGATGACATGACTTGCACTTGACTTTGAGTGAGGGAGTGCTGTGCAAGGTCACCAGTCTCACTTATCTCCACAGCCATCTGAATTCAGTGACCAGATATTCATCAGGATGACTGGAGATGACCGGGGTGCACTGGGAGATCTTGACCCCTTTAGGCCAAGGTCTTGTCTTGTAATCTTGATGTAAACCTGAGTTGGAATCTTAGCTTGGGGCCACTCTGCATGGTTTCTGACAGCTAAGTATGGAGTCTATGACTAAAGAGCCAGACTCCTACCTTTAATTAGGTGAGGTCCTAGCCACTGCATTCTAGGAAAATGGAACTGAATTAGCCAATAGGTGGCACTCAGATATATAACATGGAAGATGATAGTAGGGAGTATTACTCAACCACAGACCCAAGATATCATCTATTATCTAATCTTACTCCTGCTCTGGCTAATTCATTATTCCATACCTCCCAGCTGCTATTCCAATTCTCTTCTTTCCTCTAGCCTTTCATGTCACCCCCTATAGAGAGAGAGAGAGAGACAGGAAGCCCTCAAGAATGAAATCATGAAAATATGAAGAAATAACTCTGATGAAGAAAGTCAAAATTGCCAAAAGAGCAAATATGTCTGCACAGGGCACTCAATGATGAACTTACATGAAGAAAAAGAACTGTAATGAAAATGGAATGAGCATCTAAGAACAGGGAAAAGTAACATAATCTTCAAAGGTTATTGACAGAATTGCTAAAACCCAGAGTGAACTGAGGCTGGTGATGCTAAATATAGCAAAAAGCTTATTTTTATTTATTTATTTTTAGGCTAGACCAGGCAAAGGAAGAATAAGGTAGCTGTTAATAAGCCCAGAAGTCAGAGAGGGGTCTCCTCTCAATTACTGGATCTTCTACATCTTCTGTAAATATGTTGGAGTGCTTAGGACTCCTAAAATGAGGGAAACATTTCCTAAAACCATTAGCTATTGAGTCTACTATATCTTCAAATCTATTAGGGTACTTAGGACTGCTCTTTTCTTCTTGGTTTTAGTACACCTGCAGTGCTGGATCCACAGTGTAACTACACTTTTTTTTCCTTAGAGAGAAGGAATTATTTAATTGGGATGATCAGAACAGGGAATTCTTAGCTCAGTAGTGAACGATAGCAGTCTACTAGTTGAACTATGAAACACTGAGCCATTAGTTCAGTGCACAAATCTATTACTAATGATTTCCATGTAGTATAAATGAATCTTTAACCACCAATCCAAAACGTGTAGTGCATAGTTATTCCCATGAAGAGGATGGAACTTTATTACTTCTCAGAACCCATTGTACATAGTAGGAGTGCAGCTATGTGGACTTTCTGAGTAGAAAGAGAGGAAAGGAGAAAATGATATGTGGAAAGTCACAGAGTCAGATTTTACCAGGAGCTTGTCTGTATCTCAGGGTAGATAAAATGGAGTGAACAAGGGTGAGAACGATGGGCAAGTCAGAATCTTCTAGTGCCACTAGAAGGACCAGAAATAAGAGTAGAAGTAGGACTGTCAGATTCTTTCTTGCCTTTGCAGTTGGAAGGTATGAAGAAAGATTAGTAGACAAAGAAGAGGTCTTGTCCTGGCATAGCCCAGGGCCTGTTCACTTTTCTCTAGCCTTCAGAGAAGCAAAGAGAAGAAAATAGGAGAGGAGTCTTTTGACTCATACTCCTTTGGGACCTACAAGCAAGAGAGGAAGAGTAGGAATCGAATTTCCAGGTTGGATGTTCCATAAATACCTTCCCTAAAACTGATCTTTCCCCCAAAGCCTTCTCCTCTTACTATCTTCCCTTTTACTGCAGGGACAGTAGCATCCTTCCAGTCACCCAGACTTGCAGCCACAATGTCATCTTTGACTCCTCACTCTCTCTCATACCTTCATATCTAATCTATTGCTGAGGTCTGTTGATTTTACTGTCTTAACACTTTTCTAAAAATAATATTTTATTTTCTCCAATTACATGTTAAAGTTTTTAACATTGGTTTTTAAGTTGTGAGGTCCAGATTTTAGCTCTCCCTTCCATTCTCCCTCCCTGAGATAGTAAGTAATCTGATACAGGTTACACATGTGGAATCATGCAAAACATCTCCAAACCTTAAGATATTTCTCATATGTCCCTTTCCCTCCTCTGATACTGCCACTACTTTGTATGGTATAGGCCTCTACTACTCCACATCTCAACTATTACAATGACCTGTTGGTTGTCTCCTTGCCACCAATTTCTCCTCATTCCAGTCTGTCTTCTTTCAGCTTTCAAAGTGATCTTCCCAGGTTTAACTACATTACTCTTCTGCTTAATACACTCCAGTGACTCCCTGTTACTTTCTGGATCAAATATAAAATCTCCTAACATTCAGAACCCTTCATAATCTCCTTGCCTCATCCTAATCTTATGTCTCAATCCCCACCATGCATTCTGGGATTTAGTGACACTGTCCCCTTTCTGCTCCTCATGCAAAATGCCCAATCTTCTAACTGCATGCATTTTTCACTGGCTGCCCTGCATACTTGGAATGCCTTCCTCATCTCCATCTTCTGACTTCCCTAGCTTCCTTCAAGTCACCCTAGATATACCATTTTCCATAGGAAACCTTTCCTGATCTCCTTTAATTACAGTCCCTTCTCTCTGTTGATCGTTTATCCAGAGCATAGATAGTCTGCACGTAGTTGTTTGCATTTTGTCTCCCCCGTTATCTTTTGCTTTTCTTTGCATCCTCAGTGGTTAATATGGTGACTGACACATAGTAAGTGCTTAATAAATGTTTATTGTCTGACTGGCAGACTGGAGAGAGAGAGGGAAATCAGAAGCAAAGTTCAGGACAGAACTCCTGAAGTCCTGTCAGGTACCTCTTGGCAGGGAAGGGGACTTGAAGCCTGGGTCAATGGAGTGGTAGCTGTAACCAGTTGTCTTATCATAAAAAAGTTTTATACATGTTCCTTGCAACAGATCAAGCCTACTTTTTAAGGACCAGCCTAGATAATCACAGACAATGAAAGGATGAATAAAGTATTTATTAATCACTTACTATGTGCAAAATTCTGTGCTAAATGCTGGGGTTACAAATTAAAAAGTAAGATACTCCCTGTCCTCAAGGAGCTCATATTCTAATGGGAGAGACAGCTCATATGAAAGACTTCAGCTGCAAGTCTTATGGAAATGTCCCATGGACTTTAAGGTGCCAGAAGCAAAGAAGATAGTAATTCTTTCTTCATATCATTTCTGTTGGTAAAAAATGTATATGTTTCCATTGTTGAACCTCTTGAAAGTACCACAAGCACTGGTGGTAAGGACTTTCCTCTCTGGGTCTTTAAAAGTGTGGCTGTAGCACCTGTAGGAGCAATCACAAAGCTTCAAAAGAATTTCTTTCTTGGATGATCATTGTGGGTGGTGGGCTATAAACATTTCTCTTCCAAAGACTCTTAGTTTTGACTGTCTAAAGGGAAAGGGTAGGCAGTCATAGTGACGGTTTGACTTGTATGACACATGTTGCCTCCTGTCTTTTCCTTGGGGTGCCCTGCTGCTTCAGCTATTCTGGCCCACCCATCCTGTGAGTGACATTTAGTTGGCAGCTGATGAGGATGTCTGGTCCCTCCACAAGAGTTGCATTTATCATAATAAGGACTAGATTAGAGGCAGGACTGGTGGGCTAGAGCTGCAGATTCTGTGCCTATTGGTGGCAGAGAGTCAATAGGCTGGCTGCTTGATAATGAATTGTTTGTATGGCAACTTATGAAACAAAGAAAACATTCAAAATGCCCATCAATCATGTGTACTCCACCTTTCTGATTCTTCAGTGGCAGTTGCAGAGTTAGGAAAAGGGGCATGTGTACTTTATAAACCATCTACAAACATTAATTGGATTTGTTATTTAGTCATTTCACTCATGCCTGCCCTTTGTGACCCCATTTGGGGTTTTCTTAACAAAGATTCTGGAGTGGTTTTCCATTTCCTTCTTCAACTCATTTTACAGATGAGGAAACTGAGGCAAACAGGGTTAAGTGACTTACTCATGGTCACACAGATTATTAGTGTCTGAGACCAGATTTGAACTTAGGCCATCCTGACTCAGTGTCTTTGTATAGTAATGTCTGACTCTTCATGATCCTGTTTTGGCAAAGATGTTGAAGTGTTTGCCATATTCTTCTCCAGTGGATTAAGACAGAAGTTAAGTGACTTAACTGGGGTCACTCAACTAGTAAGTATCTGAGGCTGGGTTTGAACTCAGATCTTCCTGACTCCAGGTCTAGTTTTTTTTTTTTCCAGTGAACCACCGAGCTGGTTCCTTACTTTGACTTGGTACTCTAAGTTTATTGCATATTGACCAGTAAGTGAACACATTCCTAGAGAAATTAGACCATAACATTCTTGACATTCTCAGTACAAAATAAACCAAAGATAATGTAGTTGTATCCAAATGGAAGAATGACTCCTTGGAGACAGAAGGAAATGTCTTGGTGGGAAGGGCTTAATCATACACTCAAAGTCAAGAATAAACTATATTTCATAGGCAACTTGGCCATCATTTATTGCAGTCTCAACAATAAATACTTGCAAAAAAACACAATGAAAATTGCATTTTGAAATTCTACAGTGAACTTTGTAATACCTTTCAAATTAAATCATCACACAGGCTGATATTTAAGGACTTCAGTTTAAAGTTTGGAAAAGATGAGCATGGGGAGAAATACATAGGAACTAATGGTTCAGGAAAAAGGAATGGAAGAGGACAAAGGCTTTTGTAGACCATATCGCCCACCTTTACATCATGAATACTTTCTCTGAAAAAGAATTGGCAAGTGTTGGTTATGATTAGTACTATATGGTAAATACCATTTGTGCTATCTTAATACACAAAAATAAAATTGATTATATTTTAACAGAGAAGAAAATATTCGTGATACATCTAAAAGTCATCTCTGAACCAGCTGTTTGTATAGATAGAGCTTAGGGACCAGTTTCTTAGAGTAGATTGTTCTGTAATGTCTGACTCTTTGTGAATGTATTTTGGATTTTCTTGTCAAAGATGCTGGAGTGGTTTGCTGCTTCCTCCTCCAGCTCATTTTACAGATAAGGAAATCGAGGCAAACAGGTTATGTGACTTGTCCATGTTCACACAGCTAGTAAGTGTCTGAAGTCAGATTTCACCTCACAAAGATGAATCTTCCTGAATTCAGGCGCAGTGCTTTGTCTGCTGTGCCGATTAGACAGTCATATCAAAGATAAAAATTAGTACAAAAAAGCTAGAAAAAAAATTATGAGTAAAAAAGATACGGTATTCAATTGAAATTGCTCAATCAAAACTATTTAATGAAGTAATTGATAATGAAAAATAAAAACTGACAATAAACGTGACAGACAAAAATTATATTAATTTCATGTAGAAGTTCAACTGCTATAAATCGACTCAATAAGAAGAGTGGAAGAGGCCAAGAAATAGCACAGTGAACAACGCTTGGCTTATTTGCCAGTTAGAGATGGAACCAGAGATCACTTGTAAAATTTTCTGAAGAAAAGGAGAGAGGATGGGATTACCCTCAGGAAATTGTAGTTCTTTTATTCATTCCAAGTTCCCCACAAAAGCAAAAGCACTTCTTTTTAATACTAACTTTTTATCAGAGTTCCTGTATGGCCATGAGAAATGGAATACAATAGCCTCCAAAGAAATGAAATGTACATAACATTTCATTTCAGAGGGAGCTGAAGAAGGACATGTTGGATGTGATAGGAACACAGGCTGGAACATGTAGCTCTTCTATAGGTATGTTAGATACTTTTCAAAATTGCTAATTATTTCAAATGAGGTAGATTTCCCTTAGTGCAACAAAGTATTAATTAACAACTTAGTAGCCTAAAAAGATTAATGAAACTTTCAAAGAGACCTACCTAGCAATCAGAGTAATTAAGTTATGGGGATGGTCTGACATTATTTATTTAAGCGTAAGAAACATTGACGAATAAGAGTCAAAGGTTTATAAGGGAAATCTGTGATCAGAGAGAAAAGAAGCGATGATCATGTGGCATGATTATGTATCAGTTAGGACATTGCTGTGGAATAGGGAGATAGGGATTTCTTTTAACACTTATTTCTTAATGAGTTAATGTTATCCATTGCCCCTAAGAATAGGAAATATGAGAAGAAATGAGGATATCCGTCATACCACTGCTTCATCCAGGCGATAATGGATAATGATGAAATCCCCAAACTATTCAATTCATTGTTATCTTGTCCAGACTGAAAATCCCTTGGATGGGGAAGATAGAAGAGAAATGGCTAGCAGGGAATAAAACCCCAAGGTAGAGTAAATAGACAATGATCTCTCTCCCCTTTAATGAGTTCGGGTTGCCAGACTCAGATGGACTACCTCCTAGAATGCTTAAATCAGGCAGTTATAATTGTTTCATACTTGTTAGTGATCTTAAAAAAAATGGAAAATCAGAGAAGTACCATAGGAATGGAGAACAAGTAGTGTCCTAGTTGTTGTTTTTAGAGGAGAGCAAAGAGTTTTCAAACTTTCAGTTCTTGACTTGGCTAAGGGATGATGTGTGAGCATGTACAAAGCAAAGTGGTAATCTCAAAGAACCAATTTAGTTTGTAACAGTTCATATCATACTAACCTATTTCCTTCTCTGGCAGAGTGATTAGAGTGGTATGTCAGGGAAATATGGTAGAAATATTACACTTCAACTTGTGTAAAGCATGTAACAGAGCTTCTTGTGATGTCCTTGTGAACAAGGTAAAGGTATATGAGCTTGATGCATAATCTAGTTAGGTGAATTCAGAACTGGTAAACTGCTAGAACTGTTGAATAGATTGATGTGAATCTTTGGGGGGAATTTCTAGTGTGTGCCCAGTCTAACCTTGGTCATCATTTTTAATAAATGTTTATTTTTATTTTGAACTTGATAAATAGTAAATAGAATGAGCCTTCATATATACATAGAAAAACAATTGCCACAACAAAAAAAGAGTATTAAAACTTCAGGTCTCTGTTATCTTGATTGCTTTTCTTTCCAAGCATGTAAGATCTATAGCTTTCAAAGTCATTCTACTTGTATGACTTTCTATTTTAGTCACCATTTTTACAGGACTCTAGATGAAAACTTAGATTATATACTTGTTGAATTTACTGATCATATGAAGGTAAAAGAGAGAGCTAATAAGACAAAAAAATCTTGATTAACAAGAATGATGGGTAAAATTTAATAGACATAAATATAAAGTACTGGACTCAAAATATCACCTTTACATATTGTACTGGAGTAAGATGAAAATTCCTTTGAAAAAGACTTTAGCAAATTTAGTAGACAGTGAGCTACATCTATTCTCAATATCATGACATTATAACAGGGGAAAAGAATGTTATAAATGTGACCAGAACATTTCCAAAGAGGAAACACAAGTTGTTAATTTTGGCAGTATTGTATACTGGGTAGCAGCCTGACCTGAGTCAGAAAGACCTGGATTTGAGTCTTATCTCTGATTTGTCCTGACTGTGTGTCATTGTACCGGTCACTTCACCTCTTACTTCCCTAGGTTACTTTTCTAAGCGAAACTCAGAACAGTTGATATTCTGCACCAGTAAAAGAAGTTCCTTCACTGTTAGTTTCCCAAACCAATGAAATCACAGATTTAAACTGAGATTTGTTAATAATAAGTTTTAATGATGTTTAAACTTATTAAAAACAAATACTTAAAAATGCAAATGGAATGCTAACTCAATGATTTGGGAGTTCCCTTCAGATTTGTTGATTTACAATTCAGTTATGCCCATGTAATTCTTTGAACCTATCTTTTTAGAAGCTTACCACTGAGGGTCTACCCAATGTGCTGGAAGCCTTGCTTTGTGTTCATATCCTAAGAGTACTAGTTTAGCATTCAGGCTCTCTACTGATCATTCTCTGTTCTTGCCACATCTTTATCTATCATATTCATGTTCTTCAGAGTTGTTTTATTTTAAAAATGCTTTCAGTGCTTATTGACTTGCTGACTGAGGGAAGAAAGGAAGGAAGGAATGAAGGGAGGGAAGGAGGGAGGAAGGAAGGGAAGAAAACTTAAGAGGTCTTACTCTGTTCCTGGCACTGTGGTAAAAATTCAGGATACAAATGCAAGCAGGAAAAAAGGATCCCTGCCCTCAAGGGAATGACGTTCTAATGAGGGAAGATAATATGTAAAAAGGAGCTTAGAACCTATTGCTAAGAAAGAGGTACCTAGCTCCCGTCCTGTGGAGATGGGTCAGTAATACAACCTGGAGGAGAATGAAACTAGTGTCATTAGACAGTAATGTATACCTAACAGTAAGAATTGTATATGTAAGTGAATTAGCAAATTATTTTCTTAAAAACTGTAATGAAATGGCATTTATCCAGAAGACTCTTCTGTCTTTTGGACCAGGGATAGGGCTTTGGTCTAAGAAACAAATTCTCAAAATTCCTTCCTGGGTAAGTTAGGCACTTCTCAAAACTGTTAACTATTTTAAATCATTAAGATGCCCCTTCTGACAATAAATCATCTATTTAATGATCAGTAAATCAAGAGTTTGGAAGAGTTAATGTAACTTTCAAGGGGATCTACATAAAAATCCAAGAGTAATTAAATTATAGGGAGGATCTAACTCAGTGAGTTTATTGATTTTATTAACCTTTATGCCACTCGGGAATAAATGAACTGAGTTAAAAAATTTAAATGTGCATTTTTCCAAATTATTTTTATGATGATCAGTGTTTAGGTAAGCGTCAGTAGGTTATACAGGTATAGAAACAGCTGTTACTTTCCCCTGTGTATTGTATTTTTAAAAGTTAGCATGATTCTTTCCAAAAGCTTTGGTTTCCTTTGGGATGTTAATTTGAAAAGAAGGCTTTTCTTCTTGAATGTGAATCTCTTCCTGTTATTTATATCACTCCTAAAGTTCAAGCCTTCTGTGTTAGTAAAGTTGGTTATTCAAATGTGGGGATCTTCATGGTCTGATGGCCTTAATTGTTGAATAACTGGATCAGTAAAAGTCTTAAGAAATTAAAATCCTGCTGTTTTGAAAATGTTTTTGTGATGAAACATTAGTAAGAACATGTGACATAAAGAACAAATTCATAGCTATTATAAATGGAAATAGCCAAATAGATCATTGTGTCCATTCCCTGCCAGGAGAAGAGGAGCTGTTTAAATGACACCATCTGCTCCCTTCTTAAAACACTTAATCTTCTTCTGGTAGTTAACAAGATCAACAACTTCCCAATACTCCCTAACTTAAAATATAAAGAGCCTTTAGAAGGTATTGTTATACAAATTTTTCCCCTTGAAGTTTCAACTTCATGGAATAGTAAAGTGATTGTAACACTTTCATGGGAACCTTGGAATCAGGGGTGTGCTGAAAGTCAATTGTTAAATTTTTAGTGTGAACCTGTTTACCTTAAAAATTAGTTATGCTACAATACAAATAATTTGTTGTTGTTGATTGTCTAGATTTAAGGAAGTGATGGCAAATATTAATAATGCAGACTAAACATCAATATATTTTATATGTGTATTTTTGAGAGTCACTTGTTGGATATTTACCAGCATACTTCTAACTCAGTATTTTCCATTGGTGGACTGAAAAATTTAAAGAATTATAAATATCTGTGTATATCACATAATATACATATAAACATATGTACATGTATAGACACATACATACTCATACACACACACACACACATATATACAACAAAGCACAGGCAGACAAAAGACATACTTTTTTGGTAAAGACTCATAAAAGAAATTGGTACCTAGAAAGTTAAGTGCAATATTTGGGAGCAGGAGTAACACAAGAGGGAAGGAACCTAATTGAAAACTCTTTTTGCCTTGGAATTTGTTCTCAGCAGTGTCCTGGAAACTCAGAAGGTATCGAGGGGGATCTTCTTCCATATTTTTCAAGACCAGCTCCTTGGGTTTAGGTTAGAGACAGAAAAAAGTTGGTCACTAATAGGAGGATACAGATAAGGGGCATCTGTCCAACTTCAGTGACCTCACCGATCCTCCCTGTGCCAGTGTGCTTATATAGTTCATTATCCCTTGAGAATCACCTTTCTATGAAACACTGATTGTGAAAAAAGAGCAGCAAACAGGTGGCAACAGACTACTGCTTGGGATAGATCAAAAAAAAATGCTAGACCTAAAGAAAGTAAAGGATTCATGGCGTGAAAAATGCTTACTGCAAGGACATTTTAGACAAATCTGCAGTGACTGAAAAAGAAAGATAGAAGTTGTTTGAAGAAGAGAAATGTACTTGTAATCGAAGAAAAGAGCCATCTCAATGAACAAATACTTAGTAAAAAAGTAAACTGAATTGACATTTCTTTTGGAAAATGAAAGTTTAATATTAATTTTGTAAGATTCCATGAACTAACAATGGAAAACTTTTATTGGAACAGTTTCAAGAAACTTAAGTGTGGTTCAGAAGCATAAAAAAAATCAAAAAAGAAATAAGGGTTTAAGGATGAAAATTAGAGCTCTTCAGAAAGAAATCAATTAAGTCAAGCAGGATTAGAGAATGTTTTAACAAAGTACAGAGATATTTGCTAATGAAATAGATACTCTGAAAGTAGAATTACATAATTATAACCCAAAAATTCAAAGAAAGAATGAAAATTAACTGAACAAAATTTAAAGACTACAGGGTTGAAAAAACATATCAGAATAATATATAAAATAAGAATTTTGAATGTGAATAAAGGATGCAAAAAGATAACCTTAGGATTACAGGTTTTCCATAAAAATACCATTAAGAGGACATTCATAATACCATATTTCACAAATTCATATGAGAAAATTTCCTGGAGATAGTTTAAATAGGTAGCAATGTACATTTTTATGATAATCCTTGGGTCACTAATGGAATCTAATCCTGGATTTAATTTGCCAAAAACTCTCTTGGGAATTATAGCATCTAACAACAAAATCTGCAGACAGCAAATAAAAGAAACAAAAAGCTTTCACATTCCAAGGACAATGACAAAAGAATAATATAGTATTGTATTGGAGTACAAGAAGTCTAAGAAAAATAGGAATATGATTTTTGAAAAACTGCAGCACATCACTTGGCAGCCAAAAACATGTGTTTTAAAGCTTCCCCTAAACATCTAAGAAAACAATTGAATCTTCAACAAAAGGAGAAGAATTTGAGTCATTGTTCAAAAGAAGCCAGAGATTATCAGATACAATTTGCAGATTGACCATATGAAAGATATTTAAACATTTTTTGAGAATGATGAAAACTAGGGAAAATGTTTCTCCCAAGTCATTTTGGTGGGTTGGGGAATCTTCTTTTTGTGTTTTGATTTTCTTTGAAAAAAATGACCATCTAAAGGACTATGGCAAAGCAAAGATTGTATGAAAGAGCTAAAGAGTTCAAGGAACTAAGATACAGGGGCAAAATCAAGAGATTACAATGAAAAAGTAAAAATTTCAATTACAATATATCTTGTTTCCTTCTTCATAAAGAAATATGGTTAGATAAAGAGCAATTCCTTTTGCTCAGTGTGATAAAGAATAAAAATAAAGGCCTGCTGCAGGAACCTGATACTGGGCAATATGATGAGGAGGAGGAGAGAGGTGGATTGGTAAAATTGAGATCAGATTTTTATTAGAAATTTTGAGATGAAGATTTGTGTCTCTGAAAACTTATATCAGCTAAATGGAAAAGAGAGAATAAATCAACTGTACATACAGTTAAAGTGAATTGAAAGCAAACAAATTAAGAACCCTCAAACACACAAAAACAGTAGAAGTTTTGAAATTTGGAAGGAAACTAGAAAATAATAGAACTGATAAAGCTGATTTTTTATCCTCTTTTGGAAGAGATTAAAAGAGATAAACCATTATCCAACATGATCAACAAGGAGAGGAAAATACCAAAATTTTTAAAAAGAACAGTGAATTCATAACAGAAATGAAGTAAAAAATAAATATCAGAAACTTATAATCAATTATATTCTAGCAAAATGAAAATTGAAAGCAAGTATATTTTTTAAAAACCCAAATTAATCAGTTAAAAAAATTTCAGAAAAAATAAATCCATGTTACTAAAGGTTGAAAAAATCCTAACAATTAAATCCAGAAAGATTTATATGTGAATCTGTGAAACATTTTAAAGATAATTAATAGCAATGCTAAAAGATCAGTCTCAAAAATGGAGATAGAAGAAATTTTATCAAACTCATTTTATGAAACAAATTTAGTTCTGATATCCAAAGAATAGACAAAACAAAGAAAGAACACTCTAATTCTATTTCGCCAATGAATATTGATATAAAAATTCTGTATAAAATCCTTTGCAAAGAGACTATAATGGTATTTCCAGAAAATAATTTGCAATGATCAAGTGGTAGTCATGCTAGAAATACAAGGATGGTTCAATATTAGGAAATAAATATGTAAACAAGAATGAATAATATTTACATTATTGCAAAAGAAATCATAGCTGTGCAAAGATTTGGGCTCAAAATCAATCTGTATCTGTCTATTTATCTATCTGTCTGTCTGTCTTTAAGAGCTTACTTAGACTGTAGACAGTGGGAGTGGTGATAGTATGTAAGGAGTCTGTAAAAGTAGAATGCAGCCAGGTTATAAAGAATTTTACAAGTCAGATAAATTGATAACTTAGAAGCAATAGGGAGCCCTTCAGTTTATCGATTGGTGGCGTTATATGATCTGACTTGTGCTTTATGAAAATAATTTTGGTTATATGTAGGATGGTATAGCGGGGAGACACTTGAAGCAAGGAGACAAAATACATAGGAAGCTAGTGCAGCCTTCTAGGTCAGATGTTATAAAAGTCTGAACTAATGTGGTGGCTGTTTGAGTAGTAAGAAAAGAAGAGATGTGAGAGATGAATTATAAGTAAAAATGACAAGATTTAGTAATTAACTGGATATGTAAAATGAGAGAAAGTGAAGACTAGGGAATGCTAATAAGGTTGTAAACATAGAATGATAGTGGTGGACTCCTTAGAAATAAGGAAGTGTGGCTGAAGTCTGGGTTTGGGTCAAAAGTCAATGAATTCTCTTCTGGACTTGTTGAGTTTGAGAGTTCTATAAACATTCCATTGGAAACATCAAGTAGTTGGTGATATGAGATTGATGCTCAGGGGATATTGGATGTATCTGGTTGATTATCAGAGCATCTACATAAAGAGCTAGCATTATTATATTATGGAGATACAATAAATTTTCCCAATATTAAATTTAAAAAAATCCTGATTTTTATTTCATGATTTGGAATTTAACCTGCTAAAACACAAACTGACTTTATATGTCTCTTTAAATAGATTAAAAAATATTCAATTAGTTGTAGAGATAGTCACTCTTCATGATTGGATCATGCCAAAGTATTAAAAGTAACACTACCTCAGTTCAAGGTTTTAGTGTAATCAAATTACGAAGGGTGTTCTTTGCATAACTAGACAAAAAAATAAAATCATATAGAGGAAAAAGAAATCTAGAATCTCAAGGGAAACAAGTGGACTATATGTAAATGATATTTGGCTAGCAAATGATATTTGGACAACATATGAATGACTAAATGACATGACTGCTATATTACAATAAAATAGTCATCAAAATGATTTGGTACTAGTTAGAAAGAAACCAAAAAGTAGATCAGTAGAATACACAAGATAATTAAGATATAGAAGCAATCAAAAATATTACCTGTCCCATAAACCTAAGGACAGTACTCAGTATAGGATTTCCTTTTAGACAGTTGCTGAGAAAACTGAAAATCAGTTTGGTAGAAAAGAAGTTTATAACAGTATTTATAGATTACCATAGATCACAACAATCTGGGCACATATATGCCAAATGAATATAATATACTAAAAATTTGAGTGTTACCTTTCATAACTATAGCTAGGTAGAGAATTATTATTCAAAGGAAGAGTAGTGGAAGTCAAAGAAAAAAATAATTTTTATCATTTTGACTCTACAAAATTTTAAAATGAATAAATAGAATCATTGAATATAGATAAAAGATACTGTTGAGTGAGAAAATATTTGTTTGAAATATCATTGAAAAAACATTAACATCCAGTATGCACAGGGAATTAATACAAACATTTAATTATATCTTAATTAATAATTGGCCAAAGGATATAAAAAACAATTTCCAAAAGAATGATTTTAGTCTATAAATGACAATATTAAACCGTGTTCCATAACATGAATGAAAATTAAAACAACTGTTAGATTTCACTTAATACATACTTTAAACATTTAGAAAGATGATAAAAATGAAAATAGTTAATATAAGAGAGGCTGCGGGAAGAAATATATTGTTGGAACTTTTAGTTGGTCGAACAGTTTTGCACATCAATTTCTAATATTCAAGAGAAGTGGCTAAATTGTGAAATTGTCCATACTCTCTGATCTAGTGAACTTGCCAATGATAATATGCCTAGAGGAAATCAAAGTCTGGAAAAATTGTCTCACATATAGCCAAACAAATCTAGCATCATTTCTTTTTTGTGTGTTTTGTGAACTTGACACTAAGTGTGTAATTATTAATCAGAGAATGATTGAAAAAGAGGAATATAATGTAATACTTGTGTTGTATGAAATGATATGAACGTGAGGAATTCAGAGAAATATGGTAAGATTTCTAAGAACTAATGCAGAGTGAAACAAAAAAACAGAACCTAAAGGAGTACATGCACAATGATTTTAATATAACTTAAAATGTAATTTACAGTACTCAATGATTATATCATAATTTCTAAAATAAATGAAAATGTTAAACAATTAATGGAAAATCACTAAAGGCACTTGAGAATAAATGCTAAAAGTTTATTTACCTCCTTCTACTTGAAACAGAAGGATGGAACGACCAAACCAACAATTTCTATACATTGTGAAAAGTTGTTACTACATCAGATTTTTTGTTTGCTTTTTCTCTTGACTACACATAAAGATTAAGATTGGAGAGGATTTTTCCCCTTTCCAAAATGACTCTGTTGTAAAGTAAAAAAATCCTAAAATCTTATTTGTTCTTAAAGAAGAAATCAGTTTTCTAGAAACTGTAGTAAAAATGTGATGTATTTCTAAATATTTCAGAGATATCTCTAGTTACAACCTATTGTTTTAGCAGTGGTTAGATATTTAATGAAATATGACATAATAGTTCTGGTTTTTAGTGGTATGTCACAAAAATAGCTAAAAACTTATAAAATAATAATAATACCTAGCATTTATATAGAAATTTAAGCTTTATACATAGTTAGTATATGAGATAGGCTTTGACCTAAGATATTCATCTCCAGCAATTTATCAACTCTCTCACGTAGCTACCTAAAATTAGGAAATATTTAATACTTGGCATTGTTTGCCAACAACATGGTATTGTAGAAAAGAACTGTGGCTATGGAAGGTTATATTTTATTAAAAAGGGAAATGCAAGGGTATCATTGTATTTTAAGGAAGACTTCTGCTAATAAATGCTTTGTCTCCCTACTGTGATTATTTGCCTATATATATATTTATATACACACACACATATGTGTATATATATCTACATATCTATATATCTATAGCTATCTGTCTATCTGCCTATCTCTATCTATCTATCTGTCTATCTATCTCTATCTATATACCTAAAGATCCAGGACTTAGATTAGAGAAGGGTCATGGAGAGCATATATGTGCTGATCAGTGAATGGAGAAACCAAAGCAGTACTTTGATGGAAATATTCTATATGCCACCAGAATAAAATAAAAAAATAAGTGGCAAATATTATGTGTCTAACATACAACCAAGATGTAAAAACAGTAATGGAGAACTTAAACCATTCTGGCACTCTTTAGAGCTTACTCACTAAGAAAATCAGGACCACTGATAAATTCTTAATTTACCTTAATCATAATTTTACTCTTTAGAAGGCAGAGAAAGTATAAAAAAAGTGAATTCCAATTCTGGAGTAGCTCTTGAGAAATTGATTGATGAAACTGACAATTAAAAACTTGGGAAGTAGCATTCATTCTATCTTAGGATTCATGATCAAGAAGAGGAAAACAAGACAAAGTTGATCTCCATGAAGCCCAGATATTGTAAGAGTAGAATCCCTGGAAGGAATGGGAATGATGTAGTAGCCTAATGTTCTATAGTATTTTTAGCTCAAGAGAGTTAAAAACAAATCTTAAGATTGAAATTGGAAAGTCCCATTGATGACATGTTGCCAGTAGGATCCTTTGGCAGCATGGAGCCCAGTAATAGAGTATCAGAATATATTTTGGGGGTGGGGGGGGTGGAGTCTGATGGTACTTGAAAATGAACTGTTTATAATGCATTTTTATGGCCTAATTGTGATTATATTATCTAAATAAGAATTTTCACTATATTTTAAATGAAATCAGATTTTGTATTTCAGGAAAAACCATCTACCAAGTGACTGAATAGCTTCTTGTCTCAACCATCTAGTCAAATGTTTATTTTCTTACTAAATATAAATTACAAGTTTCTTTTCTTGTTAAATCTAAATATTTAGCTTACAAAACTCACAGAATGTATAGCAATTTAAATAACAAGAAAAACGATAATAATTTACTCTTACATAGCACTTTAGGTTTTGTAAAATTCTTTCCTCACAACAAATTTGTGAGAAAGTTAGTGCATGCATGAAAATACTGAGGTTCTGAAAAATTTAATGACTAGATAATGAGGTAGTTGTAAAAATAAAAATCTCCTAATTTTTATAAAAACTGGTTTATCTGTAGTCCTTCAGTTATCCCTTAACTTTAGTCTTTTGCACAACTAATATATGCATATATTCATGAAGTGTTTCATTGGTTTTCTTTCCTTATAAGGCGGTTAAAGAATAGTAAGGCCTCTACAGATGGGCACCGTTATCTTTTTCGTGGCAGAATCAATACTGAAGTGATGGAAGTTGAGAATGTGGATGATGGAACAGGTAAGTAATTATTAGATTGGTAAAGGATTTTTAGTATGAAAAATATGCATGAATAATTTTTTCATTTGAGTCACCATTTATTTAATATATTGGAGCTCAAAAGCCTTTAGCTTTGGGAATATGTGTGGTTATTACATACATAAGCAATTAGTCTAGATTGAAAGCAGCTTGGTTTGTGAACTACTTTATAAATATAACTATTTTTTATACTTGAGCTTACTTATTTCTGCTGTAAGTGTAAATGTGGTATAACCAAATTCAAGATACATTTATAATGTAAGTTAACCTAAGTCAAGGAAAACAAGTGAAAATTATGAAGAGACAAATTTAAGTTGGAGGTCAGGGGGAAACGCTTTCTAAAAAACAGGTATTGAGGAGTAGTTGCTTTGAGTGGCAGTAGGTTCTTTCTTAATTGAGTCCTTCAGGCACCATTTTGGTGCTGTAGAGGGGATTCTTCTAATTCTTCTAATTGTATTTTTTTCATTTAAAACTCTTTGCAAGCTGACCCCTCCTTTTCATTCATCTCTGTCATCTACACTATGGTCTAGCCAACCTGATCATTTGTTATCCATGATGCTCCATCTTTCATCTACATGTCTTTGTATCAGCTGTCCTTCTCTGGTTATATTACAAGCTTCTTATGAAAAAGAGCTATTTCATATTTGTCTTTGTTCACAGTGCCTGGCACATAGTAGTTGCTTAACAAGAACTTGTTGATTTAGAAGCCATTTGCTTAGAGTTGATGCTTGAATCCGTGACAGTGGATGAGATTATCAAGAGAAATTTTAACCAGAAAGAGATAGAGCCTTTGTACACACACTTCCATAACATGGTGGGATTATGAAGGAGTGGTTTGTCAGAAGTTGCAGACAGGTCAGCAAGGATGAGGACTGAGCAAAAGTCTTTTGATTTAGCAATTAAGAGATCATTTGTAATATTGCACAGAATAATTTATTTTGTATGTTGGTGTGGAAAGCCAGATTGCAAGGGAATGATTGATAGTGAATGGGATATGAGAAACTAGAAGCATTATGTGTAGAAGTTTTTCCAAAGAGTTTGGCAGTGAAAAGAGTAGTGATATAAGAAGTTTCTTAAGGATTGGGAAAGATCTGGGTGTATTTTTAGGCAGTAGCGATGGAATCAGTTATAGAACTTGAAATTAAAAAATTAATATGAAAGGATTGAAGGGACTAGCCCTCAGAGACTATGAGATAAAGAGTTTGGCTTTGTTATAGAGAATCACCTTTTCTCTCCTAGCCCAGAAAGAAAAGAAGAGAAGGGAATAAGCATTTATATAGCACCTACTGTGTGCCAGGCACTAAGTAATTTTTACAAATACCTTGTTTGATTCTAGCAACAACCCTAAGATATGGGTTTTTGTTCTTATTCTTGCTTTACAGTTAAGTAAACTAAGGCAGGCAGAAGTTAAGTGACTTGCCCAGAGTCTTAAACTAGTAAGGATCTGAGGCCAGTTTGAACTCATGAGTTCAGGCTTAGTGCTCTTTCTACTGTACCACTAACTACCTCCATAAGGGAGGAAAGAATGAGATTAATATTGAAGGTATCTTAGAGGTAGAATTTGGAAGAAAGGGTAGTTAATGGGGGATGGCCACAATTTTCTTGGTAAAATGAAACTTAACCTATGTTAATATTATACAAAGATTCAAATTGTGGTGTTGTTACTGGTGAGCTAGAAGATAGGTGGATGTGTTTCTTTAGAGTAATACAATTTTCTTGGCAGGATTTCAGGTTGTGTTTTGTGGATGATAAAATCACTCACAGCCCAGGAGGTCTTCCAGGAAAAATAGATGTTTAGGAAGTAATAAGGCCTCCGTAATAGCTGCAATTGGATAGTTACTACAGCTTCTTGCAAGGAAAATTAGCCTTTATATATAAACAGTATATATATTTATATATATATATATATATATATATATATATATATATATATATATATATATATGTATATAAACACTTCTGATTATAGGAATTTGGAGATGCTTTCTTCTTCTTCCTTGGTAGAAGGAAATACTGGAAGAGAATTTTTATAAATAGATGAATCTTCACTGACAATTTAACCTACTGTTACAACACCCCTCATTTTGCAGATTAGAAAGTTTAGATTAGAAAAGATTGGATTAGAAAGATTAGAAAGGCCCAGAAAATTTAAGCAATTGATTCATAAACATACTTGTAGTTACTAAAACCCAAGTCAGAGATTGTTCCATACAGTAATTTCACAGAATGTATCATGAAAAAACCTGGAAGTAAAATTGTTTTTACAATGAGTAAAAATGATCATAGACGATTTAGTATTGAACTTAAAAGCTCCTGGAATTTATCAGGAAAAGAAAGAGAAGAAAGTAGAGGAAAATGGATAACTTCATTACACCAGTCTGAATTAAAACTCTTCTTTGATTCTTGACTCTTTCCTAAAACAATCCCTGTGTCAAACTAAGTACTCTCCCTGCCTCTTGGCCCTTTTGTTTTTCTTGATTGGTAATATTCTGATCACTCTCTTAACTGCACAATTGTTGCCTGACAATCCAGGATTTAAAATCTGCTGACAGTTTCCTCACTGGAGCTTTTGTGTTAATAGTTACTACAGGTTAAGGTCCACAGGACTGTATTTGTCTCATTCCATTCCTTCCCATCTACACTCACTTAAAGTCTGAATTTGAAATCTGAAAAAAAGACAATTTAAGGAAGGGCTGACAAAATCAGTCAAATAGTCAAAATC
Organism: Potorous gilbertii; assembly: GCA_028658325.1. NCBI lineage: Eukaryota > Metazoa > Chordata > Mammalia > Diprotodontia > Potoroidae > Potorous > Potorous gilbertii. The sequence continues at coordinate 17,704,977 of CM053773.1, read as the reverse complement.
ATTTCTCACCCTGTTCAATGACACTATGATCATTAACATCAGATAAGGCACAAAGCAGGGAAACATAAGTTCATCAAAGTCATATGCCATTAGGATATAGGAGATCCAACACAGAGTTTGGGTTGAAGATGTTTCCTTGTGGATTATGATGTCCTCCAGCTGCTCCAGTTTGTGGATGATATTGTGCTAATAGATATAAATATGCCCCATTAAGAAGTAATCCTACCATGTGGTTGAAGAGAGATCTAATTTACTAATGCTGGATACACAGTAGGTGCTTGAAAAATGCTTATTGATTAAATTCAGGGTGATGAAAAACTTGTACTTATGGGATAACCTTTAGTAGTGAAATGTCTTGCTTTTTCTTTAAAGATAATTATTAACTTGTGTTTCTCTTTTTTAAAACTATTGTTGTATTTGTTTAAATGTTGAGCTTTGTTTGGGAAATTGGATGCATTGTTTTTTTTTTAATATTCAGCTGTTGGCAGTGTTTTTATTCTAAACCCATCATATAAAGGGGAACTTTCTGTATGTATTTTTAATAAAGTCCTACTTTAGTCCTTCATCTTGGCAAATAAGATGTCCTGGGTTCTTGAAGGGTATTCCAACAGAATTTAAATTTTCCAGGCAGTAAAGTCTGGTAGTATGAATCTGATTATGAATTGTGTGCATGCTCTTTAAAGGGCCAGCCTAGTTTATTTTGTAGGGAATATCGAAAGAGTTCATCAAAAGCTAAATTTGCCATGGCAGTCTACAGAGAAAATATACTAAGATGTGGAAGACTGGTAAGATGTCTCAATGAAGAGAATACCTACAATGGTAAATCATGGATCCTTGAAGTATTGATGAATTATATTTTTAAAGATACAAAGATATGAACTAATTTATTTTAGTAAGGAGAAAAATGTGATATACCCAAATTAGCATGATTTTAACAAGTCTTATTTTCCAATCAAGGGTTCTTTGTTCTATTTGGCAATAAAACATTAGACTTGATGCAAATATACTTGTTTTTAGCCTTAAGTAGGCTTAATTCACATTATTGTTATTTAAAAAGAATTCCCTTGAGTTTATATAGACATTCTCTCACACTGTTGATTACCAGAATAGGAGTGAACAGAATATTTAGTCATCAGTTTGTTGATGCAGTGAATAATGCATTGTGACATTTTCTAACATTTCCCAGCCCATGTATACAATACTTGGCAGTTTTCCATCTCATTAAGATGCAACGTTATTGAAAGGATAACTGTATGTCTGCTGAGATTTATGGTTACTTCAGTTTTAGAAAATTCCATCTCATTATGCAAAAGTGTGCTGAATTAAGAATAGAGAATTTGCAAAGTACAAAGCTCTGAAGCAATTAGTGACTTATTCAGGGCTGCCCTTTAGATTTGCCTTGTCTTTACTAAAAAGTCAGTGATGACCTTTGATAGTTTATACTCATTGTAAAGCTATTTTAATTCAAGATTTTATGTGATACATTCTGTGAAATTAAATATTTTGACCTGTTGAGATCTATAACTCCCTTTAATTACCCAAGCAAAAGTGGATGGTGTTAGTGAGCCTTCTCAGTGTAGAGAAATGCAGGGAAATCAGTGCTTCTGTTATTATTCTGTGACTGTTTGGGCACTGGGCATGACTATAGAACTAAATATGAATCAAAATTGCTAAAGGACTGTGCAAGAAACAGTTGTATAATCATTGTTAAAATATAAGCTACTTGTAATATCAGTTTTGTATAGATGCCCCAAATTGCTCAGCAGCTTTTTCATCATGAAATTTAAATAACAAGTAAGGAGATAAAAATCTAACCCCCATAAATGTTTAATTATCATCTCCCATTAAAGTTTTAAAAATGCTACCACATTTGCTTTCTTTTTAAGTATTACCCACTATATCTACCAGACAGTAAGCTTTATTTTATCCTTTGCCTAGGGCAGTAGACTGATCTTGTGGAGTACAAATCTAAAGTGGATATTCACACACATATGATGGGGAGGTAGGTGGCACAGTGAATAGAGTGTCTGGCCTGGAGTCAGAAAGCCTACTCTTCCTAAATTCAAATCTGGCCTCAGACACTTACTAGCTGTGTGATCCTGGGCAAGTCACTTAACCCTGTTTGCCTCAGTTTCCTCATCTATAAGACAAACTGGAGAAGGAAGTGACAAACCACTTTCAGTATCTTTGCCAGGAAAACCACAAAAGGGGTCATGAATAATTGAACAAGACTGAGAAATGACCAAATGATAAACAACACATATAATGAACAATGGGTTGCCATCTCTCTTGAAAAATGGGAACAGTATTCTGATGTGGGATGATGATGTTGAGTTGAATCTGGTTTACAAGTTTAGTTAATTTTAGGGCCACACAATTAATTAGGCATTTATCTAATGTCTCTTTTGTCTTCTGCACTGTGCTAAGTACTTGGCAGGGAAAAATGTGACTGAGATATAGAATTAGCATTAGACCTGGTGTTTTCCCCCAAGGAAGTTATGATGTACTTGAGCAGATAATGCTATGAATACATGCATATATAAGTTTATAGTAATATATTTATGCACCTATATACACATGTACATCTGTACATTTATACACGTACATACATGTATATGCAAGTATATGTGTATGTGTATATATCTGTCAATAAACAATATTTTAATAAATGCCTTCCTGTGCTAAGCATGTGTGTATATGTGCATATGTATATATACATATGTGTGTGCATATAAATAAATTTTATTTCTTTACAATATATAAATATATTTTATTTGTATATATATATGTGTATACATACATATGTGTGTGTATGCATGTGTGCGAGATTACTTTGAATAAGACAAGTAGATACCATAGTGTTTGGTAGAATACTGAATTTAAAATCTGGAAGCCTTGGATTCAGATCTTGCCTCAGGCCATTACCAGTGGTGTGACCCTGAATAAATAAATACTTAACCTCTCTACTTCATTCTCCTCATTTGTAAAATGATTATAAGAGTAGCAGTTGTTTTGAGAATTAAATGAGACAACCCGTATATCATGCTTTGTAAAGCTTGTATAAATAATATACAGTATAAAACAGTATATAGATTTTTTTCCCAGGTTCAGTTATTTATCTCTCATTTTTATGTGGTTTTGGGCTCGATGAACAGAGGGAAATTTCTAGAATGAGGAAGATGATAATCCACTGAAACATGTCTGGAGTAATATGGGATGCAGTGTTTGTGAAAGATGTTGACAAATTTTTGTAGGTCTGGAGTAGAAGATAAGAATGGAAAAGGAGAAGAGAAATTATGTGAAAAATTTATCTATTGAAAGAACTATGAATGTTTAAATTCAAGAAGCAAAATATTTGAACTTCATTTATCAGGGTAGATCCAATCTCTACATTACTGTATTTGCATGTGTGTATATACATATATGCATATATATATATATATATATTTATTACACTTATTTTCTTTATCTTTGGGGAACAGAACAAAGGCAATATTTGGGTCAATACAATAAAAGCAGATATAAGGAAAAATACCACAAAATTTAGAACAACTCAAAAGGGATCGATCGTACAAATGTTGCTAATAAATAATAAACCATAATTGTCGTTATCAGCATGAATTCAGAGATCACTGAAGTCTATAGTAGGAAGAAATGGCTTCTTGGAGAACCTGGAATTTGAGTGGTCTTTGGAAGAATCGAATGCATATAGATGATGAAAAGTAGGAGGGAATGAACATCCAGGATAGGCAACGGTGTGTTCAACAGCGTGGGTATTGGTGCGGAGCAGTGAGGAGAGAAACATGAGCAGAGGAAACCCTTTAAATGATGGGGGGACAAGTTGAGATAAATAGGATGGAGCCAGGTGGAAAGTGGACTGCACATAATAGAAAATGCCTTTTTTGAGCAGAGGATGGACAAGCGGAATGTAATTTTTTCAGAAAGATTTCTTTAGCAGCAGTATTCAGAATGGTCTGGAGAGAGAGGAGAGGGAGAGAGTTGTGATCAGAGATTGCTACAGCTTCTTCAGGTGTGAGGAAATAAGGCCTTAGACTATGGAAGTAGAATTGTGGTCAGTGTGGAGAGCCTCTAGAAAAGTAGATTTGTGCTTCTGACACTGGGGATCTACAGTACCTTTTGGTTCAATCAGGGATCATTTGTAAGTGAACATGACTTTCCCACCCACTTCCTTTAGCTGTTCAGCACATGTGAAGGATACTTATATCTAGCTAGGTGTGTTCCTCCACAACCAGGCTTGAAAGGAAGGTTGCCCAGGGAGGAATATTTGCTTGATTTTGGGGGGGTATGGCAGGACTAGGAAAATCACTTAGTTGGGGCCTGTCTCTGAAAAAGTAAGAGGTATTAAGGAGGGCAAGAGGGATATAAGAAGGAAGAGAGAATAGAGAGTGAAGGGGAGGGAAGAAAGAAAAGCAGAGGTAAAAGAGAGTGAGAAGAAAGAGAGAAGGAGGAAAAGAGACAGGGAGGGAGAGGGGGAGAAAAAAGGATAGAAGGAAAAGTGTAGAGAGAGAAGAAAAGGGGAAAGAGAGGCAGGAGGGACAGAGAGGCAGAGAGACAGAAATAGAGAAAGAGGAGCAGGTAGCAATTATGGCCATTCCTTTGTTTTTATTTTGCCACAAAAGGGAAGAAGTGGGAGAAAGGAAATGGGACACAGTGAAAATAGAACAATTTAGGATTTAATTCTGTGTTAAAACTTTCAAATTTTTCTACTGTTCTAATAAATACCAAGGTATATAATTTATCAACTTCATTCTTTAGTGGTAGTCTTGATTGTCTTTTGGGAGCAGGGACAATAAAAAGCTGTTTTACAGTTCCCCAGACTATTATAAATTAGTTTCAATACTTATAAGCTTATGACATATATTCTATCTGATTGAGGGAATATATAATGTAAACTTTGATGTGCTCAATCCAGAGTGTTTCAGATAGCTCTGGAGTTATTTCAGTAAAGTTTAGCGGTATGTCCTTTGGAAGTATACATCTATACTTAGAAATAATCTGATAAAAGCAATGGAACAGATTAGGGGAGTTATAGATTTTATTCTTGTCTTCATTTAATTAAGACATTGGCCCCTTCCTACCTTCCCAGTCTTTCTGTAACTTATTCTCCTGCATGCACTCAGCAAACCAGGGACACCGACCTCCCTGGTGTTCCTGGAACATGACATTTCATCACTTGATTCCATGAAATTTCACTGGCTGACCTCCATGTCTGGAAGACTCACATTGCTTATTTCTGCCTCCTGATTTCCTGTCTTCCTTCAAGTCTCAGCTAAAATCACTTTCTGAAAGAAACATTTCTCAATCACCTTAATGGTAGTGCCTTCCCTCTGTGATTATCTCCAAATAGCCTGTATCCTAATATCCTTGTTTGTCCACAGTTGTGAGCTTCGTATGTCAGGGACTTTCTTTTGCATTTCTTTACATCCACAGGACTTAGCATAGTGGCTGGCATATGGTAAACTCTTAATGAATGAGTGTTGACTTGATTTGACTTAATAACTTACCGAATAAAATTGATTATTTGGGAAAATGCAACAGAATAGTTTGCTTTTTACAATGTCCATGACAATTTTCCAGGCTCTCTCTTTTCTCTCAACTCCAAATGGTCATTTTGCCCAGGTTCACTTATGAGCAGTTACAGATATTTTCACTGAGGTTCTTGGGACTGCTTACTGGTACAGATTCTACAGTACTCTCCAGTGACTACTTTGATTTGTTGCATTCTTTGCTTGGTTAGGGTATAAAGCAAAAATACATACTATTAATAAGGAAACATTCCTATTATATCTATTTTCAGGTTAAATGAAGTGGCACTAGTTTAGCCTCCAATGTTTTTGAGTGCTATGTGACTGGCAAAAATGGACTTGTGGGATCTGGAGAAAACCACTTAGCATGTAACAGCAGACTCTTAAAAAAGTGGGTTTGGATCCATGCCAACTGAGTGGCAAGAGTGCAAGACAGGTTTTGGGAACAAGGATAGCTAGCTTTTAACTGTGTACAATAATGCATTTATTACCATATATTTGCATTATTTACTGTTGTTACTACTATGTGGTAAACACATCTTTTGGGAATTTGTTAGTTTTATTCTAGTTTTTGCTCTGTTTTATAAAACATTGGAAGTCTATTCTGTTCTACATGGCATTTCCCATACAATTTTTGAAAAGAATTTTGGTTAGGGTAAATGAAATGTCACTTGGAGTGCTTATGATTGATTGTGAGCTGAAATAATTAAGAAATCCTTCATGTAACACTTGGAGATGCCTTTGGTAGTGGAAATTGGAAAACTGAATGTTAGTGTAATTTTATTCTTTTAGCATTTGGATGAAAATATTTTTCTATATCACATCTTTGTGTCCTTTATTTCACATTCACATTGGTCATTCACATCCCCAGAGGCAAGCCAGCTAGTAGGAGTCTCAGGGTTCTAGGGATAACTTTGAGGGTCTAGATTTCTAGTGCTATGGAACCTCTGTTTGTGTGGTTCCTAGTGATCATCAGCCTGTGTTACTCTTCATTAACTCTTAGCAAAAGTATCCACTAAATTCTGAAAACAGAACAAAACATTTTCTCCCAAAATTCTAGGGCACATCTTCCCACAAATAAACACAACATGCATGAGGAAGTGGACACAAAGTTTAGAGTACAATTGTGGTAAGGCATATATGTAGAGATCATGTATCTAAAAGGTAATTTCATCTCTGGTTGCTGCAAGTTCTTGCTTGTGTTCATATCTAGCAGTGTTCTCTGGTGTAAGGGATTGTGCTTTTTGAAAATGACGCCTTCCTCTGGTGGTTACCTTTCTATGTCCATCTTTGTGAATGTTTTTTTCTGCATTGGTTTTCAGTCTTTCCCTGTCTCTTTCTCTGTCTTTGTCTGTCACTGTCTTTGTTTGTCTTGTCTTTGGCTCCAGCTCTCCTTATGTGTCTCTGTCTCTGACTTTTGTCTTTTTTCTTTCTATGTCTCTCCCTCTCTTCACAGGCTATCTTTTTCAAGTGACTTGTTATGTCATAGATATATCCTTCTTTTGTTACTTGGATGCTTGGTATCCTACTGGTCCCTTCTGTTTGACATGGTCGCTGGAGTAGAATTGTTAACACCCTCTGGACTTAACATTCCTACCTGAGAGGCTGTTGCTCTAGCCCTCTGGTAGAGGCACAAGGTTATTCCCAGGGATTTTGTGAGGTTCAAATGAATTAATGGATTTAACACACTTTGGAAACTTTAATGCACTATATAAATTTCAGTTAGTATTAGACCTCAATGATCAGGCCTCTAGTCTGGTGATGACTTCAGTCCTTGATTCTCTACAGCACTCATATTAAGTTCAAGCAATGTTTATAGAGAAACACAGGGTCTAGGTTAATGGTGGTAAGAAATACACACACACACACACACACACACACATACATATATATTTACACATACATATACATATATATGCATGCATTATTAATAAGGTTTATCTGCCTTATTAATAACTTTCTTCAGTCTAGACAATCAGCAAAATAATAAATCAATTCTCGATTGGTTGTGATTTTCATTCTGAGTTGTAAATTCTCATGGTGAAAATCAACAATGTGTTCTCATAAGCCTGAAAGCTGGCATGAGCTTAGCCGTGATTATTCCCACCTTAAGATCCTTGGAAGCCACCAGCCTGACCTTCTGCTTATAAGCTCATGTTCTTCCTTTGAGAAGTGTGGCTAGCATTTTTGGTGAACTAATCATTCCTATTTCCTTCTCGTCCCATCAGAAGGATTTATACCTTATGAAGACATCATAGGACTATCTTGTTTATACATTTAAAAATTATTAATTGGGTTGGGAATGGAATCCTACCCTTGCAACTATTTACAGAATGTGGTCATTTTGGGTACAAGTCATTGTTTTATTCTTTGAAAAGTTCAGAAATTCTTGATTTTGTGGTAAATTCAATGAACTACATATAAAGTATGTTCTATTATTCAATTTTAAAAAAATGTTGCATTCCAGCTGACTTCCATAGCAGTGGACATATTGTTCTTAATGGTTGGAAGATACACAATACGGCCAAGAATAAATGGTTTGTGTGTATGGCCAAAACACCTGAGGAAAAGCATGAATGGTTAGAAGCTATTATGAAAGAAAGAGAAAGGCGAAAAGGTAGGTGCCAATGATTCGGTACTATATTTCATTTTATGCCAAGTTTTATTTATTTACCCTGACCAAAAGAAATCTCTGCTTTCTCCCAGCTCCCGGAGCACTTTCATTTTTATTCTCCCATACACTTTCACACCCTTTTTATAATCTATTTGTTTGTGAACTTGACTTACCAGAATGCAAACTACATTAGTGCAGAGATTCTCACATTCATTGTTATAGCTTTCTCCCAGAACTGGTGCTTAATAAATTAATATTGACTTGAGTTCTTCAAGTGATCTAGTAATTAGCAATCATAACATTATATCCACAATATTTGCAAAATTAAGTTGTGATTCAAAACCTAATAAATACAGAATGGTTATATATTTTATGTTTCAAATGCTTTGCATGCATTATCTTATTTTATTTTCACTTTCAGCCCTTATGACTTGGGCATCTCATCTCCTCCCAGACTGATAAAGAAATTGCTTAAGATGACAGAACTATTCCATTTTACAGATGAGGAAACAGGTTAAGACAGGTTAAATGATTTCGTGAAGCTATGTGATGGAGTTGGGACTTGAATCCTGGTTTTCTGAGCCCAAGTCTAGATTTCTTTCTAATACACAATGCTGCCTATGAAAAAGCAAAGAAGAAAAGGCCAATGATTCATTCTGATTTTCTGTCTTACAAGATCCTACTCATCCATTACTGTCTTTTATAGGATGTTATCTGTCATGGCTCATTGTTCTCTAGTCCCATTCAGTAGATTAAGTACTAATAAACTGGTTGAGTCAGTTTCTTGTAAATTACAAAGTGAACTCTTTTAGAGGCACATTATTTGAGGACATTAGAGTGCTATGGAGTAAGCAGTGTTTTATTGTGTCAAGCAATTACCTCCAGCTTACTCCTTTTGGAAATCTGTAGCCTGAAATGCTTCATCATTTAAGCATAAACATTTTTTTTAATTATGGAGAAATTTGTTGTAGTTTCAAGAGCTGTCCCTAGGTTTAAGATCTGCCTCTGATTTATAGTGAAAATGTAACCCTGGAAAGGTTGTAACTTCTTAGGACCCCCAAGAAACTTGGGAAGAATATAGGGTGCAGAGCAGGTATCAACTTGCATAGGTAAAAGGAGTTTACTAGCTATGAATTTTCTGTAATGATGAAATCACAGGTTTGCCCCCTCTTCATGCTGAATACCATAGGAAAAGAGGTTCCTGAATTCTGCGTCCTTAGCCCTGAATCTGTGAAGTCTATCCTAGTCAATGAATTTCAGGAATATGGATTCAAAAAAAATACCTATATATCTGCAGGAAAATATTCACTTCATCTAGCAATTTCTTTATCAACTTGCAAGGGTGAGGTATACCATTTTCTCCATTCCATGGTCAGTACAAAGAAGATGTGCCTAATGAATTGTTAGTTGAACTGAACCAATGAAATATATCTTTGGTTGAAAACTTTTTTTTAAACTATATAATTGCTTGCAATTTTTGATGGTCCCCTCAGAAATAACACATTCCCTGTAATTAAAACCAGGACAATGGAATAGTCACCAAAAGGAAGGACTAAGACATAACTGATGACTAATGATGGATTTTAGTTTAATTCTACCCTATTAAATTCAATAAGCATTTATTAAGCTTCTTATTATATGTCATGCCATGTGCTGAATATGAAAGAATAAGGGCAAAAATGAGACTCTTTTAGCCTTCATGAAGTTGATGTTATGTTGGGGGAAAATGACATTTACACAGAGAAGCAAATAGAAAATGTATATAAAATCAAGTAATTTGGGGTGGGAGGAAGAACTTATGGTCGGTCTTTGTCTTCAATTAGTTGTAGATTGTTAAACGGTATTATTATTCAGTTAAAAAACAAACAACCAATTGGATTTTTGATTGAATTGACCAGTTAATTATTTTTTAACAGTTGGATTGGTCATGCATAAACATATATCTTATAATCCAAATTTGAAATTGAAAAAAGAAAAGAAGATCCTATGTGCAATTTACTAGGATTCTTATTAAATATTAATTATAATATTAATGAATTCTAAGAAATTATTTACTTCTATTTACTTTTTCTCCATCCATAAAATGAAGTTGGTCTAGATAGTCCCTTAAGCTTTAAAATCCTATGAATCTATGAGTTTCTTTTCGTTATTAAAAGTAAATAGTATAATTTTGACAATTAGAAAGTAAAAATATATTTATGCTATAAAAACTAACCTCCTTTTTTTATTTGTTAGGTTTAAAACTGGGAATGGAACAAGATACCTGGGTCATGATCTCTGAACAGGGAGAAAAACTTTATAAAATGATGTGTCAACAAGGAAATCTTATCAAAGACAGAAAGAGAAAGTTGACTACATTTCCTAAGTGTTTTCTTGGAAGGTGGGTATGATAACCTTGATTGAAATATGATTGAAATATGTTTCTTTTAAAAATATTTATCCCTAACTTTAATTTTTTAAAATCTTGAGCTTTAAATTTTATCCCTCTCTCCCATCTCTCCTCAACTTATTTAGAAGGCAAACAATATATCAGTGATACATGTGAAGTCTTTTAAAACGTATTTCTATATTAGCTGTGTTGCAAAAAACAATAAAATAGCAGAAACATAAAAGGTATACTTTAATCTACGTTCAGACGTCTTCAGTTCTATATCTGGAGATGGGTAACATTCTGCATCATGGATCTTTTAGAATTATCTTGGATCATGATCTTGATCAGAGCAACTAAGTCTTTCACAGATGGTCTTTATTAAATTATTTACTATTATGGTATTCAGTTTTCTCCCAGTTTGGTACACTTAACACTTAACATTGCATGAGTTCACATAAATCTTTTCAGTTTTTTATGAAATCACCCTACTCATCATTTCTTAAAGCATAATAGTATTGCACCACACTCATGTACTACAACTTGTTCAGTCATTCACCAATTCATTGGAATCCCATTAATTTACAATTCCTCCCCACTACAAAAAAAGAATGGCTATAAATGTTTTTGCACATATAGGTCCCTTTCTCTTTTCCTGTGTGTCTTTGGGATACAGGTGCAGTGTTGGTATCACTGCATCAAAAAGAATGCGTAGTTTCGAATGACACTCCAGAATGTCTGAATCAGTTCACAACTCCACCAACAGTGCATTAGTGCCCCAATTTTTCCATATCCCTTCTAGCATTTATCATTTTCCTTTCCTGTCATGTTAGCCAATATGATAGGTGTGAGGTTATTTTAGTTTGCATTTTTGTAATAGTGATTTACAACATTTTTCTTATGACGTTGGAAAGCTGATTTGATTTTCTGAAAACTGCCTATTCCTATCTGTTGATCATTTGGGGATTGCCTCATTTTTATAAATTTGATTCAAGAATACACATACACACAGACATATATATGCACATATATATATATATATATATATATATATATATATATATATACACATGCATGCATGTATCTCTGTATTTATACATATATATATACATATATATATATATGTTTATATGTATTTATACAGTTTTTACCTTATGGATCTCATGTTATACTGAGGATAAATGATGTTTACACAGAGTAGCAAATAGAAAATATATTAAAAAAATCAAATAATTTGGGGTGGGAAGAAGAACATTTTTGAAGGCTTTGTCCTCAATCAGCTATGGATGTTAAACAATATTATTATTCAGTTAAAAAACAAACGTGTGTGTGTGGTGTGTCCGTGTGTGTGTGTGTATGCTTGAAAAGTGAGGCCTTTATTAGAGAACTTGCTATAAATTGTTCCCACTCTCTTGCTTTCCTTCTCATTTTAACTGCATTACTTATATTTGTACAAAACCTTTTTAATTTCATATAATCAAAATTATGTTTCACTTCCTCTAATCCTGTCTATTTCTTGTTTGGTCATAAATTCTTCCCTTACTTATAGATCTGACAGATCTGACAGACATAGTTTTCATTAACTTATGATGTTACCCCTTATGTCTAATTTGTTATTTTTCCATTTTTATCTTATTTTGGTGTTAGGTGTGAAATGCTACCATATGCATAGTTTCTGCCAAACAACTTTCCAATTTCTTGTGCCAAAAGCTAGGGTCTTTAGGTTTGTCCTACATGAGAGTGCTACAGTCATTAACTACTGTGTCCTGTGTTCCACTGACTCACCACTATTTCTTAGTCAGTACTAGATTGTTTTGATGATTGCTACTTTGTATTATAGGTTGAAATTTGGTATAGTTTGGCCACCTTCCATCCAATTTTTTCCATTGATTTCCTTGATATACTTGATCTTTTGTTCTTCCAGATGAATTTTATTACTTTTTCTAGCTCTATAAAATAATTCTTTGGTAGTTTGATTGGTATCCAATAAATAAGTAAATTAATTTAGGTAGAATTGTGATTTTTATTATATTGACTTGGCCTTCCTGTGAGCAATAAATCTCCAGCTTTTTTAGATCTATGTTTATGTGAAAAGTTTTGTAATTGTTTTCATGTAAGTCCTTGGGTTTGTTTTGACAGGTCGACTGCCAAATATTTTGTCTGCTGTTATTTTAAATGAATTTTCTCTTTTTTCTCTCTTCTTGCTATGTGTTGTTGGTAATGTATAGAAATGTTGATGAATTATGTGAGATTATTTTACATCCTGCAAATTCTCTAAAATTGATCATTGTTTAAACTTGTGCTTTTAGTTTATTCCCAACTGTTATTTAAATATATCACCATATCATTCACCTATTTTTATTTCTTCCATTTCTTTTAATTGAATTATTGCTATAGCTATCATTTCTAATACAATATTGAACAATATAGTGGGGATAATAAATATCCATACTTCATCACTAATCTTATTGGGAAGACTTCTTACTTAATTAACCCCATTACATTAATTTTTGCTCTTTATTTTATATAGATACTGCTTATCATTTTAAGAAAAGTTTCGTTGATTCCTATCCTTTCTAGTGTTTTTAATATGAATGGGTGTTGTGTTTTGTCAAAAGCTTTTTCTACACATCATATGTAGGTGTTTTGTTTTGTTATTGACATGGTCAGTTATGGTGATAGTTTTCATACTGAACCAGTCTTGCATCTGTGATATAAATTCCACCTGGTTATAGTTTATTGCCTTAATATTCATTAGGGAAATTGGTCTATAGTTTTCTTTCTCTGTTTTTGTGCTCATTGGTGTAAGTGTCAAAAACATTTGTGTCCAAAAAAGAAATTTGGCAAGAAATCTTTGCCTTTTGTTTCAAGTAAGTATTGGGATTAATTATTCCTTAAATATTTAGTAAAATTCACTTGTAAATCCACCTGTGTGTTTGGGATTTTTTCTAAGGAAGCTCAGTGATATTTCATTTAGTTTCTTTTTCTAAACTAGGATTATTTAAGTATTCCATTTCCTCTTCTGTTAATCTGGGCAATTTATATATTTCTTGTAAATATTCATCCATTATACTTAGATTGTCAGGTTTTCAATCAAATAAGTGGGTAAACTAAATTTCATCCTTATTTGTAGTAAATTCACCCTTTTTATTTCTAATATTTTAAATTTAGTTTTCTTCTCCTTTATAAGCAAATTAACCAATGATTTATCTATTTATTGTTTGTTCATAAAACCAGCTCCCAGTTTATTTAGTAGTTCAATTTTTTTTTTTTTTACTTATAATTTAATGATCTTTCCTTTGACTTTCCAAGATTTCCATGTAGGTATTATATGAGAATTTTTCATTTGTTCTTCATTTAGTCTTTTTTAGTTGTATGCCCAATTCATTGATCTGTTCTTTCTCTTTTTTATTGATATATGTCTTTTGAGACAAAATTTTCCCCTAAGTTGTCATTCTCTTTAATGAAATAATTGGCTGGCTTTTGTGATTTATTCTTTAATACACTTGTTCTTTAAAATTATATTATTTAGTTTCCAATTAATTTTTAATCTATGCATCCATGGTCCTTTCTTGAAGGTAATTCTTCAAGAAGGTGTTCTGAAAAATGTACATTTAATATTTTTGCCTTTCTACTTTTGGTTGTGAAGTTTTTATGCCCAAATTCATGGTTGACTTTTGTGAGTGTGCCACATACAGTTGAGAAAAAACATATTCATTTCTATACCCTTTCAATTTTTTTCTATTTTGTCATATCTAACTTTTCTAACATTCTCTTTTTCTCCTTATCTTCTTTCTTATTTATTTTGTGATTAGATTTATTTAGCTCTGAGAACAGAATATAGGGTTACCGTCTTCCCGCAAGTTATTTAACTTTTCTTTTAAGAATTTATTTGCTATGCCATAGGGTGCATATCAATTGAGTACTGAAGTTGTTGTCTTTTAGCAAGATGCAGCTTTCTTTCTTATCTCTTTTAATTAGTTTTGTTTTCGCTTTTGCTTTGCCTGATATCATGATTGTTACCCCTAACTTTCTTATGTCAGCTGAAGTATAATAGATCCTGCTATAGGCATTTATTTTATTTTATTGCTTTATTAATTTATTTATTTAGTTTTAGTTTTCCACATTCATTTCCACAAGATTTTGAGTTCCAAATTTTCTCCCCATCTCTCCCCTCCCCCATCCCAAAACACCATGCAATCTGATTACCTCTTCCCCCAATCTGCCCCCCCTTCTATCCCTTCTGTTACATCCTTCCCTTCCCTTATCCCCACCTTGTCTCTTTTCCTGTAGGACAAGAGAAATTTCTATACCCCATTACCTGTATTTCTTATTTCTCAATTGCATGCAAAAACAATTCTCATCATTTGTTTCTAAAACTTTGAGTTCCAACTTCTCGCTCTTCCTTCCTCCCCAATCATCCCCACTGAGAAGGCAAACAAATCAATATAGGCTATATATGTGTAGTTTTGCTAAAGACTTCCATAATAGTCATGTTGTGAAAGACTATTTATATTTCCCTTCATCTTATCTTGCCCCCTATTAATTCTATTCTTTCTTTAGACCTTGACCCTCCCTAAAGTATTTAATTATAATTACTCCCTCCTCCCATTTGCCTTCCCTTTCATCATCCCACTACCCAGCTTATTTCCTTCTCCCCTACTTTCCTGTAATGTGAGACAGATTTTCATATCAAACTGAGTGTGCATATTATTCCCTACTTAAGCCAAATGTGATGAGAGTAAACTTCACTTTTTGCGTCTCACCTCTCCCCTTTTCCTTCCATTGAGAAAGCTTTTTCTTGCCTGCTTTGTGAGAGATAATTTGCCCCATTCCATTTCTCCCTTTCTCCTCCCAATATATTCTACTCACCCCTTAGTTTTATGTTTTTAGATATCATCCCTTCCTATTCATCTCACCCTGTGCTCTCTGTCTTTGTCTCTCTCTCTATGCGTATGTGTGTGTGTGTTTGTGTGTGTTTGTGTGCGTGTGCGTGTGCATAAACGTCCACCTACCCAAATACTGAGATAAGTTTCAAGAGTTATGAATATTAGCTTTCCAAGTAGGAATATAAACAGTTCAACTTTAGTAAGTCCCTTATGATTTTTCTTTCCTGTTTACTTTTCCATGCTTCTTTTCATTCTTGTGTTTGAAAGCCAAATTTTCTATTCAGCTCTGGTCTTTTCATCAAGAATGCTTGAAAGTCCTCTATTTCATTGAATGACCGTTTCCCCCTGAAGTATTATACTCAGTTTTGTTGGGTAGATGATTCTATTTCTTTTGACTTCTGGAATATCATATTCCAAGCCCTTCAATCCCTTAATGTAGAAGCTGCTAGATCTTGTGTTATTCTGATTGTATTTCCACAATACTCAAATTGTTTCTTTCTGGCTGCTTGCAATATTTTCTCCTTGACTTGGGAACTCTGGGATTTGGCTACAATATTCCTAGGAGTTTTTCTTTTTAGATCTCTTTCAGGAGATGATCATTGGATTCTTTCAATATTTATTTTACCCTCTGATTGTAGAATATCAGGGCAGTTTTCCTTGATAATTTCCTGAAGGCTCTTTTTTTGATCATGGCTTTCAGGTAGTCCCATAATTTTTAAATTGTCTCTCCTGGATCTATTTTCCAGGTCAGTTGTTTTTCCAATGAGATATTTCACATTGCCTTCTATTTTTCATTCTTTTGGTTTTGTTTTGTAATTTCTTAGTTTCTCAGAAAGTAATTAGCTTCCATCTCCTCCATTCTCATTTTTAAAAATCTGTTTTCTTCAGTGAGCTTTTTTTGAACCTTCTTTTCCATTTGACTAATTCTGCTTTTTAAAGCATTCTTCTCTTTATTGGCTTTTTGGACCTCTTTTGCTAATTGAATTAGCCTATTTTTAAAGGTATTATTTTTTTCAGCATTTTTTTTGGGGGGGGGGGGTCTCCTTTGGCAAACTGTTGACTCACTTTTCATGATTTTCTTGCATCACTCTCATTTCTCTTCCCAGTTTTCCCTCCACCTCTCTTACTTGATTTTCAAAATCCTTTTTGAGTTCTTCCATGGCCTGAGACCACTGCATATTTATTTTGGAAGTTTTGCATACAGAAGCCTTGACTTTGATGTCTTCCTCTGATGGTATGCATTGTTCTTCCTAATCTGAAAGGATGGAAAAAAATAACTGTTCATCAAAAATGTAAGCTTCTATAGTCTTATTTTTTTTTCCCTTTTCTTGGGCATTTTTCCAGTTAGTTACTTGACTTTTGAATTCTTTGTCAAGAGTAGGCTATTCTCTAGGGACCTGTAAGTTTTCAATTCCTCCAAAGTGGCACAATCCTTTCCTGGCCTGCTCTCTGGTCTGGGAGCCACAAGCTTTCCTGCTCAGAATCTGTGAGTAGGGAGGTTCCCTCTCCACTGCCTCCAGCTCCACCACAACAGTGCTCCTCCTTACCCTAGGGCTACCACTCAGGGCTGAGATACAGATCATCTGTGCTATTTGCCCAGGATCTTAAGGCTGAGAGTTTCAAAAATGGAGGCTGTGCTGCAGAGACTTTTGCTGCCCTGGGGGTGGAGGCTTGGGCTCAACCCTGCTTCCTTTTAACTGAGGTGAAAAAGCTTTCTCACTGACCTTTGAAGTTGTCTTTAATGTTTGTTGGTTGAGGAATGTGAGAATTCCAGCTCATGCAGGTTGCACCCTGAAGCCTGCTCCAGTCCTGACCCTACTGTGCCACATGGCCAAGGCTGGGCTGGGCTCTGCTCAGAGCCTGGTGTGGTAGACCTTTCCTGTCAGCCTTCCAGGCTTCTTTGGGCTGGAAATCTCTGTCATTTTGTGGCTTCTCCTGCCCTAGAATTTTTTTGAACAATTTTTTACAGGTACTTTATGGGCTGTGGGGGGAGAGCTTCTACAGGTTAATCCTTCTACTATAGCCTGCTACTTTAGCTATATATTATATTTTAACTTTGTGTGTGTTCTTTTTTCAAATATGTTTCTTGTAAAGAGCATGTTGTTAGGTTCTGGTTTCTAATTCATTCTGCTGTCCACTTTGGTTTTATGAGTGAGTTCACCCATTTACATTCACAATTGAATACTAAGCATGTATTTCCCTCCATCCTATTTTCTTCCTTTTTGTCATTCTTTTTCTCTTTTTACCCTGTCCCTCCTCAGAAATCTGTTTTTCTTCTGGCTACTACCTCCCTTAATTTAACCTGCTTTTTATCACCCTTCCTTTTTCTTATTTCTTTCCCCTCCTACTTCCTTGTTGGGTAAGATAAATTTCCATACCCAATTGAGTGTGGTGTGTGTGTGCATGCGTCTGTGTTGAGATCTATCTCTCTGTGTATTGATTTTGTAGACAATTGTGATCATAGGATCAGAGATCTAAAAGGTAGAAGAATTTTTTTTGGAGAGGGGACAGCAAGACATTTATGGTTATGTGACTTGCCCAAGGTCACACAGTAAGTGTCAGGTGTCTGAGGCAGATGTGAACTTAGGTCTTTCTCACTCAGGGCTGGTGCTCTATTCACTGGGCCATCTAGCTGCCTCTATTCTGTTTTTCGAAGTATTTTCTTTTGTATTTTTGGTGCCTCCTTTGCCAAGCTGTTAATTGTATTTCATAATTATCTTGCATTGCTCTCATTCCTTTCTCCAGTTTTTCCTCTACCATCTTATTTGATTTTAAAAATCCTTTTCATCTCTTCCAGAAATTCTTGTTGGACTTGTGTCAGATTCACATTTTTTGCCCTTTGAGTCTTTGTAGCTATTTTGACACTGATGTCTTCTGAGTTTGCATCTTACTGTTTCTTGTCACCATAGTACCTTTTTATTGTTTGGGGTTTTTTTTTTCATGTTTACTCATTTCACCGGACTACTTCTTGAGTTTGAACTAAGCTTTGAAGGTTAAAGTTGAGTTTTCTTCCCTGGGTGGGTTTTTTCTGTGTGTGTTGGGCACTATTTCAAGCTTCAGACTTTTTCCACACTGCTGTTTTCAGAATTATTTATGGGGGTTTGGAAGTTTTCAGTGCTTCCCAGGTGATGTGATCTGAATGTTTGGTCACTGCTCTCTTGGTACATGCTCTCATCCTCACCCAAGAAGGGTTCTGATTCTTTGATTCTGTAGTTGATATTATTCCTCTGGGTACTGTTCCTTTTCCCCAAATATAATACTGTTCCTCTGTCCATTTGCTCCCTTGGGATGACATCTTGGATGTCGCATTCCTTGGGACAAGAAATGATACTACTCCTTAGGGTCCCTTTGGGAGTTCAAGGACTTTTCTTTCCCCTGAAACTGGAACCTAGAAGGAGGTATTGGCAATGGAATTGTCAAACAGTGCACTCTCTTGTATTCCTGTACCCTGCTAGCACAGAGCTCCCCTGTAATTTCTTTCTGACCCATAACCAGATCCTTTGGCTATTCTTGGCTTGAAAGCTTCCTAAGCTACTGATGCTGCTCTTGCTGCCTCCAAAGCCCACAGCTGTTGCTTCCATGAGGTTTCTGAGCCAACTGCCATGCCAGTGTCACAGACCTCTTTTTATGATCTCCTGCAATTGTCTTTGTCTGGTAAAATGTGTCACCCCATCCTTTTGTTAACTCCACCACTGGAGAAATTGATTTCAAGTGTTATTTTACAATTGCTTGGAGTGGAATGTAGGGAGAGTTCTGTTGCGTCCTCTACTCTACGATCTTGACTCTTGGGTTATGTGTTTCAAAATTTCTTCTACCATTTTAGGTTGGTTTCTTCTACTTTCTTACTCAAATTTTGCATGAACCTTTTCGGTTATTGACTGACCTGCTTACAGTTCCTCATCTAATCATCATTGGATGACCATTTAATCTCATAGGCTTAGCCCCATTCTGCCTAGTTCTTTGGTCTCTCTTTCTCTCTCTCTCTCTCTCTCTCACACACACACACACACACACACACACACACACACACACACACACGCATTTCTAGCTCAGTGAAAGCATTATATTGCTCTTTCCCTTAACATGTTCTGGATTTAAATAGTGTTGTTCCATGTGGTCAAACTTTCCAGGAACATGACCCTTGTGTTTCTTTTTAACGTAGCTTTGATTCAGTGAACTATGACCTGATTCCTCCATGGCTGATATCCTGTTTTGTCCTACCAACTTATCCTTCTAGAGGTTGGAGTTGTTGAGTTGTTTTGTCATGTCTAATTGTTTTTGACCCCATGGACATGAATGATAGCACCCCAGTGTTGTCCATGGGGTTTTTCTTGATAATGATACTGGAGTGGTTAGCCATTTCCTTCTCCAGTGAATTAAGGCAGAGGTTAAATGACTCATCAAGGTTCATACTGCTAGTAAGTATCTCTTAGATACTGATTCCTAGGTAGAGGTCAAACATCGTTACCATCTGGTAAATAGTGGAATTTCATCTTATAATGTCAAGAAAAGTATGGCCTCTCCTCTCCAGTACACCATGATTACTGTTGTAGGTGTTGTTGTTTATTGTTATTAGTTTGTAGGTAAAAAGGATCTGGTATAATTCTTTTGCCTCATTACTGATTGACCATACATCTGCAATGAGTATAAAATTTATCCACACTAGTTAGAAATCACAGCATAATGAGTTTTCCACACTCTTTGGTAGGAAAGTGTAAAGTATTCTTTTCTAACTTTAATGTTGAGTGAAATCATTTAGATTATTATTGAGCCGTATTTAATAAGAATATGATTGCTATTAGAAATTTGACCAGTTTTCTGTTACTCTGAAATTCTTACCCGGGTTTTTTGTATTTCTATTTATTTTCATTTAGTTTTCCTTTTATATGGTAATAGTTTGCATACTTTGGTTCTCTTTCTTCTTTTGTTTTGCTTTGTATTATTTCATATAGTCTTCACTAGATTTATCTGGGTATCTCATACGTATTGGTGTTAATTATATTTACCTTAGTGAACCACAGCTTTTTTTTTCTACCTGCTCCCTTGTTATTGCACATTTAAGTTGGTTCCATGTTTGAGGAGTTATATATGTTTCCCTGAACATCTTTGAATAGATATTTTTCTTTGTTCTTTGTTTAAAATAACACAGAGTATATTTCCAAAAATCTAATTATTAAGTCAAAGTATATGATTACTTTTTACTCTTTAATTACAGTTTGATTTTTCAAAAATGACTCTACAAGTTTTCAGTTCTGTGGAAATGAAGTGTACAAGTTTTTTGACAGGTTCAGACACAATGAATTTAATATCTTTTAATATTTTCATCTGTTTGACTGGCAACAAATAGTATCTAAAAATTTTTAATTTGTATATATTATTTTATGAGGTTCAACATATTTCAAATGATTATTAACATTTTCTCTTTTCTGGAAATCTGTTCATATTTTTTATGTCCTTATCCATTATAGAATGGGAATTCCCACTGTGACTTTTTAATACTTGATTATATATTTTAGATGCCATTTTTTGCTTGTCATATTAATGGTAAGCATTTTCCTAATGTCTTATTTTTCTTTTAATGCTGTTTTGTTGTATAGAGACTTTTGTCTTCCTATAGTAAAGGGTTTATATAATATCCCTAATAGTTAGTTATTTGTTGAATCAAAAATTATCTCTCTTCCATAATCAAGATAAAATCCTTATTGTATCTTTATTTTTATATCATAGATGTTTAAGTTTCTCATATAGCTGGGGTTCATGGTAGTGAACAGTATAAGAAGTATGTATAAGAGATTTGCTTATTTTTGAATTTTATTATAGTAAATTGCTTCCCAGTTTTTAGTTCTTTCAATTTATTGGAAGTCTTGAGTTAAGTAAAAATTATTAAACATGGATTAAACACAGATCTGATTATGTAAAATAGACTTGGATTTAAAAGGATACTTTAGCAGGTGTAAAAAGATTTGATACAAGTGAATTTTGCAGCAATCATCTATATTGTGAAGATCTCCTTTTAAGTGCTTGGTGAATAGGCAATACAAAAAAGAAAATGTCTATCTATTGAATATATTTTTTTCTCTCATTACTTTTCCGTTATAGTGAATTTGTATCCTGGTTGTTGGAGATTGGTGAGATTCATAAACCTGAGGAAGGAGTTCATTTGGGACAAGCATTGTTAGAGAATGGCATTATCCACCATGGTAAATATATTTTAAAATGGTGTCTTATTAAAGTTCTTCATTCAGGTGCAATTTCAAGGTTATGTCTCTTTCCTTATGTGTAGTTTATCTCAATTCTTATGTATTTGTGTTTTTAGTGTAGGTAAACATTTATGATAATCTGATGTGTTGTGCTCTTAAAATATTCAAATAATTTAAGATACAATGAAAATCAGGTAATTATACATAATGAAATATAAACTATCAAGGTACCATTCTTTGTACTTATGGAATTGTTAAGTATAAACACCAGAATAATTTGATTTTCAAGTTTTTTTTTCCTCCATCTATGAAAAGAAATATCTAAAAAAATGTGAACACATTCTAAACCAGTTTGATTTGATCCTTTTTTTCTTTTTTCTTGTATTTCTTTTCATCTTTTTTCCATGTTCTTTTACTTATGGAACCCTAAGAGGTTTTCTGTAGTGAGATGGAATCAGGCACTAAGTAAAAATATTGACCAGAATACAGTTAAAGTGATTTTTCCATTCAATAGATTTTGAATCTTTTCCAGTGGGTCATTAATACAATAACACAAGAGTAATTGCAAGTGGCCCTGGCTGTGACCATGTTTTATTCCTGTCTCTATTTATCATCCTATTAGTGTGGAGGCTGACGCATGAACTTTGTCATTTATTTCATCCTGTTAGGTATAAAACCATCAGCTGCGAAGCCTTTCTTTCCAGATCATCACAAAATTTGTGTACTCCTACATGCAAAATGGAATGATTGACTTCCAAAATGAATCATATTTTGGATGGTATAGTCAGGTTTTCCTTAGATCATGGAAATATTATCATTCTTATAAACTGAAGGGTTTTCTGCAAATCTGTTTTGAATTGGCTTTTCTGAAACTCATGGTTAATTGAGATCTATTCAGAATTTTATGATTTAGAAATCATTGCAAGAAAATGACTAGATTCTAAAAACTGCTTTTCTTAAAGTCCAGAAGGAGAGAATTAGGAGCAATGGGTAGAGACTGTACGAAGGCATATTTAGGCTTTGTGTAAGGAAGAACTGCCCCTAATTAATATTATACCAAAGTGGAACATGGGAGACCAAGAGGGTAGCAGATTCCACCTCACTAAAAATCTTCAGGCAACACCTGGTTGACTTCTTGTCAGTTATACTAGAGCAGAATTTCTTATTCAGATATAATATGTTCTACTTGATCTCTGAGATACATTTATTAGAATTTCTAAATTTTTGATTCTATAATTATTATTTTATTTTCATGATAAAGATAGCAATAATAGTTAACAGTGAGCAAACCATAGGTTAGTCAGAATAGGGAATGCTTGTTGAAAGTGAGTTTCTGGTCCTGTCTCTCTGAATGATTATTTTTTAGGTTTTTTTTCCCTCAAATATGATCATCTTGTTACTCAGTTAGATGCTACAGTCCTTTTAGTCACATCCTGTTGACCTCTGATTCCAGTCTTCACATTTAAATCTTACTGTAATTAAGGCTTTGACTTCTTTCTCATAGGTTCCTTGACACTCTTGAAAGACAACTTTTCCTTCCCAATGAAGATTGGGGTCATTTAACATGAAAGAAGTTTCTTTGCATTCTTCTCCTCAGCTCCAAAATTTTGTATCTCTACTTTCTTCCTCTATTTCTCTTCTAAACATTAAATCAGTGAACAGGCAGAAAGGACACTGTGCTCAAGCACAGGAAATGCAAAAATGAAAGTGTCAGGTTTTTTTTTCTTTCAGTGAACTTCTATTTTTTTAAATAACTTTTATTGATATTTTTTGTTTTTACATTGCCTAAATTTCCCCATTTCTCCTTCTAATCCCAGAGAACCATGCCATTTGAAAATAATTTATTAAAAATAAAACAAGAAAAAGAGGAAGAAGGGAAAAAATCCTCCAAACAAATCAATGCATTGGAAATAAATCTGACAAGATATACAATATTCCGTACCTATGAACCCCCACTTATGGGAGCTCCCATTTATGGGAGAAGTAAAAAAAGTTTATTAAAATCAAAAGCAAGAGTAAGTATTTGTCCGAGTCAGTTTTTGGAAGGGTAGTAATATTTTACCTGGGGAATATCTTGGAAGCTTTTTTTTAGTAAACTTGACTTCATGCCTGATGGAAGGTTTTGAAATCTTAGGGTTCCTGGCCCAGGTGTCCCAATTCCAATAGTACTCTGAGAATGTAAATTAGTCTATACCATTTAGTTTGCAGGTAGGAAAATTATTGCTGTTACCTTCTTTTCAAATACATGGTTCATGAATTAATTGTGATTAATAATATTTAAATTGCCCATATAAATAAGTTATTTAGTAGATGAACAAATTTAAATTGTAATTAAAATTTTCCCAGTTAATTAGAAATCTAAATGCTATTTCTAATAAATATATATTTCTTTACAAAGAGAGACATTGCATATGTATGATTGCATGCATGTGTTTACATGTGTATGTTTATTAGGTCTAATCTGCCAACACATTCTGCTGGCAAAGTAAAAAAAAGGCTTTAATTTTATAATATTCTCATTCTGCTAGAGAATACCAGAAATCAGATCTGGTAGGAATTCATTGCTTTTATATCTATCTATTCGCTTTTGTAAGTGACTTCTGTCCCCATCACTTGCCTTAAACTGCTCTCTTGTGACTTTCTAGTCTACAAACCAATATTTTTATTTTTTTCCATTTCAGCTTCTCTGAAGCTTTTGAACACCCAACCCTTTATTAAAAGTTTTTTTTCCTCTCTTTTACATCCATGTTATTCTCATAGTGATGTTCTCTTACTTTGTTTCCTCCATTGACTTCTCATCTTCCCCTTCCTTTAACACTGGCACTGTCCAAGGTTCTGTCTTCAGTCTTTTTTTTTTTCTTTCTGCATATATTCTCCCTCTGGGATTTTCATGGCTTTAGTGATCACTTCTATAAAAAGACTTCCCAAATTTGTATCCCCAACCCCAACCTCATTCCAAGCCATAGTCTCATATTTCCAGAAGTGCATTAGTTATTTTGGTTATTCTTAGATTGAACATTTCTAAAGCAAAATTTATTATCTTATTCCCCAAATGAACTCTACTTACTGACTTCCTTATGTTTTTTCTAATAGAATCAGCATCCTGGTAGTCATTCAGTCTTGAAAAATTGGACTCATCTTTTATATCTCTCACCTCTTATCTGCTATATATAGATATGAAGCCACATTAATGCTAATTCTTATGTCTGTCCTTTTCCATTCTTGTGCTACCATAATAATTTAGGTCCTCATTATCTTTCACTGGGACTATTTAAATAATAATCAAATAATAATAAATAACCCCAGTCACTGCTTTCTTTAATCTACTCTATTTATCATTCTCAGATAAATTTTTCTAAGCACTGCTCTGACCATATTATTCCCAGGCTCGTAGAATTTAGGGAGAAAAAAGGAGATAAAAAGATCCTTTAGTCATCCTGTTCTCTCTACCTACTCTTTCATCGATGCCTGTTGAAATTCTAGTCATCATTCAGGGCCCTTCTCGATGTTACTGACTTCATATAACCTGATATCCCTGGCCTGATTCAATTAAATCAAACAAATATGTATTAAGGGATCACTTTGTACAAGACATTCTTGAGTTCTTCTTCCTCTGCAGTCCTATAATATTTTATTTTTGTGGTGCTTAATACATCCTACCTTAAACTTTATTTGTAGATCTATCTTGTCCCCTCCTACCTCCCTCTCACACTAGATTGAAAGTTATTTGAGGGAAGGAACCATATCCTACTCATCTTTGTATCCTCCAGACTGACTTATGCTAGCTATTATTTTGGTTGATATTGAATGAAGTGAATCACATTGAAATACATATACACAGAAAACACAGTACATTTTCCCAAACTTAGATGCATTGAAACTTTTAAGTCATGACTGCAGCTATAGGAGACAATTAGTGTTGTAATGTTTAGGATTGTTAAGGTGTTTTTTTTTCCTCTCCATAGTTTGATTTTAGTAGGGTGTACCATTCTTATCTAGAAATCACCATTCAGAAGGTCAGCTTGAGTTATGTTGCAGAAACTCAGGTTATATATATATGTTGAAAAAACAAATAGTGACTTTTTTGCCAATAGAAATATTTCTATCAAAAAATTATCTAAATTTTTCCACAAAATAGGCTAATCCCAACACATAGTTAAAAGAAATACATTATATGGTTTCACAATAAAAGAATAATTACATTAGAGTATAGAAGTATGAGCCAGACATGCTACTTTCATTAGTATGTGGTCCAGCTGTGTTTCAGTGAAAATAGAATTCTTAAAATAAAGTTGAATGCGCCGTCTGTTTTAGAGAGAGTGAGCAAGAAAAGTTGGCCATTACCGTTATTATTCACACTGCAGATATTGCTGAGAACTTTACCAGAGGCAAGTCTTAATACAGTGGACATTGTTTCATCGAGCTCATATGCTCTCTCTGTGGTATTTATAAAGAGCTGATTTCTTTCTTCTTGCTTTGTTCAACATGTTCTGAGCACAAATGCTTCAGTTCATTACATGGGAATTCAGAAACCTAATGATAGAGTTGTATTGTTGCAGCAGTGGCAGTACTGAGAGCATGAAAACATTTTTTTCACATCAGAATGACATGAGAATCTGCCAATTAATTAACTAGGTACTTTGCTATCATATATGCCAGCAAAATAGAAAGAAGCTGGGTAGAGGTGACAATGGTTCTATATTCAGATCTTTGTCCCAGATTACGGTCATAGGAAATACTGCTTGAGTCAAGGGGAAAAATGTTAAAGATCTCAGAAGAGACTCAAAGTAACTACTACATGGTTGTACAAAGGGCCAGTTATGGTAGCATTTTAAATATCTTATGAGAAAAGGAAGAATTGTTGGAAAAAATGTGATGATTGACTTTGAAACATGGCATGGGGACTCAAAACTTTTCATTGGAATTTTTCTTTTAAATTTTCTTTCCTGTACTTCTGCCTTCTGGATTCCTTTAGCTTAGCCCATGGAGGAATTACCAGAAGTCTGGGGGAATCTACCTGCTTATAACATTCCTCTCTTATATGTATGCATTTGAGCAATGAAAATGCCTGTATAGAATTTGGGGAAATAGATAAACCTTCAGATATTTATTTATATTAAACCCATCTTTGGAGCTTGATTCACCTCTGCCAAGTGTACCATGTGGAACTCATGTTCCTTAATGATTCAGATAATTTCCTGTCATTCTGACATTTCCAAATAACCAAAAGCCCTAATCTTCCATTTAGGCACTAGCTAGAGCTCATTGAACTAAGTGATTAATTGTGTAAATGTTAACTCCTCCCCTATAAAGAGCATATTCAAATATGTTATTTGAGTTTTAATTTAAAGTGTTTATGTTTCTTTTAAGAGCAGTAATCACCATATGAGTCTAGTTACTATGGGATTATGCAGCCTAAAGAAGGGAAAGTCAAGTGGCAGTCTAGTGATTGTCTGCATTTATGCACATGAAGAAGATAAACTGAAGTTAGAGATCAACTGCCTTTAGTTTCTATTGAAAGTAGGCCAAGAAAATAGATTTATACTGAAATATGTGATTTAGCTTAGAGATAAAAAATAATTATTCATAGTCAGAACTGTTAAGTTTTAGAATAAGTGACCCAAGAATATTTTGTAGTATTATATAGAATGCGTAAAATAGATTAGGTTATCAGGAATGGTTTAAGTGAGTTTTTGACTAAAAGGCTGAGTTGAGTAAGCCCATCCAAGTAGGTAGATGAACATCTAAATTTTCCTTCAATACTAAGAGAGTCAACCGCAATGTCCTTTCTAAGTTTTATAGGAATATAAAGTATAGGACATTTTCCCTAAGATGATCTTATTTTATGTATTAGAATAATTTTGTGAACTATCTGCTACTAATCTGTAATGGTCTTGCAAAATGAAACCTCAAATTTTAGAAATGTTTTGTAATTTTATGAAAACGATCAACCAATTAATTTTCCTATTCCTCTTGTTATTTAGTCCACAA
Organism: Potorous gilbertii; assembly: GCA_028658325.1. Taxonomy (NCBI): domain Eukaryota; kingdom Metazoa; phylum Chordata; class Mammalia; order Diprotodontia; family Potoroidae; genus Potorous; species Potorous gilbertii. The sequence goes on along the minus strand of CM053773.1, from coordinate 17,677,369 downwards.
AAATGAAATTTGCTTCCTCAAATTAGAAGTTGTAAGCCTTGTGAAACATATATACTTCATGATTACATTCATATTGGGTTATATTCTTTATGGCTTGTATTAGCAATTCAGAATATTAATATATTATTTCTTATTCTATTAGTTACTGATAAACATCAATTCAAACCAGAACAGATGTTATATAGATTTCGCTATGATGATGGGACATTTTATCCAAGAAATGAAATGCAGGATGTGATTTCCAAGGTAATACGCTCTCTCACCCACTTTGTGTTAATCATGAATTTACCTGTTATGAATCTCTACGAAGGCATAATGTTTTTTGAAAGATTGAAAAAATCACCAAGAAATTCTTCTAGCATGGTCAATTTCTAAATGGAGTGTAAGAATGAACTTTTTTCTTCTAGTTTTTTTGAATGTAGATTTAGAAGGCCCAATAATTTTGAAAGGATGGGCACATTGAATCATGGAAGTTTCTAGATGCTGGTGTGTGTATGTGTGTGTGTGTGTGTGTGTGTGTGTGTGTGTGTGTGTATGTGTTTATGTATACCTGTTTGTATAGGTCTACATATCTATATACAATTTAGATATAGATATTATATACAAATCAACAATAGTTTAAAGACATTGGAACAATAGTACTATCAGTGGTTCCCTTCACAATTTCTCTCTATTCAGAATATAGAAGCATATGTGTAGAATGTGAATAGTAAATATCAATGTTTTATTGCCTATGCTTATATGAAACTGGATACATATAGTGTTCTTAGTTTTTTTTTTCTATTTCAACAAACCATTTCAATTTTAAGAAAAGATTTGAAATCTTTTGCCACATTACAGGTATTTGTTCACAGTATGATTTTTATTTTACTAATTTTATTTTAAATTTATGTGATATGCTTCAGTTCAGATAACTCCTACATCATTAATGTACATGTCAGTACAATTAATTCATTTATTTGTTTGTCCTTGGAGTAATCTTACTTGATCCGAAATATCTTTATTTTGCACAGGGTGTAAGATTGTACTGCCGCCTTCATAGTCTGTTTACTCCAGTGATAAGGTAAGGCCAATTACTAAATTCTCAGAAATATTTATTTTGTGTGTTCCGTAAATATTATTAATCTAGAAACTTTCATTTTTCAAGGGTGAAAAGTTAGAATCGAAAGAGATTAGATTAAATATCTTTTCTAATGTAGTTAACTTTTAACTGTCCTAGGGCTGAAGACCTAATTTCTATAGCCTCATGATTCAGTGCTGTTTTTCAAGCTATGTCAAGTCAACAAGTATTTATTAAGTACCTACTATGTGTCACCTACTGTTATAAGTTCTGGGAATGCAAAAAAAAAAAGATGAAAAATATTCTGTGCTGTCAATAAGTTCACAATCTAATGGGGTAGATAACATACAAACAATTATATACAAACAAGATAGATACAGGATAAATTAGAGATAATCTCAGAGAGATAGCACTTAAGATAAAGAGAACTGTGTCTCTAGATTCTATTTCTCTTCACCCCTCTGCAATTAGCTCATTAGAGCTTTGCAGAGAAGCATGAAAAAGAGAAATCCAAATAGACACATTTTTGGTGGTGATAACTCTGGGCCAAGACTAGCTAGTTTAGGTCAACCTATTCATTCAAATTTGGGGTTGTAATTCAGTGCAGCATTTGTGGATTGTTGAAATGCATTAAACAAATCCTTGATGATAAAAACAAATGACTGCTTCCCTAGACCGTTACATTCATCTTGTGCTAGACTTAGGAAGTATCACTGGAGGGCAGGGAAAATACTGCTAAATTTCAGAGCACTGGCTATATCCTGACTGAGCTTTTTGTTCTTCTGTCCTAAGGAACAACTGAGTCCCAAGGATGATTTCCGTGTGCCCCTAAAGAAAACTGTCACAACCTAAATAAGATTTAAAAAAAAAATGTTCCTACCACTATCATATAGCACTTTGTGCATAGTAGGCATCTAATAGATGCTTCTTGACTTGCCCATTGGATGAAAAATGGAAATCATTACCTGAAATGATGTTAAAGGATTGTCTGTTTTATTTCTCTAATTAGCACATGTAACCAATAATTTTTTCCACATTTATTTCTTTATAGTAATTTCTTATTTGGGTAAAGGATCATCATTTTAAAATTTTAGGATTGGCAGACTGCACAGGAATAAATCTGGGTTTGAATTTTGGGTCTTATACTTAAGGAATTATTTTATCTTGAGCAAGACACTTAGCCTATTGGACCTCTGTTTCCTCAATTGGAAAATGAAGGGATAGGATTAGATGGCTTCCAAAACTTTCTAGACCTTCTAGCTCTATGTTTTGGTTAAAATTAGAATCACTTCCCAGATAATGGTTCTAATTTTATCTGCTTTTAGTTTACTCTCTTCTGAATATTCACATCATTTTGGAAGAATTAAAGTGACTACTGATTCTGCTGCATAAATATGGTAGGGAAATAGGCAAATATGATATGAAAAGGAATATTCATTCCTTTTATTCCTATTATTAAGCATATATTCTGTGCCAGGCACGATGCTAAATGCTTGAGATAAAACACAACAATGAAACAGTCGCTGCCTCCCGTGAATTTAAGTTCATTACAATGATTGTTCCAGATCACTCACAGTTAAATAAATACAGGTTACATATGAAATGAATGTACAGTGATGGTTGTTCAGTCATTTTTTCAGTCATCTCCAACTCCTCACGGCCTCATATGGGGTTTTCTTGGCAAAGATACTGCAGTGGTTTGTCATTTCCTTCTCATGCTTATTTTCCAAATGAGGAAACCAAGGCAAACAGGGTTAAGTGACTTTCTCAGGGTCACACAACTAGTAAGGGTCTGAGGCTAGATTTGAACTCAGGAAGATGAGTTTTCTTGACTCCAGGGCCAACACTCCATCCAGTGTGCCACCTCACTACCAATAAAGTGAATAGAGATCTCCTAAAGTGAGGAGGATCAGAAAAGGTCCTTTCACTTGAAGGAAATGGAACTTGGACTAGCCTGGAAAGAAATTAAGTGTTTCCAAGGTGGAACTGAGGAAGGAGAATACCAGACCCAAGGGATAACTTCTGCAAAGACACATGCTGGACTTGAGATGTTGAGTTCAACAAATAGACCAGTTTGCTTAGAGTACAGGGCAAGTAATATATCATCAACTTAGGTGTATAAACTAGAATCAGACTGTGGAGGTCCCTAATTGCCAAAGAATGAGATTTGGTTTACTGAAAGAGGGAATTTTGGGAACCACTGGAACTTTTGGAGAGACAAGGTGAGATTGTGCTTTAGAATTATCATTTTGGTGACTGTGAGGAAGATGAGTGAGAAGGAAAATACTTGTGGCAGAGATCAGTTAGGAAGTTATTTCAGTAATCTAAGTGAGAGGCCATTACAAAAAGGATTGAATTTTGAAGGGATAGAATTGATGAGACTTAGAAAGCAACTGGATGTGGGAGGTGAATGAAACTGGAGAATTGAGGTTTTGAAGTTGAGTTACTGAAATTGAGTGGTAGTCCCCTGGAGAGAAATGATAAAATTGGCAGGAGGAGTGGTTTGGGCTAAAGATAAATGATAAAGTGGAGGCAGGGAATATAGATAGCTATTTTCTTTTAGTTTGGCTTTGAAAAGGAAGAGTGATAAGGATGAAAGCTTGAGGTTTGTTTTTTTTTAAAGGGTGGGAGAGATTTGGTCCTGTTTGAAGGCAGTGGGGGAGAAGCCATTACATAAGAAGTCAAACATTTATGGAGAAAGAGATGTTGGAAAGTTCAGATTACTGGAGGAGATAAGAATAGATGGGACAAGAGCACAAGGGAATGACATTGACAGGGAGCAAGCAGAGTAACTTCATCTTTTGAGATTAGAGAAAAGTAGGTAACAAGGGTGTTTAAGGGATATTGAAATTATTTGAAGTATGGCATTGGGGAGAAGGAGCTCAGAATGAATGGCTTCAGTTTGTTTCAGTGATGTATGTCACAGTCCTTTGCTGAGAGGGGAGGTGGTCATGTAGGTGGCTTGAAAAGAGAAGAAACAGTTTAGACCAGACCCAATGGGAACCGCAGTAGAGTGATGATCAGGGAAAAGTAAAAGAACTTTAAAAAGTAAAAGTAAAGACCCAGTTGAGATTAGATAACACAGATTTTTTTGAAATAAACCTAGTCAGCTCTGTAATATGAAGTCATTTAATGATATTCAGTGGTATGGGTACAGGGGCAGAGAAAGTAAATGATTGCCTACATAGTTGAAATTTGGAAAGGAATAATTATTGTGGAAACGATGAAAGACAAGGGAGATCTGGAAGAATGGAGTATGATGACCAGAGAGAAGTTTCAGAGTTATGAACTGTGGAATTTGAATATTTGTGGGACTTGAGATAAAGATCATAGTAACAGTAATTTATATGACATATCAAGGTTTTTTAATCACTCCAATTATCCTGCCAACAAACCTGGGAGGTAGTTCTGTTATTGCGCTTTTTTAAAGATGAGGAAACTGAGGCAAACAGATTAAATGCCTTGCCCAGGGTTAAAAATTTTCTAAATATCCAAAAATGGGACTTGAATTCAGTTCTTCCTAACTACAGGTACAGTACTTGATTCATGCCATTGAACTGAAAAAATGACCACTCCTGTATGTGGAATGAAGGTACATATCATAGGACTTGAGAAAGTTTGATGAACCAGGAAGTAAGGATGCTTGAGGAGACAACCACAGATAAGACGAAGACCCCAGATATAAGGGAAACAGTTGAATATCATAAATACCTATGTTGCAAATGAATCTTAAATGGCATAGTATGTTTATGCCTAATTGACTCTATAGTGTTTTTCAACCCCAACGGATGATAAAGTTCTTTTTAAAATAAAAGAAAAAATGGTCTCAGTTCTTAAGAGATAAAGCCCAAATATTTAAAGTTTTATTTCCCCCTCCTTCATTTTCCAAACTAACTTCATGTGTAGAATGAAATACTACCTCCAGTGAAGTTTTCAGAATGTTTATGAAAGCCCCCAGAAAGAACTGCAGAAGTGCGTTCATAAGGTATTCTTTGAATGTTCTAAATGAGGATTAAAGTCTTTCACAATGCTATCAGAAGTTACGATAAGGAAATATCAATCTCTTGGATCTGTTTACTCAAGAAGATATTTTCCTGTGTAGAGGAAGGATATGGACATCTCTTTGGGAAGGGGGTTTGTATAGGCAGGGGTGATTTCAGAGTTCAGATGAGGATAAGCAGATTTATTATCTTTTCTTAACTTCTGAATCCTGAACTCCCTTGCAGACTAATTTTTTTTTTTTTTTTAGTATTTAATACATGACTTTGCACAAAAACCTCTCAGTCTTTTCACTGGTTATTTTTGCAAGTGAATTGCATTTCATTCTTTTTCTATAGAGCCAAAATGTATTTATTTTCTACTGACATACGAAGAGAAGTGAAGAATGGAATAGTTATCAATACTGTTTTGTGGTGGAAAGAGAATTAGAGTAGTAGTGAAAGGACCTGAGTTTGAATCACGACACTAATAACTGTGATCTTGGGCAAGTCACTTCAAAACTCTTGGGACAGTTTTTCTGATTTATAAAATGATGGGATAAGTTATATGATTTCTAAGGTGTTGAATCCAAATCCCACGACCTTATAATTTTAACTATGAAAGCAGCTATGTCTTTATTATTTTTTCTGCCTGAACTATCTACACGATTACATAAAGCTTCCATTTTACCTGACACTGATATAACTTATACATGAGGAAATGGAGCAGAGTATAATGTGTGCTCACATCATATTTGCAATTAAAATAAATCTCTTATCAGAAATTTATATTTAATGTAGAACTTTCTAAGAAAATAGTATTTAATTTGGCTAGAAACTGCTATTATTAATTTAAGTCAAAGATAAATTTATGAGAACCATAAAGTAGATGGAATAAGTGATATTCATATTTTTAGTATGTGTTAAGTCTGTTTTATGAGAATACCACAGATACCCAAATTATCTAATAATAGGCTTTTCCTTTCAGATATATATTTTGACTCGGTGCTAACTAATCTGAATTGAGTAGTAAGATTATCAACAACATAAATTATTGATGTAGCCCATAATAATAGTAACTGACATTTATAGAGCAAAGGAGTTAAGTGGTTTACTTGGGATCACATAGCCAGTAAAAATCTGAGGTAGGATTTGGGTCTGGGACTTCTTGTCTCCCACCTAGAGCTCATATGACATACCTTCCTCATCCTTCTTATGCCAAAAGTCCAGTGTTTTTCCCATTACATAATGCTGCCTCTGGTGAATACATGTTAACCTGGTCCATTATACACACATGCAGTCACACATGTGTGTATTTCTGGATACCATAAACGTACAGTATATGGATATACATATGCACACAGCAAAGTGCATGCATGCACACATGTATACACACATAGATATGTATATAGACATATGTCTAAATTTATATATACCCATATAGTGTGTGTATGTGTGTGTGTGACTGTCTATATGTGCCTATATGTATGTTAGAGATTTCAGTCATTTATTCCATTGAGATTTTAGTGGTAGAAAATACTGTAGATGACATGAAAAAATCATCATGCATGGCAAACAGAAGATATAGAATACTAAATGTAGCTAGTAAGGCTAAATTGCCTTAAGTTTAACATTAGCAATTATGGAAAATGCCATTTTTCTTATCCTTTTTTTAAATCAAGCCCTGTAAAATTATAAACTTGATTATTCTGTCCCCAAGGCTCAATTATACTTGTGGTCACTCTGTCTGCATGTCTCCCTCTGTGTGGGAAAGGCATAGCTGGGTAGCTCACTGGTATGGTAATTCCTTAATTTTTCTGTTTTCCCTGGATTGTGGCCTTGCTGTGACTGTATTAAATGTTGCCAAAATGGAAAGAACAATTTTAATCTACAGAGAGGGGCACAAGAAGACACTTATTTTCCCCACATCTATAATTCTTTCCTAATATGTTCCTGGATTTGAAGAGAATAAATCGTCTTTTGTTAAAGAATGCAGTGTTTCTTTTCAGCATATGATGGGAAAATAGAGTGATAATGTTCATGGAAGAACATATATAAACAGAACAAAATAGAAAATAAGACATTCTGTACTCAAGTACAACAATCATGTAAAGAAATGGGCACTGTATAATGAGCACTCTTGCAATTCACTTTTAAATCTTTTTTGGGGATTGGGAGATGGAAGGATTAATTGAGATGATATAAATATTATGAACATCCTTTTGCATATATTTCATCTGTGGAACAAATTCTCAAAGAAGTTTCCAAGCTTTTCTGAAGTAAGTTGAAAACTATATGAAAATGTTAACCAATGTTTGTTAATTTCCTTTGTTTTAAAAAGTAGGGTATTTTTTTGTTTGTTTTCCTACAGGGATAAAGATTATCACCTAAGGACCTACAAATCTGTAGTCATGGCCAACAAATTGATTGACTGGCTAATTGCACAGGTAATTAGTTTTGTTGTTTGGTGATTTGAGTAGTTATTGTTACTCAAAGTATTTTTATACTTCGTATTAGAATTATGTTTATAGTTGTCTTATCCCCTACTTCAATGTAATCTTCTAGAGAGTACAGAGTTGACCTTTTTTTTAAACTTTTGTAGCTAATGAAGCAACCATATAATAGGCAATGAGTATTGAATAAATGAATCAATGAATATTTGAATAAAATGATGTCAACATGATTACTACATTATTATGTAGTTGTTGTTCAGTTATTTTCAATTGGGTCCAACCCTTCATGATCCCATTTGAGGTTTTCTTGGCAAGATACTGCAGTGGTTTGCCATTTCCTTCTCCAGCTCACTTTTCAGATGGAGAAACTAAGGCAAACTGGATTAAGTGACATGCTCAGGGTCACATAACTAGTAAGGGTCTAAGGCCAGATTTGAACTCAGAAAGATGACTATACCATCTAATGGCTCACATTTATGTACATGGGCATATTTACTATGAAAAGCTACTAAAGAAGAAGTTCTTATTACAAATAAGAAGATTGAAAACTATTTAAAATATATTTATTTCCAAGGAATACTATAAAAGAGTAAGATTGTATTCTGACCTTCCTAAGTGACATGTTATTCACTGATTTATTTTAAAAAGTTTGTGGACTGTTTAATTAATTAATTTAATTGATCTGTTTAATTTTTCTACATCTCTATTTTCTGTTACACAGAGATAATAACTCTGCCCTGATATAATGAGCGTTAGTCTGAAATCTTTGTAGGTTTATATAAACTGTGACTGGAAGTTGATAGGACAGTATTATGTTATTTTTGTGTTTCTGTGTTTCTCCTGAGACTCATGATTTACTTCCATGTTAAGAATATTTTTGGTGTTATCACTGTTAAAAAAAAATTTTTGTATTTATTCATAAAAAATGAGAAGCACATAACTTTTTTCTTTTTTAGAATTAATCAAATAATTCAATAAGTATTTATTGAATGCCTGTCATCATCAAGGCATTATAATAGATATTGAGAATAAAAAAGCATAAAATTTATATGAAAGGAATTTATATGAAAGAAGATTCAATATATACACATGTAGACAGGTATATTACTAGGTAGATTTTGATGAGTAGAAGGGGGAGATCCTGGTGAAATATTCTAGAATAAATTGGCTGAGAATGATAGGAGGATACTTTGTAATTAAAATACAAAGCAAGAAGATAACACTTTTTAACAAAATATGAAATGTGATTTAAAGAGGAAAAAATGAAAGCTGCTTTCCAAAGATTTCTAAAGTATTTTCAAAAACTATTTACAAAGCAATGGTAGCAAAAGAGTTTTCATTAGGGTGGAATGTAGATGATAAATTAACACAATTCAGTTAGCTTTATAGTTTCATGTGGTTATTATAATTTTCTTTCATTCTGACATTATGTAACATTCATCAGAGAAATGCATAACCAGAGTAAAAAAAAAAATGGGCCAGTCTCAAAGCAAGGGTAGAAGAATAACTGTTAAATAACCTTATGTGCCATTTTCATACAATCCCTGGTTTCAGGAGAATGAGGTAGAAATCCCTGGCCCCCTGGATAAACTCCCTGTGTTGGATTTATGAGAGAGATGCATAAGGGTTGCACACAATTAGCAGGTATAGATGAGTTGTCATTTGCATCTTCAGTGGGGAAACTCACATCAATGAAATCATAGATCTATTAGATAATTATAAGATGGTATTTTATATTCTTCTGAATTTGTAAAAGACTAATGCTTATCATCTGAAGCTGTAGTTGTATGAGAGGATTATAGCCTCAGTGGTAGAATCATGGAATTATGACTAGAAGGGAGGCTATATCTCATTTTAGGGAGGAGAAAGATGACCCTCCATTATCGCTATCTTAAAGTGTTTGAAGAGTTGTCATGGAAGCCAGATTAGGCAAGTTCTCGCTTGACTGCAAAAGTCAGAGCAATGGGGAATTTGCAGAAGAAAAAGATTTAAACTTTCTGTAAGGTAAAACTTCCCAACAATTAGAATTGTGAATGGACTACCTTGGCATTTGATTGGTTCTTTCATGACAGAAGTTTTTAAGCAAAGGCTAGATAAGAGGCTATTTGGTTTATTGGGCAAAAGGATATTTGTTTTGACTAGGTAGCCTTTAAGGTCCCTTCCAGCTTTCAACAGAAAGATAGAAGATAGCATATTGAGTTTGAAAAATAGTTGGTTCAGATTGAACATATTAGTAAGTGAAGAGGAGTGATGTGGAAAATGACTGAAAAGGAAGCTTGTTGTCAGATTGTTGAAGTCTTTGCGTGCCAGATGAGTCTGCATTACAAGCCGCTAAAGATTTTGGGTCAAGAAGCATGGTCTGCTCTACTTTAGAAAATTATTTGATAGTTGTAGAAAAAGGAAAAGACAAAAGATAGGGAGACCAATAACGAGACTACTAAAACTCTAGATATATGGTAATGAGGATCTGAACTTGAGTCTTGACATTGTAAATGGGGGGATGACCAAGAAGGGAGAGATTTAATGAAGGTAGAATCAACAGGTTTTGAGAACTGATTGGAAATGATGGTTGAGAAAAATCATCAGGCAGCTAAGTGGTGTAGTGACTAGAGTATAAGACTTTGACTCAGAAAGACCTAAGTTTAAATACTGCCCAAGATACTTTTCTAGGTGTGTGACTCCTAGGCATGTTGCCGTAGTCTTCTTATCTGTAAAACAATATCTACCTCATAGATTTGTCATGAGGATCAATTGAGATAATTTACATAAAGTTTTTTACAAACTTTAAAGTACTATAGAAATGAACAAAATTTTTGTGGAAGTTTAAGGTCTAGGCGATTGGAAAGATAGTCATGCCTTCAATAGAAATTGAAATGTTTAAAAAGAAACTGTAGGTTTAGGGTAGAGGTAGGTTTGAGCTACTACCAGGACATTCTGGTGACCTGCCTGGTGCATTGTAGACATATAATAAATGTTGATTGAACATTGAGAATGAAGGCAGTTGGAACTGTATGATTGGAGTAATTAGCACCTCAAAGGCAGATTTTAGAATCTTTCATATAGAAGTAATAATTAAGATGTAGTCTGGTATAGTAGAAAGAACACTGGTCTTGAATTAGGGGAGAACAGCATTCAATGTGTGAGCCTCTGCTGCCCAGTCTGTAAAATGAAGTTAATAAAACTTGTCATATTAGACAAACTATAAGCTCCTTGAGGGAAGGTATTATTTCTTTTTTGCTTTGGTACTGGCATGGGGGCATGGTGACATGTCTTTTTTAGTAGGAAGAGTAACTTACAAATGGTAGAAGAGGACCAAAAAGACAGAAGAAGAACACAGTTGAAGCATGGTGGCAAGGATTGGAGAGAGTCAGCTCTATTTTATTAAATGGTATAGGCTTGACAGTGACAAGAGTTACGAATTACACAATTCCACAAAATACTATTATGTATAAGATTTTATATAAGGATTAAGCATATATGTATGTATAGATATGTGTGTATATATATGCATACACACACATATATATGCATATACACACACTATCTGAATTCGAAAAAAATAAATTAATGGGAAATAGATGACTAAGGAAAGGTTTTAGGGAAGTGGAACTCAAAATGTGTCTTCAGTAGGTAAATGAAAAAAAGTCTTTTAAGGCAGACACAGAAAGCATGACCTGTTTATAGGATTATTGTAGGAAGAAGTAGTAGGGAATAAGTTTGGGTAGGTGGATTGGGGCAAGATTGCAGAGGGTTTGGAAAGCCCATTTCTATTTGTTGCTTTTGAAAGTTGAAAGAAATAGAATATTTTTGAGCAGGGGAATGACCTGCTGAAAGCAGAATTTGAGAAAGATTGCCTTCTCATTGATATTCATAGGACACGGAGGATGAAAGACTGAATTCAGAAAGTACAGCTTAGAGTATATTCTAGTAATTTTCCTATGAAAATTATTGATTGAGTACTAAACTTATGAAACTGACAGAAAAAAAAAACTTGAAAAAAGTTTTAGTCTACTCATACGTTAAGGCTGACTTATTCAAGTGTGCCTCAAAGACAGGAATTTGCACGTTTTAAAAGAATTCTCTGGAGGAAGGTTTCATAGCCTTCTTAAGTCCTGGAATAGCTTTGTTGTCCCATTTGTACAGTGTTGAATAGGTAGACAGGGACTTAGCTTTTTAATGTTCGCAGGTTCATAACATCATAGGATTATAGAATTAGGACTGTATGTGACTTTCTGGAAGGCAGGACTCCCATCTGTGAAATACTCTGAACAGAATGTTACACAGAACATGAGAGCTTATGTAACTTTATTACTAGAAGGCAGTAGCCACATCTATGTAATTTTCTTTGTACAGATTTTATACATTGAAAATGGGAGCTTCATAAATATTTCTTGATCATGATAATGACAACCTTCTTTAGTATTTTGTTCTCAGTTTTTTGTTTTTGTTTTTGTTTTATTTTTACTACTGTCAGAATTCTCAGATGTTAAATTTAGAATATTTGTATAATATGATTATATTATTTTTGTAATTAATATATAGGTTCTTTTATTTCTCAAGAAATGTTATATCTATTTTGCTAATGCTGAAAGAAAAGATTTTAATGACTGATAATTTTCTAGGAGGAAAATACTCTGTGGGATGGTGGTCAAACTGTATACTGCAATCTGTAAATGATTTTTTTTGGAACATGTTAATGGAAATTATACACATGGGAAAGGGTGCAGCAAACCTCTCCATTCTCATTAATTTAATTCTGCCTTGCCTTTGTGGATAATAGGGGGATTGCCGCACCAGAGAAGAGGCAATGATCTTTGGTGTAGGTCTTTGTGACAATGGATTCATGCACCATGGTAAGCATTTATCTTCTAAAAGTTTACATGTGTATTCTATTGTTTTATTGTCTGGTGAGAACCAGTTTGAGTTCTTTACTAACAATGAAAACATCAGCATGTTCTAGTTTTCTCTTCAGATGAAGAAGAAATTCAGAGGAGGGCCAGAATAAAGGTGTAGCCCTTGTACAATACTCCATAAATGCACTACTATGAATGAATGGTAATGTTGACACATGACACAATACCTATAATAAGGACATGTTAATGATAACATCTATATGACTCTTCATACTTCACAAAGTGCTTGTAGGGTGGTAGGTAATGCAAATTTTGTTTTCATTTTGAAAATGAGCAAAGACTTTTACAGATTAGATGCCTTGTCAGTGGTAATAAATAGCTGGTAAGTAGCGGACCCATGAAATGAACCTTCTGATTCTTCAAGTTCAGCACTCAGTATCCAAGCTAATGACTTTCCCTGTTTCCTATGATTGCTACTATCACCTCAGTCTTCCATCCATAGCAGGTTAGCATGTTGGGTTTTGAACCTACAAATAATTCTGTCCCAGTGAAAAAGACAAGCAGGTTTTTTTTTAATTAATCAAAATTAATGGTTTTCCTAAATGGTGATTAATTTATCAATCATTAAAATTTCCATTTAAAAATTTTATGGAGATCTAGGCCAGGGGTGGAGAGGACTCTCAGAAGTCAAGTAACTGGCTGGGAAAATTCCCAGAAAAGGGAAAAAAAATAAGACCATAGAAGGTTATTTTCTTGGGGACCAGATGATTCCAACCTTCCTCTCTGACGAAGAAGAAAACT
>CM053773.1:17640146-17663725 GCA_028658325.1 Potorous gilbertii | reverse complement strand
AGATGGGGTAAGGGAAGGGAGGGATGATAGAAGAGAGGGCAGATTGGTGATATGGTTAATTAGAATGTCCAGTGTACTGGGAGGGGGAAGGGGACAAATGGGGAGAAAATTTTGGAACCCAAAATCTTGTGAAAATGAATTTGAAAAATTAAATAAATTTATTTAAATAAAAAAACATTTTATGAGAATACCTAAGATAGAAATTCTATCGAAACTTTTAGAAACTACTTAGAACTACTTAGAAACTACTTAGAAAAGTATAACTAGATGTTATACTTTTTCTTGCTTCATTTCTTCTATGAGTTCTAATTGATCTAAAAAGCTATGTTTTTTGTTTGAGACTTTGCTTACATATGTATTGGAGTAGTCTCCTCTTCTGGTATCCCTCATTTCATAATAGCTCTTTATTTGCTTATCCATTCTGTGAGCCTTAGTTCACAGATCAGGAGTTTGTGTTTGGGCTACGCTCTGTACACTTCTGCCAGAACTGTGATGATCTTGTATTGTCCTGACCTCTAGAATATGGTGTCCTGACCTCTAGTATATGGTGTCCTGCCCGTACATTCTCCAGGTATCGCATTTTTTTTCTTCAACAATCACAAGAGTCGCTTGGGCCAGAGAACTGCAAACTTTCTACCAACTCTTTTATGGTCTGATCAAGGGTACAGTTTGATCGCTGTCCTTCTGGGTTTTCTAGGCTCAAGACTCTGGTCTGGATCTAAGTAACACAAATATATACTTGCCCTTGAGTGTGGCTCCAGTAAACAGTTGCTAGGGCTGAAACCCTATGAGCTAACTAAAAGGTTCTGTAGTTTTAAAGTGGTGATACTGCCTGCTTATCTTAGTTCTCTTCTCCTAGTTTAGAAAGCATCTATACAGTCCCTGCATCTAGAGGCTGTATCTGTGTTCTCAATTCATGTCCTGATGTCAGAGCTACAGCACTGTGGCCTTTCGCTTCAAGGGCCTTTTCCATGATCTTGGCCCACCAATGACCCTCGTGGTTTACCCTCAGATTCCCAGTTATTCTCCAGTTTCATGCTCCTCTAAGATCTTTATGGAAATAGTAATTAGGGGAGCTGCTTCCTACTACTCTGCCATCTGGACTGGTTATCTAGTTATACTTCTCAATAAATATTACTGTGCGCTTTTAAGGGCCCTTTTTCTTTGAAGTTATGGATTAGAGAATTACTTTCTTTTCTTGTCTACTCTGTTTAAACTTTTGTTCACGGAGATAATTCCTTTGGCATTTGATTCATCTAGCCTTAATGGTTAAGGCAGCTGAGATTCTTAAGAAGATATTTTGTTTTTATATTTTAAAATCATCTGCCACTTTTACCCAAGCATTTCCAGAAGGTTGCTAATATTAACTGAAGAGGAAGAGATATTAAAAAAAACAAAGTAAACCCAAAATTATGGAGTATTCTGTTTGCATATTGACCCTAATCAGCAGGTTAAAAATTATGCCATCCTTGCCCTTTAGTAGACTTAAGATAAAGAAAAGAAATTATAATTTCATAGACATGACATTTTAATGCAGGAATAAAACTTAGTGACTTTTATTTCATCCTTTAGGGAATAACTTGTTATTTCATTAATACCCTGATTTTTACATTTTTAATTTTAGTAGGTTAGAGAGACTTTTATAGAAGATGTAACAATACAGACTCATGGCCTGATTTTACTAATCACTCAATTTAAAAGCAACACAGTAGACAGAGGTCTGGCCCCGGAATCTGGAAGATCCGAGTTTAAATTTAACCTTAGACTAGTTTTGTGAACCTGTATAAGTTACTTAATTACTCTCTGCCTCAGTTTCCTCATCTATGAAATTGAGATTATCATGCCTTCTACTTCTCAGGGTTCCTGTAAGTATGAAATGATATATTTTTAAGAGAATTTGTAAAACTTAAAACCCTACATAAATGTTAGCTATTATTACAGTTAACAAGAATTTATTAAGCATTTTCTATAGGCCAAACACTGCATTCAATACTTTTTATAAAAACAGATGCTTGGTGGTGGAAAAAATTGGGAAACAATAGTATCTATGTACAATGCTTGTGGTATAAATAGGCCATTTAAAAAAAATAAAGCAGACATGCGTATTGTATTATGTATGCCTGTGTGCATGCACATCTGTTTTAGATTTAAAGCATTTCCTTTTGCTTAACTTTTATCATTTTTGGGTGACTTTCTGTTACTAAAAATAGAAATGATGAGATATTTAGGTCTAAATCTTTTTCTTTTTAAGTCTCTATCAAGATCCTATGGAAAATAAATTATGTAGTCTAACCAAACTTAGCTTCGTTTTTTCAATAGATAAGCATCTACAGATCTGATAAGCAATTAAAGCTTATAATCATGACTTTTGAATACTCTGTATGGCCCAGACTTTATGGTGTACTCCATCTTGTATCAACCAGTAAACTTAGGGGCCTAGTTGAATACATTGAAGTTGAAATAGAAGAATAAAATAGATTTTTTTTCAAATGTTATCTGCGGCTTTTGCTTTTGAAAAGCAAAGTTCTGGAAGTTCATGGAAAACTAAAATTACATTTAACTCAGAGGACATAATTCCCGTTAGAAGTTTGGAACCAAATATTTAATTTAGTGGGAACTGTACACACATCTGAGGACAGCATGCAATATATTTGCATTTTTTTCATAGTTACTTAGGACTTTAAAAACATCCTAAGAATGTTTACTAAACTTTCAAAACACATAATTATGTGTTAAGAGCATGGTAATGTCCTCAAGAGGTTTCTCATGTCAGAATTTCATGACTTTCTTGGATGCAATATTATGATCTGTTTAGCTACAGATGTCATCTAGAGAGCAACAGGTTTTGCTAATGACAAAGATGTTAAAATTAGAAAGTGTTTCTAATCTTTGAAATTCATATTCCCTTAGCTAATAGCTTAAGTAAAATATTTGAGTTGTGTTTTCTGGGGAAAAGAAATATTCTTATTAATATTAAGTAGAGTCTTAATATTTCTATGGAGCATATAATTTAGGTCACTCATGTTTTCAGTTTGTGTCAGATGATGTATATTATCTATTTATTTTTAATTTATTAAAAAATATAAATCTACCTTTTTGTTTAGTCCTTGAAAAAAGTGAATTCAAAGATGAACCCCTACTTTTTCGGTTTTTTGCGGATGAAGAAATGGAAGGATCAAACATGAAACATAGACTTATGAAGCATGACCTAAAAGTTGTGGAAAATGTTATTGCTAAGTCTTTATTGGTAAGCTGATGAATATGATCCATGGATTTTCCTCTCCAGTAGATATTACGAGAAAGTAATAACAAAGTGTTTGAACTAATATACTTTACACCATCTTATTTGAGTTTTACCTTTCGCTTCATCTGATTTAATAACACCAGTTTTTATCCTATTTCAGATTAAATCAAATGAGGGAAGCTATGGTTTTGGATTAGAAGATAAAAATAAAGTACCAATCATTAAATTGGTGGAAAAAGGATCAAATGCAGAGGTAAGGCATTCTGGTATTTTTTAAAAAAAGAGATATTTTGCTGGATTTTTGTTGAATATATAAAACATGGAGTGTAAGGAACTTTCCCATACTTTCCTCCAAACTATCTTTAATTAATTTTGTATGTATTATGCATAGACTTTTAAAGGTAGATATTGCTTTCTCTGTTAGAATTTAAGATCCTTGAGGACAGGCACTGTTTCCCTTTTGTCTTTGTTTCTCAGTTGATTAGTACAGTGCCTGGATTATGGTAAGTTGTCAATAAGTTCTTGTTAATTCATTGGTTGTGGTTTCTTCCTAGATACAATATTTTGTTCACTTTCACTTTGCAGTCTTATTCCCAGAATCATCAGCCATAAATCAATGGAAATCCCAGGTCTTTTAAGTGTTTTCATTAAGAACAGAGGGACTTTGTTGCAGAAAAATTTTCTCTCGCTCTGCCCTCTAGGACATCTGTCAATTCAGTCCTCTCCTGATTTGCTCCAAAGATAAAGAATTTTAAAGATGGTGTTGGAAGTTCAGTTTAGATCATAACCTGACCTGAAATAATAGGAGAACTAGTCACCGATTTATTGTTTCTAGTGCATTCCAGTAACTAAGGTCGACCTGGAATGAGACAAAATCATTAAGTAGGGAGTTTTGAAATAAGTCAGGTGAGTATCTAGCTGGCATAGTGGAGATAATGTTCACCTCGAGGCAGAATTCAAATTGTGCATCAGACGCTTTCTAGATTTCTGTCCCCTGACAAGTCATATTAAACTCTTTCAGCTTAAGTTTCATTTCTGTGAAATGGCGGTAATACTATGTAATTCACAGGATTGCGGTGATGACGGAGTGAGATAATGTATGGAAAGGCAGAGGTTTGCTGGTGAATGAACTTGTTTCTTCTGAAAAAAAATTCAAGAGACACACTTTGAAGTTTAATCTGCTTTGTTCCATTTTCTTAACTATGATCAATTAACAAGACAATAAATCAGGATAAACCAGGCCTTAACTTCTCATATCTCAGTCTATTTCTGTGTAAATGCACACATGGAAATTATAGCACTTGGTTCTTGTGAGTTGCTTCAAGCTGGCTCCGGAACACCTCTGAGCAAGCCCTAAGCCGTCATTTAAGTGTTTACCCTTATTACTATTTTAGAAAGCTCTGGATTAGACCTGAAGGAAAAGTAGATGTTTGAGACAGAAATTCCCTTTAGCTGCTTTAAACAGAGGGTTTTTAAAAAATCCCCCATACATTCCATATCTACTTCCAGAGTGTTGTTGATTTCCAAGTTCAATGTGTATTTTTCTGATTTTAATGAGCAGAATGTGAACAGAAGAAAGTCTGCTTTATTTATAAATGCACATTTTTCCATTGAGATGGAGAAAATCTACATCTACATTGAAGATGACAGCAATAGAGGTCAAATAATAAAAATCTATTATGTGATGAGTATCCCTTCATTTCATTTTCTGTCAAGTTATGTATTCAATATATAGTATATGACATTTTACTTCCAGAAATATTGCTTCTGAGTGTTGTCATGTCACCTTACATATATGTGATCTAGTTACACAGTACTTGTGGTTGTGTAATTTCTGTCTTCTTCTTGTATATTCAACACAACTTCCTATTCTGACTGTAGGCAACAAGATGATAATGTGCTTTCTTTCCTACATGAAGATAATGCTGGTGATCCCAATCAATAAGATTTTTGCTTGGGGTTGTAATTTCTATTAGTGGTGATGTATTTACACTAGGCCATCCATGGTCTTTTCTTATAAACTTTGTGAATAAGACATATTAAACTTATATCATCTAGTTTATATTCAGAAAGCTCTTGTGGAATACTAACTTCATTTTCAACAGCAATCAGAATTTAAGGTGGAAAATCACCAAATAAATCCACTACCATTTACACTTTCCGTAGAGAAAGAAAACTATGTGGTGGGATTTGGTATTGAATCTAATTCCATTTTAGATACCATGCTAAATTATAGACTTTCAGAGCGCACTGAGACCTCAGAGGCCATCTGGCCCAATCCATACATGACCAACAATTCTGCAAATAAGACTGCTGACAGAAGGGGTCATCATGATCGAAAATCTCTAGTGAAAAGGATCTTATTACTTCCTGAAGCAACTCAAACATTCTGCTTTTAGATAAATCTTATTGTTAGGAAATTGTACCAGTTTATTTCAAAATTCCAAAGTGCTGTTATATCTAAAAATCTAGCAATTGTAATAGCACAACAATTTCAACTATTTACTAATAGAAATGAGAATTCTGTTCTAGACAGCTCAGAGCACTCACAGGACAACGGACTCCAATTAGACTCATAATATCCACTTTCCTATACTTTGTATTCCAGATTTTTCCTTGTCCCTTCATAAGACATAGATATTCAACCCAAAATTACACATAGAGGTTTATATCAAACTGCATATCTTTTTATCAAAATCTTGTTATAAATGGTGCAGTCAGGGGGAAAAACACCACTGTTTGCGTTTGCTTCCCACTGCTCCTGGGGAAAATACTCTTTTGTAAAGGAAATCTTTCTAAAACAAGTCCTTCTGGATATAGCTTTAATAAAATGTTCTCTAGCAGAGCTTGTTCAATTAGATGGTACCCCTAGCCAACCCCTTCTAACTTTGCCTCTGGTGAATCAATTAGTGTGAGCAGGGTTGGATTTTATATGAAACTTGAATTTATTTATTTTACATATTATTATATTCAATGGAAACTATTTTAGATTAATAGACTTTTTTTTGAGTCATGAAATCTGTTAAATAAGAGTTTCTCAGTCTATCTACATATTCTAGGTAGCTCATATACTCAGATTTCTCAGTTGCTGTTTGTAGAAACGATTTCATTATACTAATACAGTCCTTTGATAACCTGAAAGAGTTAACATAGCTTTCGTGGTTGTTTAATTTTGGATCAGGATAGAGAATGCAGACAGTGAAAGATATTGCTCTGCATTTTACGTACTTTAGGACCCTAAAGGATGTGATAACATATTAGTAGAGATTAAAAACTTCCTTCCTCTCCTGTTCCTGACCACAGTTGCCTTTAAGCTGATGCCTTTGTTCTATTTGGCAACTTTGTTGCCAAAGGAGAGAACTCAAATAATTTCTCTAAAAGGAGGAAAAAGAAGCAGTTGTAAATTAATGATAATTTATCATTGATTATTCGGTTCCTAAAATACAGCTTTGCCCTTAGTCTCTAGAAATATCAGATGTGGTGTCTGGAAGGTAAGGTTTGCACAAATGAAACAAATGATGAATGGGCAGACTTTTAAAATTGAATTAAGTGCCACAGAAGTAATAAACTTACTTGGATTATTTCTCCTTCTCTTCCCCCAAATTATTAAGTGTATTATAGTTTATTAGGAGTTCATAAAAAGAAGAGATAATTTCATACTGGAATATCCAGGGAAGGTTTCATGAAAAAAGGTGGATTTTAAATTTTTTAAAAAATTATTGATGTTTTGGTTTTACATTACACATTTCATAGATTCTCACTTCCTAAGAAGTCTTTTAGAAAAAAACAACAGTTAAGTAAAACTCACATACATTGACCTCTTCTGAAAGTGAACTTAACATCTCTCACCTGTAGAACCTGTAGCAGTAAGCATCCCAGCATACACGAACGGCCTGCTGCACAGGTTCTTCGATCTGCTTTTTAAGGAAAGCAACCTCAAGGGATAAACAGCCTTATTTTAATGAAGCATGTATGTCATTCACTTCATTCAGGGAAAAACCAGAAAGAGAAGCAACATCTGGGTTGTCAAAGCTGGAGTGGGGAGGGGAGCTCCTTAACAGCTACCCGGCATCTCATCTGGTCAAAGGAACACTTCTGACGAGGAAGCCCCAAACCAAAACCTTATCTCAGAGTATATATGCAGAGGAGGGCATCACAATCCTTATCAACCAGTGTCTCATTAGAGATTAACAAAAGGTGTGGGCCTTCCTGCAAAACCAGTCTCCCCTAATCAAGCTTCCTTTAATGGGCAGGCTCATTAATGGGTGAGGAAGATCTTTAATTCTCATTAACATTACACATCCCCTTGTTGTGGTTGTCTTCAGTGATGTCTGATTCTTTGTTAACCCCATTTGGGGTTTTCTTGGAGTGGTTTGTCATTTTCTTCTCCAGTCCATTTTACAGATGAGGAAACTGAGGCAAACAGGGTTAAGTGACTTGCCCAAGGTCACAGAGCTAGTCAGTGTCTAAGGTTGGATTTGGACTCAGGAAGATGAATTTTCCTGATTTTAGACCCAGCACTCTATTCTCTTGCGCCTTCTAGCACCCCCACCTTGCTTAAAAAAATAACAGAAATTTTAAATTGATTTTAGAAAATAGATTTAGATTTATGTAGAGGAGGAGACAGACTGTTATGTTTGAGAGTAGGAAAGGGAAAGCGGTTAAACAAAGGTATGACAAGTATAAGAACCCGTTCCACCAAATGGATTCTTTGAATCCATGTATATTTATATCCAATACAATAGACCCTCAGGTCTATAAGGTTTATTCTTCTTGGCTTTTATGGAATGGATTTTAGATGAAAAAGTCATGAGGCTAATCACATTTTTTAAGTTAGAAAGCTAGAAAACATTCCTAACACTTAAAGATTGAGATGTTTGCTTAATTTTATACATACATGTTATCTCTAGTTAACCTCTAGTCTCTTTGATGTTGAGGCAAACTTCAGTTTATTGGAAATGTTTGGGTAACTAATGAGTGTACAGGCAATAGCATGAAGGAAAATTGTGGGAAAAGGCAAACCTTTCTAGGGACTTCCCTGAACCTGAGTCTTCTGTTCCAAGATGCCTAAAGTTGACAGATGACTCAATATCTCTGTTTTCACTAAAGCTCAGTTACACCAGTGTTTCTCTGAAATATGCTGGAATTTCAGGTTTACTCCAGCCTCTCAATTTCTAGATCCTCAGAGTCTCTAACTGGTTTTGAAATAGATCCTTTTATATAAATTTCTTAGAATGTAACTTGTTTCCTTACACAGTGACTTTGATTATTACAAGGAGATGTATAGGTCCTGTTCAACTATACACAAGTCTAATTGATTAGTTCAGTGTTCTAACCTAACAAAGTTAGTTAATTTCAAGAGGGTGAAATAGTCAATGCAGCCACATCCTTACACAAGAAATCGCCTATATGCATATAGGGTGAGTGGGGGTTGATGACAAGAGGCAGAAATGTATGTATGTTTAGGAGTAGGGATTTTCCAAATGTGGAACTTCTTCCTCCCCATCCATGCCTTTATATAAGCAGTTCTGCATATCTGACATGCAGTCCTTCCTTACTGGAGTCTCTTAGAATCCTTAATTTTTTCAAAATTGATATATGATGTTGCTTCCTTTAGAATGTTAATCCTTACCTTTCTGATTACTAGGTGTCTCTTCTTCCTTAGATTATATTGCATTTTTTAAAAAATGGGTATCTCCTAGTAGAATGTAAGTGATGTGATAGCAGGCATTATTTTGTCTTATGCCTTAAAACATAGTAGGAGCCTAACCTGAATTTGAGTAGATTTGGAGTATGAAGAACTTTAAATTATGAACTGGTCTAACTGGTAAATTCCACTTTGACTAATGAGGATGCAATAAACTTATTTTCCACTTGGTATATGTGGGATTTTTAACACAAGACTTTATGTTCTTCATATGCCAGCTGGTTGAAAAGGAAGAATGACAGTGTGTAAGCCTTTCAGGCCTGTTTTCTTCATTCTATCTTTTTCTTTAATTGGATATCATGAATGATATGAGAATAGACCGAATCAGAAGGTAGGAGGAGATAGAGAAGGCTAAACCCAGTGTTGGTAATACCTTTTCACTAGGTACAAATTCTGCTTCTACACCCTCAGAGTCTATCTGGTTCTGAAATTGCTTCTTCCTTTTATATAAATTTCTTAGAGTGTGATGAGTTTCTTTATTTGCAAAATAAGAGGGCATTCCCTCTGAAGTCTCTTCCGGCTCTAGCTCTGTGACATAACCAAGAATGTAAGCCCCTTGAGGGCAGGGACTTCTATATATTTGTATTCCCCATGCCTACTAAAGTGATAATATAGTTACTACTTAATACTTTTAAAAACAGAATTGAATAATCATACAACTGAGAAATGTCAGAACAGTGCCCCAAAGCCAGCTTTTCTGCCTCTGATTCCAGGATGTTTTTTTTTTTTTGCATGTGTGCAAATATATCAGAACTCCAAAATGTGTTTCCTGTATTGTATTTCAGTTTTAATGTGCTTGTCAATAAACAAAAATAAATTTATTTCAAGTATAATTCAATCACCCTTCCCCCCTCCCTTTTTGTTTCTCTCTTAGATGGCTGGAATGGAAGTTGGGAAGAAGATTTTTGCTATTAATGGTGATCTAGTTTTTATGAGACCTTTTAATGAAGTGGATTGCTTCTTAAAATCATGCTTAAACAGCAAAAAGCCTCTCAGAGTTCTTGTGAGCACAAAACCAAGGGAGTAAGTTGTTCTACTTCCTATTTTCAAAAATGGATAGAGAAGAGCGAAATAGCAAAACTATACAAGTTAATACAATTGCTAATTCCTGAAGTTAAATAGCCCTTTGCTTGGATTAAAATACCTACTCAACAGAGCCCTTTAGAAGAAATAAGAGGAATGATATTTTGGTTGTATCTACAATTAAGCAGGTTATTGATATCATATTTGACTCTGAATGCTTCAAGTTTATGTAATAGAAATGATAGAAATGAATATTATGAATATATTAGGGACTAGCATCTTACTGTATTTCTGGCCTATGGTGAAAACATTTCCCCTCATTATTTCATCCTTAGAATAATAATATAATGACATGATGCTATATAGCTATTATTTCATTTGAACTTCACAGTAACTCTGTGAGATTTGAGTCTTTGCTATCAGGATAGTAATGGATACTGACTGGATCACTGATTTCTCTGGTATAGGGAATTCTCTGCTGAGGAAAATCCCTCTACAAATATAGGCCAGCCACTTCTCTGTAATTTCTGGACAGAGAAAGTTGGCAAGAGCTCTGAGAGATTAAGAAAGTAGTATTTAAGTCCAAGATTTAAAACTATATTTTCCTGGCCAGCTCTCTAATTACTATGTTCTGTTTCCTCATTCTTTTTATTTATTGAAATGCGATGGGCAATTCATTATAACTGGTACAGATCTTTTGAAATCTTTTTTAATTAGCTTCTTTTGTTTTTGTTTATTTATCACTCTTATGGCACTTAGCATTTGTGTTATAGTATTGAGTTTTTGTTTTTGTGTTGGTTTTTTTTTTTTATGCTTTTATCTCTTTCCTGATAATCTTTGAGTTCAAGGGTAGAAGTTCTGTTTTATTCATCACTACCTCAAGCTTTTTCATAAATCTTAGGAGCTTAGTAAATCATTTTTGATGACTGAATTAATGCATAATTTAAATAATATGCTAGAATAGCAAACAAAGAAATAAAAAATAAACAGATATTCCTTAGAAATAAATCAGTGCAGGCACTAATTTTTAAAATATTTTTCCTCTGAAATATCTGACAATAAATATCTCCAGTCTTATTCAATAGAAGAGAATAAAAATGATGTAACCTTTTAAACATTTGTTATTTTCTTGAGAAATCGTTTGGTGTAGGGGAGCAGAGTTAGGATGATCTGGGTTCAAATCCCTTCTCTGACAGGTGCTGACAATGTGACAGCCTCATTCATGTCTCTAAGAATATAAATTGTAGAGCAACTGCTGAATTGCATTGGCAGGCATATCCTTGCCATGACATCACAGGTTTTGAAGAAAAAATAATAATCAAAGCACATTATTTTGCTTTAATATAATTCATGGCATAATTTTTGCTTACTTTTTAGTTTTTCTGACTCCTCCTTTGAGATTAATTTTCAGTTGTCACATTTTGCTGCTGTTAACTTGCTTTCCCTTTTGGTTTATTGCTTCTAAAATGATTAAGTTTGTCACAAAATTTTTATTTACTAAGAATAAATGTAAGTAGAATGGAAACCTAAAGGCTTTATACACAAAGTAGACATATTTAATTCATGAGTTCTGTCTGACAACTATCTGGAATATGCAGAAGCCTTTTTTGCTTAATAGAAGTTTCAGGATTGTGTTCTAAGAATTTACAGCTATTAGAAGTCTAGTTTCTAGATAAGTGAAGTTGAAATATACTTTATCAGGGTTCATTTGTTTCAATATATGTTAGATTCTCCCTTGTTCCCATGTTGTTTTCTGAAAATGTTAGATCCCTATCAATTGGCACTAGTTTTTTTGAAACAATGGGTAAACTTAAAAAGTGATCCTAAAGAGTGAATGTACCTCTTTAAGTGCCTAACCTACTTTTAGAGGGTAAATATGTTTAGTTAAGTGGAGGAGAAAAAGAATTGGGATGGTTTTCTATTCCTGTCCTTACTACCTAAACTATAACTTGCTCATTTCCTCTGGGTAACAATTGCATTTTTATAGGGTGTGAGTTCCTTCTTGAAGTCTCCCTTTTTCTTTTGCATAAATGTTGTGAGTTTTACCTCTCCTGATCATGTTCAGCCACCTCAGCTTTCCTGAACTTTGACTCTTCTGCCCATTTACCATCTGGAGATTTGTGAGGGAGTTGAGAAGAATTAAAAAATAAGAGAGATGGAAAATACTCCATTCTCTTTCTCCTCCATATTTATATACAGTACTTACTATGGTCTGGGCACTGTGCTACGTACTTTATTATTATATCATTTGATCCATGCAATAAATAACCTTGGGAGGTAGGGGCTATAATTGTGCTCATTTTACGGATGAGAATAACTGGCCTGAGTCAGTAGTTAAGTGACTTGCTCAGGGTCACACAGCTAGTAAATGTTTGAGGCCATAATTGCTTCCTGACTTCAGCATACCTTTCTATCCCCTTTTTCTGCCCCCCCTTTCTATCTACTCTGTTACCCAAATGTCATAGAATAAAAGGGAAGCCAAATAGGAAAATATTGGAGAACTACTCCAAAGTGGTTTATATATCCCCAGAAATGGAAGAGAAAAATTGTAGCAACTAAAGAAAGAATTAGATTGCTGCTTCTTTTTATTCTTTCTTCATTGATCCATGATTGTGATCTGTTTCACCTTCTGGGGTTTTCTGTTATATGAATATTACATTGGAAAAAACTTCTCCCTTATTTGCAGATTTTTCATTTTAAGAATTACTTTTCTTTGGATCTCATGACTTTTTTATTCCACCCCAACTCTAATGTATTATTCTGTCCACTTCTGCTACTTCAGCAGCACATTTCATGCCTTGTGTCTGATTAGCACATTTTTTTCCCATTGGAAAAGCTCACTCTTTTCTCTTTACTTTTTAAAGATTGTTGTAATCCATAACCCTTGCTATATCTTTTGCCCTGGCTTCCCATTTCTTTTTTTTCCTATTCCCTCATATATTTATCTTTATTTTTTTATTTATTGAAGTCTTTTCTATTTCATAATAGGTAATAAAAATAGTGAATATCATCATGGCCTCCTTTAACTTTTTAACTGTTTGCCCTTGATAATAAGAAATCTTCACAAAGATTTCTTTTTTATTTTTATTGTGTATTACCTCAGCAATCACATGCACATGTATTAGTTTCTGCAGGAAATACTATATCTTCATTCCTACAGTAAATTAAATTTGTCCATTTTACCACGATATGGTGCTTCTTTTAGGAAGATATGTTTGCCAAAGCTAGTCATCCTTAAACACAGTGAGAGCCTACATTTCTTTTCCCAGAATACACTTGTGCTTTTTACTGGCTGTGCTAAGGAGAATAGAATGACCTGACTAGAGGTCAGAGAAGGATCCACATTCCATCATAATATTAAAGTTACAGACAGACTATATCTCAGAAAGACCCAAGAGGCCACTTTTGGCACCTGAAAAGACAAGAGCACAAATAATTCAGCAAAGCTCTAAAGCTCTAAATTATTGCAGCAAAAAGAGGATTTATCCACCATTGAAAGGAGAATGTGCTTCTGTCTATACCTCTTCATGATCACTCTAACAGACATTTGTTCTCTTTCCTTTCTCACAGCCAGTTTTCTTTCATTCTGAATTGTATCATTGACAGGCACTGGCAAAATAATGAAACACTGAAGAGTGATGCTATTCAAAGAAAGTAGACTTAGCCCTGAATACCAAATGCGTAGAGATGTTAGAAAACAGATGTTTCTGATATCAGTACTATCAATATGAAAATTTATCTTTGTGTCAATTAATTTACAGTAAAACTATTAATGATAGTTTAGAGCAATGGAAGGTGCATGACTTTGGACTCAGAGGTCCTGGGTTCAAATATCACTTCTGCATTTAATAACTCCATAATCTTGAGTAAGTCACTTTCCTTTCTGGTGACTTAGTCTCTTCCTTTGTGACATGTAGGGGTCATATTGGAATGCCCATAAGTTCCTCTCTGACTCTAGATCTACGATCTTAAGATCAAGAAAATAAATTATTTCCATTGTACTTATACTTGTACAACTTATATTTCAGATGAATATTCTGGCCTTTCCCCACAGAACTAAACCCAGTTAATGACCCATTCTGAAATATTCAGTATGATGAGTTGACCAAACCAATAACTTGGAAGGGTAGCCATAATACTATGAGATACTTCTCTGTAATTAACTCTTCATATTACCTTACTTCTGACTACTTACAGTGTCCCTGAAGTGTTAGTGAAATTTGTTTTCATAATCTTATAGACCTTATGATTTTATCATATTCATCATTTTCCAGTTTGCAATCTACCTATTATCATCACTTTGAAAATTATCTACTCATGTTTGCTACATATGCTTCATTCATTCAATTATCCATTTCATTCGTCCTTATTTTTTCTCTGTTTTTATACTTACTTATAATTTTTAGAAAATATCTTGGAATTTTAAGCATTTTGATTAACCTCACTTTGCTGTAAGATATTCCATTTATTTTGATTATGTCTAATTCCTCCTTTTTTTTATTCCTATCATACATAAGCTTTCTCTTATTCTTTATTTCTACTCTTTTATTTATTTCTACTTTTTATGAAGTTTGTTTTAGGATACTTCTTGTTCAGCTTTGCTTCTTTCTATGATACTAAAAAGTTAATTACAAGAACAAAACTGACAAAATATATTTCTTTTTATTATTTTATTTTTAATTAAATTTATTTATTTTCAGTTTTCAACATTCACTTCCATAAAATTTCAAATTTCAATTTTTCTCTTCATCTTTTCCCTTCCCCAGCCCCAGGACGGCATGTGTTTGGGTTGCCCTTTCTTCCAATCTGCCCTTCCTTTTATCATTCACCCCTCTCTTGTCTCATTCCCTTCTATTTTGCTGTAGAGGAAGATAGATTTCTATACTCCATTGTCTATAAATCTTTAGTCTCTTTTGTTGCATTCCATGCAAAACCCAGTGCACCGTGGGTCATCTCTGGTCATCTCAATGAGTATCAGGTCACTGGATTCAGATGACTCTGGAAGAGCATGAGGCTAGTGACCTTGCACAGCCCTCCCTCCCTCAAAACAAAGTCAAATGAAAGTCATGTCATCATTTCTCTGATAGCATGGTCTTCTTCAGCAATGAAGGACAAACACAACAACCTTATTTCCCAGTTGCATGTAAAAATAATTTTTAACATTCATTTTTCTGGGGAAATATTTTCTTTCATGGTCATCAAGGAGGGAGGAGAGAGCACTTACTGATCACTCTGCCATCCTGGCTCCTGGAAGTTCAAGTAGGTGACTTACCAAAGTTTAATCTTTGGGCTGAAGGTCTCAGGAGCTGCTGCGCTGATATCTGACGCTTTGTGGTTCTCACTGGCTCAGTTTGTCTTGTCTCCTGCCCTCAGTGCCACTCCACCAGTGCTGCCCATCACTCTCAGGTCTCTCAGGACCCTTCTGCCCCACTGCGCTGGCCAGCTGTGCAGGCCAGCTTCGCTGTGCACTGGGAGCTCACCCCTGCGGAACAGGTCCTTCCTGGGGGCCTTACAGTCCAACCTGAGCTCCAAATCCATCACCATCTGTCTCCCACTGGGTTCCACACCTCCAAAATTTGGTCAGATTCTCCTTTAAGAGGTATCTGAAGGAGATACCTTGTCCGAGAACCTAAGTGAGTCGTTGCTCTCACTCCGCCATCTTGGCTCCACCTCCAACATTCATTTTTAAAGTGTTGAGTTCCACATTCTCTCCCTTCTCCCCTCTCCACCCACCCTCATTGAGAAGGCAAGCAATTTGATATAGGTTATGTATGTGTAGTCATGCAAAACACTTCCATAACAGTCATGTTGTGAAAGACTAACTACATTTCCCTCTGTCCTGTCCCTTTCTCTATTTTTTAAATTTTCTCCTTTGACAAGTCCCTCAACAAAATTGTTTGCTTTGAATTATCCCTTCCCCCAATCAACTGTCACTTCTATTATCCACCCCTCTCTTATCCTCTTCCTGTAGATTTCCTGTAGGATAAGATAGATTTCCTTACTTGACTGAGTGTGTATACTCTTCCTGCCTGAAGCCATATGTGATAAAAATAAGACTCATTTATTCCCTCTCACCTTCCCCCTCTTCCAATTCATTGTAAAATCTCTCACCTCTTTTATGTGAGATGATTTACTACATTCTACCTCTCCCTTTCTCTTCCTCTCAACACTTAATTATTTTTTAGATATCATCCCTTCGTAATCAACTCACCTGTGCTCTCTCTCTTTGTGTATATATGTGTGTGTATGGATATATATACATCTATATCTATATGTACATACATACACACACACTTACCTATATTCACATATATACATACATAAATACATATACGTACATATACATACAAAACTCACACACATACGCATATATATATGTGTGTATGTGTATGTGTGTGTATGTATATATATATGTATATTGCCTCCAACTACCCTAATACTCAGAAAGATCTAGTGAATTACAAATATTATCTTTCCATGTTCCACTTTAATAAGTCCTTTATAGTTTCTCTTTCCTGTTTACTTTTCCATGCTTCTCTTGATTCTTTATTTGAAAGTCAAATTTTATATTCAGCTCTGATCTTTTCAACAAGAATGTTTGAAATTCCTCTCTTTCATTGAAATTCCATTTTTTCCCCCTGAGGATTATGCTCAGTTTTGCTGCTTAAGTGATTTTTGGCTTTATTCCTAACTCCTTTGACCTCTGGAATATCATATTCCAAGACCTCTGATCCCTTAGTGTAGAAACTGCTAAATCTCATGTTATCCTGATTGTGTTTCCACAATACTCAAATTGTTTCTTTCTGGCTGCTTGTAATATTTTCTCCTTGACCTGGGAACTCTGGAATTTGTCTGCAATATTCCTGGAGTTTTCCATTGGGGTTCTCTTTCAGGAGGTTATCCAGGAGGTTATCAGTGGATTTTTTCCATTTCTATTTTATCCTGTGGTTCTAAAATACCAGGGAAGTTTACCTTGATAATTTCTTGGAAGATGATGTCTAGGCTCATTTTTTGATCCTGACGTTCAGGTAGTCCAATAATTTTGTTTTCTTTCTTGGACGTATTTTTCCAGTGAGATATTTCATGTTGTCTTCTATTTTTTCATTGTTTTGTTTTTGTTTTATAATTTCTTGATTTCTCATAAAGTCATTGGCTTCTGTTTGCTACATTATAATTTTTGAGGAATTATTTTCTTCAGTGAGCTTTTGGATCTCCTTTTCCATTTGTCTCATTCTGCTTTTTTAAGGCAGTCTTCTCCTCATTGGTTTTGTGGGCCTCTTTTGCCATTTGGGTTAGTTAATTTTGAAGGTGTTATTTTCTTCAGCATTTTTTTTTTTGCGTCTCCTTTAGCAAGCTGTTGACTCATTTTTCATGATTTCCTTGCATCACTCTCATTTCTCTTCCCATTTTTTGCTGTACTTCTCTTACTTGTTTTTCAAAATCCTTTCTGAGCTCTTCCATGGCCTGAGACCCATTCATAGTTTTCTTGGAGGCTTTGGATATAGGAGCATTGACTTTGTTGTCTTTTTCTGGTTGTATGTTTTGATCTTTCTCATCACCAAGGATGTAAGAATATAACTTTTTACCAAGAAAATAAGATTCTATAGTCTGTTTTTCCTCCTTTTTCTTCCTTTTCCTATCCAGTTACTTGACTTGAACTCCTTGTTAAGTGGAGGGCTCCTGAAGCAGCCACAACTGTGGCAATTTGCTGCTGCCTCCCTGAGTTTGGGGTTGGGGCTGGACAATGCTCCTCTCTCACCAAGGTGAAAGACCTTTTCCACTGACTGTCAAAACTGTCTTTGGTGTTTGTGGGTTGAAAAGTCTGGAAACTGCCGCAACTGCCGGTGATTCAGTCCCCTAAGAACTGCTCCAGTTGGCTGTGCTGGCATGGCTCATGTGACGCCATGCTCTGCTCCCAGACTCATGTGATACACCCTTCTTATTAACTTTACAGATTAGGTTGGGCTGGAAATTTGCTTCAGTTGTAATTTTGTGACTTCTACTGCATTTGAATTTTAGTGTCATTTTTAAAGGTTTTTTGAGGGTTTTAGGGGAGAACTCAAGCAGTTTCCTGCTTCTATTGCCACCATCTTGGCTCCACCCCCCAATATCATATTTCATTTATATTGCTAAACTGTTTCAAAAAACTATTTGTCGGCCAGTTCTTTCCCATTATTTCTGTTTAAAGTTTTATTTTTCATGTAATTAAAATAGAATGATCTCACTTTTGCTACTATTTCACATCAATTTTGTAATCTGAATTCATAGCATTTTAAGCGCATATGTGTCTTAATGACAATTAAACCTTTATTATTTTATTTTGGGTTTTGATTGAAATTAGGACAGTGAAAATTCCAGATTCAGCAGATGGCCTTGGATTCCAGATTCGTGGATTTGGTCCTTCTGTAGTACATGCTGTTGGAAGAGGTATGAAATTCAGTCTAAATGTCAAATATTTTTCTGATTTCATATCTTTAGTCTTCCTATTTTTTACTGGATTATATTAATATTGTAGTTAGCATTTTGAAATTGCACATACTTCACTTTTTAATCCAATGACAATGGATTTTTTTAATGGCATGTTGACTTTTTTTCCCATTTTTTTTGAAAAAAATCTTTTCTCATTTCAATTGGGAAGCCAAAAGAGATTAATTAAGCTCTTACTGTGTGCCAGGCACTATGCTAAAAGCTGGGTTTACAAATAGAAGGAGAAAGAAAAAATTGTCCCTACCCTCAAGGAGTTTATATAGTCATAGAGGAAGATAATACTTGAGGATTTGACAAACATGGGCTTAGGGGAAGAAGCTACTTGGCCTGCAAGATGGTAAAGTCCTTTGAAAGTGACTCAGCTGTTCAGTCAAAAAATGTTTGAAGAAATCTTTGGCCTGAGCCTCTATCTTAAAGTGGATTTTCCGGGAAGACTCATCCAGTGAGGCCACTGGATGTTGAAAGTGTGTGTGTGTGTGTGTGTGTGTGTGTGTGTGTGTGTGTGTGTTCATCCTTTGTTGCCAAAGAAGACCATGCCATCAGAGGAAAAAATAACATGACTTACATTTGAATTGGTCGTTTTGAGTGAAGGAGGACTGTGTAGGTCACCAGCCTCACTTCTCCAGAGCCATCTGAATCCAGTGACCAGATATTCATCAGGATGATTGGAGATGACCCAGGATGAGGCAGTTGGGGTTAAGTGACTTGCCCAAGGTCACACAACTAGTGAGTGTCAAGTATCTGAGGTGAGATTTGAACTCAAGTTCTCCTGACTCCTGCACTGGTGCTCCATCCACTGCACCACCTAGCTACCCCTTGAGTTGAAAGTACTTCCAATATGATAATTAGGCTTGGAGTTTAATGAACATCCAGGGTGAAGAGGTTTATTTATCATTATTACAAGGTTGCTAATGAAGATAAGTAGTTTCACAAATGCCTCAATGGATATTCATGTTCTTCCAAAGGATGGTCTGGGTTATCTTTTGTCATTGTTGTTTTTAATATATTCATTTGTGGTTGGTTTTTTTCTTCAGTTACCAATGGTTATTTTTATCTATGTGAATTTTCAAGACCAGAATCTGCAAGATTAAAAGTGATTGATAGGACAGAAAATAACTGAATTCATGCTAGAGCAGTGAAAGAAATGGGAAAAAATTAATTTCACAACTAAAAAACATTAACTTATAAATGACTTATTCAGGTTATAACCACTTCCAGAAAATATATAAATTAATAATTGAACCCATGCTAGCATAGTGAAGAAAATAGGTGTGAAATATAGTAAACAGCTTGCTATTTTTTATGAGATAAATTTATAATTAAAAACATTTCTGTCTATGCTAGAAAACATCTCCACACTTAGTAAGAAATTTGAAATTTGCTAATATGATCAGTAAGAAATATTAACATTTGATTGAGTGATTTTGACTAGAGCATTATAAAACTATCCATCTCAAGATCAGATTCTATTTGATATTTCAAAGTGACTTTCAAACCAGGTATATCTTATCAACTTTAGTCCTCTGAAAATTCTCTGTATGGAGAACTATTAAGATAAGCTTATTAAAATAATAAATGAAACAAAATATTTTGAAATGAATTTTTAAAAAATTTCTTTCAATTTTTTAACATATGGATTGATACACAGTTAAAAAGCTTTCAGAATGCACTAATTTTATAATGCTCTGAAATGTGACACCAAGATCAGATGCCTTATTTTTCATTTTCCTAACCTAAAGGTATCTTTTCCCCTTTTGGACTCCTGAGAATCACATGAAAAATCACTGATGCTCTCTTTCTGCCTGCTAGGAAAATGCCTCAGTCAGATCAATGGATAAAGTACAACACAGAACAAAATCTGTTTGTTTTGCTCTGGGAGGGATTTTGGACTTTGGAAGACAGAAAAATTAATGTCTTTTGAAAAAAGAACAGATATTCAATAAAATATCTTTTTGGTTGCCTTTTATTTTATTTTTCACTTTGTGTTGTAAAAAAAATAAAAAAAAAACATTGAGGCATTTTAGGTTAAAAATACCAAACATTATTTCTGAATATAAATAAATTATTAGTCAGTATACATTCAAAAGTATCATTAGGCACTGTGCTAAGCACTGTAGATAAAAAAACAGGTTAAAGACAGTCCCTGCCCTCAGTCAAATGGGGAAAGGTATGCTTCTTTAGTTTGTAAAACTTGGTGCCCATCATTATGTGCCCTTTGTGAAGTAAGTGGGTAACTGATTTTATTCCATATGCAAAAGATAAATATGAATTCAGACACAACTTTCAGAGGAAAACGTGCAATTTGACAGAACTATCTTGGGTTTTAGTGAGATGGACAGATTTTCCCACAAGATATCTGCTATCTTTAGCTGTTTACAGGACAACAGATGCATGTTTTGGCTCGGAGTAAAGTACTGCACTGGGTCAGTGGTAGTATCTTCATGTGGGAATTAGTTGCACCTTTTTTTCTAACATCTTCATTTGTAACATTTGCTTCTTTTAAACTGAGGGGAATTTTCCCATACTGAAACCTTTGTTTGTCAGCTAATGACTTTCAGTCAATTTATCAATGCTTTAGATTTCCTTATCTTTAAGCCCATTTCTGTGAGAAAATAAAGGGACTGGAGGTTTAAAACAATAATCTAAGTCCAAATAAAGTAATCATATTTTGTAATACTTTCTTTTTAAGAATAGCTTTTGAAATCAAAGCAAAAGTTTTAAATTGCTCCATAATTATAGAAGGATATGCCTAGAAGAAAAGCCAGATTATATGTCAGTAGATTTTCTGAATTTCATTTTTGGGGTAATCTACTTTTAATAGGAAAACATTTTTATGACATTCAGGAAAATTTCATAATTGTCAGTCAATCAGTAAGCGTTCATTAAGTGTCTACTATGTGTAAGCCATTGTGCTAAATGCTGGGGATACAAACAAAGGTAAAAGATGCCCTCAAAGAACTGTCAATCTAAGGGGAAGACAAGCACACAAATATGTGCAAACAAGCTATGTACAAGATAAATAAGAAATCATTAACATAGAGGAGACATTAAAATTAAGCAGAGCTGGAAACGGTCTCTGATAGAAGGTTCAATTTTTAGATGAGATTTGAAGGATGATAGGGAAGAATAGAGGCAGAGATGAGGAGGGAGAAATTCCAGATTTGGGAGATAGCCAGAGAAAATTCCCAGGGCTGAGAGATACAGAGTTTTGTTTGTAGAACAGTAAGAAGGCCAGTATCACTGGATGGAATTGGGCATTTTGGGGAGATGTATGTGAAAGATGTAAGAAGACTTTCAGGGACAGGGCTAGGTTGTGAAGGGCTTTATATGACAGTAGATTTGAATTTGATCCTGGAGGTAAATAACTATCACTGATCAGAATAGAATTATATCTTAAATATTCGAAGGGATCTGTGTGGTCACCTAGTCTAACCCCATAAATTCATCAATTCCTATACAGAATCCTCAGCAAGTGGCAACAGAACCTCTAATTGAATATTCCCAATAATTTGGAAATCACTGTCTAATTCGGCTCTTAAAAGGTTAGAAAGACATAGTTTCTGGATAATAAATTACGTTTTAACAATGCTAGTATTTTATTAATAAAGGGTCAGTGACACTCTCAAATGACAAAGACCTCGCATGGTGGAGGACTAACAGTTTATATGCTCCTGGAAGAATGGATGTTCCTGATGATGCAATCAACTGATTGGTCAAGAAGTAATGAGAGAATAAATTTATTACAGTGAGAGGTGGATCTGTTCTAATGAGGGGCTGGGGATGATGTAACTTTGATTATGTAATTTACTTCTAAATGAACCATCCTTGGGCAATCTAATCAAAGAATTTATCCCCACCCAAACCTATGTAGAGCCCAATGGGCTTCAGCATTTTAGGTTAAATTCCTTGTAAGGTTGAGTGAGGTCTGAACAAGATTAAGGAGAAAGTTAATTGAATCTCATTAGAAATGTCCTTCAGGGACTTAACAATGTGCAGGCTTATGGAAAATTTCTTATCCTAATTCAATATGAGGGAGAAATAATCATTTCTATCGCTACTGAAGTAGTCCCTTTATCTAGATAAGTCTAAGTGTTTTCCTTCTTCCTTGTCTCCTTTATTTCAAATTAAAATCTGCCTGCTGTCACCTGACCTCATAATTACTACACAGAACCAATCTAATAATTATCATACGTATCTTTAGTTGTTGAGTCATTTTCAGTTGTTTTTCTAACTCTCCCTGACCCCATTTGGGGTTTTCTTGGCAAAGAGACTGGCATGGTTTGCCATTTCCTTCTCCAGTTCATTTTACAGATGAGAAAACTGAGGCAAACAGGATTAAATGACTTTCCCAGGGTTACACAGTTAGTAAGCATCTTTAGCCAAATTTGAACTCAGTTACTTTAGACTCCAGGGTCCACACTCTATTCACTCTTCTATTTTATAGATGAAGATAACTATTATAGCTGCTGTAGGTATTCTGTTTTCCATGCTCAATATCCCCAATTCTTTTAATGATTCCTCATGTGCCATATTTTTAAGTCTCTTTATCATCTTCAATCACTGTCTTCTGGACCTCATTTTGTTCCTGTCCCTCTTAAAACAGAGTACCCAGAACAAAATGCAGTGCTTCAGATATGTGGTACGACAAGTTTAAAGTATTTCAAGACCGTTACCTCTCTTCATCCCAATGTTGCACTTACATTAATGCAGACAAGATTGAATTAGATTTTTTAAGTCAATGCAGTGATAATGTTATTCATTAATAGCTGGTTTTATTTATTCAATAGCTGAGACAACTGAGTGCTAGTCAGGAAATAAAATCAGACTATGGAAGGATACTGAAATAAATTAATAAATGCTCCACATTTTATTACAGAGAAAAGTCTCTATATTTCAGACTAAACCTACAAAGACAAGAGTGAATTTAAACAAATATTTGGATAATTAAAGATAAGAAGTTTTGTTTTTGCCTTTGAATCCGTAGCAAATTGGGGCTGCTAGGTGTTGAAATGGATGGAGTCTTTGGCCTGGAGTCGGAAAGATGTGAGGTAAAATCTGGCCATTCCCCAATTGATAAATGGTGAAAGGGTATGAAAAGGCAATTTTCAGAGGAAGTAA
>CM053773.1:17615718-17633859 GCA_028658325.1 Potorous gilbertii | reverse complement strand
CCATTTGCTCAATCTTTCTATCCAGTTTTTAGGTCTTTTCCCTTTCCTTATAAAATCACCTATCCTTCACCACTTTCACTTACTATTCTGGACTTTCATCCTCATCATGAGATCTAAGTCCTCAAATCCTCCATATTTTCTCAATTAATCAATCATGTTCTTATTTCTTTTCTCTTCCTACAAAGATTGAGCCCAATGGTCAGCCTCTCAATTATAGATTCATTCCTCTAGAACTTTTTGCCCTTGACCTTCAAGTCAATGACCAACTAACTACTATAGAACCTACTACAGAACCTAACTGTTAGTTCCATTTTCTTAACTGGCTTATAAGACCCCTGAATTCATCAACTGATAAGAATTTAATAAGTATCTACTATGTATTTGTCATATACAGACAAAAGTAATATTGTCTCTGTTGCAAGGAAGGCTATATTCTATGTATGAGAAAATAAGCTCATGCAAAATATTAATGTACTAAATGCAAGATGAATTCTCTTGAAAGAGAAGCATTAGCAGAGAAGATCAAAAAAGACTTCATAGAGAAGGTGTCATCTGAGCAAAATTTTGAAAGATGGGGTTCTAAGAAGCAGAAGTGATATGAGAGTATTTTCAAGGCATGAGGAATGGCTAATAAAAAGGCATGGAGATAAGAGATGGAGGGTTGTGTACAAGGCATGGCAAGGGGGCTAATGTAGCTAGACTGAAGAGTGCACAAAGGGGTACAATTTATACAAATTTTGGAAAAGTAGAACAAGGCCAGTGGCTACAGCATGATAAATTTACAAGTGGGACATTAGAACCATCAACTTCAATCTCTCATTTTATAGATGAACAAACTGGGGCTTGAGAAATTAAGTCACTTGTCTAGGGTCACACGGGCAGTAAATGTCTAGGAAAGATTTAACCTCAGGTTTTCTTGACTCCAAGTCCAGAATTCTATCCACTACGCTACTGAGATGCCTTATCATATGTCTTAGCTATGTTAAGATGATTGAGTGTCCCAAGAAGCGTTTTTTTTGCTTTGTCTACATGATAAAACCAATTCCACCAAATTGTTGTTGTTTTTCTATCCCTTTCTCCGCTCCCAGAAAAGAAATTTCCTAAATTGACATAGGAAGAATACAAGAAGAAAGTACATGCAATTACACCACTCCAAATTGACTTTTCAAAGAAATTGTTGAGTGCTGGGAAATGGAAAATGGATAATGACAAGCTCAATGACTCTGATCATCACTGTTTCTTAATTAGTTGTGGTAAAGTAGTCACTATAATGGAGACCTAGAGTTGAGAAACTGCCTTCACCCCAAAACAATTAACTTCCTTGCCAAGAAGAGAAACATGGTATTCAAAGGCAACACCATTCTGAAATATAAACTAATTTGCTAAACAATACAGAAAATGGTGGCAGAAGATTACAAGCAGTGTCTTCTCAGAAGTAAATGAATAGCAGGGGAAAATAAAACAAATTTTCAGAAAGCCTGGCTTGAGACCTATGTGAGTCAAATCATCTCTAAGATGTTCCTAAATAAAACATGAAAGAGAATCCTAAGTAGAACACAATGGATAGCGTCCTGACAGAGATCTATACTCATTATCGAGAGCAATAGGACCAATATGTATCTCCTTACCCAATGGCTGGCTAGATGAGTATGTTGAAATAGTACTCAGGAAAACGAAGTTAGGAAAAATGCCTGAAATAGATCAAATAGATACAAGAGATACCTTGCTGGAAGCAATATAATTCATTGAGAAATTAATTTTCAGAAAAACACGCAAGAGAAAAGGAAGAAAACACCAAGAAATAATCTTAGATAATATTACTAAAAATAAAGGTGATCAAGAGTTTATCAGCAACAACTGAACTATTCTGACTACGTTCTCATCTCTATAATCTTTTGTCAGAATATTATAAACATTTATCAAGGGTATTCTTGATGAATATATGAGAAGGGAATAGTTAGGCTTTCACAAATAATTTTCTACATCCTACTGTATCATCAGTTACAAGGCTGTCTAGAAAGTACAAAGAAGGTTGCTGTTTTTATTGCCAATAAAAAAATTAACCTATAGAGTCTAATGCCTGGAACATGGAAAAGACTCAGTGGCTTTCCTCCAACAAGGTAAGGTCATACAGATACAACCTCCAAGATTCAACCACTGAAACAACTTTATGAGATGGCCTCACAATATCCAATGAGGCATAAAATACTAAGATATTTGTTATGGTCTTGGAGGATGACTTTCTTATGGAAGATGACCTTCCCAGAGTCCAGATGGAAAAGGAATTCCCTCAGTGATGGTGAGGTCTGGTCAATGTTGTTGTTTATAGATTACAACAAGATGACTGCATCCATCTCCACTATTCCTTAGGGTGTCTCCAATGAAATCCCCAACTACTCAAAAGAAATTGACCCAATATTTCACACAGAAGAAACACAGATTAAAAACAGTTCAATTCTGTTCAATTACTCCATCAATAAACAAACAATCTATAAAAACTATTTGGAAAAATAGGTGAGGTCAAATTTGACTATAGGAAAGAAATCAGTTGGATTATATTTTAATTTTTCAAAGCCAATGAGAATTTATTAACTAAACATCTACTATGTACCAGGTACTGTGCTAAGTTCTGAGGAAACAGAGAAAAGTAAAAAAAGGTCATCTTGCCCTTAAGGAGCTTTCAGTCTGAGGAGGTTGAGGAAGAGACATACATACGAAGAACAAGCTATATACAGGATAACTGAAGGTAACAAAAGAAAGGCACTGAAAGTGAGAGGGATGGGGAAAGGCTTCCTTTAGAAGGTGGAATTTTAACTACCACTTGAAGGAAGCCAGGGAAGCTAAGTGGCAGAAATGAGAAGGGAGAGAGTTCCAGGAATGGGAGACAGCAAACAAAAATGGAGTATCTAGTTCTGGAACATCAAGGAAACCAACTGAATCCAAAAGTACATGAGAGCAGGTGGTAAAAAGTGAGAAGACTGGAAAGGTAGGAAAGAACCAGGTTATAGAGGACTTTAAAGGCTAAATAGAATTTTATATTTGATCCTGAAGGTGAGAGTCTTTGAAGATGATTTAATGGCGAGAGGCATGACATTATACCTGCATGTAAGGAAAATCAGTTTCTCTGTCATGTAATAGAGAGACAGCAATCTGAGAGGGTTGAAGTCAGAGACCAATTATCAGGCTACCTCTCCATGAGGAGGTAAAGAGAGCCTACACCTAGGTGGTGACAGGTAGCAAAAGATAGAGGGTGACATGTGAGAGATAGAAGAAGGTAGAAAAATGTAGAACTTGAAACTAATTGGATATAGGAGGTAAGAGTAAGGAGTCAAAGATAATACTAGGTAGAGGCCAGGTGACTGGGAAGATGCTAGTGCTCTTGATAGTCAATGGGAACTTAAGTGAAGGAAAGATAAATGAATCCAATTTTGGACATGTTGTGTTTAAGATGTCTAAAGGACAGCTAAGTGAAGATATACAATAGGTAGATGGAGGCATGAGAATCAAGGTGAGGAGAAAGGTTAGGGCTAAATAAATGAATTTAAGAATCATCAGCATAGAAAGGATAATTAAATATATGGGACCTTATGAGATCACCAAGTGAAAGAGGATATAGAGGGAGAGAATTAAGAGGGCCCAGGACAGAGAATTGTAGTATCTTGTAATGAAAGAGTAATGGAAATATGGGTTCA
Source organism: Potorous gilbertii (assembly GCA_028658325.1). Lineage (NCBI taxonomy): Eukaryota > Metazoa > Chordata > Mammalia > Diprotodontia > Potoroidae > Potorous > Potorous gilbertii. Next base: position 17,630,167 of record CM053773.1, on the reverse strand, counting down.
GATCAGACTGTAGGGGAGAGGAGGGTTTCCTTAAATGCCAGCTGAGGAATTTGAGTATTGTTTGACCGAGTAAGGAAACTCACTGAAGAGTTCTGAGAAGTGATATGAGAAAATCTATGCATAAGATTAGTCCGGCAGTAGTACAAAGTGTGAATTGACAAGGTCCAAAGATGAAGATGGAAAGATCTGTAAACAGTCTACGGTAATCAGAGAGTTGAGTGGTAATGACAATCTGTACTAGGATGGTAGCAGTATTAATATAGGGGAAAGGAGATGTACAAGAGATGAGAGATAGGTACATTGATATTCTCACAGACACACACATGCCCACAAATAATATACATGACTTGGTAGTTTATTGGCATGAGAAGTGAGAGGGATATGTACTCTGTGGTATCATGAAAAGAAGTAATTAGGTCAAAATGAGGAAGAACAGATTTAGGAGAAAAATAATAAGCTCAAATTATAATAAATTAAATTTCAGGTGCTTGTAGGACATCAAGGTGCACACAACCTGCCTGCATTTGAAAATGATGATCTGTCGATGAGAAAAGAGTTCAGGGATTAGGGTATATAGAATTAGGTGTCACTGATCTAGCAAAAGCAATCATTGAAACCTTAAGAGTGAATGAAAAAACATGTACACATTGCCTTCAAAGCATCATCTGTTGCTGAGGTCAAACTTTTTTGTGTGTGTCCATAGATCCCTTTGACATTCTGGTGAAGCCTATGGACTCCACAGAATATTTATTAATGCATGAAACAAAATGCATCAGCTTACAAAGAAAACAAATTATACAGAAATAAGGATGTGGATGTTTTCTTCCCATCGAAATTCAAGAACCCTTTGAAATCTATCCACAAAAAAAAAAAAAAATCTGTCTATGGAACAAACCTGTAGTAAGAATTCTTGATTTACTGTCATTGCAAAAAAAACCCCAAGATTGTTAGATGAAATTTTTATGTCATCTTTGTAGTCATTTATATTCTCTTCTAGCTTTCTTTCATTTTTTTTTGAAAGAGCAGGAATAGAAGAGCACCCCCCCTACCAACTCCAAATTCAGGGCATTTGAAATGGAGCAGATTATTCTATTTCCTTTATTTCCTGATATGGGATAATTTACTTTGGCATTCTTTGATCTGATTTCACAGTAATTTCTGTTAAATTATTTAAGAAAATATTTATGATAATCTCTAAACAATTACAAACCAGGTTTGCCATCAAGGTTCATCCTAATTTCTACTCTTACCTTTGGTGAGCTAGAATTTTGGTGAGAGTCAAGTATTCAGCAACCAACTTATCAGGCAAATTCCTAAGGTTTTTTGTGTTTGTTTTGTCTACCACAAGATACAGTCTATTCCTATTTTCTGTGATTTATTCTTTGCTGCCTTGTATCAGTATTTATTCATTTACTACAATAAACTCTACTGCATACTTTTCTTTTCATTCTTTCCTATCCCTCTAAGCAATTTTGGGTTCTACACTAATTTTTCTCTTCATAGCACAAGAGCTAAACGGTAGGAAACAAGACAGATACATAAAAGTTTTTTATCAGAATGTACTTTCTTAGAAAGGAAAAGACAATTCACTTCCTGCAGGACAAGCTTGATCTTGGTCCTAATATCTAGACTCATAACTTCAAATTATATATTCCAAGGAGCATCTAGACTCTTGAGTCCTTAATGTATCTGAAAAATGGTCAGAGGGAAAAAAGAGGCTATAGTGGAATACTGAAAATTTAGTTCTTCTTTTTGCCTCCCAAGAAAAGGAAAGAAAAGGAAGGGAAGGAAAGGAAATGAAGAGAAGAAAAATGAATGGAAAGGGGAAGGGAAGGAAATGAAGAGAAGAAAAATGAAGAGAAAGGGGAAGGGAAAGGAAAGAAAAGGGGAAGAGAAGGGAAGGAAAAGGAAGGGAAGGAAAGGAAAGGGAAAGGAAAGGAAAGGGGAAGAGAAGGGATGGGAAGGAAAAGGAAGGGAAGGGAAGGGAAGGAAAACAATTTCAATCTGAACTCTGATTAAATCAGCTCTCTATATGGAGGATGACAGCATGTTTCAACATCAGCCCTTCAGAATTGTGGTTGGTCAGGCCACTGTTTTGATCAGTATTCCCATGTCTTTTTAAAATTTATTATTTTTACAATATTTTTGTTTTTGTACAAATTGTTCTCCTAGACAATATTTCCTAGACCCTCCTATTTGCAGATGATATTTTATCAAATGAATGAAGCTTAGGAATACTAAAAAACCTCTTAAGTCAAATTCATAGTAACTTATTAGAATCTGACCTAAGTAGCAAAAGTGAAGGGTGGGGCTGGAAAAAAAGTGGACTAAAAAAAGAGATTGTATTCAGACAGACAACTCATAAAGTTGGCCCTCACAATATTTATCTTAGACAGATGTTATGAATGGAAAATTAGTTGGACACTACAGTATAGGAAGAAAAGAGCAGGACTGCCTTGGGGAAATTGCACAGTACATTTAATTACCCCCAGGCTTCACTTTGAAATGAAAGCTCATCTTTTTTAACAAGAATATTCTTCCAGAAGTGCTACATGACTGCAATTCATAAAACACCACTGTCTCTTAATAATTAAAGTCAAGGATTACCTAAAAGGAAATGAAGAAAGGTGGGTGTGAATAGATATTGTGTATTGTATATGCAATTGTGTAAGAATTGTGTAAGAGAAGCAGGAATCATCTGCAAAATATGAATGGAAAGAGACACAGTCATGTGGTAGGAGAAAAGGACAGCATTGCTGCCTCGGTGTTACCCATGCATTGTCAAGAGAAACTGAAAACAACCTAGCAGGTTTTAAAGGAAGATGTGTAGGATAGGGGCTCATGGATTTATTCTGAAATGCAATGATGGAGGAAGTATCCCCATCGATGAGACCCTAGAACTGCCAAAATATTAAGTTTCTATTCAACTATTTTTTAAATAATAAAGATCTCTGAGTAATCTGTAAACATAGTTTTAGAACAACCTCCATTGTAGTCTAGTCCTAATATAGATCAGTACAATCCAAATAATAAAATTGCATTTATTAAATGAAGCAAAATTTAACGTCATAAAATGTCAACTATTACGCCAAAAGCTCACATTTGAACTGTGTTTTGGAAATAGCAAACAATGGTTTAAAAATAGCTTCCTATTCCCACATCAGCTTTCTTCCAAGTTTCTAATTTACTGGTAAACAGAGGAAGTAATAAGTATGCCACACCAAATACCTGAAAAGTTATTTCTAAATACTATTACTCATTTTTAACAAACCTCATTTGGAAGGAAAAAGATTGAATCTAAAACTATTAATAAAACTCCAGACAAAATGATATAGGAAACATTCAATGACAATTTTTAAATTATGATACATTTGTCCTTGAGATTTTGGGCTCCTAATTTGGAATGACTTCCTTAAAAACTAAAAGTTGCTTAAGAACACTTGAATAGTTCCATCTGCATTTACAACAGAGATATGTAGCATCAGTAGCTACAAAAATAAACTATATATTGTTTTAGTACTTAACTTATAAACTAGAATTGTGAGTTCAACATAAAATCAATGAGTCAATCATATCATCATGTTAGAATACACATGACAGCAGACTGTAGCTACAGGTAGGAAAGAGAAAGGTAAAGTTTCAGAATAGCTAGGGACCTCTAGTAAATGATTAGAATTCCTCAAAATGGTTGTCATCAAATAAAGATATATGTATGTATATGCAGATATATACACACATGCACATATATACACACATAATGTGCACATACGACAATATAGAATAAAGCAGCACAAACCATAGGGTGGGAGAACGACTCCATATGGCAGACGTTTGAGCCTGTGATTTGAATTACACTGATATTCTTGTTTTAACCTTCTTACTTATTGGAACAGCTGTGGATTTTATAAATTATAATCATCATTCATTCACCTAGCCCATACTTTCTGAGTACTTTTCATATTCTCAGCCCTGTGCTAGATTTAACGTTACTTGTGTATCTTTTTCCTCTTTAAATTTTATAGTTCTAATTTATGTCTTTATGTTTGTTTCAGTATTATTTCAATACTATCCAATGTAATTATATATGTGTTATAAATTATATGTCTATATCCTATCGCAAATATGTTCACTGCATTTTCATCATAGTGTTCAGGTGCCAACCTTCTGGAAAATAAGACCTCTAACATAATTCTCATCATATTTGGCAATAACAAAGATGAACATGTGGTAATAATTTCAGTAGTCACATTTTACACAAATGGGAAAGTTAAAAGTGTAAAGAGATTACATAATATACTTACTCATCTATTTGACAGACACATATTTCCACCTCTTTCAAAGCAGTCTGAAGCTTGCCCAACAATTTTTGATAGATATCTTGTGTTTCTAAGTCTTCCTCTTTTAACAAATACCGGAGGCCATGACCATCCTGCTGTCCCAGAGACAGTCCTGAAGGGGCTGCCATAGTGGTAATGGTATGCTGGATGTATACCATAGGATTTAGTTTTCCTGAGAGATGAAAATATTTTTACATGAGCCCATATAACAGTTAACTTTTATACCCTTATTTTAATTCATTTTAAAGATCAAACCATGAATAATGAGGATAACATCCTTCTTATCCTAACTGGGGCAATGAGGAAATCAGAAGCTCCTGAGGGGGACTTCCTTAATGCTCAGGAAAACACAGTGAACACTTTTCCTACTGCCAGAGGAAAAATTTTCCACTGTTGTCTGAGTCAAAATAAAAGAGCAATGGCTGCATCCATCACTACAGCTGCCACTGAGGTTGTAGCACAAGCTATCCCTTTGGTTTAAGTTTTCATTTGAGATGAGAAAGTGGTAGAATTGGCGATATCATTCTTTTAGGATCATGGAGTCATAATTTTACAACTGGAAAGGATCTTAGAAATCACTGATGGAAACTGATTCTTCCATTCCATTTCACATATAAATAAATTGAGGCACAGAGGGGATGAATGAATTACCCAGGTTTACAGAGTTAGTATATTTCTGAGGGAAGATTTGAATTAACCATCCCTTTAAGTCTAGTGACCTATCCCACCACACCATGTCACCTCTCTTTTAGGATCACTTCTCTATATTCAATATCTATTTACCTCCAGTAACAAAAGTCACAACCACTTAGGAACATAAAAGATGAATGAAAATTAATTTTCTATATTTAATACAAAAAAGAGTGGTTATACCCTATATTTTTATGAAAAGACATGAAAAATTCCACGTCTGCAAATAGATAATAAGACAGCGTCCCCTCGTTAAAAAAGCAAGCTGACTTAGAAAGGGCCAACCATTTACCAAACATAACTGAGAGTCAGAATGGCATAGAAGGAAAACAAGGACGGAAGTAATGAAAGTCTAGCTTCAAATTGGGTCCCCAGTTCTTACAGGCTGTATGACCCTTGGGCAAGTCACTTAGCCACTCTGACACTGCATTTCTTCTTCTAGAAAAGGAAAATAAACAATCACAGGACTTACATCACAGTGTTTTGTTGTGAGGCTCAAATGACATGTAAAAAAATGCTAAGAATTAATATCAATCAGTCAATTAGCATTTAATAAGCACCCACTATGTGTAAGGTATGGTGCTAAGTGCTGGGGATGCAAAGGAAAACAAAAGCCTCTGCTCTCAAGGAATTTACAGTCTAATAAGAGAAACAAAATGCACACACTATGTACAAAGAATTATTTCAGAGGGAAAGCAATACTATTTAGTAGACCCAAATAGATCTCTTACAGAAAAATTCTTTTGTTCTTATCAATATTGCTACTGCTGCTGCTATCAAATATTATTACTATTTCAATGAAACAATGTTACCTATTATGCCTTCCTCCACTACTCTATAAGATGGTCAACAAACCAAAACAGTTAGAATTTCTGATAGATACAATTTTTCCAATCTCCCACTCCCTTTCAAAGAGATTCTACCAATTCCTGAGCTAGTTTATTGAATATTCAAATGGTGCTAAGATACTGTTAATGTATGTGAAGAAAGCTCCATTTTTCATTTTTTTGACCATTAAACAGTTGTCACCACTCAGATTTAACTTGAAATTTTGGAAGGGGTTAAGTTTTTCTATAATTGCAATATTCCCTGCCTTGCTTCTCAAGGATCGGGGAAGACAGTCAAGAAACAAGGTACCTGGCAGAAGTGATTAGTACATCCACTAATAAATTTTATAAAAATCAGGGTTCTTAACCTTTTATTTTAATGGACCACTTGGCCAGTCTGAACTTACCATCCCCTTCTCAGAATGTTTTTTAAATACACAAAATAAGTATATTAGTCATAGTGAATGTCAGTTATCAAAATACAGCTTTTTCAAAAGTTCATGGACTCCAGTTTATGAAGTCATGAATTAGAGTAACGTAGTCATTAAAGCTATAGGAATAATTTTGAATATTTATTTTATTAATCTTGAGAAAATTTTACAAAAGCCTCCATACCTTGCTCAGAAACTTTATTTTCTTTTTCATGGGAATTATGTTTTCTGTTGTCCAGCTGTACTCCAAAGGCACTCCCCAAGGATGTTGAGGTTTTAGGATAAGAGACTTCCATGACATTGATGTGGCAATTAGTGGGACAAAAATCACTGCTATGCAGTGGGGAGATTTTTGATTTGGCCTGTTTAAAGGTAGGCCAGGCTCTATTCTTAAGTACACGTGAAAACTGTGGATTAAAAAATATATATGTTATAAAGTGTACACAGAATAATTACTATGACGTTCATCAAAATCATGAAGAAATGAAGCATATGAAATAGAATGAGCAAACAAGGATTTAAAAATCATAGATATGAAATGCCTATCCCACTTCTAAAATTTGATTAAGAGGCATTGTTCTTCATGACTATGTCTTCCTGTGAGCAGGGTGCAATAACCCTTTTAGATGCTAAGGCAGTGAAGAAAAAGACTTAGAAATTGAGGCTCTATGCCACAACTTGATGACAGAAATATGGATAAAAGATGGCAAAGAAGCAGAAATGAGAACCTTTAGGTCAAGCAAGGAAGAAAATGGGATTCTAGAGTAGAATCTGCTTCCTAGAAACATAGGGAAGGTTCTGTAGAATAGAGAGGGATCTGTTAGTAGTCTGGTCCTAAGGATGACTTCCCAGAATAAAATAACATTTTATTTTTTTAAATAACATTTTAAATGCATAAAATAAAACACACGTGATTACCATGGGATCCAATTATATTAGACTGTAGTTATCAAATTTAAAATTAAATAAAGGACAACATCTTAGATTCTAGATTAAGAATTCCTGTCTGGATTATAGGGAATAATTAGATTTTCCACCTTTGAAAGGATAAAAATATTATATAGGACAGCTAAATTACACATGAGCAGTTGCTCTGCAAGGGAAACAGATAGACAGAAATGGATAACATCTGGGTAAGTGAAGTCTCTCCAGTGTTTCAGCTCTGCATACTACATTTCATGTAGTATTGGAATGAAACCAGAGAAGATTTATGGTCCTGAAGCAATACCAGCCCAAAGTAGGATTTGCAAGAACTGTGGATGTTTAGCCTGGAGAGACAAGGATAGGGAAGGACTATCACATGCAAGAGTTTTCTGCTTCATCCCAAGCAGCAGAACTAGAAACAGAACTAGTTAGAAGTTACAGAGAAGCCATCTATATAAAGATCAAGAAACAAGAATAGTAAAGAGCTTCCTAATGACTAGAGTTGTCCTAAACGAAAGAAACAGTTGCAAAAAATTCACAGTTTTTAGTCCTTGGAGATCTCAAATGGAGGTTAATGATTTCTCACTAGTAATGTTATAAATAGTATCCCTTCCAAATTTATATTTGCAGTCTTCTGAGATCCTTTCTAAATAAGTTTTATCATAGTGTGATTCGAAGGCATTAATTTAGTGGTTTAGTTCTTCAGTTGTTGCAATTATGTCCAACTCTTCATGACCCCATTTGGGGTTTTCTTGGCAGAGATGCTGGAAATGCTTTGCAATTTCCTTCTCCAGATGATTTTACAGATGATGAAACTGAGATAAATGCAGTTAAGTGACTTGCTAAGGGTTGCAGGTGTCTGAGGATGCATTTGAACTCGGATCTTCCTGACTCCAAGCCCAGTGCTCTATGGATTATGCCACCTAGTTGTCCCCAGCAAAGGATTTATTTTGCCCCTGCCCCTCATTTTACACACAGGCAAAATGAAGAACAGAATAGTTCAGTCACTTGCCTAAAGGTCGTAAAGAGTTAGGGTAGATCTAGTTAGTCTTAAATTCCAGCTATTAACTCCCAGGTCAATATGCATTCGACTGTATGATCCTACCTTCTATAACTGTGTGTATGTGTGTGTGTGTGAGATACATGTGTACATGGATAAAAACAAGAACTACCATATGAATCTTCACTAAATATTTAAATCAAAGTATCCTATACATACACACACACACACACACACATACACACACACACACACACAACCAATTATGGAATTATTTTTGAACTAAAGAATTCACCTCAAATTAAAAAGGGTATTAGAGAGAATTTATGGTGAAAGCTTTGCTTCAAACAGTGCATAATTTATATCTGAATCACTCACACATTTTGTTCCAAACTGGATAAATCCTTGGTCATGATTGAGTCAGGTCACAAGTAAGGTTCAAATCTTTCTTATACATGTGTTGAAAAACATTTAAGGCCTAGAGAACTAAGCTGAAAAGAATCTATAATGAGCTCAATAAACCTGATAATAGAAACATTAGGAACTTGCTAGTTTCCATTTTTAGAATTTAAACTTTTTGCAATCCTACTAAGAGAAATGCTAAGACATTCTAAGACTTTGGTTACTATGGATACCGTTTAGCTCAGAGAAAGTGGGATGTTTGCACACTGCTCATCTAGAATAAAACTACATTGCTAAAGTTAATATGCTTTAAAAACTAAAATATGATAAAATTGTAAATTTATAATAGTAAATGCTAATATGTATAGTGACATGAATTTGGTAAATGAAGTTACAGTTATGTTATAATGTACACAGAGTAATATCACAGACATTCTAACTGAATTTAAATGATGAGACTGTGCCAAAACTCCTCAAAATTATCTCTCTGATCATTGAAATCTTGTTTTCTGAAAAAGGAAGAGGCATTAAATTAGTCCAAATTCACTGACAGTCCACAAAGTACAATTCATGAAGGGTCAAAAAAATTAAATCAATGGAATACAGTCATCATTCCTCCATGAAAAATAAAAATAAATTATAATAAAAAACTATGAGATTCAATTTTGAATTTATACACCATTACAAAGATGGGACTTGGGACCTATTTATACAGAGAACATCTTCAAAAACAACCAACAAAATAAATGTTTATAAAATATTTCTATGACCTCCCTGTTAAACTCTAGACTTATATCTCCAGCTGCATATAGGACATCTGCATTCCAATGTCCCACCTGTGCTTTATTCTTTATAAAACCAAATTTAGTAATTTGTTTCCAAAGTCCATTTCCCCTTATGACACAAGGCCATTCTTGACAGGCCTAGTCCACAAATATCTTTGCATAAATTTTCTATATCTTTTTAAATGAAATTTAAATATCTTTTTTTAAGTGAAAGTTCTTTGAAATAAAGGTTCCTTTTTCAGAAGGGAGGGTCTTTACATCCCAAACACAACAGTGCCTAACCACAGAAGGCACTTAATACCGAAGGTATCTACTACCTAAAACATATCAATAGCAACTAAAATCCTAGCACATCTATTAAGTATTTCTGTATCTATGTAGTCAATAATGAACATTTTCATCTCAGATCACTCACTATATTTGGTTAATACCTCTCTCATGAACTTCAATTACTTTACATTTTATGTTATCATTATTTAATACTTATTGTAAGAGACAGCATGACAAAGCGGATAGAAGGCTGCACTTCTATCCAGAGTTCACATCCTCTCTTTGATATATATTGTTGGGTGGCCATGGACAAATTAATTAACCAGAAAACTCTCTAAGAATATTAGTCAAAGATGATTTGATCTCTCACATTGATGAGAGAGTTTCAGTAGTGAGAATTTCCTACACTGATGAAACCATAGATATGGATGCCTACACACACACACTCACACATACACACACACACACACATACACATGTTATTTTGAAATATGCGAGAAGTTCCCAGGCACTGTGGTGTAGTAACAAGAACACTGAACTTGGAATCAAAAGATCTGGTTTGGAATCCGAGCTCTTAGATGACTTATGCATGTGACTTAGTATTCTAAGAAACTCTATAGTAAACTGATGAACCTCTCTGAGCATTAGTTTGCACATCTTCAAAACGGGGATAATAAGAATTATATTGTCTATCTCACAGGTTTTTTGTAATGACAATTTTATATAAATCCCCAGTGCTTTGCTAATGAGAGCCATTATGACCAAAAAAGAAGCAGAACAAGACTCTATATCATAACCAAATTATTCAATTTGCTGCTGATAATTAGTCTATCGAATGGGGAAGAGGATAACATGTGAAATGTTAAGATAATTTTAAGTCTTCCCTGCCCCTTAATAGGTCCATGTAACCTGCTTTGAGCTTTGGTCTAGCCCACAGCTTGAAACACACGAAGCCCACTGTGGGAGAAGCTTGCTGAACAGGTGCACCAGGGAGAGGGAGGCAGAGCTGGGAGAGAGAATACGCAGAGCAGAGCAGAATAGCTAGTGTGAGTGAGAGAGCCAGTGATTTTACCTAAGGGTGTTTGTTTGTGGGGAGGCCTGACAGAGGGAAGGCTTGGGGGTGGCCCATGCTCCCTTCACTGATAATGTGTATAGATTTCTTTGTTACTATGATGGATTTGGCTTTCTGGTATCTGAATAAATATGTTCCTTTCATCTCTGAGGAAGAGAGTTTATATTCTGCAAATTTACTCTGGAAGTATGCATGCATATCCATAGTGGCTGCTGTGGGTACTGCGCTGGCACTATACACAGGTATAAAATACGAAGGGGAAAAAAACAATAGTTATAAATTAAGTAGAACAGAAGAACACCATGGATTTAATGAGGCTGATAAATCTACTATGAAAGATGATTTCTTGGACTCCTATTTTATTCAAATCAGTATTAAGCAGTTTGATATGATTCCATAGGGGTAGTGATTGTAAGTGCTGATAATAGGCCCCTGAGCTATGAACGGCAAATCATAAATTCACTTGCATAATCAAAGGAAGCTAACTAGAGGACCTCCACCCTTGTTTTCCCTTGTTATGGTGATTTAGCTCAGCATGACGGAGGTGACTCAATTACATGGAAAGTCTCCCAGCCCTTTTGGTTGCCCCTTTGCCCCTTGTCATCTCTCTATTTCCCAACATGGGGAGATGACCATGAGCACACAGCCAACGAGTGACTCTACCAGGCCATTAGCCCATGTAGATGTTTTAACATCTGCTGATCAGCCCAACCTCATAAGTCTGCTCATTGGTTTGGTAGGACTTCCTGAAAGGTCAAGATAGGTCTGTTAAAGTCTGCTCACCAGTCCATTTGTCAACCAATGGGATTGTATATTCTGTATTGACCCTCCTAGAGGGCATACCAACCCATGAGATTCTATATTTTTGGTCTGCTTCACCTGTATTGGTAAAAAAATTGGAATAAGTGGGCATCTGAGATTATGAAGAAGATTTGAAATCTACTTCAACAGACAGATTTCTGGTCCCTTTAAAAAACTGTCATTGCCTCAGAACTCTGCCTCTGTGGTTCTTCTTGCAGACTGCACAACTCTGAAAATTCCCACACTATAGAGAACATAAGCAGGGAGAGATATGCTCAAAAGTTTTTGAGAGCTTCAAGAATTGCATCTTCCATTCAGGACAGTGAGTATTATCCAACAACAACAGAGCCTTTCCTTACAAAGTATACTCACCTCTGATTGCAGGACGAAGAAAAAGAATGCATTGCAATGAATTGTCAGCTCAACAAAATTTACTATTGATCATACAGGTGTATATTGTACTGTGCAAATAGCCAGTGATCCTGGCACTCTTGTAATTGACTCCCCTTCTAGAGACTTGGTGATAGTTTTGTAGTAACTATTAAATCATTCCAGGAGAAAGTTCCTCTCCTGTCTGCCTTCCTTTCTCTCTGTCTGTCTCTGTTTCAGAGACTTTGAGTCCACATTAGCGAATCCCACTACTCCAAAGCCTATACATAACATACATGATAGCTGGGAAACAAAGCTCTGATAAAAAGCTGAGATCTGATCAAATCCTAAACTTTTTCTTTTAAATGTACCAACCACATTTATTTCCCTTTTCTATTCCAAGAAAAAGGTGCCAACCACTGGGCAACAAAGGGTAACAAAGGGGAAATAGATGGCACATTCCAGTATTCCAAGAATGGTGTTCACACAAGATTTTGTACCCTAGGCATTTGGAGTTTCTACAATACCATCATCCCCTTTGTTACTTTATTTTAGGTAACTCTAAAATAGTTTGATTTTTGTCTTCTAGCCTTACTCATAGACAGAAAAGAGTAATCACATTTTGTATTTGGTATAAGGCTCCAAGCTTATCCTCAAAGATGTTTCATGTGTTGGAAGAAGGACTTTCCTATCATTAGTATCCAAGAAGGAACATGGGTGGGAAACTTCCCAGAAACAAAGAATTAAATTAAATCCAACAGTTCTTGAGAAAATGATATCAAGACTTTTGATTTAAGTAATGCTTTTTAATAAGTAGAATTTAGAAGTGTAATATGGGAAATCAATACTAAATTAGTAGCTTATCTTTTTTCATTCTGAAGTCAACAAACTCTAATAAAACCAGCATTTCCACATACAAAGTAGAATAGAAAAAGAACATACATGAAATGACAAATGCCTCACTTTTCCTTTTCACTATATCATAAATTCAACAGGTAACATCTAAATCGGTCCTGTTTGTTTGTGTTTCCAAAGGCTTTCATTCTGTTTTCTTCTGTGCATAAAACAAAAAAAGTTTCAACAATCCTCTTTTATTCTTTTCTTTTTTTCTCCCTTTTATTTGGGTGGGGAAGGGAAGCCTATTACTATACCTCTCTCTAATTTCTACTCTTCCCATTTTGGGGAAAAAAAGAAAAGCAAAACCATGATAATAAATATTCAGTTAAATGAAATATATTTCCATATTGCTCTTGTTCAAAAAAATATGTCTTATTCCAAATTTTGAGACCTACTGGGGGTAGATAGCAGGTTTCATCAAAAACTTTCATGAACTGGCAAATATCTGTAAAAGAAAATAACTGAATGTGTTTTTGCAAATCAACTAGTTTCTGTATTAAAAGATCATAAGCTCTTTACCTTTTTGTAATTGGATATTCTTCTACATATGTGCTCAATTTTATCACTGCAAATGGTGCCAAATTTACTTTGGAGATCAGTAGGGATGACTTCATTTAAAGAGTTTAGGCTAGTGCAGTTTTGCACAAAATGTTCATCACTTCTGGCCAGAGCTTCAAGAATCTGTAGTAAGAAAAACAACAAAATGAGATATTAAAACCAACCCACTTAAGTAGACATTAATTAGTAATCCTGAAGAGTTTTACTTTATATGTATTTGTTTAGAGGTAGCTTGAGGTATATATATTCAAAAGTATTGAACAATAATCAATTCACATATGTGAAGGCTCATATTATTAAGGCTGCTGGCTGCCTTTGAAAGTACAACAAGTCAACCTTTTATGGGTAAATAAACATTATAAATGTTAATTAAGGAATATATACTTAAAATTATTTTCTTTCAATTATTAAGAAAAAGGAATGGATTAACTTTCCCAGCTACAGGAAAATTAGGTCTTTCTCATTATAGTATAAATAATTATCATATATTTTTTATCTCAGCTTCTTCACATGACTTTTGTATTTAATGGATTCCACTTAATAATTAGGCTAGTTGTATATCTAGTGTAGATGCTTAAACATTTAGATTTGATTAAATCATGAGACTTTCCAATGAAATGAAATGAATGGCGTGAGATATTTTAATTATTTGAGCTTTAAATTAACTTTTAAAGTTCACTTCATCTTTGAATATTTATCATCCTATTATCTACTTATTTAATATTTAATAACTCTTCAAACCTGGATAGGAGACTTAAACTAAGACAGATACCTCACAGACAAATGTAGACTGTTCCTTTAAGGGAATTTTGGGATTCATAATGAAATTTTAAAAATTAAGGATCTGGCTTTCCTTGGAAGGACATCTTCAAAATTACTTTATAGTACATGCCAGTCAGGAAGAAAGGGACTTAATAATAAATATTTCTTTTATACCTATATGTTTTAAGTAAACTATCAGAGACATATAAACTAAAATCAAGAGCCAGATTCCATGTCAGTGAAAGCAGGAAATGCTTTAGCTAAAACCATTTAGGCATATACACCCAGACCAAAACTGAGGTCATTTTAATGTCATTCAATTTC
>CM053773.1:17587274-17615218 GCA_028658325.1 Potorous gilbertii | reverse complement strand
TACATTTACATATAAACATATACATTTGCATATAAACTTCAGAGAGGGTGGTATATTATTGAGTGAAATATGTGAAGAAACTCATTTTTAGAAGATGTTTGAGTAAGAAATATAGGAGTTCCTATATGCCAGTACTCACTTAACACTATTTACTGGTTCCTCCAGAAAAAGCTATTGAACAGAATGACATTCCAAGGATTGATTAATTCCATGATGTGATTGAGGGAAGGGAGGGACAGGATAGCAGGATAACAGTGAGGTTGCCATGGTGTAATTGGTTGCAATGTTCTAATGAGGTTGTTGCCCAGCAATGTTTGTTGGGTTAGGCAGGTAGCATTTTGAAGGGTGCCATGGTCTCTTGTAGGCCTTTATCCCATCTCTTTTTGTTTTCTTCTTTTCATGAAGAAAAGATAACATGCTTCATTTGCACAAATACTTATCATTTGATGGCTTGGTCAGTTCCATAGGTTTATTGAAAGGGAGCAGAGCAATAAAAGAAGTTTAAATAAAATAAGTAATAAGTTTAAAAATAAGTTTGAGGAATTATAAAAGCATGATAAGGAATCTACCATTTAATAATGTTTAATTACTGCCACGTAACTTTCTGCTTAAAATTTCAGGAAAAAATAAAAGTAATCCATCTCTAAAAAGACAGTCTAGTGAGAAGCGCTGGCTTCATTATTATTTGGCTACGGAGCTGTCGAGTCAGCAGAATGTGGGAAGTAGTTTTAGGAGGGCAGAATATAGAGCTGGGATGCCTTCAATCCAGCTGATGTCTATTGAAGGCATCAATAATTCATTGGTGTCCAGATCCAATTTATGTTATATGTTAACTGAACTCAAAGGTACAACTTGGTGAATAGCTGTACTTGAAGAACTGATGATCTAGGCAAACATTTTATATGCATAGACCATTTGAAAATAGACTGATTTAGCTGAAGTTTCTAGGCTTGAAATAGCTAATACGCAGTACAGCTTATCAGAGCCATCTAGTCAGAAAACAAATGTCCGAGGCTATTCTGCCCACAAATGTTTTTCTTTGAAACATTAACTCTCAAATGCTTCCCTGGCTATGTCTGACTTGGGATCAAATTGAGACTGAAAGAATGGTGGTGCCATTAACAGAGATAGAGAAATCAGGAAGAGGTTATTGTATAGAGGAGAAGCAATGATGAACATGAGGAAAAGATTCTGGGTAGCTGGAGGAGGAGGATTCTGAAAGGAAAATATAAGACATAGTTTTGTGAACAGTCATTTTTTTCTGTTCTACCTTGGATATGGAGTTGTTTTTTTTTAATTTGGTATTTAAGTGCTGAATAAAAATTTTAAAAAGGAAAAGAAGGCACAGAAAGAGAGTTGGAGAGTGCATAGACAAACTTATCTTATTTTGTAATTGCTATATACTTTGTTTCCACTCTGCCTTCTGCTGGGGAGCAGCTCTAGTCAGATTGGATGGACTTTCAAATGAGGTTGGAAGCAGTCAAATGAGTTTAAGCACCTGATTGCTTATGAGCAAATTCAAGAAAGTCAAGGGTGACAGTAGAATTAATAATTAATAGCCTTAGTCAGTACTACATATTTAAACTAAACTACATGTTTAGTACTTTGGAAATTTAAAAAAAAATGATTATGTCAGCAGGAAACTATCTTACATTGGCCAAAAAATATAGATACAGATTTGAGTTATTTGATCAATTTTGAATTGTGTCCTAGACTTTAACTCTGCATTATTTTATGTAATAATGGCTTACATCTTGCTGAGCTGTTAGTTTCATTATTTTCTGATTAACATTGAATCTCCTACCTTGTTCTTTTCAGCAGCAGACAGAAATGAGAAGCATTAGATTTTAGCATAGGAATAGTCATAGTATTACTAGTAATATCAGGAATGTGTAGGAAATATTAAGTCTTTAAAAGTACATTGCAAACATAATCCTATATGTCTGATCTCACAAGAAACATAGGATCATATTATAAAATGATAATTATGCCTATTTTGTGGAGGATAAAATGGAGACAGTAAAGTAAGTGACTTACCCAGGGTCACAATGAATAAGTGGCAGACCCAAGACTCTACTGTGAATCTTCAGACTAGATCAAATACTCATGCTTGCACTGTTACTAATTCTAGAGAGCAAAGCCTGGGAAGGTCAATCCCATGAGGAGTTATAACATTATTTAAAGAGAGATAGTTTGGAAGAGTCAACTACTGAGAACTGGATTCTAATTTTGCTTCTCAGTTGGGTGGATAGTGCAGTGGATAAAATGCAGGAAGACTCATCTTTGTGAGTTCAAATCTGGCCTCAGACATTGACTAGTTGTGTGCCCCTGGGCAGGTCACTTAGCCCTATATGCCTCAGTTTCTTCTTCTATAAAATGAGCTGGAGAAGGAAATGACAGGCCACTTCTGTATCTTTGCCAAACCAACCCCAAATGGGGTCATAAAGAGTTGTACATGACTAAAAGTTGAACAACAACAAATGTTTGGTGGAGTTCCTCCCCACTTATATCAAACCTAAATCTGTCACACTTATTACCTATGTGACTCTAGGCTAGCCATATAACTTCTCACTTCTCTAGGAAACCCTCTAAGATAGTAGTTAGGGAGGATTTATAGAGAGATTTCGGGAGGCTGAGAAATTTGGATGGGAAAACAAAATTATATTTAAAAACTTTTCCTTAACTTGAAAAAATAGTCCTATGCATTTATTTTATATTCTATATATATGCATATAATTTATATTCTAAAATAGTATTCTGAGAAGGAGTCCCATGACACCCAAAACATTAAGGAACCCTGCTTTAAGATGAAGTTTCAGAGGTGCTAAATATACACTGGCAAAGGAAATTGGCAGATGAGGAAAATCACTGTATTAATGAAATTACATGTCAGTCCCAGCTCCAGTCTAGTTCCTACCTAGAAGCAGCTAGGTGGTGCAGTGGCTAGAGCACTGGGTCTATAGTCTGTCCTCAGACACTTATTAGTTTTGTGACCTTGGCCAAGTCACTTAAGCCCTGTTTGCGTCAGTTTCTTCATCTGTAAAATGAGGGATAATGATAGCATCGTCTCACAGGATGGTTGTCAAGGTCAAATGAAATATTTGTAAAGTTCTTAGCACAATGCCTAGGCCTCAGTAGGCTCTTCATAGATGCTTTTCCACTTCCCTTCCCTTAGACAAGTTGCAACATCTGGGAGATCCCCATTTTCTCATTTGTAAAATGTGAATGATCCTTATGGCATATACCTTACAGAGTTGTGGTAAAGTACTGGCACTAAAGTACAAATGGAATGTGAGCTCTATCAGTGAGTTTTATAATGCTCAAGTGAACATTCTTGATCTGAGAAGAACAGATCCTTAAGGCTGCCAACAAAATTCTGTGTGAGGAACTGAAAGGAGAGAGTATTGGTGTACCTACTTTCTAGTAACCTGGCTAGTCTTATGGATGTGGTGGCATTGTTAATCACGTTGAAGAATAAGAAATGAGTAGGAACATGGTCATGAAGCTGGGAAACAGTTATTAAAGAGACAAATAGCAAAAGCAAGAGGCCAGCAGGTGATGTATGAACACATGCAATCAATAGGACAAATCGGGATCTGAATACAAGACCCTAAAGTAGAGATTAGAACAAGGTTGGAATTTCTTGCTAGAAGAAATAATTTGCCAAGTGTGTCAGGAAGGCTTTTTTCAGGATAACACATAAAGAAACAGTCTCCTGGCACAAGAGTCAAAGCTAAAGGAGAGGAACATGTGCATTGGCTAATACTGGAGCCTTTGAAAAATGTTTCCCCAAAACAGACAATCAAGTGGAGATTCCAGTTATAGTAAATGGCCAACACTTGATGAGGAACTTCATTTTAAATAGACTATAACATTTACTTGACAGGTAGAGGTGGAAGTAATTGGGTTAGTGTTGAAGATATGTAGGGCTGCAATGGAAATAGCATTTGGGGCTGAAATGGGTTCAATACAACCTTCTCCTTTTGTAGCTCTTTGTAGCTCTCAGTATCACTTATTTTGAGAAGATACCTTGAGGATAGCAGAGAGTTGCTTGTGTCTGTCTGGGTACTCATCCCTCAGAGAATGACTGTGTCCCCATGTCTGTCCAAGGCCATAGATATAAAAATGGCAAAGATGTGGGTCACATAAACACACAGAAAGGTCCCCCAATAGATGACAAAGGCACAGGAGAGAACTGGAAGGATAACTCAGAAACCATTTTTTAAGGAAACAGTCACTGCTTATCTTGTAACAGAAATTAGTCATTAATAAATCCTATGCTCCCTCTGCCCAAGTCTTCCAGCATCTTGAAACAACCTAGCACACAAGAATTCCTTAGAAACATGTATTATTCAGAGAACATAAATTCATGAGAAAAGCTACCTGAAATGTCAGATTTCTCTAGCATTACTACACCACTCAGAGGTTTCTTCTATTCTCTTTCTTCTCCACATTTGAAGGCATCTAGCTCTTTAAGGAAAGCATAATTGTTTGTAATTAAGTGATGACAAAACACCTTACTTTTAGCATTTCTGTGCTGAACTCAGGAAAGAGGCCCACATCTTTATTGGGGTTGTTGATGTCTTCCCACTCCAACAACCCCCGCCAAACCCACACTCACATGCACATCACATTACTTACTCTGTTTCTGTTGTTTCAGTAACAAAAAAAAATCCTCCTATCTATAGACTTTTCTCTTCCCTGCAAGGGGACCAGAGTAATCTGTTAGCTCTACATGTAGCTTGGGGAAATGGCTCATGTATACTTTTACCCTTTTTGCTTCCTTTTCTTAAAAGGAATTATTTATTTATTTTTAGTTTTCAACATTCATTTCCACAAGATTTTGAGTTCCAAATTTTCTCCCCATTTCTCCCCTCCCCCACCTGAAGACACCATGTATTCTGATTACCCTTTCCCCCAATCTGTCCTCCCTTCTATCACACCCCTTCCTTCACTTATCCCCATCTCCTCTATTTTCTTGTAGGGCAAGATAGATTTCTATACCCCATTACCTATAAATCTTATTTCCCAGTTGCATGTAAAAGCAATTTTTGACATTCATTTTTAAAACTTTGAGTTCCAGCTTCTCTCCCTTCCTCCCTCCCCAAACATTCCCACTGAGAAGGTAAGCAATTCCATATAGATTATATGTGTGTAGTTATGCAAAAGACTTCCATAAAAGTCATGTTGTGAAAGACCAACTATATTTCCCTCCATCCTATCCTGCCTCCCATTTATTCTGTTCTCTCTTTTGACCTTGTCTTTCCCCAAAAGTGTTTGCTTCTAATTAGACCCTCATTTCATTTGCCCTCCCTTCTATCATCTCTTCCACACCCCACTTATCCCCTTCTCCCCTACTTTCCTGTAGTGTAAGATAGATTTTCATACCAAATTGAGTGTGCATGTTATTCCCTCCTTAAGCCAAATCTGATGCAAGTAAGCTTCACTTTTTCCCTCTCACCTCCCCACTTTTCCCCTCCATTGAAAAAGCTTTTTCTCGCCTCATTTATGAGAGATACTTTGCCCCATTCCATTTCTCCCTTTCTCCTCCCAATATATTCCTCTCTCACTTCTTATTTTATGTTTTTTAGATATCATCCCTTCCTATCCAACTCATTCTATGCCCTCTGTCTACCCTCCAACTAACCCAAATACTGAGAAAAGTCTCAAGAGTTACCTATATGATCTTTCCATGTAGGAATGTAAAGAGTTCAACTTTAGTAAATTCCTTATGATTTCTCTTTCCTGTTTACCTTTTCATGCTTCTCTTGATTCTGGTGTTGGAAAGTCAGGTTTTCTATTCAGCTCTGGTCTTTTCATCAAGAATGCTTGAAAGTCCTCTTTGTCATTGAATGACCATTTTTTCACCTGAAGTATTACACTCAGTTTTGCTGGGTAGGTGATTCTTGGTTTTAATCTTACCTCCTCTGTTCTTTGGAATATCATATCCAAGCTCTTCAATCCCTTAATATAGAAGCTACTAGATCTTGTATTATCCTGATTGTATTTCCACAATACTCGAATTGTTTCTTTTTGGATGATTGCAATATTTTTTCCTTGACCTGGGAACTCTGGAATTTGGCTACAACATTACTTGGAGTTTTTCTTTTGGGATCTCTTTCAGGAGGTGGTCAGTGGATTCTTTCAATATTTATTTTACTATCTGGTTCTAGAATATCAGGGCAATTTTCCTTGATAATTTCATGAAAGATGATGTCTAGGCATTTTTTTTGTCATTACTTTCAGGTAGTCCCATAATTTTTAAATTGTCTCTCCTAAATCTATTTTCCAGGTCAGTTATTTTTCCAATGAGATATTTCACATTGTCTACTATTTTTTCATTTCTTTGGTTTTGTTTTAAAATTTCTTGATTTTTCATAAAGTCATTAGCTTCCATCTGCTCCAGTCTAATCTTTAAGGAATTATTTTCTTCAGTGAGCTTTTGGGTCTCCTTTTCCATCTGTCCAGTTCTTCTTTTTTAGGGTATTCTTCTCCTCATTGACTTTTTGGATCTCTTTTGCCATTTGGGTTAGTCTATTTCTTAAATTGTTATTTTCTTCAGCATTTTTGGGGTCTCCTTTAGCAAGTGTTTGACCCATTTTTCATGATTTTGTTGCATCACTCTCATCTACTTGATTTTCAAAATTCTTTTTGAGCTCTTCCATGGCCTGAGACCACTTCATATTTTTCTTGGAGGCTTTGGATGGACTATTTTCTTCTGTTTGCATGCTTTGGTCTTCCTTGTCACCAAAGTAAAATGCTATTGTTTGATTCTTTTTCCAGCTTTTGCTCGTTTCCTAGCCATTTGATTGACTTTTGAGCTCTTTGTCAAGGTAGTTCTCTGCTTCCAGTAGGTGTGAGGGATGTACTGTCCACTGCTCAGTTTCCCCCACGATATGTGGGCCTAGAGCTCCAGAAACAGTGGCTGCAGCTGCCTTTGCTGCTGCTCTGGCTGTCAAGGGCTCCTCTGCCTCCTCCCTGCTCTGCTGCCCTGGGGCTGGGGCCAGACCACTCCACTCTCCTGCACTGGTCCCACTGACTTTTTCCATTGACTTCCATTTTGTCTTTGGCATTTTGGGGTCCTGAAGTCTGGAAACTGCCACAGGTGTGAGATATTCAGTATCCCCAAGGCCTGCTCAGGTCCCCTCTGTGCTGGTGCCACCCATGCTGGATAGGCACTTCCTGGTGACCTTCTAAACTGTGTTGGGCTGGAGATCTGCTTCACTCCATCATTCTGGGGGTTCTTCAGCTCCAGAATTTGTTTAGAACCATTTTTTGCAGGTAATTGGGTGGGCTTGGGGGCAGCACTCTAGAAAGTCCATGCTGTTACTCTGCCATCTTCGCTCTGCCCCCCCTTCCTCTTTAAAAGAAAAATCTTTCATTTAAGGGAAAACTCTGCATGAGGGGGTAATTGGGAAATTTAGATGCTATAATGATGAAACACCAATAACATTGTACTTAAAAAGAAAATTCTTGTAATAGTTACAATCATAGATGAAACTTATTTAGCACCTTAATGTTTACAAAACGTTTTGCATGTAATATGTCACTTAATCCTTACCATGACCCTGTGAAATAAAGGCTATTATTATTATGTATTTTAAATATCTCCTCCTTAATAAAACATTTTTATTAACTACAATCATAAGTTATTGCTGCTTCCTCTGAATTCATAAGATAGTTTGTATTTATCTTGCACATTTGTGATTTCTTTTATTACAATTCTATATATAGATGCTTTATTCCATTCCTAGACTATAGTTTGGGAAGGCAAAGGACCACCAGGCTTTCCTCCTTTTGTGTTACCTACAGCAACTACCATGGTATTTAGCATAGAATAGGTGCTCAAGAAATATTTGTTGAATGAATGATTGAATATTTGCTGTGCAAGTAGGTGGACACATCAGTGAAAACATGGAAATCTGTGTAATATAGCAACAGATGGTAGACTGTCAATGTGCTCAGAAGTGAATAGGATGCTATTCAGTGAGAAAAAGTGAGAAGACTGTAAAATAGGAAGACACATACACATTATATATGTATATATACATACATATATACACACATATATGTGTGTGTATATGTGTGAGGGGTTAAAGATGGCCAGGTTTACATTTAGGATAAAAAATAAATTTTTTTATATAATTTTGAAAACTCAAGTTTACTTGAGTCTTCAGGACTGCACAATTCTTGAAATAAGAAAATGAAGTCATTACCTCTGGTACTAACCAAAAGGAATCTAGGCAATAGAAACCATAAGGTGATAATGCCATTATAATCAACACCAGACATTTAGAAGGATATTGAATCCAGAGTTCTTGGCTCAAGTCTCCAAAGAGAGCGGAATATGTGGGGAAAAATATTTAGAGAATTTGTCATTTCAATCTGTGTCCAACAATTTGTGGTCTCATTTGGGGTTTTCTTGCCAAAGGTACTAGAATGGTTTGCCATTTCCTTCTCAGGTTCATCTTACAGATGAGGAAACTGAGACAAAGAGGGTTGTGACTTTCCCGGGGTCACGTGTCTGAAGTCATATTTGAACTCAGCAGGATGAGTCTTCCTGACTCTGGTGTTCTATCCACTGAGCCACCTAGTTGTCCATTTAGAAAATGATCAAAATGAAATTGAAAAATAAGACCAAAGCATAATATGTTGCCTAGAAAGGAATAGGATATTTTTGAACAAGTTCTTCTCTGGACCTCAATTTCCTCATCTATAAAATGAGATGGTTGTACTCGCAGTCTTCGAAAATCGCTTTTAGCACTAAATCTATACCTTCTATGATGTCATGAAGGCTAAAGTTTAATTTAATTACAATATGGAGTTAATGAAGCCTTCTTACATGGAAAATGGTAGCTTACTGCTTTCCGCCTCAGACTCATGTATAACAATAACACATAATGGGAGATTAAGGTTATGTATAAGGGAAAAATATTTTGACATCGAAAGATGTTAAATGTTAGAGGGGACATGTTAAAATCTAGGAATTTTATTAATATCCATCATCATATTCAACATTAAATTTCAGAAATGATAGTTTCCCCTTATCCCCAAATACTTTACTTATCTGAATCCTATATTCCAGACCCACCTCCCTTATGAGTGTCATCACCATTGTTTCCTCCTTTTCTTTCTACCTTGTAACTCACAGTCATATTGCATCAGAGACAACGTGACAGATTAAAAAGAACTTGATCCTAG
The DNA here is from genome assembly GCA_028658325.1 of Potorous gilbertii. NCBI lineage: Eukaryota > Metazoa > Chordata > Mammalia > Diprotodontia > Potoroidae > Potorous > Potorous gilbertii. Next base: position 17,606,017 of record CM053773.1, on the reverse strand, counting down.
TCTTGTCCCATAGCTGTGTGATCTTGGACAAGTCCATCAATAACTTTGGATTTTCATTTCCTCCTTTGTAAAGTGATAAAGATTTTTTGCTTTTTGTTTTTTTTTTTTAAAAAAAGAGAATCTTTAAACTCTTTTCCAAATTGATGATGCAATGAATCTAAGACCTTCCAAATTTTCTTTAAATCCTATAGCACAAGTTATCTGTACTACTTCACACATGTTCATAAAATATCTAGCTTTGTTCATTTTCATGTGATAGGTTTCTGTTTCTTTGCTTATTAGATTTCAAAGTACTTTGATTACTCCACCAGAAGTGTTCATTTATATGTACTTAGTTCATGTCTAATCTGAATTTATCACATATACACATAATTTTGAATACTTTTGATATTAAAAAAAATTAAAACAATCTAATATTGATTTTTGAGAGTCAACTTCCTGAAGTCAGGAAGTCCTGAGTTCAACTCTTTCCTTTGACAGATACTGGTTTTGTGATCCATGGGCAAGTCATTTATCCTCTCAGTTGCCCCAGGTAATTAATTCTCTAATACTGTAATGTGGAAAACACTGGCATGTAGATAGATAGATGGATGGATGGATGGATAGATAGATACATAGATACAAGATAGATACATAGATAGATGAATGGACAGGTGGACAGACAGATGATAGATATGCATGCAGATGGACAGTAGATACTCTAAGAAAAGCTGCATAAAAATATGTGACAGACTAAATTATATATCAACTGATTTTTGTATATGTCTGACATAAAATTTATATTAATACTCCTTGGGGAAAGGAATGAGGATTAATTTCACTTAAAAAAATCTTCCCTCGCACAGTGTTTTGCACACAGTAGTCATTCAATAACTTTGTTGAAGAAATTAAATGTCAATTTAAAAATAAATATTCTAGCTCCAGATTATACAGTACTTCTTTTGGATGATATTTGAAGCAATAAACATTCTAGTTTAAAAAATACTTGTATATATTTAAGGTTGATTTTAAGGACATATAGTTGACTGCCACTCTATTCTTGACTTCATGAACTAGCCCCTACCACAATATACTACTGCACTCCTATTTTCTTCCACAAGTTATTATGATTCTGTGAGGCGAAATTATATTCTTTACTTCAAATCATGAAAACTAATTCAAAGACTGAATCACTGAATTATTCCCTCAGGGGGAAAAAGATTAAAAAGACTTGTTTCTTCTTTTAATTTAGTTTAATCAATGATCATTTCCTTCTAATTGATAGAGCAATGCTCCATTTATCACTTTAAATTCATGTGTATGTATGTATATATATGTGTGTGTGTGTGTGTGTGTATACATATATATACTTTGTAATTGTTGGAGGTTCAGGGATTTAATTATTTTGTCACTCACTGAATTGAATTGGTGACCCTTCATGTTAATTATTTGAGTTGCATTCAAGTACTATGGATTATTTCATTATACTTGGTGATTCTTAATAGAAAATGCATTACTTCTAATTTTGAATGAAAGACAGAGTGGCAGTTTGGTGCAGGAAACACTGAAATCTGATTTAGAATATTTGGGTCTAGAGATCAGATTTCTTATTTACTAGCCACATGACCTTGGATGATATATCTAACCTCTTTGGGCCCCATTTTCCGTATTTATAAATGAGAAGGGATGATGGTGGTGGACTAGGTGATCCAAGGTCCTTTCTAATGCTGAAGCTACATTCATATGACCTTAAAAAAAAAGGAAAAAATAATTGTACCTCTCAAGGATGTCTCTCTCCCCCTTCCTTTTCCATTGAGGAACTTTGACTCATATTTAATTTAAAAATTGAGGTTATTAACTAAGAGGCCCCTTTTATCCCTTCTTCCTTATCATTCAGTTAGCTTTTACCACTGTTTTCTCCTTTCAAGGGTACCACTATCCTCCCAGTCACTCAGGCTCAATATCTCACTATCATTCTTGGCTCTTCACTCTCACCCTCATATTCAGTCGGTTGCTAAGCAGTTTTTCTTTTTTACATTTGATGGAAATTGCTTTAGTGATTATCTGCATGTATATATTTTCTCTAAGAATTACAAAAAAGTCAAAGAATATAGTGCATTGAGAACTTTGTTTAGTTCTTTTTTTAAAAAAAAATTATTTATTCATTTATTTTTAATTTACAACAATCAGTGCCACAAGATTTTGAGTTCCACATTTTCTCCCCCTTCCCCTCTCTAAGATGACATGCAGTCTGATATAGACTCTACATATACATTCACATTAAACATTTTCACATTAGTCATGTTGCAAAGAAGAACTATAATCAATAGAAGGAACCACAAAAAAGAAGAAACAAAACAAAATGAGAGAGAGCAAATAGTACACTTTGATATGTGTTCAAACTCCATATATGTTTCTCTGGATGTGGATAGCATTTTACGTCATGAGCCTCTTGGAGTTGTCTTAGAACTCTGCATTGCTGAGAAGAGCCAAGTCTATCAAAGTTAGCCATAGTACAACATGCAGTTGTCAAATCTTTGTTGTTGTTGAGGATTCTGAGACTAAATTCTTCTGTCACCAAATGAAAACACAGTGAATTGAATTGATGATTATTCCTGATAATTAATTGAATTTCATTTAAGTATTGTGGGTTATTTCATTATATTTTGGTGATCCTAAATTGAAAATATATTACATCTAAGTTTGAATGGTAAGGGTGGCAGTTTGGTATGAAAAATTATTCCTTCATACCTCTAAGATTGTCACCACCATGATATGGTTCCTCACCACCTCAACTCTAGACCATTGCAGTGGTCTTCTGGTTGGTCTCCTTGCTTGAAATGTCTCCCCACTCCAGTCCATCCTCTATTCAGCTGTCAAATTGTTCTTGCTAAAGTGCAAATTGGACCATGTCACCCCTTATTCAATAAACTTCAGTGACTCCCTATTACCTCTTAGATCAAAAGACTTCTCTAATTGACTTTTATAATGAGACTCCTTTCTACATTTCCATTCTTAATGTATTTTATTCTCCTCCAAGTGCTATATATCCAGTGAAAGTTGCCTTATGGGGGGCATAGTAGATGGCAGGGTAGAAAGATGTACATAATTTAGCTCTTCCCCCACAGCCCATAAAATACCTGTAAAGAAAGACTCTCAACAAATTCTAGAGCAGCAGAAGCCACAGAAAGATGGAGTGAAGGAGATTTCCAACACAGGGTGACCTGGAAGGCCAACAAGAAAGGTCTGTCACACTGGATGCAGAGCAGAGCCTAGCCCAGCTCTGGCTGTGAGACTCTGGGAGGAGCAGAACCAGAGCAGGTTCAGGGACAAAATCCGAGAAGCAGCAGCAGTTCGCAGATCCCTTCGTCCACAGATGCCAAAGGTCAGTGAGAGGACTTTCTCAACCTGAGTGAGAAGGGAGCAGGGTCCATCCCCTAGCCCTGGCCTAAGGTGGCAGCAAAGGCTAGGCAGGGGAGGCTTCTGGTGGTGGTGGCAGGCAGCAACCTGCGTTCATTGTTCCATTGTTGGAGCATTGAGCATAAAGCCTCTGGGGGAAATGAGCAGTTGATCTGAATCTCAGCCCTGAGTGGAGGCCCTGTCCCCACCTAAAGCCCCTGGGAGAATTGGGCAGCTGATCTGAATCTCAGCTCTGAGCACAGTCCTGGGGTGAGTAGGAGCACTAGGACCCTCCTCTTGACAAAGGATTCAGAAGTCAAGTAAATGGCTGGGAAAATGCCCCCAAAAGGGGGAAAAAATGGGACAAAGGAAGGTTATTTTCTTGGTGAACAGGTATTTCCTTCCATCCTTTTGGATGAGGAAGAACAAAGCATACTGTCAGAGGAAGTCAAGCCTTCTGCATCCATTACCTCCAAAGTGAATATACAATGGGCTTAGATCATGGAAGGACTTGAAATGTGAGTTAGCGGCTTGCTAAAGGAGACCGAACAAGTGCTGAGGAAAATAATACCTTTAAAAGTAGGCTAACTCAGTTGGAAAAAGAGGACCAAAAACCCAATGAGGAGAAGTAGGTTTTAGAAAGCAGAATTAGCCAAATTGTAAAAAGAGATTCAAAAGCTCACTGAATAAAATAGTTCTTTAAAAATGACAGTGGAATTCAGGGAAGCTAATGACTATACAATAAGGCAAGAAGTTGCAAAAGAAATCCAAAGGAATGAAAAAATAGAAGATAATGTGAAATATCTCATTGGAAAAACAACTGACCTGGAAAACAGATCCAGGAGAGACAATTTTAAAATTGTGGGACTACCTGAAAACCATGATAAAAAAAAGCCTAGACATTATCTTTCATGAAATTATCTAGGAAAATTGCCCTGATATTCTAGAACCAGAGGGCAAAAGAAATATTGAAAGAATCCACCAATCACCACCTGAAAGAGACCTGAAAAAAGAAACTCCTAGGAATATTGTGGCAAAATTTCAGAGTTCCCAGATCTAGGACAAAAATATTGCAAGCAGCTAGAAAGAAACAATTCAAGTATTGTGGAAATACAATCAGGATAACACAGGATCTGACCGGTTCTACATTAAGGGATCAAACGGCTTAGAATAGGATATTCCAGAGGTCAAATGAACTAAGATTAAAACCAAGAATTACCTACCCAGCAAAACTGAGTATAATACTTCAGGGGAAGTATTATTGAAGTATATTGAAGTCATTCAATGATATAGAGGACTTTCAAGTGTTATTGATGAAAAAACCAGAACTGAAGAGAAAATTTGACTTTGAAACACAAGAATCAAGAGAAACATGAAAAGGTAAACAGGAAAGAGAAATGCACCTTCTAAAGCTGAACTGTTTACATTCCTACATGGAAAGATAATATGTGTAACTCTTGAGACTTTCTCAATATTTGGGTAGATGGAGGAATTACACACACACACACACACACACGTACACACACACACACAGAGCACAGGTTGAGTTGAATCAGAAGGAATGGTGTCTATAAAAAATAAGGAATAAGAGAGGAATGAGGAGAAAGGGAGAAATGGAATGGGGCAAACTATCACTCATAAAAGACATAAGAAAAATCTTTTTCAATGGAGGAGAAAAGGGAGGAGGTGAGAGGGGAAAGGTGAAGCTTACTTTTGTCACATATGGTTTAAGGAGGGAATAACATGCTCACTCAATTTGGTATGAAAATCTAGCTTACACCACAGGAAAGTAGGGGAGAAGAAGACAAGAGGGATGAGAGGGATGAGAGAAGGGAGGGCAAATGGAAGAAGGGACTAATCAGAAGTAAACACTTTGGGGAAAGGACAAGGTCAAATGAGAGAATAGAATAAATGGGGGACAGAGTAGGATGGAGGGAAATATAGTTATTCTTGCACAACATGGCTATTATGGAAGTCTTGTGCAAAAAACCCACATGTATAGTCTTTATTGAATTGCTTGCCTTCTCAGTGGGGATGTCTGGGGAGAGAGAAATGGAGAGAAGTTGGAATTCAAAGTATTAGAAAGTAATGTTGAGAATTGTTGTAGCATATAACTGGGAAATAAGAAATACCGATAATGGGGTATAGAAATCTATCTTGCCCTACAAGAAAAGAGAGAAGGGAAGGGTGGGGTGTGATAGAAGGGAGGGCACATTGATGGAAAGGGTAATCAGAATACAAGGTGTTATGGGGTGGGGGCAGGGGAGAGATGGGGAGAAAAATTAGAACTCAAAATTTTATGGAAATGAATGTTGAAATCTAAAAATAAATAAATAAAACTATAAAAAAAGAAAAGAAAGTTGCCTTATTGTGTTCTTTACTCAAGGTAATGTGTACTCTGCCTATCCCAAGGTCTAAAATTCTCTACCTCCTCATCTCTTCTTCTTGCTTCCTTGACTTCCTTAAAGTCCTGTCTTCTGTGCAAGATACCTTTAGAGGGCCTCCTTAATCTTAGTACTTTCTCTTTAAAATAATCTTCATTTTTTTCTTTAACTTCATAACTTTTTATATGTTGTCTCCCTCATTAAACTGTGAGTCTTTTGAAAAGTCTTTCTTTTTTTGACTTTCTTTTTATCTTCAGAACTTGACATAGTTCCTAGAACAAATGCCAGCTAACTTAAGTTGACTTTAGATGGACCTGGTTTTGAATGACAAAGGGTTAGAATTAAGCATAAATAATGAGGAATGCTAGTCCTATTTTATTTCGGTCTGGTTAAAAGTACATTTTTTTTGAGAGGATGGAGTGTTACCATTTGACAATGTCTGCTTCATCAAAATAATGAATTTGTGAGAAGTTGCCTGGTTAAGCTCTAGCAAAAAGCTTGGTTGTAGTGACAGATTTTCCCATAGCAAGTAAACTCTCTCTTTTTATGTGCTACTTATATTCTATTTTAGAACTATAATACAAAGAATTCCACAAACTACTAGTGAGTGATATTAGAATCCTATAAATGAAGTGATTTTTAACCTTCACAAAAGTCCTGTAAATATAAAGTATAGAGTTTGTCCTTTGAAGTATATTGACATGCCAAATCAGTATCTACTAGGGTCACAAAACATAATGCATATTCAAATCACCTCAAGCAGGGAGACTGTCATTTCTACCTGTTATAGAATAGGAAGAGGACCAGGACTAGATGTTCATTCTTCCATTCTGCTAATGCCAAGAGGCACATTGGGCTAGAATACTATGACATGTAAAAGAATTGCACTCCCTAGACATAATATGTTCTTTTTGGGATTTAGAAAAAAGCTACCTTCCCTAGATATTCCAAGTGGGAAATAGTCCTGCCTTATATGAAATAGGAAATTCCTTACTCTTTAGTATTTTTTTAAAAATGTGTTTGTTTTGAACATTCTTTTTTTTTAAATTTGGAGTTTCAAATTCTCTCCCTCCACCCCCATCCACTGAGAAGGCCAGCAATATATTATCGATTATATATAGGAAATTATATAAACCATATTTCTATATTAGTCATATCTTATTTTAAAAAACAAGATAAAGAAAGTGAGAAAATTATATATTTCAGTTTGTTCTCAGAGTCTGTCGATTCTTTCTCTGGAAGTGGATGCCTTTTTTTTTTTTTTAACACCATGTGTTCTTTGCAATTACCTTGGCTCATTGTATTGATCAGAGTAGCCAAGGCTTTCACAGTTGATTATCATTACAATACTGCTGTTACCATGAACAATGACTTCTCAGTTTTTCTCACTTCACAATTAGTTCATATAGGTCTCACCCTGTTTTTTTTTTTTTTCTGAAACCATCCCTTTCATAATTTCTTATAGCACAATGATAATCTATTACAACTGTCATTTGGTCATTACCCAATTGATGAGCATCCCCTCAGTTTCCAATTTTTGTCATTACAAGAAGTGCTGCTATAGGTATTTTTGTACTTAGAGGTTCTTTTCCCTTTTCTTTGATCTCTTTGGGACACAGACCTAATAGTGGTATTTACTGGGTCAAGGGGTACATGCAGTTTTATACCCTTTTGACCTGGTTCCAAATAATTCTTCAGAATGATTGGATCAGTTCACTATTCCTCCAGCAATTCATTAGTGTACCTATTTTTCCTTCATCCTTTCTATCATTTATCCTCTATGATGCGTGTGAGGTGATATCTCAGAGTTGTGTTAATTTACCTTTCTCTAACCTAGTTACATATAGCTCCCTTCCACCAAACACTTGTTAAGTAATCATTGATAGTGAGCAAAGATATTTATTAAACCAAGTGGCAAAACAAATCTGGAGAAGTTGTACATTTTAATGTAGGTGATGAAATACACAAGAATAATGGTAATTTTGACTCAAAAGCAATATGAAAATTTTCAGCCAGGGAGAAATTGATTTCACTGAAGATGTTCATTCTTAACAGTGGCTTGGGGAGTAATAAGCCTTGTGCTACCATGCTACTCCCCATTGTCTTTTAGCTTTAGTCTTGATTTTTCAGAGATTATTGCCTATGTTTTGCTGCTATGCAGCACTCCCAAAATTAAATTATTGTCAAAAAGATGAGATTTTTGTATCAGGAAGCATCTTGTAATTGCTGATAATGCTTTATGATTTCCTGAATGAAATCCCTTTTGCTCTGGACCTGGCTCTTTAATTCTGGTCAAGTTTATCAGATACTCTTTGAACAAAGTTACTTCTATGATTGTATGTAGTAAAGAATCTCAGATAATATATACACAAAGGAGAAAATTTTTTGGAAAAGAGTATTTGATGTCAGGTTTTTTTGATTCACGGAGTAATTAAAATTTTTTTTTGGTTATTTTTAGAAACAACAAGCAATAAACAAAGATGTGGTTTGCTGTGTTGTGAGTCATTGGCAAACACTGTTCTCATTTTTATCAAGGGATATCCTTGAAATAATATTTGTATGGATCATTCTAATACAGTTTTTATATGGGTCAGAGAGAAGCCATACACATTGGCAAGTATTGTTTTCTTTGATAAAAATAACATTTAATTTTTCCTCACTCTTAAATATTCCACTATTTCTGACATCTTAAAAAAACTACCCCTTAATGCTTCTGAAATTATGCTTCAAAATATTCCTTCTAAGGCTACATCCCGAAGAGATCATGTGCATAAAAATATTTTTAGCAGCTCTTTTTGAAGTGGCCAAGAACTGGAAATTGAGAGGAGGCTCATCAATTGCAGAAAGATTGAACAAGTTGTGGTATATGAATGTAATGGAATATTATTGTGCTATAAGAAACGATGAACAGGCAGACTTCAGAAAATCCTGGAAGACTTATATGAACTGATGCTGAATGAAGTGAACAGAGACAGAACATTGTTCACAGAAACAGCCACAGTATGTGAGGACTGACTTTGATAGACTTAGCCCTTTTCAGCAATACAAGGACCTAAAACAATTCCAAAGGACTCAAGATGCCAGAGAAAGAACTATGGAGTCTGAATGCAGAGGGCAGCATGCTGTTTTCTTTTTTGTTTTGTTTCTCATATTTTCTCCCATTCATTATAATTCTTCTATGCAAGATGACTAATGTGAAAATGTGTTTAATAGGAATGTATGTATAGAGCTTATATAAGATTACATGTCATCCCACCTTGGGAAGGGAGGGGGAGAAAATTTAAAACTTATGGAAGTGAATGTTAAAAACTAAAAATATATAAATTAATAAATTGAAAATAAAAGAAATTATCAAGATCACATTCAGGTGTAGATTAAATTGATTATCTCTAGTCTGTTACCACTCTCCGAATTTAAGAAATAAATTTAATGTTGCAGGACTAGCTATTCAGCAATTTCCACATATAACAGCTTCTTCCCAAGAGGTGGGCCCAAATACAACAATACAAAATATTAATGACTCTATGAGAAGCCTGGTTGATTCATTTGGCTCTCTCTCTCTCTCTCTCTCTCTCTGTATGTTTGGCTAATACTCATTTGGCTGACATTCCCACCAGATAGGTGGTTGGTGGACAGTGCTCCAGATTGTGAAAGAAAATAAAGGACCTTAGGGATTATTGAATTCAATTTCTTCATTTTATAGATAAGGAAACAGGTGCTGAGCAGTGAAATGAATTTTATCTTTTGTTGGGAGATGGTTAGTGGCAGAACCAGAGCTAAAACTCTTAGGATTATTCCCTGACAATACAGTGTCATGAAATTGTTACTTGTGTTAATATATGATGGATTTATTATTGTTATTTTAGTGAATTAAATATTTTTAAATTAAAAAAAGAAATTATGCTTTATTTTCTACATGGACTGCATTTGTTTTAGTGACCCTTCCTATGTTCATCATCTCTAGCACCATTTCTCTGATGTGTGGCATGGTGGAGAGTGCTGGGTGTTCTATCAGGACAATCTGAGCTCAAAGTTAACCTCAGATACATCCTAGCTGAATGACCTAGTCACTTAACTGCTCTCTGCCTCAGTTTCCTCATCTGTAAAATGAGGAAAATAATTGCACCTACTTTCTAGGATTGTTGTAAGGATAAAATGAAATACTATGAAGGGTTTTACAAAGCATAAGGCATTCGATAAATGCTTGTCATTATGAGTAGTTTGTTACAGAAATAGTAGCAGTTTTTTTCATTTCTTTTCCATCTCTTTGTTATCCTCCTACCAACTGTTTCTAGGAAAACTCTTGGGATGATCTGGCTTACTTAGGATCACACATGCCAAGCATTCTCAATGCTTGTTTTCACCTCAGCTGACACAGTTGATGCTCTTAAGGAATTTATAACCTACTACTTCAGTATATTAATAGTACTGGTTGTATTTGAATATATACATATATATGCATATATTTATATTTGTATGTATGCTGGATGTTCAGTTTCTTAGAGATGCTATATGTTGTGGTGTTATTTAAGGTATGTCTAGATAATGTAAGGAAATGTATTCCAGAGAAAGTTAAAGTAGTGTGAAGATGTTGGATTTTCTCATTTTAGTTTGAGATTTCTGAGCCCAAATAATGATGATGAGGATGAGGATGGTGATAGCCAACATTTTTATGTCTCCTACTCCATGCTAGACACTGTGCTAAGTGCTTTACAGATACTATTTCATTTGATTTTCACAACTCAGAGAAATAATGATATATTAAGAGTGCCTAGTAGTGCCATGGTGCCATAGAATAATTAGATGATACAATTGTACCTATGTGATTGGTTGTTTGCCAGTTTAAAAAAATTCCTTAATGCTAAAAGTATGGAATTCATAGAGTAGAAAGTGGTAAAAAAATTTGGTTTGCATTAAATTTGTTTATTAGCTGCCTACTATGTGTCCCACACTGCACTGGATATGGTGGGAGATACAAAAAATAGAATAAGATATATCCTTTAGAGGATAGTAATGCAGTATAAAGACAAGCCTTTCACAAAGATAAGGCAAATGGAGTGGAAAGCACAAGAGTATAATTAAATACTATCAAGCCAACTTCTAATTATAATGAAAAGATTAATTTCATGAAGGTCCAGACCTTATCTTGTATTTCTTGAATTTCATACAAAAAGTTCAGTAAGAAGAAAACTAGAGAAGTGAGAAATCAGTCAGAGAAGACTTCTAGAAGGGGATGGAACTTGAGTTGCACTAAGAAAGACAAGTAAGAATTATAAAATATTTAGAAGCCCACAGTTCAATATAAAATACTTAACTAAAATACTTCCATAGCATAGAGGCACATAATAAATGGTGGTAGACTTATGCATTGAATTCAGTTAGATGAAATTTAAAAAAAAACAAGTGTAATATCTCATAGTTGGATTTGAACAATTGGAAGCAGATATGGATAGACAACAGTGTATGTGAAAATATATTGATGTTCTAATATAATATGTAAGTGCAGTAAGAATATCAGAATTAATATTGTGTGGCAGCCCAAAATCTAATAATATCTAAAAACTATATTAATAGAGGCACAGTGCCCAGTAGGAGAGAAACGATAGTCTTGTCCTACTGGATCCTTTTATGTTACAACTATAGTATGGTTTAGTTCTGGGTATCTACATTTCAGGAATGATATAGATAAACTAAAAGAGATGACCAGGTTGGAGAGGAACCTAGGAACTGTGACATATGAGGATAAGTTGAAGGTATTAGGGACTTTTCATCTACAGAAAAGAAAGTTTGGGAGGGACTGGATAGATATCTTGAAGCAATCACATAGAAGAAAGATAAAATTGTAATTCTATTAAGCATCAGCATGCAGAACTAAGAGCCATGACTGAAAATTTCAGAGGTAGGTTATGGTTTAATATAATGAGAAGCTTCCTAATACCTGGAACTGTGTAAAATGAGGATGAACTGTTTTAGGAGAAAGTAGAAATAGGAAAGTGTTGGATTTTTAAAAAATAAATAATATTCTACAGCAGATTACATCTTCAGTCACATAAAATATGAAGGAATTATAATGTCCAACTGCACTTATTACATTCAGACTAGGATAAAAATGATAAAAGAAAATAAAGACTTTCCTCTATCAAAATACCTACCATCCATATATTAAAATCATAGTTTCTTAAATGACACCATAAGGATAAATTTGTTTGTGGTATAATGGCTACACAATTGCCCCTAGAGATAGATGATCTATGTTCAAATTCCAGCTCTGATGATCATCACACTTGTGTGAATGTAGGTAAGTCACTTAAACTCTCTGAGCTTCAGTTTCTCAAATGGTAAAATTAGGAGGTTTGATAAGATAGCTTTTAAGGTATTTTCTAGCTCCAGGTCTATGATCTCTGGTGAAATTCTGAGTAAAAATATAAAGCAAAGAATAAAAAGAAAGATTTGTTAAAGGTGTTTTCCTCCATTATGAAGTACATCCTTTATAGATTCCAAACAGAAAAGAAATTCCGTATAGGTGATACTGTCCTCTAAATGCTTCGACTTGCTTATGATATTGTATCAAGTAAATCAAGGCTCAAATATATATTCCTCAAGATCAATAATCATTAAAAAATGTTTGGATAAACTGTCCTTGTAAGGGAAAAAATCTTAGTAGACAAAACTTATTAGGCATAATATAATGAATAGTTGTATAGGATTTATCCTTCAGTATGTACATCTTGGACAAACCCTGAAGATGTTCATTGAATAAGTCCAGAATTAAGGAGAAATAAAAAGAAAGGACTGGATTACTCTGTTAGGAAATTATATACACAAGAGTTTTAATAACATTCATGGTTCTCTATGAACCAAAGGTATGTCTTTTTAACATTGATAATCCTTTTAAAAATTTTTTTATTTAATATTTTGCATTCCAAATTCTATCTCTCCTCTCCCTTTCCTTAACCTTGAGATGGTAAGCAATCAGATATAAATTATACAAGATGACTCAAATAAAAGAAAAAAATTTGAAAAATAAGATCCTTCAGTATTCAAACAAAATCAGTTCTTTCTCTGGAAGCAGATAGTATGTTTCATCATGAGTGCTTTGGGATTGTCTTGGAGCATTGTTACTGAGAATAGATAAGTCATTCATAGTTCTTCACCAAACAGTGTTGCTATTACTGTGTATATCATTCGTTTGGTTCTGTTCACTTCATCATGCATCAGTTCACGTAAGTTTTTCCAGGTTTTTTCTGAAATCATCCTGCTTGTCATTTCTTATAGTACAATAATATTCCATTAAAATCATATGCCACATCTTGTTTAGCCATTCCCCAATGAATGGGCATCCTTTCGATCATCAATTCTTAGCCACCACAAAAAGAGCTGCTATAAATATTTTTGTACAAATAGTTCCTTTTCCATTTTTTTGGATGACTTTGGAATATAGACATAGCAGTAACACTGATATTCTTACAGTGGTTCTGTGTGACTATGAAGCATATGATGTGGAAGTAAAGAATTTTTAAAAATACTTTTAAGGAAGTTAATTTTCAGGTTACTCAAAGACCAATAGGCAGATCCATTGTAAGTGATAAGAGACTGCTACACCCACACACCTTAACCACTGATGAAGTAAATTGGGGAAACATTATAAGAGATGATGACACAGAAATGGATGAAAAGAAATGGTCACAGGCCAATTTGCAGTGGGAGGAGAGACAAATCATAAATAGCCTATATTGCCTTTTCCCCTCTCCTCTCTTCCTCTCCCCTCCCCTCCTCTCCTCTCCTCTCCTTTCCTTTCCTCTCTCTTCCCTTTCTCTTCTCCTTGCCCTCTCCTCTCATTTCCTTTTCTCTCTCCTTTTCTTTTCTCTTCTCTTCTTTCATTTTCTTTCCACACTGCATCTCCCTATCTTATCCAAGTTGGAAGTCTCACACTGACTCCCCGACTCTTGTTCACCATACAGGCATTGGCCTGGTTTCTGACCTGTGCAGTTCCTGCTTCTTAGGCAACCTGGTGGCCTCTCACTGTTAGAAGCTCCATTAATGGCCCAGGACTTCCTATAGACTCCTGGTTGGCTTAACATACTGCAGCTCAGAACTCCTGAGGTCAGTGGATCCGCCAACCTCAGCCTCACCCTCAGCATCCCCAGTAACAGGGATTATATGCATGTACCACCCTACCTGGGCCATTTTATAATTGAGGAAACTATGACATACAGAGGTTAAGTGACTTACCCAGGGTCACTTAGCTATATCTGAAGCTGGCTTTGAACTCAGATATTCCTAACTCCAGGTCCAGTCTTCTATCCACTAAACTACTTAACTGCCTTTAATACTTTTTTCTTTTAGATTTTAAGAATTTAAGTCAAATTTGATGGTCCACTCCATTCTTTTGCCTTTTTGAAAAGTGGGATATTTGCTTTCTTCCATCCCTGTATCATCTCTATTATTTATATCTGATTTTTTTTCCCTATTCATTGGGAATGTAGTTTGTCTGAGACAAGTGAGTTGACCTTATGGCAGATAACTAGGTGCTTTTATACTCATTTCTACAATGCCCCAAGTCCCTCTTGGTCATAGTTTGGGCCCTGGTTGCTCAGAGTGAATGTACAGAGCAATTGTTTCTCTTTTGGCCAGAAACCCTGAGGGTCTTCTCCTCTCCGATTGATTTTCTTTTTTTAACTAGGAAGTGAAGCCATTCTCTGCCTCATTTCTTACCTCATTCTCACTGAATGGGCGTTGCCTTGGTCAAACTGAGACCTATTAAAGACCTTAGTGTGAAAAGGTCAAGGTTTCCCACTGCATCCAGGACCATCTCCAGTCATCCTGATCTATATCTCCCCACTGGACCCATATGGCTCTAAAGTAGAAAGTGAGACTGCTGACTTTGCACAGTCCTTCCTCACTTCAATTCTATTCACTTGTATGTCATGGCATCACCTCCCTGATGTCATGGTCCTCTTGGAGAGTAAAGAACAAACAACAACCTCTGTGAGCAAAATAGGAGCTATCCCACTTGGGGGGGTGGATATCCAACTGACTCTGACCAACACAGTGATAGTGCCCATTATTCCTGCCTTTCTTCCATACCTTTTATGCTCTCCAGTGTGCATAAAACACTTCCATAGCTAATATTCAGAGAGAGAGAGAGATTAAAATCTCTCCTCCTATAAAAGTGTATCAAGGCTTGGGAGAAAGTCCACCACAATTGTTCTCTGAAAAGCATACCCTCCCCTAGCGCAAATCAAGTTTAATGGTGGGGAGTATTACTTAAACAGCAAAAATAGCTAACATTTTTATAGTCCATGAAGTTTCATCTCATATTCTCTCAATATCTCTGAGGTTGGTGCTATCATGATCCCCATTTTACAGGTGATGACAATGAGGCTGAGAGTATTTAAATGAATTGCCCAGGGTCATAAAAGCTAGCAAAGCAGGCTTAGAATTTAAGTTTAATCTGACTCCAATTCCTGCACTCTTCATCATGCCACCAGCTGTCAAACAAAAATATGTTTATTATATCAATAACATTTGAATTGCAAAGCTCTCTGAGTTGGGAGTTCCTTAGAAACAAATTCATCCAACACAAAACTGAGTAACAGTCTCTTCATTATAAGGAGGGAAAAATTAGATTAGGATTTTATTCCATTTACTTCTTGAGATTTCAATTCAGATTTTTTTCTTCTTTTACCTCTATTTTATATCTTTTGAAAATAAAATTATATAAATATACCTGAAATATATATTAAACTCAAGCAGTTTTTCAACACCCATGAAGCAGATTTTAGAAGCCAGACAGTATTAAAGCTCTTTGAGTATTCTGTAGTTACTTTTATCAATTAGAAGCCAAAAAAATCAGCTCTTAATTAACTTAATAACCTGTTAGGTAAAATTAAACCTTCCCAACTAAAGAATTCTTATAATTGAACATATGATTAATAGAAAATGGAAATTGGCCCATTAATATTAAAGTTGTAAGTTGATTAAAATAAGCCTTAAAGGAACGAATAATCAGCCAATTTGTCAAGAGCAAAACTTTACATTTAAATAGCATAAAATAGATAATAAATGTATCCCTGTGTTGACACAGGATGCCTAGGTTTAGAGATGGAAAGGACTGTAGCGGCCTTGGAGTTATTCTCTTTGTTGCTTCATTCTTGAAGAAGACCAGTGACGTTATGAGGGTGATGGCTTGACTTCCACATGAATTGGATGTGAGTAGGGAAGAGCTGCTCAAAGTCCTCAGCATAGTACTCTCTTCTAGAGTCATCAAAACCCAGTGGCAAGACAAAGGTCAATACAACTAGTGATGACCCAGGATGCAGACTCCCTTATAAAGAAGAGGAACCTGAGAGCCCAAGACATCTTCCTTAGCTGGAGTCATACTTCTAATGTGTGAGGCAGGTTTTAAACTCAGGTCTTCCCTACTCTAAGGTAAATGCTATGAAGCACCAATTATATGCAAAGTACTAGGCGAGATAACAGTGAATAGATCAGACTTATATTTAAGAACACCTGAGTTCTCTAGCTGTATGATCATGTATGAAGTAATTAACTTCTTAGTTGCTTAGTCATTTTTTTGGTCATGCCAAACTCTTTGTGACCCTATTGGGTTTTTTTTTTGGCAGAGATAATGGAGTGGTATGCCGGTTCCTTGTCTAGCTCATGTTACAGAGGAGAAACCGAGACAAACAAAGTTAAGTGACTTGCCCAGTCACATAGTTCATGAGTATCTGAGGCCAGATTTGAACTCATGAAGATAAGTCTTGCTGATTCTATGTCCATTTCTCTATCCACTGTGCCACTTACCTGCCCCTAACTTCTCAGTGACCCAATATAGTTCTCTACAATCACAAAGCACCTATGGGCTGCTAATCTGTATCTGTAGTAGGCATAATGGATCCTCTGCATCAGAGAATTACTCCATGGCAACAATGAAATTGCCAGTCAGGACCAAAACCATTATGTTCGAGGCATCATACTGGGGTTACAGAGATGAAAAATGACTGAGTTCCGAACCTCAAGGAACCTACAAGCAAGTAGCATCCTGAAATAACATGCCAGGAGGAATGTGATAAGTACAAATGAGAGATCTCATCTTTGTTTTAGCTAGAAATAGCTTGCACACCTTATGCAACAATCTCCTTGAGCAGGGAAAAAAATGATTTTATAGCAGTTTTAGAAAATTTCCAGTATGCTTGAAATATTTTTAGCAGTATTGCTAAATGTGTAACTTTCATGTGGGGAAAAGTTACAAAAAATACAGTTTACTAACTAACAGCCACCAGATTCAGCAATTCCTGATTCCATATGCTGAGTGTCTTTTTCAGATTGGAAATTACATTTATTAAACAATATACTTATGTAAGATTTGACTAATTGCAATTCCAGAAGGTTTTTAAGATATGTCTATGAGTAAGTCCCTTACTATGACATAGTAGATGATAAATACTGAGTCCAACAAAATCTACCCTCTCTATAATGGCTGATGGATGATGATCCAACATCCCCCAACCCAATTGTTGAGGGTTTCTTTGGACACCATAATAATTATTTTTTAGCTGTAGTGGCTTCGTGGTTGAAAGTTTCTGGTTACAAAAAAGTTTAATCTTGGCTTAAAAAAGAAATAAGGAGGGAAGCCTTGTTTCCACTTTTCACAAGTGGGACTGACAGTTATTCTAGAGCCAGAATCTTCTTGTTATTACAAAGTGTGTGCTTGAAGTTGTTGGCATTTTTGTAGCACTTTAAGGTTCGCAAAGTGCTTAACTTGGATTAATTTGTATTATCCTCATAAGAAAACAGGGAGTTAGGTGATATTGTTCTTCCCGTTTTACAGGTGAAGAAACTGAGGCAAAGGGAGGTTAAGTAACTTGCCCAGGGTCATACAGCTAGTACGTGTCTGAGGCACAATTCTAACTCAGGCCTTCTGGACTACAAGTCTATCACTTTCTAAACAGTACCACCTAGCTGCCTGTATTTCAAAAGACCATCTTAGTGGTTTTGAGGGAGACAAATAACAGCAGATCCTTAGAATAAATCCTGTGAGCTTTTGGGACATTTTGACATCTCCTCCACCCCTTGCTGTACTTCGACTTAGTTCAGATCCATCATCAGACACTAGCTGTGTGAATGTGGGCAAGCCACTTAACCGCTACCTGCTCATCTGAAAAGCTGGAATAACAGTAGTACCTACATCCCAGGGTTGTTGTAAGGATTGAACGAGATAATAAATAGAAAGTTCTTCTATAAATGTTAGTTATTGTTATTAATCATTTAATTACCTACGTTACCGTGGGCAGCCACCCTTGAGAGGCCTCAGTTTTCTCATCTGTAAAATGAAGGGATTGGACTAGATGACCACTAATGTCTTTTCCATGACACTATAATCCTACCCTTTCTCCTGACTTGCTCCTTTAACTCATTCTTCTCTGTTCCTCAGGCACGTTTATCACAGAATGACAGGCCTGGATAGCAGGGATCATCTAGTTAAACAACCTCCTTATAGAAGCCAAAAATTCTAGAAGAGATGATTTCTTCAAGCTCACACAGAAGATGAAGTGACAGAGTTGGAACTAAAACCCTAATCATGTTCTCTTGTCATTACAACCATCTTGTGGGTTTCAAAGTGAATGAATAACTTTTAATTTTTTGTTTTGGACCTGTGATTTCACTGCTGTAAGGAACTCCTAGTGGAGAAATTCTCTCTTCTAGTTCTGCATAATATTCTGAATTTATATTAGAGACTTGCCTGGGGCCCTAAGAGGTTGTCTGAATCATGTAGGGTAAAGAGAGCTAGTAAATAATTTGATTCCAGGTCTTCTAGATTCCAAGTCCATTGCTGTATCCACTGGATCCCCAAGCTGCCTGCATCTGCTAGCTATCTGATGGAAAAGGAAATCCTTTTTTTTTTTTTTAAATACATTTATTTAACTTTTTACATTCATTTTCACAAGATTTTGGGTTCCAAAATTTTCTCCCCATTTG